>CM039670.1:17157585-17757585 GCA_022405105.1 Aristolochia contorta | reverse complement strand
TTTAATTGATGATAATTTTCTTCAACATGCATTTTTCCTCTACAAGTCATAGTGAGTGACTGGTTCAACAGATCTAATCTAAAATAAGTTTACAGGAACGGGATGCTTCTTATGAAGCTCGAGGGAGAAACACGGAGACAGGTGCAAATCATTTGTTTCTTCTGCAGAAGCATAGCTTCCTCTAGCCCTTCATAATGGCCTACTCCCAAGGACACATATGCCAGTGCCTCACAAGGATTTTCTTTTCCCGACGAGATTTTCCTGTAACTATCAGTCAAAACCAGCAAAAGACAGGCATTGAATTTGTCAGAAGCGTCCTGAGTCTTGCTCAAGGATTATCTTTTCATGGAGTCAGAAGAGGAGATGTTGTTGCTATAGTTGCTCTAAACAGGTCTGGAATTTGTTGTATTTATGAAAGCCCAGACCTGGGAATAGCCCACCTTTTCTGCCGTAATTGTTTAATCTTGGTACTTTTATTGTTTTGTGCACTTTGTGTTTTAATGAATGTTGGAAGTGCCAAGTTGGTGTAAATCATATTTTGCTAATGGTGAATTCGTGTGCCTTTGAGTCTGAAAAACATATATATCTTTCATGCACTTTTCAGTGACTCGTACTTAGAGTGGCTGTTGGCAATTGCATACATTGGAGGGATAGCAGCTCCTCTCAACTATCGTTGGGTAAAAACTTGTATCTATATACTCTTTTACTTTTAATATTTGCATGTGCTTTATTGTCCTTGCTGGCTGGATCCAAATAGAAGATAACATCATAAAAAAAGGTTTTGCCAACTAGTGATTTCATTTGCAACTAAGATCAGGAAGCGGAAGCTACAGTATTCCATGGCCTGCTAGATGGGTGGTTGTAAACATGCATTTTTCTTTTCACAAGGTTGAGGTCACTATATTAACACCAACTTCAATCTCTAGCTTTAACCGTATGGGTTCTGATTGCAACATTCAGAGCTTTCAAGAAGCAAGATGGGCAATGGAGCTTGTGTTGCCTGTAATGTTGGTGGTGGATGATACCTGCCAGTCATGGTGGTCGACTCTTCAGTCTAATCAGCTACCAACACTAAGGACTATTATCTTTCTCACTGATCCTCCTCCTGGCTTTAAAAGTTCCATTAATGGTGAGCTGCTTTTTGCAATTTGAATTGGTATGTTAGAGAATGGGTGAAAGGACGTGAATGTTTTATGTTCCAAGAATCCTTCAAGGAATTAATGCTTCATATCTTTTCTTTGTAATGCACTTCTCATTTCGTTTGCCTCCAAGTATTGCATCGTTCTTACTTTTATCATATCTTTAGTTTTAAGTCAGGTCACAATTACAAAGCCTTTGGTAGATGCTCCATCATTTGGCTATATTTCTGCACCACAAGGCATTGCACTTATATGCTTCACATCAGGTAAGAAGCTCATGATTTGTAACCTCATGGTTTTTACTTGCTGTATCCTACAGAATTCACTCATCAACAAATTTAAATGGTCAAAAACTTTCCCATTGTCCTGGCCTGGGTCAACTTTTTAACTACTTTTCATCAAAAACATGTGTGGTACCACACTCAGAACGGTACCATGTTCATTGAGCCACATTACCAGGTGAGGTCTCAAAAGTATAATTTCGAAGAGGAAAACAGATGGATAAAATGAGAAGAACCGCTCATAAAGTATTAAATTAAAGAATGTTGAATGCTTGTGTGAATCTGTAAAGGTTAAAAATAACATAAAAAGGAATTATATTAACGTGTATTATAATCAAGGTTTTCCCCACCCATGTTCATCAAAATCCAAGTTGGGTTGGGTCAACCCCTTGGATGTGGTCCAAATCTGAGGGGACTTGTGTGCTGCCCAACCTGACGTGAAAATTTTAAAATCTGTGTCAACTTGGCCAGGCTAGAAGGCCACAATGAAAAGAGTATAATGTTGCAATTTGTTATGGGGAACACTTCAGCTGCTCAGACTTTTTTTTTTCTTATATAACATAGTTCTTTTTTTTCCATGTGCTTGTTATCCTGATTTTTGTTAATTTATTAACCACCCTATGTGAAAAAATACCTCCTAATTCAAGAACGTTAATTTTCCGATTTTAGGGACAACTGGGAAGCCTAAAGGAGTTGCCATCAGCCATACAGCTTTGATTGTTCAGTCTCTTGCAAAAATTGCCGTGGTTGGGTATGAGCATGATGATGTGCGTATTAGTCTGTCCAAAAAGTTGATGAACTTTATTTCTATTCAACCTGTGTCATCGTGATATGAATCACCTTTATGGATACTTCAGGTTTATCTCCATACAGCTCCCTTGTGCCACATTGGGGGGATATCCTCAGCTATTGCTGTGCTAATGGTGGGTGGCTGCCATATTTTTATACCGAAGTTTGAAGCACAAGCAGCTCTCACTTCCATAGAGCAACACAAAGTGACATCACTTATCACCGTTCCTACGATGATGGCTGACCTTATCTCAGTTACAAGGTGGAAAGGAATTGTAATCTTGTTGTAGACAGGGGTGGCAATGGGTCAGGTCGGGTCGGGTTTGGGTTGGGTCAAATTAAATGTCTCTTAAATGGGTTAATCCACACCTGACCCATTTATTAAATGGGTGTAAAGTAAAGACCCATACCCGACCCATTCAGGTTCGGATCGGGTCCGGGTTAACCCATTTAAGTATTTAAAATTAAAAATAGCTATAAATATATGATAGAATATGCAATTATATAAAATTAATGTATACAAAATAATTTTATCGGTAACTATGTTATTCAAAATAGTAAAAAATAAAGAAAAAAATCTAATTTAATATAAATATATCAAACATAATTATTTTTATCCAATATTATCACTTTTAACAAGTAAACTAGCACCCTTCAGGTTCTAGAGTCACACCCACACCCGACCTGTTTAGTTATATGGTCAAGTGACCAACATGTACCTGACCCAATTTTTACTTTTTTATCAACATATAGTTCAAGGGGAAAATGATTGTTCTATACTGCTTCATGACAGTTAGTATGGGGCAGGGGACAGGAAACATGGAAAGGAGCAACTATGAAGAAGATACTAAATGGTGGTGGAGGGCTCTCAATGGAACTAATCAGAGGAGCAATTCACGTGTTTCCTAATGCTAAGCTGTTCTCAGCTTATGGTATGTTACTATTCAGTTCTTCTCGCTGCATCTCTCTTTTTTACCACCTTTTGCTTTTAGAAATTTTTACTGGAAATACCTTTAGTCTGTAAATTTGAATTTCAGTGACAACTAGAAAAACTAGTGTATACTATTGATGTTTCTTTGAAAGTGAGTGGTAGAAAATATCAAAGCACTAGTGCAGTCTTTCACCTCACATTTTTTCTCATGATTTAAAGGAATGACGGAGGCATGCTCTTCAATAACCTTCATGTCCCTATGGGATCCAGCTATTCGAAATCCAACTCTGTTTTCCTCAAAGAGCTATTTTCTTGATCATGGCGGAGTAAACACAGGAGGTGTTTGTGTTGGAAAGCCAGCTCCACATGTTGAACTACTTGTAAAACCCACCAATTGTGATGCTAATCATCCTACTTTGGGAAGGATTTTAACTCGAGGCCCACACCTAATGACAAGATACTGGGGTCAAGCTCCATTAATGACATCTGATTGCAAGGAACTTGAATGGTTTGACACAGGCGATATTGGGTATATTGATAGTGCTGAGAATCTATGGCTTGTAGGACGTGCCAAGGATCGAATAAAAACTGGTGGGGAGAATGTTTACCCTCAAGAGGTAAAAAGTTATATAAATTGAAGACAAATTAATCTTAAAGTGATGTATGATCAATCACTGACTCTTTAACTTTCTTCAACAAATGTGCATTTGACTATATTTTACTGTAGTTTCTTATAGAAATGAATTCTGATGGCTCAGGTTGAGGCTGTTATCTCGCAGCACCCAGGAGTCTCAGGGATTGTAGTTGTTGGAGTTCCACATGCCCGGTTGACAGAGATGGTGGCAGCTTGTGTTCAAACCAGAGATAATTGGCTATGGGAGGACCAGAATTCTAATTTCTCTAATGAAGGAAAAGATCAACTTTTATCAGAAAGGATCCTTAAGAAGTTCTGCAAAGAAAGAAATTTGACAGGGTAATTATGGGCTTACCTGCTCTCTACCTAAATTGTTGCATGGAAATGGTTAACTTGTGTGTCTAATCAAAAGCTATGGTATTTGAATGGCGGAAAATTTAGACTGATTACCAGTTTGTGGTCCAACAGAAAGTTCTTCCCGGCTACGTGAAAAATATAAAAAGGCAGGTGGTCACCACAAGGCCACCAACTAGGATAGCAACCTATAAGTCGATGGCAAAAAAAAAACCCTACATTGGACCTCCAATTTAGCAATTAATAGTAATTTTGTCCAGTTGTTATAGTTTGAGCTATCTTATGGGGCTTCTAGAGTATTTCCTTTTCTTAAGTAAATTTTTAGCAGCATTTAATGAAACAATCAACAGCATTTCTTTAATGCATCCTCTCTAATTTTTTATTTGTTTGATTTGATAGCCAGAAAATAATGAGAAATGAGTGATCACCCTAAAAAAACTAATGTTTCATAATCTAATAATACATAAACTTGAACATATGACTTGTTTCCAACTTCAGTTGCTGATATACTTCTTTTTATTCTTTCTTCAGGTTCAAGATACCAAAACTTTTTATTCTATGGAGGAAGCCGTTGCCAGTTACAACAACTGGGAAAGTGAAGAGGGATGAAGTGAGGAGAGAAATCATATCTCGTTTTCAGGCTGTCTCCAGCAACCTCTAACTGAAACTATCCCAATGTTGGGTGCAAACTCACTGAAAAGAAAAGGAATAACATCCAAATACGAGAGAAGCCTTATATAATTTTTAGTCCAACTTTTCTCTTCAACTTTTTTGTAATAAAATGCTGTTCCCAGTTTCATTTACCATTTAACATAATTGAAGAAAAAATCATACTGCATTTCTCAAAAGCAAAAATATATGATACAGAGATTTCACATGAGCTGAGAACCTGTGTAAGGCTCTTCTCAAAATGGCCCATCTATTCCATCATAGCTACCTGACTGTGCTTGTATGTCTCTGATGACAGGTGAGATTGACCTGCATATCTTATAGACTTATACCATTAAGAATAGCAGTATTTCTCTGCTATTTGTATCCCAAAATAATTAATTTAATTTTAAATATATATATATTATTAAATATTAATTAGTATAGTTAAAAATTTATATACTATTATAAAATTTCATAAGTATTTTTTTGGAAATTCTTAGAATTATTATTATATTATTTTATGAAATATAATATTTTTTACTTTATGTAGTTATTATGTTAATTTACTATATATAGCGGTATTGTCAATATATTCCCAATTAATTTACCTCTACATTGAAGATGTGTTGACTGTTATTTTCTTTATTGAATGTCAGATGAAAAAGCATCTAAAAGTGGTCTTACTCCCATAAAGTTATAGTCATTTTTTATAATGTAATTAATTTCAAACCACAAAATCCAACAAGCATAACTTTTTTCCTTGCCGACAAAAAATCTATTGTTGTGATTTGACTATGCTTTCATCAATTATCTCACCAGCCAACTAGAGTCAGCTCATGTGATATGACTCAATTTCATCGATTATCTGGAATTATTCGTTGGCCTCTAACTGGGGTGGCTGCTATTGGTGTAGTTGCCATTTCTTCGGATTTCCCTGAGAAACTATCAAACTCTACAGCTTCCCAGTGTTCTAAGCCATTGCATAGGCATTCTACATGGATAGCAGAGTGTGAGGTCATCAAGAACAACTTATTAAAATAAGTCAATCAGGCAGTTCACACCCAAATTGGGAACATTACAGCTCCCTTGAACAAAACTGTCTCAGTATACTACTGTATAAAGCCTAAGCCATTTCAAACATCTCAAAGAAACTGCTTCTCTAGACAATCAACAACAGTTCATGGAAAATCTTCAAGAAGGCAGTTCTTTGCTTCAGCAGTCTCCATTGGCCCCACACTACAGAGTAGCTGGTAATCTGATGGTAATAGTAAGATCCGTGGATTATCACTTCTTCTTTTCCTCTATCTTCTTCTCCACTACTTTCCGTGGCTGCAAAAGGAGATAACAACTGAATTAATAACTTACAGCACTCCCATCTCTCAAGGAGGTGATAAAAGAGTTCCAGTGAAATCTTTCTTTCCTTATTAAAAAGACAGTTTCTAAAATCCACATGCAATAGAACCAGCAAAAAAAAAAAAAAAAGGAAAAAAAAAAAAGAGTTTGCGGTCTGCATGCAATAAAACAAGAAAAACAAACAAAGACAAAAAATATATAGTAGTGATGGTCTAACAGAAAAATGTTAATATGGGAGTATTAGTTGCTTCAAATGCTGACAAAAAAAGGTACTGGAGCTCATTTCCTCACCTCAATAGTTGCTTTTTGAAAGGTACAAGCAGCAGTGTGAAACATCAAGGATTGTGGAATTACCAAAGTCAATCAATCATGCAACGTTAATTTTAAGCTAGGAGCACATTTATTAGAGAGATTGAGCACAAAAATTCAGAAGGTGATGCAAAGGGCCAGAAGGAACTCTTCCTAAAGCTTGAACACACTTTTGAAGCTCAGGTATGCAAGAGCTTCTTTCATTGTAATTTTGATCAACAATAGACAATCACCAACGGTCAGAACATTTTACAAATTTACTATGGAACTAAGGTCTTACTCATTATTAATCCTACAGTAAGTATTAAAACTAAGCAGAATTTCATGGTTTTTTTCTTGTATGAAAGAACATATCCTTCGCCATTGAAAAAGACGTCCTGCTACCAGACAGAAGAAAATTTTCTGACCCAGTAATGTTCTCCAAACTTTAGGTCACTCAGTCAATCAAAAGGTAACAAACAAAGCCATCAGATGATTACACTGTGCAAGTAGAGACCTTAATGTCTATGCAATGATCAATTTCCAGATCACCAAAGAGGTTTATACAACAATCAACCTTTTGCTTGATAAACCACCAGCACAGAATGAAGGAACAACTAACTTAAAATGAGTTCGTTCAGACCAACACCTAGTGAAATAATCTCTAAACAGAAGCGTACAAGAGAATCAAAGAGTTATGAGATAAAAAAACACCTTAATTCCAGGGTAGCTTTTCTGAAGCTCGTCTTCTGGTATAATGACGGGCCATGTCTCTCCAGCCTCTCTGAACATTTGCTCTGTCTCAAGCATTTGACCCTTGTCCAGTATCATTTGACGTATTGTCTGTGCAGAGGTGGAAGTAGCATCAATGACCTCCTCAACCCCATTAACAAAGGTGACCGTAATCTGTGGTGGTTGGTCATCTGTTCTGCGCTTAACTATTAACTGGCAGGCAGGGTTGGACTCCTTGGCCTTGCGTGCATTGCACTGAGCCAACAATTCCATGCATGCTGCGGTCCGTGGATCCAAAGCATTGAATTCAATGCGTACCTTCGACAAAAACTTCAGCATATTCTATGTGTTTATCTTCTTCTCCTCCCTCTCACTCTTCCTTCCTGCTTTTGTTTCCCTTTTAATGGAGATGAACCTTCCTAAAACAGATTTGAAGAAATATATCTCAAAAACATACACTTTGCACCAAGCCAAATACTTCACCAGCAAGGCAGTGAAGCAGCAATTTTTATTTACCCAAGAAAGATTAGAAAAACGAAAACCCAATTACATTAGAGAAGAAACTCCGCTTGCAACCAAAAACCAAATATGCCACGGATGCAATTCAGATTCTCAGCAGCCAAAACGCGGAGAAACTGGCACCAGGGCACCCAGCTAGAAAAAAAAAAAAATCCATTTGGATAATTTTACAACCACAAAAACGCATACAGACATGCAAAAATGGTTCCAGAGAATAAACCTTGATTGAGTCGCTGCAAGTTGTCAGTAGAAACTTCGCCTACAATAGGTCTCTCAGCACTTATAACACTACAATGACGGACTACGGTTTTAACACTTGCCAAGATTCAATAAGATTCGAACGTGCTTTACAAAAGTTAAAAATCTGATCTTTCTCTCTCTCAAACACAAACAAAAAAACTTTCCCATTTTTACAAAACAAATTTCGTTCTTACAAAATCTCCCCCACTTCCTCTTTGTCTTAGAGAATCGTCTGAAGCAAAACGTTCGATCACGTCTGAAGCATACCTGAAAATAGCCGAGAAAGCTGAAGCCTCTCCCGAGTCCCCAATATCGATCGAGACCGGGACTGAAATCGGCCCAAAGAATTTACATTTTAAACACTGTTTGTCAGTATCGGACTGGGCCAAGCGGCCTCGACCGGTCTGGTAGAAAATAAGTAGCCCCTTTCAATTTTAATGGCGGGTCGGGTCTAACTGCACTAATCTAACATAAAAAATGAAGTCAAGATCTTTATTTACTCAGAATTTAATGTCAGTTACTTTAAATTCTCCATGAAATATCACTTTCTCTTTGGACTAACTTCCTGTTAACAAGCATACCTGAAAATAGCCGAGGAAGCTGAAGCCTTTTTTCGGACCGGACCAAGCGGCCTCGACCGGTCTGGTAGAAAATAAGTAGCCCCTTTCAATTTTAATGGCGGGTCGGGTCTAACTGCACTATTCTCATGTGTTTTACATGAACCGCGCAAACTGGAGTTTGCTCCTGCTAAAGCCGAGAAGCCTCCAAGAGCTGAAGCAAATCCATGCACGGGGAGTCATCAAGGGGTTCCTACAATTCCAACCATCCTCATGCAAAATTCTCAACGCCTATGCCAATTGTGGCAGGATCAAGGAAGCGGAGATGGTCTTCAACCAAATACAAGACCCGGACGTGGTGTCTCTCACCAGTCTCATCTCTCTCTACTTGCAAACTGATGACCCATGTAGAGCATTCTCTGTTTTTACTTCTATTCATTTGGCAGGACAAAAACCCGACTCTTTTGCTATTGTTGGCGCAATCTCAGCTTGTGGGAGAAAAGAAAATCTGGGTCATGGTAGAATAGTTCATGGAATGGTTTACAGACTTGAATTGGTCGATGATGTGTTTGTTAATAATGCGTTGATTGATATGTACAGTAGGAACGGGAGAATTCGTACAGCTCGAGCAATTTTTAGCAATATGGGAATGAAAAATGTCGTTTCTTGGACGAGTATGCTCCATGGGCATATAAAATGTGGGAATTTGGAGTCTGCGTACCGAGTCTTTAACGAAATGCCTGTGAGAAACGCAATTTCTTGGACAGCGATGATCACAGGTTATATCCAAGGGGAGGACCCCATTCGAGCTCTCCAGTTGTTTCAGTGGATGAGACTAGATGGAGAGATACCAACTGCGGTCACGCTCGTGGGTGTACTTTCGGGTTGTGCTGATATCGGGGCTTTGGACCTTGGTCAGTCAATCCATGGGTTTATCTGCAAAACAAACACCGATTCTGATCTTACCGTCCTCAACTCAGTTATAGATATGTATTCCAAGAGTGGGAATGTTGAAACGGCAGTGGAAGTTTTTAAGAGCATGTCCGAGAGGGATGTCTACACTTGGACTACTATTATTTCATGTTTTGCAAATCATGGAAACGGGAGCAGAGCACTTGAAATGTTCTCAGGGATGTTGACAGCAGGAATAAAGCCAAACGAGATTACGTTTCTTGCAGTTCTCTCTTCTTGTTCCCATGCGGGACTGATCGAAGAAGGTCGTAGATGGTTTCACAGAATGAGACACTTTTACCACTTGGAGCCCAAATTGGAGCATTACGGCTGTATGGTGGATCTTCTGGGACGTGCAGGTCATCTAGGTGAAGCTTGGAGGCTTATCGAAGGAATGAGTGTGGACCCTGATGGAGTCATTTGGAGGTCACTGATGAGTGCTTGTTTGGTTCAGGGAAACATGGAAATGGCCGCAGAAACGGGAAAGAAGATAATTGAGCTAGAACCAGATGATGATGGAGTGTACGTTCTTCTGTGGAACATGTTTGCCTCTTCAAAGAGGTGGAAGGAAGCTACGGAAGTGAGAAAGTTGATGACAAACAGGAGAGTCAAGAAGAAACCCGGGTGTAGTTGGATTGAAGTAAATGGTATTGCTCATGAGTTTCTTGTCGAAGACAAGACCCATCATCTCTACGAAGAAATTTTTGCAGTCCTGGAAGGACTTACTAAACAATTATTGCCAGAAATTATCTAGTTTTCACTGCTGCAAGAACTTGGTAAACAATTATCCAGACTCCAGAGTCATCACTATCCCTGTCATGAGTGTTTTTTCTTTTTTTTTGTAATTTCCTATTCCAAAGCTCAACTCAAGTTTAGTTAATTTAATTCAACAATAGAAGTATGTTGACTTGAGTAATTTCAATTATATAATTACATAATTATGTATATAAGAAAGTGCTTTTAAAACCTTAGCCTTAGGGAAGGTATATAAATGTTTCTGACATATATTGATTCAAGGCTGCTGGAGAAAAAAATTTGATTTATTATTTTTTTTTTTTTTTTTGCTCCAAGCCTGAATTTTTTAGTGTCATCACTTAGATCATTTCTGAGTTCTACGACGGAAGTCATTGTAAATATCTTTCAGAAAAGGACACCGACGCTACCTTTATTTAATATCTCACCTCAAAGTATATATTAAAAGAATACATGTTTCCATGGCACCTTGCTCGGCGGTCGCTTGGGGTTCTATCAACTGTATGCATCGTAAGACCTCTTAGCACATGAGTGGCTTAGACGAAATATAAGGTGATTCCCTTATCCAGAGCACGAATCCCATTACTTGGATGTTTCTACTTTCGTTTGTACTTCATGGACGCAATTGTTTGCACTTCACTAGATAATACACACTCACTCAGCTGGGAAATGCAAGCGTTGGATCTGCCCATATTGCATGGATTATTTTCTGGTGCTGAGAGTTTAGGTGCTGTTCTGCTCAATCTGTCCAAATACCATTGGTAGGCCATTTGATCACTGTTAGTGATTTTAGTATCATTTGAACTGAACAAATTGAACTGCTATGCAATTGGATATAAAGGAGAGGCAGTTGTGAGTTTGGGACAGATGAATGTAGTACCAAAATTGGAAGTCTGTAGTGTCATTAAATGTTAATCGACCCCATGCCTAGCTATTTAGTGTTTCTTTTTTATTTTCTGGGATCACTTATTTTAATGGTTAATATTATTTAATCAATTCTTTTGGTTGAGTTTATTTATGAATTGATGTTTCATTCATGTGGGGAGTAGTTAGACATTGCTGCTGAAAGTTTTGCAGTTCTGGCATGTTCTTTCTAATGTTTGTTTCACATTTTTTATTTTGTTATAAACTTACTAGATGGAGCAGATTTCTGTTTTGACCATATTCACTGATTCAGTTTTAGAGGACAATAAATATGTCTAATTTTATTTATGATGCCTTATGAATGGTGGCAATTGGGATTTGTGGGATATACTTATGCCATGGAGATCTGTAAAGTGATTGATCGAAGATGAGTAGGTAAAACTCCCAACATAAAGCATCAAAATTTCGGCATTCCCTTTTTCAAAGTGATATTTGATGAGAATCGGGTACATTTGAACAAGAAAATGTAAAGGAACTGAAGGATATGATACACGGGGGACAACATGCTCTCCCTTCCTTGAAGCCAGTTAAAGTTGTTAAGTTTATTCAACTTACATGGATGTCAGTACCATAGAATTTCCATGGAGGGTTCCTCAGCTTACAATATTCTGGTAAGGTAAGTAGACAGTCTCCTCGTGAATTTACATGTACTGGTTTGTGGTGCACACGCTCTGAGTTATAAATTGTTTTTGATGACTGGCTGGTCTCTTAACTTACCTGCTTGGAGCTTAAAAGATAATGAGGTTTCTAAGCATATGGTTGCCATTATGTTACTTGCCTCGATTCTTTCTTGAGGGACCATGTCTCCATTGGATCCCAAGGAAGACGATACTCAGATCCTTTTGATGAATGGGTATTTTCTAGAAAGGGCTTCTTGGAAGTCATATTTCTAAATATTGCTTATTTCTAAAAATGACAGTGAAATCCTAAAAGGATCATCCATTTTAGGGTCAATCATCTTTTCTTGTGTAGTAAATTTAGCAATTTTTATTCATTAGAAAATGATGAAGGCACACTTCACCCTTCTTCCCTGCTGTTGAGATAGTGGGAAGCAGGGGCCCCTCATCCATCAAGGAAAAAAAGGAATCAGGAAAAAGGAAGGTTTTTGGCCCATTCCTATGTGGTAAAAAGTGGAAGGCAGGTTGATTCTCTCTGCTTACATATAACATTTTTTTCTTTCATTTGAATCTTGTTGATGTAATAACCAATTCGTATATTCCTTTTTTTTGAGGAATGTATATTCTTAATATTTTCTCTGTGACATTTTTACAGGAAGCCGTATTTATCCTGTAGATTTTTTATTTGTAAGTGTCAATCTAAATCGCAGGTCCTTCCCTTGGTAACTGAGGGACGGACCTCTCTCCAACATCTCGTTGTGGATGTGTCTCCTCGGCTTTTTGTATCATTCCCCTCCTCAATAAATGTTCACCTTCCAACATATATGGGAATTTACCCTAGACGAGAGTCAGATATGTTGGATGAACTGTAAAATTTTGAAAACAGTTACAATTATTTAACAATGGTCATGATGATTAAAGCTTTTCCTTCAAGAGTTGATTGTCTAATTATCATTAGATTATATTTGAGATTTACTGGTGTTTTGTTATGTTTACCTGTGCTTTGCACTTTAAGGTGATGGTTAATGTAATACTTTCATGTCCTTTTGAAGGAATTCCGTTTCTTGTTCTATCTTGTTCTATCTTGCTCCCACCGATCAAGTGCTGATTGGAAGCTCATTAGTTTAAACTCTAAGCCTAGTCTTTCTTGCAGGCTAGACCTTTCAACAACAGCATTATTATGGCTAGTTATCATTGGATACCTGACATTCTAACCTCAGGAAACATATCAGCACCTCCTGATTTCAAAAAGAATTTGATTGGATTACGATGGTGTTTTGATGTCGTCACTAGTGCATCAATCCACTTTGTCAAACAAATAAAATGGACTAAATGTTATTCTGCTATTTTCAGTTAAAACTCAAATTCATGTTCAGGAAATAAATGAGAGCCATCAATTACTCCCTCCAAAAGGAAGTGATAATAAACTTTCAAAAAAAAAGGAAGTGATAATAGAAATATCTCTTTATTTTCTTTCTTTATAAAATCCAAGCAATAACTAATAGGAAAGGTAACTAAAGAATCATTTGGTACTACTGAAGGGGCTAGCTCTGTTCTTGGATTATGAAATTACTGGAAGCTGGCAATATGTAGGAAAAAGAACCTCTGAAATCAAGGTTGTTTCGGCGGGGGGGGGAGGGACTGGACTTTGAGATGAATTAGTGCTTGAAAGGAGCAGTTCTCATAGCACCTTTGAGCTCCTATCCTGATAATCAAGATACATGTTTCCAGTGAAAAGGGATGAACTTAGGAGAGAAATCAAATCTCAATTTCAGGTTGTCTCCAGCAACCTCTAACTGAAACTATCACAATGTTGATTGCAAACTCACTGAAAAGAAAATGAATAACATCCAGATAATGAGATTTCACTTGAGCTGAGAACCTGTGTAAGGCTCTTTTCAAAATGGCCCATCTATGCCATCAAAGCTACCTGACTGCGCTTGTATGTCTCTGATGACAGGTGAGATTGACTGCATATCTTGTACAATTAAGAAAAGCTGTATTTCCCATCAGTAACTTATGACTATTATTAACTCTTCTGCATGGTTTTCCATATTGCTGATTACTATTGGATATCAGTCAATTTATCAGATTTTACTCTACTCCCCTACAAACCTGTGTCAAC
This sequence comes from Aristolochia contorta, assembly GCA_022405105.1. Lineage (NCBI taxonomy): Eukaryota > Viridiplantae > Streptophyta > Magnoliopsida > Piperales > Aristolochiaceae > Aristolochia > Aristolochia contorta. Next base: position 17,743,747 of record CM039670.1, on the reverse strand, counting down.
TGGTAGAATCCATCGAAGATTCAACAGGCGTGTAGCAGCTGATTCACTCCGATACATAATTTTACAGTTACAGATGGTTTCCGAAACTACTCATTTTATTGCTTTTGCTGTCTGCACAACTCTATAAGCTCCAGGCTATTACTGGAATGGAAGCTTGTACAGCTCTTTCTGAGGCAACCGGAAAACTGCCCTTGGCATTCTCAGTTCTCACCGAGGAGTAACTGATGAAAGTTACCTGAGGTCACTAGAAATGTCAAACGAGGTCTCCTGATTGAATCTTCAACCACCAGGCCTCACCAGGGAAGGCAGAAGAATACCAGGCGTCCATTAAATGCTTAACTACCCTCAGAACTGCAACATTCAATTCTCAACCGCAGGTAATCTCTTTCTCAGAAGTAGTTGCCCTGCAAAACGGAAATGATCTTACTTTTGTCTAGATTATCATCAGATTAAAGTTACATGTTAAAAAATTATAGCCAACTTTTAAATTTTAAATAAGGGCGTGTGTAACATGTTAATGTGGGCAAGTTTTAAAATTTCAATAACATGTTAAAAATAAAAAATGTAATTTATGTACCTTTAAATAGCTTTCATTGAGGTTCACAAGGGCGTGTGTAACATTGTACCAATTTAATAAAGTGGGAGAGGGTGTCGGAAGAGGGTGGTAACACCCTACTTTTTCCTTCTGTAAGAAACGAAGTTATTCACAATGTTTGTCATTAAGTTTAGCTATAATAATAATCTCTTCGTTTCATTGTAAAATACAAAAATTTCTAAAATTTACATAAAAATACATAAAATAAGAATTATTAGAATTTTAAGAATTTAAAACATTTTTTACAAAAAAAGTTTAAATAGTGAAATATAAGTATGCCAAATAACAATAAAGGGGAATTGCCACCTTTGTCTCCTCAAATCAAATAGTGAATTCAATAGGCACTTCCAAATAAACAATTAGAGAGAATCCATGCATGTGGCCTTCATTCCGATATGCATGTACAGCTACTTTTAACAGAATTTAGATGTATGTGATTAAATACTGAAATCATTAAGAGAACCAAACAGATTATGTATGTCGCCATCCCTTTAATGTATTACAGCTGCTTTTAACTGAATTTCACATTATACTGTCATGGCTACATCTATGATTCCATGTTATTCAAGATGGGGGGGAGACACATGTCAAGTAAAGGGATACAAGTAAATTGATTGTCTCCAAATTCTGAACTGCCCCATTATTGGGTTAGGTATGAAAGTACCCTTCAACTTCTCTCATCCACCCAAATAAGTGGGGTACAAATAAACCCTTCAACTTCCCTCATCCACCCAAATAAGTGGGGTACAAATAAACCCTTCAACTTCCCTCATCCACCCAAATAAGTGGGGTACAAATAAACCCTTCAACTTCCCCCATCCACCCATATAAGTGGGGTACAAATAAGGGGCAGTAGTAGACTACCAGTGCCTCTTCCCCTTCACAGTGCCCCACCAAAAAAAGAACAGAAATGACCCATCCCATACACCAAGCCACTGAAGATAGCCTCTTTGGGTGCCTCTCCAGGGAGGAATTCTACAAGAAACATCAGATTCTGCACGAGGAGAGCTTCATGTTGAACTCCCGGAAGATGAAGATCTTCACCCAGTCATGGCGCCCCAGCTCAAGAAACCCACTCAAGGGGATTGTTGCAGTTGTCCATGGTTACACTGGTGACACCAGCTGGATCATCCAGCTCACCGCCGTCGCCATTGCCAAACTTGGGTTCCATGTCTGCGCCTTGGACCTCCAGGGCCATGGCTACTCCGATGGCGCTCGTGGGCACATCCCGGACATCAACACTGTGGTCGACGATTGCATCCAGTATTTCGATTCTGTCAGGATGGAGCACCCAGAGCTGCCGGCCTTTCTGTATGGTGAGTCACTGGGGGGTGCCATAGCCTTGCTCGTTTCTCTCAGGCAAAACGCCGAGCAATGGAAAGGCTTGATTTTGAGTGGAGCCATGTGTGGAGTTTCCTCCAAGTTAATGCCCCCCTGGCCCCTGGTTAAGTTACTTCCAGTGGCTGCCTTCTTCTTTTCCCCTTACAGGATGGTTGTCACCAAGCCATTGACGCAGAGGTCCTTCAAGGAGGAATGGAAGAGGAGACTGGTCGCTAACAATCCCAGACACTTTCACTCGACCAAACCCACCGCGGGTACCGCACTGGAGATGATGAGAATCTGTGAGGAGATTGAGAGAAGGAGCCACGAAGTGGAGATCCCATTGCTCGTCCTGCACGGGGAGGATGATCTAGTCTGTGATGCCGAGTCGGCCGAGCTGGTTTACGAGAACGCAAGCAGTAAAGACAAGACCCTGAAAATCCTCCCGGGTGTGTGGCACCAATTCGTTGGAGAAACAGAGGAAGGTGTTGATTTGGCTTTCGGAATCGTCTTCTCGTGGCTTCAAGAACGAGCTAAAAAAGCCACCACCGCTGCAAATGGACTGTGGAGGAGAAAAACCTACACGGCCATTTCATCGAACAGTTGGAGGGACTTCGCCTAGTCGATTAACACTGAAATAAAATTCTTCCATGTAGTGAAACCAGAACTAATCAACCCCTCATGGAATGTCTCCTGGAGATAGTCAAACCAACAAAGTAGATATAGCACCTGATCTTGTTTGCTTGCAGGAAATCAAGGAATAAAAATGACTTGAATGTGCCCAAGTCGTGGCTCAAAATTCTCCATTGACCCTGAATTCTGGTTGTGACTCTCATTCTGCACCACGAACTCTTAAAGTGGTTAAGCGAAGTGTGTCTCGACTCTCCTCCGCCATTGATTCAGCGGCCTTTATTGCTTCAGGGTTCCGAACCCTGTACAGTTTTCTGGCTTTTCTTTCCTTTTCACGACAATAGCAGAGGCGTTCTGGATTGTCACATTGTGGACGTCCAACTGCATGAATTATGACTATTTGATTTTGAACGGTTAAAGTTCATAAATTGTGTCAGAAACTACAAAAATATTTTATAAAACTTAATTATCTAAGAAAATTATTAATTATCTGTAATAACATTTTGGAAAGAAAATGCTAGTTGCACCTACATGACTTAACCAGCCAATCTGAAACACATTTACCCAGGATATATCCTTTATAATTTAAGATTTTATAAAAGAAGAATTTTTTTTTAACTTTTCCTATTGACAGGCTACATCAGGTTTAGATTATTGAGTTTTCTTTATTAGAGTTTAAAATTTTGGGGTTTTAGGGTTTTGGGGTTTTAAAGTTTTAGAGTTTTAGGGTGTAATTTTTTTTCTAAAAGTACGTTAATTAGGATTCTGACGTTTGTGATGTATGCCAATAGGGTACTTGAGGTGCAACTAGCATTACTCACATATTAAATTTATTGAATAATTAAAAAAATTATTTAAAACTATTTATGATAAATAGTGTAAATACTTTAATGTATTAACTTCTATAATAATTTTTATTATTTATGAAGAAGAATATGATGTACAAATCAGTTTTTAGCAAGTATTTTATTAGGTTCATTATATTCTAATTAAGTTGTTTTATAGGTAATGATTCGTGCACTCAACTAGTGTGCGACTTCCGCACTCCCCTCTCACAACACAATAAAATAATATATTTTATGAAACTCCAGAAATATATTACTTTATTATATTGTGAGAGAGTGAGTGCAGGAGTCATTATTCTATTGGATATTAAGACTTTAACACTTGTTTTAAATTGGGGTGGGCGATGGGGTTACTCTTGATAGCTTTTATTAGGTTCATTTCTCTCTTGCATGCTCGTAGGAACATATGAACTATGTAATCAAATATATTAATATCCTGATAGTAAGTATCTGACCAAAATCTAATTTAAAAATGAAACATATATTAATCAATTAAAAATAACTATAAAATAAAAAATAAAAAATTAAGTTATGACAAACTAAAAAAGCTAAAACTAACTATTGATAGTATGATCATTAATTCAAAACAACGAAGTTTTTATGATGAGTAATGCTAGACGCACTTAGCGGATGCACCAATTGGACGTGCATGTTAATCTAAGCCCAAAAAAATTAAAAAAAATATTTTTTATAAAATCCTATTTTTTAGAGGATAAACCCTAGACATCAATGGTAAAAGATAGCATGGTTTCTAATATAAGTAGGATACTTAACCTGCTCATTTCCATAGCTAAGCTAGTAGCTTTCATCTACCATCTTTCCTATTATATCCATTTGTCAATATCTTTATCTCAAATGACTGTTCTTTAATATATTCTTGAACAAATAATTATAGAAACTTATAGTATTTCTCTTCTAATAGTGCATTTTTTATGTTAATTACACCTTATTTTCATTTTGTGACTGAGACATTCCATGTTTTACTTTTGTGGTGACTCCTAAGAACATTAGGTGGAAACTAAAAATCTCAAAAAAACAAAACTCAAGATTTATTCATTTAAGATCCAATACATAATTCAACAACAACCAAATAAGCCAACAAGTATTAAAAAACAACACAAAGACCGATTTTGTTCAATATTAACAAAACCATGAACTTGAGCATAGCTCAGTGGTCACGTGGGGTATTTCTAGTGGGAGGTCTTGTGTTAAGTCTCCTTAGGGGCACGGGGAAAAAATCACGACTTTCAAAAAAATAAAAAATAAAAAATAAAAAATAAAATAAATAAATAAATACATACATATATATATATATATATATATATATATATATATATATATAACAAAACCAAATCGATCATTTAAGATCCAATACATAATTCTATTTGAGCAAAACAATTTTTTAGGATCACACAAAAAAAGACAAAAAATAATACTAATATATTTCGTATAAAAGCGGGTGAGACCATGGGGGCGTATTTTTTGGGCTTCATTTTCCTCTGTTAAAATTTTTTGTCCAACACTCATGCAACAAGCTCAGCATTTATGAACTTCCCACTTGCACATCAGTCTAGTAAGGAGGTTTTGAGCTCTCTGTCATAAGACATCGATCTGATTCATACTTCATGTTGTTTTCAGCTTGTAAATCTGTATGGTTATTGCTTGTTTTCCACCACTAGTCTCATAAAATGGCTTATGATGTAGGAATGCTTCTACAAGTGCTTATTACTTAATGTCGATGAGTAAAAGAAATAGATCCAAGGTGTTCACCTTAGCTTACACAAACTTCTTGGAGTTATTGGCTTAGAATATTTAGATCCTACTAAATTATCTATCATATCATAGAATCTCCATTAATGAGAAAGACGATTACAAGAACTTTTCTTACTTCTTCACTCCCATCGTGTGAATATTCAGCCAAAGATCCAATTCGTCCTTTTCCCTTGTTTTTTATATCGAATGGGATTTAATCGTGTCAACCGAGTTCACTCTTGTGGTTATTGCTTTATCCCACTCCAATTCATTTGTGTGAACCAAATTCCCAATTAGCCGGTTTTACATGAGGGTTTGGATCCTTTTTTAAAAAATATATATGCTACTTTTCTTGTCTAATATATTAAATTGGAACATAAATATGTACTTTTATTTTACTATTTTAATAATTAATTTATAATTAAAATAATTTAACAAAACCTCCATCATATTAGTAACTCATAGCTTTGAAGTTAACCCGACCTGACCTAACTAAACGACTAGTGGGTAGCACCCTAAGTAGGGGTGTAAAATGGTATACAAAGGAAATGGAATAGGCTATTTTGTTTTCCATTTTTAATTATCACAACTTTTTCCGTTTCCGTTGAAAAATAATATCAGTACTTTGATATTAAATTACTGTGAGATTTTACATCCTGATGTGGCAGTCCTCCGCAACCTAGTTGGCATTCCAGATATGATCTAGGGTTTAGGTTTCCCTATAGAATAAGAAGATATTTCTTATTTTATTTCTTACTTAGACTGGGAACTAGGGATGTAAACGGGAGCCGATTACCCGTTCTACCGTCCGACCGATAAATAAACGGAACAAAACGGAAATAAAATATTATTATCCGTTTATCGTTCTACCGTTTACCTGCTCTACCGTTTAATAAACGGACGAAAACGGAAATAGCTCTTCCGAACCCGTTTTACCCGTTTACCGTTTAAGTAAGGGTAATATAGTAAATTTATATATTTACTTAATTTAATCATAAAATATTTATTTTTTATATAAATAACCTTATTATATTTTTTTTCACTTATTATAAAATTTTGAAGAGTTGAAAATTTTAGAAAGAATTTGAATATTTTTATATTTTGGCTATTATTAAAAATTAATATATATTGACTTTAACTCATTGTCTGATAAAGTCAATGAGTCATCGAATCATAGTCATACACTCAAATTTTAATAGTCATAGAGGATAGATCATATAAATTCATAATTAACTACATAAGGTAGTATTAGTAATCTAAGATTAAAATATTTTCATTTTTCTTACAAATGTCAAATTTTATATAAATAACAATTATTTTTATAAATATGAACAATTGTCTTACAAAAATAAATATCTTATAATTTATGATAAAAAATTATACAAAGATAAACATAGTAATTAATAAATACACGAGATAATTTCATCTTATTTCAATAAGCTTACATAATTGATAATTCAATTTTGGCCCATAACAAATTAGGATAGACATTCCTTTCAAGACATTCATATCAAGTCATATATTCTAAATTCTTAATAAGTTATAAGGAATATCATTAATTTTAATTACTAGTTACTTACTTCTCTAATTAATTAATATTCTAAGTTTTTCCTTCTCTCTCTAACTCTCTAATTAATTAATATTCTAATTTTTTTGGTGATTTTAATATTTTTTACTATTTACCCGTTTATTACCCGTTTACCCGGTTTACCCGACGGGTAATAAATGGGTAAGACTTTCACGGAACTAAACGGATACGGACGGTAACGGGTAAAGGGTTCAAAAAAATAAACGGTAAACGGAAACCCATTACCCGTACCGTTTATTACCCGTTTACATCCCTACTGCCAACGAGGATGCCATGTCATACTTTAGAATCTCACAATAAAAGGTCACAGTACGCATATCACCACTCTTACTCAAATGATGATCCGGTAAAATAAGATTTGACTAGTCATTTATGTGTGAGTAATGTTAAATGCACTTTGACTAAGTACTCTATGATGTACCTTATCCTGTAAGTGTATTTCTGGAATAGTTTCTTGGAAAGAGTAATGCGAGCTGCACCTACCACGATGTACATTTACGTAGCAGCCAATTAGAAACAGTTTAAAAAGATAAAAAAATATTTGATTATAAAATTCTAAATTCTAAAGGATAAACCCTAAACAGCTGTATTTATGATTGACTTATACGTCTAATAGGTACAACACCTACTCACGGTACCCATCTGACGAACCAGTCCGTCCATCTTGGGCCACCCCACCCGACTCAAAACGATTCGTCCAATAGTTCTGCAAGACTGCAAATCAAAAGCTCTCAGATTTGGCATTATCTGCTGCATGACTGACGAGATCTGACTACATGACTCAGCTTTTTCGCCATTTTCTTCCTCTGATCTCTCAGCGATTCCCTTGACTCACTCTGCATTGGATCCTTCAACAAATTATTAGTAATTTTTGTTAAAGCAGTGGAGACAGATCCCCCTTTGATTTCATTAATCCTGCTTTCTCTTTTTGCTTTTCTTCTTAGTTAGTGGGAGAACTTGATTGGATAAACCTTCTAATCAAGTTCATTAATCCTGCTTTCTCTTTTTCGCTTTTCTTCTTTACTTAGTGGGAGAACTTGATTGGGTAAACCTTCTAATCAAGGAAGCATCCTCTTTCACTTTTTCTTTATTCTTTACTTTAATTAATTAGTAAAACTGGGTAATATTAATTTAACTATTTAAAAAAAAGTGCAAATTGATTGATGTTTTTGTTTATATTATATTGACACTAACATTACTAATCAAAACTGGACTTTGATTACTAGGAGATTTGACTGGAGCGTTTTGACCAATTTGGTCCTCATGATCGCCGCCATCTCGTGGGGCCCTTGATGACTATGAGAAGGCGGCACCGTCGATTAGTGGAAGAAACCCACGTGTATGGTCCGGATGAGAGAAATCGAATAATGGTGTGAACGTAAATTATTGCGAAAGGGAGGCTGGTTTTTTGCGTTATCTGGTCTCGAGTCTCAATTTCGGAGCCATGGTAATCTCCCGCTCGACAGTGGGGACTTTTGGCCTTGAGTACTGACTCTGCCTGCAACTGCTAGTCTGCTTCCTTTTTCCTCTGCTCACCGAACCCTAACCACCGATGAAAAGAGAGGTCTCTTTCTGCAGAAAATCAAATTTTTGGCGGGAGAAGTGATGTAACGGCGGAGGCGGGGGAATTCCTGCTGCATGATGGGGAGGAGGATGGGAAATGGAGACGAAGGAGAGAAGAATTGCTTTCAGTTGGTTAGTTTCACTTTCGACTTTCGTCCTACTATAACAGATTCACACCTCGTCCGGTTGCGTTGCAATAGTGTTCTGGTGCTGTTTTGTTGATATGTTAATCTCATTTTGTTTAAACCATTTGTGTATTTGTTCTGTACTCTGTGTTGTTTATCTGTGACGAATTTTTTTCGTGTCCTTGAAGACATAATTGAGAAGTTCAGGCTCTTCGTCTTCTTGATTTTTGGAGTGTTAGAACTTGAATGAAGAGTGACTGTGTTTTTCCCTAGTTTTGATTCCTTGAGAGGTAGTTTACCGTGCTTGTTTTGATATTTTTCCATTTTCGGATTTGAATTTGTGAAATGAATAAGGACTGTTATTGTTATGTTTCTGGCTTGAATCTACGGAAGTGTTGTGTTTGGGATGAAAGTATGCATTGCACGAAGAGAGGAGAATAGGAAATAAAAGGTTTCATATCAATCTCGACCGAATCGAAGGGAATATCTTCTTTGATAATCCGTTAACATAATATTTTCAACAAGGTCCCTATGATGTCTAGTGATGAGTAGGAGTCATTTGTAGATTTTGTTTTAGTGAAATAATCATGCTATAAGTTTTCGGTTTCTTATTATTGTAATAATTAATTCACTCATCTATTTCTCAATTGATTCTTTTTTTTTCTTAATTTGTTCTATTTCCTCGTTATACAATTTTTTTTGGTTCTAAATTACTTTAATTGGCTTGATTTTGCATTTTGATTGATTGATGAATTGACACAGCTGTTGGACTTCAGCATTAGATTCTTGTGAAATTTCAATTGTCTGACTTCATTTTCATTTTCATATCTAACTCTTTTTTACCTGTGTGAATGAGTTATCCTTGTGCTAAATTTTTTATGTTGGCGGATTAGACTTAGTGAATTATTAAAATCGGCCTTTCTTTTGCAATAGCAGTGCGGATTTTTTATCTCTCAATGGATCCCTTTGGCTCACTGGCCAGATGGGAGGAATTCTTAAGATCTGATTTTGAGTTCTACTTTTAGGGTGTATTAGGTGCTAGTATAATACTGATGACTTTTGCTAAATCTTTCTTGCTTCAGTGGGATTACTTTGTCTTTTCTATCTACGACTTGTCTATATTTCTTGCTGTTGTTGGAAGAAAATGTCTAGCAAAATAGGTTAGCTTGTATGTTGAGGCGTGAGTGGACACTCTACTTCCTTCAATTTATTTATTGTACGAAAGTTCTATTTTGTTATGCACAGGATGGCTGTTATAGGTTATCTCTTGGTTTATCTTTTGCTTCTTTTTTCAAGCAGTCATGCTTTGATGCCTTTGATGTCAGACTTGGTTTTTGTATTGTGTATTTTATGCAGAATGGGTGCAGGCTGGTCTTCAAACATTGCATCTATCTTGATTGAACTAATATTTTCTTGGTTGTGGACATTTCAAGTCCTTTACACTTACATGAACCAATGGGTAGTTCAGAGGTTTCTGACATAATGATTAGTTCATCTGACGACTCATTGTTGCACAAGAGTAGTTATCCTGAAGGAAATGAAAGTTTTAGTGATGATATGCCACCTTGTGAAGCTCCTCTTCTTGAAGAATGGGATTCTTATTGGGAAGATATCAATGGTCGGCTAATTGTCTCAACGATGGTGACTGATTTAGTCATCAGGGGCATGGTCAGTGCGATCTCTGAGGAGGTTGCTGAGACAATCACCATGAAGGAAACTGAATTGGCAATGTTAAATAAAAAACTTAGTTTATATAAGTCCAATTTAAGAAATAAAGAGTTTGAGTTGCGAGTAAAATGCATTTTGCCATCGAGCTTTCCCCATATAAATCATGAGTTGGAATATTTCAAGGAGCATTTCAATAGTATAAGGTTGGCCTCAGAAGAGAACTTCCAGAGGCTTAGAGATGGCATTGAGAATGCAAAGTGTTCTTGCAGTGCAAGCAATAAAGTGGGTTTGAATGGGAACAACCAACAAAAAATGCTACTGGAGACATTTTATGACATTGAAGGAAGCCTTGATGCCTTAAAAGATGGTTTTATGAAATTAGTATGTGGACAGGTTGAGGATATGTTTCTTATATTTAACTCTTCACTTAATGAACACAGATGGAATGTGGATTTCCAAGAAGAAGTCCTGAGTTTGGTGCTGCAAAGTTATATGAAAAGCCTTCAAGAAGAGTTCCAGGTGAAGCTTGTGGAACAAAGAAGTCAAAATCTGAACTGCACTCCAGAATTTGGTGATAAACTGAGAAGCTTACGCCAAGAGTTGGATACTATTTCTAAGTCACTGCTTGTTCCTGAACCTGGGAAATTGCAGACTGTTGGGTCTCTTGAAGGATTTGAGGAATGGACTCAACGGAAGGTTTTGGGAAATCACAGTCCACCTGTTGCGACTCTTGGGGAGGAAAACGGTAGTGCTGCTACAGGAAAATCTGAGTTATTGAAAACCACCTCAGAAACTTCAGAAGTTACACAATTAATGCACATGAAGAAGGAAGACTTAATAAGTTATTTTCAGTCAGAAAGGATGAAAATGAAGAGAAGCCATGAGTCTACAGTGCAAGAGATGACAGAGCAATATTTCAGACTTAAACGGGAATATCTCAAAGAGCAGGGTTCTTCCCACTTGAGGAGAGATAAGGAGATTGAATTTATAAGGAAAAAGATTCCGGATGTCATTCTGAGGTTGGATGGTATCCTTGTGGAGAGTGAAAAGTCAGAGTCAGCTGATGTCAATAAAGATACTTTGTGTAGCTTGGAAAATAGAATTCAGGCTCTTCTATCGGAAAATCAAAATTTAAGACTCTTGCTTCATGAGAAAACAGAAGAAGTCCATAGTTTGTTCAGCTAAGGTGTCAGATGCATCCAAGAAGATCTCTGAACAAACATTAGTGGAAGCAGACTTATTGGAACATATTAAAAAGCTGGAAAATGATGTCGAAGAGGCAAAAATAGAAATAATGATTAAAGAAGAGATCTATAGAACTATTCTTAAAGAAACAATTTTTGAGATCAGATCAGTTGAAGATTTGGACCTTGTGGCTGTCAACATGTATGAGACTTTTGAAATTATCTACAAAGAGATCATTAGGAAATTAGGGGCCCAGATAAATGTCATGTTGCTAAAATCTAATGTGGACAAAGGACGGATCGCCTACCTTGAGAACTCACTGCAAAAGAATGAGAAGGTTTTGCATTCGGCAGTTGAGGAGAAGAAGAGACTGAAGCAGGACGTTGATGTGCTTTCAGGAGAGAAGAAGAGATTGAAGCAGGAAGTTGATGTGCTTTTGGCATCAATAGAAAAGAAGGAAATGTTGGCATCTGAAGTTGGGGTCTCATTGAGAAAACAAAAGAGCATTATGAGCAAGCTTTTGAAGAACTTAATAAACTGAGAGATGAAAAGCATCAATATGAAAAATTAATTCTGGAAAATACTAGACAATGTAATTCTGTAAAGGGTAAGTTAGAGGAGGCTTTGAAAAATAATGGTGTGTATGAAATAAAAAATTGTAAACTAGAGCAAAAATTAGTGCTATCTGAGAAGAATCTGAAGGATGCAGGGCAACGAATCAACCAACTTCATTATATCATTCAAGAGAAGCAAAGGATGGTATCATCTTCTCTTGCCAGTGAGAAAGAACATAAAAAGCAAATCGAATCTGCCATCTCTTCTGTTGAAACGCTGTCAAATATACTGGCAAATTTTGAACAAAAAGTGACTGGGAGTTTTTCAGAAAACAATATTAGGTACTTCAATTATTATCTTTTTTATAATATTCAAATTTTGCTTCCAGGAGAGAAAAATGATATTTTTTAATTATGAATTTCTGTATAAGCTTTCATTTATATGAGTCTTCTTCCTGTTTGCAGGTTAGAAAGCCTTACACAGCAATCCAAATCGCTGGTTCAACAAGTCAATGCACTTAATAGAAAGGTGTTATTATACAAACAAGGCTTTGAGAGAAGATGTGTAGACCTTCAGAAGGCGGAAGAGGAGGTATAACAGCTATAAATCATTTGTGATCATTCTCCACCTTTTTGTATACTTTTTTGTCTTACTTTCATCTCTTTACATTGCGTGGTAGTTTGTTACTTTAGCTACACGAAAGGCATACATTTCTTTTTTGTTGTGTAATATCATTTTAGATGCTGAGATAAAGCCAGTTCATTTACACCAGATAACTTGGTTTTGTCTTTGTTTAATACTGTTGTTTGCCTTTTGGATGGTGCGTTTTGTATTCTTCAGAGAAGTGGTTTATGAAGAAGATGATTAATGAGGCAATGAAACTTTTATTTGGTGCATATTGGACCATTAGTTTCATGACGAAAAGATGGAGCAGTGTATTGAGAAGTATGTAGATGTTCTGATGTGATTTTCTCAATAGAAGTTTGAAGTACTGTCTGACGTAGGAAGTTTTGTGAGTGTGTTTTTGGAAATTTTGCAAGCTGGATGCAGTTTTGGGGATTGTGGGTTGGGAAAATTCATGTTAATGCTGCATTGGATCTAACAATTAAGTGATCGGACGTGATCATTTAAAATTTCTAAGTGGTATTTGGTTTATGTTACTGAAAATGCTTTGCTTGGCTTTGTTGGTATAGTTTCATCCTGCCTTTGCTTTCGTTGAAGTTAGCTTCCTAATGAACTCTCTACCTCAGTTGCTTCTATGGAATATAATCTCATTCTCTTCCTAAGGAAAAGACAATTCCCAAGATCTGGCAACTTCATAGCCAATTCCTTGTAGAGGAGGGAGCTGACTGGTTACTTATTTTTGTGGGGAATGCATTTCTCCCTCTAGTACGATCCTTGCGCTCTTTTTTTCTGTGTATTTTGCGAGGTCGGGATTGTCTTCCAATTTCCCTAGTTAGAAGTCCCTATGTATGACTATTTATTGTATAAGTTAGAACCCTGATTGATTACTCTGAGTTCAATTTGAAGAGCTATTGCCGTTTTCTGTATTTTAAGAATAATCCTTTTTTTTTCCAGAAGTGTAGTTAAATTAGTCATTGTTGCATCAGTGTTTTAGGCCCTGGAAGAGGGGGGAACAGTCATGATGAATGAGTCAGTGGATTTAATCGCTTGATAATTTCTTGTTTTCCTTTCTTAAAAATGGAATGTTTTTTTCTAACCAGCTGAGAAATTATTTTTAGGTTCATTTACTTGCATTTTTTTGTTGTAAGAATTTCAAAAATGCTGATATAATGAAAATTTTTATTTTCAGAGAAGAAAATGTTAATACTGTTGAAACTCTATTGTTCATATCTTTATCAAACCTACCATACTTTTGTCCTATCATTTACTCATAATTGCTCATATAATGCAGGTTGATCTATTAGGCGATGAGGTGGAAGCACTTCTTGGCCTACTTGAAAAGATATATGTTGGCCTTGATCATTACTCGCCAGTTTTGCAGCATTATCCCGGAGTAAGATGGCTTCTTTATGTTTCATATCTAATACTTCTTTGTTTCGGAAATTTATTCATGTAGAGTTTTATTCTTGAAATCTTGATGGTAGCTAGTGGTGGTGATATTTGAATTTGGTTTACAATTTAATGAATTTGTCAACCACTGAGTTGAAGTCCATGCAGTAACACTGCCAGATATATTTTGTTTGGGCATGGATTCTGCAATTGTAGATTTATTAGTAGGGCATGGAACTGTAGACTTCTCTGCTCTTTGTTGTCATGCTGTGCTTACCTGACTTCTTCCACAGATTATGGAAATTTTAAAGTTGGTCAAAAGAGAACTTAATGCAGAAAGTATGAAAGCCGTCTGATCTTTTTTAAGGTAACTATGCTATGTTCATCTCTTGATGATAAATGTTTTAGAAAAGAGTCTCTTTATGGCAAGGAGTACCTAAATATACTCTTCCTTTTCCTAACTTCTACATTTGTATCAGTGTCATATAGTCTCAAACGGCACGTAGCTGTGGCATGCGATGCAGTAAAGCATGATGATGAGCTTTGAACTACATTGTACAGAGTATGTTCCTATACAAGAACCCAGAGAAGATGCATCTAGTTAGATTTGGTGGTGTGCCTCGTGTATACAGCATCTTTTTGTGATGAAATCGGTATGTTACCATTTGAGGCTGTGCATATTAAAACAAAGCACACTGCATGAGTTTGCAGAAATCTATTCTTTCGTTTTTTTGTTGATTCCAAATAACAGATGAGAAAAGGACCAGGATTTTCATCAATGTACAGACGATTCCTGACTCAAATATTGTATTAAACAGTTTTACGGTGCAGTAAGAACTTGCAAGAACCATGGGCATGGTATTATTATAATCTAATTGCTTGACTGGTTTGGTTTAAAACTTTAAAAACTGCTCTGGTCTCCGGTTCAAAGAGAATTTAAGCACTGCCTGCAGTTTTGCTCAACATCGTGTTTCGACACTAACAGGGAGGCTGAGAGTGGAACGCTGGCTTCCATGTGCCAGTGATTGTCTTCGCTCTCCCTTCATCCTCGTTTTTGGAAGAAACTCATTTGAAAATTAAAGCCAAGGAATTCCTATTTGCCAGAACGAGAAAAGGATCGGTGGGTTGCAGATCCGAATTATGTGACTTTTTCTGATGGGGCAACTCATATCAAGATTTTGCCATAAAAATTGAAATTTATCAACAATGCTAAAAATGGTGAATCTGATGAACAAGAAATAAACCTGAACAATGACGGATTTGACAAAAAATTATTCCACATACACATGGGTTCTCGAGCATCTTCTTTCCTTTTCTTTACAGTTGAAACAAGATCTTGTCGAGAAAGGGGATGTCGAGCATTCCAATACTCAACGAATAATTATCCATTAATAACGCACTTCTGAAGCATATCAGTTCTTGTGCCTACCTTCTTTCACTCCGCGGAACCCGTTTGATGTCCTGGTAGATGTCTCCCTGTACATTTGACGGCTTTCTCTAAATATAGGCCTCTAGTCATCTTTTGAAACCGACTCCTGGCTCTTTTATCAGGAAATTCCAGGCCAGCATTGCAGCACCCAGTGCAGGCTCCAGCTGCAAATCAAATATGTAAAACCATGGATAAAAATACAACCACAAAATGAAAAGCACTTAACAGCATGGTTAACAAGATCATGCCAACCCCAACTCACAAATGTAGGAAGGCAGCGTACTAAGGTTTAAGTTTATGAAAGGCAAATGTATTCCTGTCTTTCCGCAGACCAATTTTTAGGAGAAGAATGAAGATGTAAAAAGCAATCAATCAACTTATGTTCTTTCCGGTCTCTCAAATATAACATAAATTTGCTGGCTATTAAATAATAATGCTCATTTTAAGACATGAAATGTAATCTTACAATTCTCATACTTTACCCAGTTTCTCCACTAACCTTGGGTCTGATGGGGTGAACCCCAGGATAGTCCTTAAGAATGCACTTCACAACTTCTTTTCCGATGTCCCAACTCTTGTTGGCTTCAAGAACGCCACCAACCATGACAAGTGGGAAATAATCCTTACTATCTGCAATAAACAAAATAATAACATCAAGTTAAAAATTACTTTTCTTCCTCTCCCAATTCTTAAAGCCATCCAAATTGTAAATCCCATGATGCAGAACTATACGTATTCAGTCACCTACACAATTTTCAGTTGAAACTAATGTTTCTTTCTTTTTTTTTGGTTTTTTTTTTTTTGAATGTTCTTCAGCAAAACCCACCTTCACCGCCCAAACCCAGTCTCTCAACCACCGCTTTTACACTTAAAGCCAATTCTTTGACGGAATCTATCAAAATATTATTTGCAACTTGATCCCCTGCTTCTGCAGAAGACACTACCACTGGGACAAGAGCTGCAATACGGGCCCATGATGGATCTGCATAGGTCCACCTAAACGCATATTGCAAAGAAACAGGTAAACAGTCAATAACCCCAAAACCAAGAACAAAAGTAAGTCGGTGAAATCTGGTGTATTTTGCTCCATTTTTTTTTCTTACATATTAAAAAAATTGCAGCATCACATACCCAATAAGCTCATCTGGAGAAGCAAGCTTAAGATGTGTGAGAATGTTATGAGTAAGAATAGTTTGTGGACCACGACCATCATAAGCCCTCATCACAGCAGTCAGTGCTTGTGCAGCAATTCCATAGCCACTGCATGGTATATGAAGCACATTACCATTCAAGCACAGCCAATTATGTCGCTAATAGACATTAGATCAAGGAAAGCTTAAAACTAAGTCGGTATAAAATATCCAGAAAACCACCATCATTATCCCAGTTGAGGCGATTACAGAGCTAATATATATTAGCATCCAAACAAGGAAAAAGAAAAGTGGGTTGGCATGTTTTACCAGGTATAAATAAAAGTGTCAAACATTAAATATTGCTACTGTGTATGCTAAAGAGAATTAGAGAAATTGTATATTAGCATGTGGAAGAGTAGATACTAACACAGTGCACCTGAGTACTAACCTTCCCCAATCACCTAAGGTGGGACCTGCACCAGCAGCTCTAGCCTCCCTTCCATCTTCAGTGAACCCATAAGAGATGGTGCCTGTACCTGCTATTAGCACACAGCCATGAAGCTTCCCCATCGTCCCACTTGACAAGGCAGCAACGGCATCATTTTGGACAAATAATTTTACGTGGGTGGGAAATATGTTCCTGTAAAAAAAAAAAACACAAAAGATATCATCTTGAATGTACTCTTTCTTTCTCTAAATATTTATTATACACCCTTTACACCCCAAAAACTCAGCGCTTGAAAACTCAATACCATTCATCACACAAGTGATAAATTAATATAAAGAAATTTTTTTCTTTTCAAGGCAATTGCCAAAAAAATATTTGAAAGAGCTAAAAGAAAGAATCAAAAACCTGAAAAAAATGACAAAACATAGATAGGGCCATAAAGGGTTTTATTCTGCTGTTTTTTCTAGCTAAATTCCACGAGCTAGTTAAACTCTTTACTAAACAGAAGCCTCTATAAAACTCACTGCCATAAGAATTTGATCCCTATCACGGAATGAGCATGATATTTACTCTACGAACCAATGACATCAGTTGAGATGTCTGCAATTTGGTACAGAAATATATACCAGAAGACCTCATACCAAAAGGTTACAAATACCCATTGCCATAACTTGACAGAATGTACAATTAAGTAATCTTTAAAAATTCTCAAGCATCTAAGAAAAAATGCTGCCTCAGTATCGTCTCCTAGGAAGCTAGAGGAGAAGTGTCCAGTAGAAACAAGATGCATTTTCTCAAAGTGTAAGTCCCCTAGGAAATTTTTCTCAAAAAATAAATTTCCTAAAAACCCATACTTTCAATGTAATGCTTGCAACCAAAAACTGTTTCCAATCAAGATAGACCACAAACAGTTCAACTCATACTACTTTGAAGAAAAAGAATATGCAGAAGTAAAACCTAAGCCAATTCAGTATCCGCTGCTGATCAGTTGGATGGTTGACACCAGATACAGCTAAACAGACAGCACGAACGGCAGAGCGATTACTACCAGACTTCAATAAGGCTTCTGCCATTACCCGCTCCAGTGTCTCCCTAGCTGCTGTTTCTGCACAACCCACAAATATTATTCAATGTTACTCTAAGCAGTTTGCCTTTGCCTACAATAACATAAGAAGTTGTCAAGCTTCTCTATCGGAAAAAGGCACAGTTATCTCATTTATCTAACTATAGTATGAGCCAAAAGCAATCTTTTTTTACGAGAGTGATTTTTCAATCCAATTTTTACATACTCCTATTTTTCGTACCCCAGGAGACTCAAACTCAAGACCTCCCATTACACAACCCTCTGTGTTACCACTGAGCTAGGCTCAGGTTCATGAGCCAAAAGCAATCTAAGACGATCAATCAACTACAGTGCAACTTAAGAAGATGAATTCAGTAAATGTGACCTGTAGTTTGAATCTCTTGTTTCCAGAAAAGACTGCTTACAACTGGGAACATCTGTAGTTTCCAAAGAAAACTAATTACAACTGAAAGCATCTCTAGTTCCCAAATAAGATGATTTACTATCGATAAAAACATTCTATCCACTTGGATAGAATGTTTTTATCACATTATCACCTGTAGTGACATTCATTCACAGTGTCTTGCTAATGAACATTTTTATGGGAGTAAAAATATGAATATGCACTTTCTATCCCATGCTTTCGGAAAAAAAATTCAACACTAAAGCTATTGAATTAACATTAATGCAACTGAATCACCACCAATAAAACAATGTCCAGAAAATATTGATCATCATAAGAAGTACATGCTACAAGCATAAGAACTACCAGGCTCAAACACAGGAAGAATTTATATTAATATTTTTAAATTGTTATTTACAAAGCTTAAAATTTAAAAAATAAAAAATAAAAATCTGGAAAACATACTGAAGGGAAATGGTAAGAATAAAAAAAGTAACCTTAATAGTGTAGGCTAGGAGGCCAGAGATCAGCCCTCAGCCTGATTAGGCTTACCTATGGGTGTTACATCGAGTTCACTACAAAGGAAAAGGAAATGCATGCCACCAACCTTGAGCTTTTTAACTGATTGATTAGCACCTTGATTCTTAAAGTGGTACAAAGCAGATCCTGGGTCCAAGCCCTAGAGCAGGAAGGTGTTGCTTTACAAGGGAATGCTACAGTTACCTGTAGGCATATGTTACGCAGGGGCTTGTTAGTAGGATTGCCAGAAATCTGCCCTCAGCCTGCAGGGCAGATGCTATATTACAAGCAGGCCATAGGTAGGCGTGGGAGGTGCTATGCCACGTAGGTGTCCGAAGCAGTTGCTGGGTGGGAGATTGTTGGCAAGCAGGCCAGCAATATGCCTTCAGCCATGATTTGTCTGCGCTTGGGCATTCTGTCAGGTTCCTTTGAATGACAAGAAGATGCACCTCATATACAAACGAACTTTTGGTGGACATGAACTTTTGGTTGACAAGCTCATCACACCTTTGATCCCTGGCAGAGCCCCAAGGAGATTAGTAGACATCTACTGAGCGGGCTTGTTGACAGGAGGCAAGCAATCTGCCCTCAGCCTGTAGGGTAGTTGCAGGGCAACAGGCAGGTCATAGGTGATAAAATATGAAGGAGTTGTAGCTAATTGCTGGATGGGGATTACTGGCAAGGAGGTTTGCCATATGCCTTTGCCTGATTCAGCTGAACCACCGGGTGCTGCATTCATGACACTATAAGGAAGAGGAAAATCTTGAGCTTCTGGTTATTTATTTAACACCTTGATCATTATAAAAAAGAAAACAAAATCTTGCATGATAATGGCCGAAATTAGTACTGTGGAAGGCAAAAGAATACTGAACAGATAATTTAAAGATACAGTGAAGATGATTAAAGGAGAATTAAAACAACAAATATACTTTCTGAAACGAAAGACACTTTATAATTCCTTAATCTGAAAAAAGCAAGAGCAAAAAAAAAAAAAAAAGAAGAATGAGCACATGCAGGCAGATAAAAAAGGCAGCAATAATTGACAGATAACACTCAAGAAAATAACATCCGAAACCCCAGTCCGATAACACTCCAGACATCTCAGCTGATACTAAAGGACCACAACCGAATTGATTATACAACAACAAATAACGCCCTAACAATGCGACAAACCATATTGGAGTGTTTAACACCATGATACTTCCTTCCTTCCGTAAGCTGAAAACTAACAATTATGTAAGCATAGGAAGATTATTTACGGAATGGATAAATTTATATAAGTTCTAGAACCCCATAGACCAAATAGAAAAGAGTCCAATAGAAGAAACCAGCTTATTTTCTATTTTCACATGCACTAAAAACACCAACCCGGCAACACCAGTCACAGAGAGGAAATAAACTCCAATAACATCAACGTCGAAATCAAAAATACCAAAAAAAAACGATAATTGAACGATCAATGAAATAAAGAAAGAAAAATCATCAGAGAACATGACCCAACTGAGAGGAACATCCAATACCTCCAACACTGTTATGATTGGAGCATCCGGCTGTGGCACGAGCAAGAACTGGAATAGGGTCAGGAGTCTGATCCGAGAACGGCATTGACATGCATATACAGACGGTGGAAGTAGTCCCACCGTCCAACCCAAGAATGACATTCGAAGCGTCCGGAGAGAGTGGCATTTCTTCCTCAAAATCCCAGAGCTCCTCATTTCTGTATCTCTTCATCACAACCTGGGTCGACAACGGAGAATTTTCCCCTGAGACAGGAGCAACTTCCGGAGAGGAAGGAGGACCCATGACAGGGGGATTCATGTATAGCAGCCGGGTTGGCTTTGCAGCACAGGAACTCTGATTCCAATGGCGATATGGCCAAACGGAAGGGACTGAATCCCAATGTTTCTTTCTACCGGACTGCAACCCTTTCCCGAATTTTTAAATCCCCGGTTGCCAATTTAAATTCTATTTCTGCACAGGCCGCGCAGAAAACCCAGGATTGACCAATCACTGATACAATTTGATATTGTCAATGCTCCCATTGGCTGCAGCTCCCCAAACGAACCCATCGACCAATTTACACTTCCTCTCATTTAACTCGAGTTCTTCTTCCTTCCACGATATCACCGACCACCGAACTCCCATATTTATCGGCCGATAAGCTTCGTTTCCGACATAGGTCCGGTGACGGGATACCCTATTATGATAAGCCTCCAGCTTTTTGTCATTTTTAGCCTTTTATAAAGATAAAGGGATTTTTATAAATAGAGACATAGACTAATTTTAAGAAATAAAGTTTGGTGCATGAGTCCAGCCTTGGACTCAATTCCTGCCAACTTAACTTTTTCTTCTTTAAAAGTTATTCCATAGAATGAAATGTCATTATCACCTCTTCAAAAACAAAACAATGTCATTATCACCTCTTCAAAAAAACAATGTCATTATCACCTCTTCAAAAAAACACTGTCATTATCGATTTTTATTACTAAAAAGTTTAAATTGATGCAAAATATTAAAATAACATAAAATACAAGAGATATTAAAATAAATATAAGATAGGGAAAAATCAGTTTTGAAATTTATTTATTTTATTTTTATGATAATAATTAAAAATTAGGTTTACCTAAGCTTGAATGAAAACTAAGTCCACACAACTAAGTTAATTCTAAAAATTTCAATCAAAGATAAATATAGTTGCATGATTTTGGCATTGGACAATTAAGCCAACTGAGCCAGTTCACTAGGAGTCTAGGATATTGAGGAATTGGAAGGTAACTCCTAATAAACAATCAATCCATGTAATAAATAATGGGAATATTATGAATTTGATAATTTCATTAGAAATATATAACAATCAACTTAATATTTGTTAAAAAAATGCATTTAGAGTATATATAATTAACCCATTGAAACAAGTCTTTATCAAGAGAAAAAGCAAGGATTTGATAAAATCCATTATAAGGAGAAGCTTAAAATTGGGAAGGTGAATAATATGCTGATTATTGTGAAGATGTAGATGTGCATCATTGAGGACCGCTACAATTTTAATGAATTTGAAAGGGTCATTATTGTAGAAGTTTATTTAGGTACTAACAAAAGTATAATCATCAATAGTCACATTCCAAGTAAGAACACATTTAGCAAATTTTTAAAAAATATTGTAAAATTTATAATTTTTAATTTCCGTTATTTCATTTATGATTTTAACCGTCTTTAAGAATGAATGTTACGGGATGATTAGTTTAGGTGGGACTCACTAAAATCATTGGGAATATCCATTGCATTTTATATTGAGAACGGACTAAAAATCACTACTTTATACATTATTTGAACCTCTCATTGTCATGGACCAAATAATATTTATTAAAGACTAAAAAAAATATTAATTTCTTAAACAAAATGTGACGATTGTTTTAGTGAATTGTATGGAATTTTATTATAATTGCTTTATTTATTTTAAAGAAAAACAATATTAGTACATCTTGATTTTTCTTCGAGGTTTTACATTGTGACGTGGCTGCATAGTTGGCGGTTTAGATTAGAGAAAATCTAGGGTTTAAGGTTTACCCATAGAATAGGTTGATAATATTTCATTAAAAAAACAAAATCTTGCAAATTTTATCTCTGAGTTCATCTCTTACATGGACTGCAATGTGGACACCACGTCAAGATGTAAAGTATTGGAAGTAAAAAACCACAATACTTATATCACCACTCTAATTTTAATTATCCAAAATGTGTAACTTAGCTATCAAAAGGATGTCATACTCTTTTGGTTTATATGGAAATACCAAGAGACCTATCTGCTTGTCTTGTTAGGCTCTGACTTTGTTTATTTTTTATTTGAAGGAGTCTTGATGCAAGGACATTTGTCATGTTTTCAGCCAAACCTTTCCCTTGTGACAAAAGGAAACATTCAAGAGGAAGAAGCTGAAAATTTGCACCTTGATAACTAAAGGAGTAATGCGATCTCATCACCCTTGCTTTCACTAATAAGTTGACAGGTAATTGAAGATATTTTCCTGATTATTCTTCTAAGCACAAGAAATATTTGTCTAATTTGTTGAAATGAATGAATGAAGTGCTTATGTTTGTACCTTTTGTGCTGGGCAAGAGTCACTTGATTTTTTTGACTAGAGAAAAGAGTTTTAAGCCGTTTATGTATGGTGTCCATGAACTCTTTATGTCCCTATAGTTTATATAGATATAATGCATGTACAAAACTTTGTTTAAACATGATTACTCTACTTTGGATGGGAAAAGGGTTGTTGTTGTAATTTATAAAAAAGAGTAATGCTAAGTTCACCTCGACTAGGTACCCTCAACCATGGTTGGCATCCATGTCAAAATCCTGGTCAACGTATTTTTGGAACAGTTTTTTTTTAAAAGCCTTGTAAAACCCCATTAATATAAACCCATTGTGGCATCCGTGTCGGATGGTACATGACTGGTGTACCTAGACCAAGTACCTTATGGCATACTTCTTGATGTGGATGTCACAGCTGGTATCCACATTAGAATACTGGTCAGCATATTTCTGAAACAGTTTTTTTTTAAATTCTAAAATATAAACCCTAAAACCTTTTCTAAAATCTTAAATCCTAAACCTAAAACCCAATAATCTACACGTAACATGGATGCGTGACATGGATGCTGCTAGCTGTGGCATCCACGTCAGATGATATGCAATTAGTGTACCTCTATGAGGTACAAATAGCATTATTCTATAAATATTGCCCCTAAATGAAACACTTTTTACTATAAAAGTCACACCTCAAGATTTATGTAGCCATGTTTATGTATTAAAAACTAAAAAAGTTAAATAACCAGTTTACCTCTCTTTGAAAAATGGCTATAGGATAATAAGTAATGATAATATCAATAACAATAAGAACAATAACAATATGCATTATTAGCCGGGGGTCAAGTATAAGTTACTCTTTAGAAGGTTATTGTTTGTCACTAAACCCTGTCAATCCTACTGCCAAATTTTCCGTGAGGGTTTACAACGTGACGAGGCGTCTAAGTAAGAGATAAAGTAGTAACTATTTTCTTATTTTATAGGTAAGCTTAAACCCTAGACCTTATTTGACTACCAACTAGGCTCTCAGGAGGACAACCACATCAGGATGTAAAAACTCATAGTAAAATATGGCAGTACTACATAGTTAGAGGTCTAAATAAGAAAAAATTTAGGGTTTAGGGTTTACCCATAGAATAGGTAAATAATATTTTATTGAAAAAGTAAAATCTTATAGATTTCTCCGAGTTTATCGATGCATGATGTAAAGTCTTGGAAGTAAAAAGCAATAGTATATATATCACCGCTCTTTTTCTTATGAATAAGTACCATTTGGAGGTAAATCTGACTTGACTGGTCGACCTAACTCGGATCTTAAAGAACCCGAATCGGGTCTCAGTTACAATCTGAAAAGTGGTCCAGTTTACTAAATCCAGACCGTCAAAACCAACCCAAACAGCCGACGAGGCTTGCACAATATTTGAGGGAAAAATAATATCAATTGACTGGAAAACTCTATATCAATGGTTGTTGTGTAAGTTAGATAAAGTTTAGGATTTAAGATTTACCCCTAGAATAAGAAGATAAATCTGACTTTTTAACTGGACTGCAGAGAGGTAAACATAAACAGTAATCGGACTCCTATCACCACTCTATTTGAGGCATTCACTAGTCACGACCCACGAGTCGAGTTTTAAGGCATGACTCCCGAGTCATTACAGTGCCATCTACCTCTCCTCTGCGGCTTAGCCCGGCCATATAAAACGCGGGGAACGCCAGATCTCCCTCGAAACCCCTTCATCTATCTCCCTCCAAAATTCGAACCCCGCGCCGAAGGGAGACGCCATGACCAAGGATGAGGAAGAGTTCCGAGGCGAAATCGAGGAGCGTCTCATCAACGAGGAATACAAGATATGGAAGAAAAATACCCCTTTTTTGTATGACCTCGTCATTACCCATGCGCTTGAGTGGCCTTCGCTCACAGTGCAATGGCTGCCCGACAGGGAGGAGCCGCCGGGTAAAGACTACTCGGTGCAGAAGATGATATTGGGGACTCACACGTCGGAGAACGAGCCCAATTATCTGATGCTTGCACAAGTGCAGCTGCCGCTTGAGGATGCGGAGAGCGATGGGAGGCAGTATGATGATGAAAGAGGAGAGATTGGAGGGTTCGGCTGTGCAAATGGGAAGGTAATTTCTGATAATTTGTCTTAATTTTCGGGCGTGAAGTTAGCGCATGCTTTTGTCTGTTTGCTTTGTCATATTCAGTCTGTGTTATAGAGTAAAACTTCCATATTATGTATGGGTATCGATCCTTCTTCCTTCTATTTCTCCCCTCGTTTAGTTTGTTAGATAGGAGCGAACTAGCGTCTTCACCCTCCTTAATACGACCATCATCGTCATCATTATCTTATT
Source organism: Aristolochia contorta (assembly GCA_022405105.1). NCBI lineage: Eukaryota > Viridiplantae > Streptophyta > Magnoliopsida > Piperales > Aristolochiaceae > Aristolochia > Aristolochia contorta. The sequence goes on along the minus strand of CM039670.1, from coordinate 17,718,477 downwards.
TCTCTTTCTTTTTCGCACCCCTAGTTTTTACGAGCTGGAACAGTGGAATGCTATTTAAACCCATGAGTAGTTTCTTGCCTGGCTTTTCATAAAAAATTTTTTATCTATTTAAATTTCTACTGATATGGTTAAGTTGTTTTGCTATTGAAAGCATGGAAGTTCACAACAAAAGCACAAATAGAAGTCCTTACTGATAAATGAGCTCGAGCTTACGTGATTTTTATTATGTAGAGATCATTGTTGATAAAATTTTACTCTTATGTTTGTTTGGTAGATGGGTATATTAGTAGTAACAGATAACATTTACCTAAATCTTCACATGATTTATATATGGTGTTTGATTTTTGGTGGCACGGGTACATTTGATGTGACAGGTAGAATTTACATTTTCTGAGCTTTTCATGTGTCCTCTGTAGATATATGACCGTCATATATCCAGATTTGGTTTTGAGGGTGCTAAACAAGTAGTTTTATGGTGTTTGATTTCGCTTTTAAGAGCTTACCTGAGGATTTAATTAGGTTTACTAAGGGTAAAAGAGAGAAGATACCTTTCAAAGTCAACGTTTCTTATTGCAGGAAACAAGTAGTTATATGGTGAAAATAATTTTCACCTCAGTGCCATTTACAGCAGGATATTTCTGCATCTGCACGCCTTCTAATCTTTTATCCTAGTGGGGAATGGATCGAGGGGTTTGTTCATTGACTATCTAATTTTTACCTCTTCATTTCTTTTGAAGCCATGAAGCTGCTGGGCTTTGCATCAGATCTACATTTGGTAGTGTTCTACTTGTTATTCATTGACTTCTTCTGAATAGACGTTTTCCATATACAGCATTTGACATGGAAGAAGGATCTTTGTAGTGCCGTAAATAATTTTTTTAAATAAATTTCTGGTAATCATACATTTTAATTTGATCACAAGGAGAGCATGTTAGTCTTTCCATGATCTTAATTTTAAAATATCACTTTGGCTTTTATGGGAATTCAAAAATGGAAGCTTGCCATCTGAGAGTGTGGTAAAGGACTGCCATTATTATTATTATTATTTTATTATTATTGTTGTTTTCTCCATCTTTCTATTTGAATAAAGTGAAACCACACATTGGTCATAGGCATTTCCTGTGTATTGCAATTTAGTGAATACTGCTTTTCTACTTTAGCATGTTTTGATATTTATTATTTAGGTGCTTGAGAATTTCGTTGGTTCTCATCATGTTATAAAATTTCATGAGCCTATGGTATGATTATTTTACATTTTTCATGCAGGTGCAAATAATTCAACAAATAAATCATGATGGAGAGGTTAACCGAGCTCGTTATATGCCTCAAAATCCATTTATCATTGCTACAAAGACAGTTAGTGCAGAAGTTTATGTCTTTGATTATAGCAAGCATCCATCTAAGCCACCCTTAGATGGTGCATGTAGTCCTGACTTGAGGTTAAGGGGCCATAACACTGAAGGTTATGGCTTATCTTGGAGTCTTTTCAAGCAGGGCCATTTGTTGAGTGGGTCTGATGATGCTCAGATATGCTTATGGGACATAAATGCAACTCCTAAAAACAAGACTCTTGAGGCTCAACAGATTTTTAAGGTATCAATATTTAGATCTTTATTTTCCTGAAAACATGGTTGTTTGCGCTGCAGTACTCTTTGATAATTTGTCAACTTTAACCATGCTGGGGGCAAATTTGAGTTGCTATCGTCCTATTGTAGCCTAAATTGTTACTGGTATGTATCTTGGTCTCTAGGAGGAAGTTTGAAGTTCATCAGCTGTCAAATCTTCCCGAATGTGATTGATACTGTGACTTTGAGCCAATATTGCTCAAGTACCAGATACGATATTGAAGTGTTCCATGTGGCAATGCCCGAATTGCTTTATTTTATATCTCATATAAATGCTTGGCTACAAGGTTTGGCATTTGTGAAATGTATGGACATGGTAATAGAACTTCCGAGCTGGTCTGCGTTTGAAAGTGATAAAAGCTTTGCAACCATTGATCAAGTGACTAAAGTTACCCATCTGGTACACTTGAAAGCCTCTGCCTGGCCACTTCAAGGAGTGGGTCCGAGTTGTATGCTTATGTTTGTCATGGATGTCATATTTGTTGTATCTAGCAGACACGTGGTTGGGTTTTATTTTTTCTGCTCACTTACACAGCTTCACAGGCATGTAGAGGAATGTGCAAAAAAATCTGTTGCTTATAGTTTGGTCAGTATTGTGAACTTGGGCATAGCTCAGTGGTCACATGGGGGGTTTGTAATGGGAGGTCATGGTCAGTATTTTTCTGCGTGGATGAAAGTTGTGTGGAGTCGGTCTGGGTAGAAGACTTTAATTACATTGACAAAGAAGCTTGATGCTGTTGGCTGGGTATGACTGCAGAATTTCATTTTAAGTGTTTAAGTTTGGTTAAATTTATTTAAATTTAGGTTCATGAAGGTGTTGTGGAGGATGTTGCATGGCATTTAAGGCATGAATATTTGTTTGGTTCTGTTGGGGATGACCACTACCTACTTATATGGGACCTGCGTTCCTCTCCAGCCAACAAACCCATCCAATCAGTTGTTGCACATCAAGGTGAGGTAAGTTCCAAATTTCTTGTTTCAACAAATAGCGTAGCTTTTCATATTGTTATTCTGTACTCAAACATAGCTTAGTTGGTATAGCTTTTCATGTTGTTTTCTGCACTTGCTTTTGATTTGGATAAATGACGTCTTAAAGAAGTTTAAAAATTTCCGTCTGACATGCTTTAATTAAAAGGATCTACCAGAAAAGCTCGTTTCTTTGTTCTCTTACAAACATCATTCTATTGATACTAATTATGATACATATATGCATGTCTGAATCATTTTTGTGTTGGAGTAGATAATATACTTTAATTATTTTCGTTAACTTTATCTTATTTAGCTATCATAAACATATTAGATTTTATTTATTTTATATTAAGTTGAAATGGTGAAGGGATTTATTTAAAAAAGACACAAGATTACAAAGCTAAAATGGTGTTGAAAGTTTCCACTTCTCCAATGTGTAACTTGATATTCTTGGATCTTCTGCGTCATAGACACTATTTGGGTTGTTATTAAATTAATTTATGTGCAAGGGGTGTTGAAAATTGTGAATTATTTTGTTCAGTTCCCTGTTCAGATGTGCATCTTGTTTAAAGTCCTATATCAGAGACTATTTAGAGGAGAATTTAATAGTTTTAGTGTGGTTGTTGGGATTACTTAGAATAATTTTTAGTGTGGTTGTTGGATTACTTAGAATACTTGTTAGTGTGGTTTGTGGGATCTATTTAATACTTATTTTAGTTGGTGATTGATTGCTATTAAGCCTATAAAAGGCTATGACTTATGTAAAACGGGAGCATTGGAATGATTATCAAGTTTTCCCCTAAGTCTTCTCTCTATTTCTTCCCTATCTTCTTTTCTTCTCCCTCTTTCCCTCTATTCTTCTTTCCCTCATGCCCCGTCCGGCATCACTAGTTCTGTCCCTTTATGCATGTATGAGATACTGGCACTGAACTGCTCACTGCGTGTTAAGTGTCATTATCTGCTTCCAAGTCAGGGGACCCTGTATTGAATTAATGTCCACAACAGTTTTCCTAAATTTAACTTATGTGGGATCGTTTTCACTAACACTCTACCTCAGTGAAGTAAGGGTCAGTGACATGGACAACATTAATGGATTACAAATTGAAGCTTACACGAACTTGGCTAGTAGAACATATTTCTTGCTTTCGTACTAGTTAGAAGTGGAAACTAGAATAGAAATTAGGAAAGTTGAGATGCAAGAGTTTGCGTGCCTTAGAATATGTAATATGTGGTTAACTTTCATCATTGATTTACAACTTCGAACTTTACCTTGAGTTGCCGGTGCTGTTGTAGGGAATTTTTGGCTCTCCTAAGCTTTTATGATTCCTATTTGAATGTTTTTCATTTTAAAGAGTTAAATGTTTTTTTATTTGTCATGTATTACTTATAACAGTAGTTGCACACTGCCACTACCCTCGAGGACAATTGTATTTATTTATTTACTTTTAAAGAAAAGATGGTGAGAATAGTATGCTTGAGAAGGCACAAGTCAGGAGCAGAAACAAGATCTCTTCATTAAATGAGGGACCATGTTGATAAAAATGCAGATAAGGGAAGAAACTTGATGCAGGAGCATAAGTGCTGTGCCAGCTCTGAACCATAAAAAAAATGAAAAGTTTCTTAAAGGAAGTAATATAAAGATAATTCCTAAGGTCAGGATTCAATAAGGCACAAAGAATGTGAATAAGTGTAGAAGGTCAGATATGCAAATAATTGTTGAGGTATAAGCACCTCAAGTAAACCCAAATCATTTTGTCTCCCTCTTTGTTTTCTGTGGCTAAAACTTGTAATGATAGCCATTTCTTCTTGACAGAAGTTCCTCTTAGTCATCTTCCTCTAAATCACTCCCCATTGTCAGGGATATGGAGAAGATAAAGAACCAAATATTGTATTATATCTTTGCTGCTCCCTTGCTGCAAAGCTTTCCTTTCCCGATTTCTTGTTTTGCCAATCTGAGATGCTGTGCATTTTACTTTTGATTTTTTTTCTTGCTTGAAGATTATAAGCAGAGGAAGAATTACAAGCCATTATTTAATTTTTGTTCATCATTAAGTATGACTTGATTGGTATTCCCTATTATTTCTTTTCATGTCTATTTTCCTCTTCTTTCACTATTTTCCTGAACCCTTCAATAATGGCTTTGATTGGAAATTTTCCACTGAATAGTCGCTGTGTTTGGTTATACCATTTTTGTTTGCATTCATCTTGCTTATATCTTCCTGTCTGTTGCTTTTGTTGTCAGGTCAATTGCTTAGCTTTTAATCCTTTCAACGAATGGGTTGTGGCAACGGGTTCAACAGATAAAACTGTTAAGCTATTTGACCTGCGCAAGATAAATACTGCACTTCACACCTTTGATTGTCACAAGTTAGTTTTGTCTTCATTCAGACATTCAGTTCACTGCTTATTGTATTGATACCTATCTGCAATTTTGGTTAAAATTTTCAGTATGTCTTTTTTCTTGGGATTATAGAACTAAAACCTATTCTTTGTTGTGGACTGGTAGGGAGGAGGTTTTCCAAATAGGATGGAGCCCCAAGAATGAGACTATATTAGCTTCCTGCTGTCTTGGCCGGAGGCTTATGGTGTGGGACCTGAGCAGGTATTTTTCTACTACTATTATTTATTGTACTTTTCTTTTTAGGACTGTCATGGAGGAAGGGTAATGGCTGTGATGGCAACGGAATGAAGGTTTTCCATTCCATCTCCAAGAAATGTTCTGTTGCGTTAATTACCCAACTTCAGTTTTGAGGGTGCATGCCTGCTTTCTGCCTACTGGTACTGCAGAATGGGCAGCGTAGCAAAGTTGGTTTACTGTTTTATCTCAATCTTACAAACAATGGGAGTTTGTTGGTACTTATTGTTAAAGTGTGCCATTGTCTCCCATTGACTTGGCAAAGTGTCTCGAATTTCTGTTGAGCATTGCTCTTGATGTGTCCAGTATTTGAGTCATGAGATTTAGTTGCATCCAAGTCTTCCACACCTTGGAATTTTAAAGACTTAAGATCTCACTAAACTCCAAATTTACACTAAAAAAGTAAAGGATCAATATGGGTATAGAAGTATATCTGCTACCCTTTCCAACCAGATATAATTGGAAGCGAAACTAAAAATAGTGCCATTCTGGTTAAAATTTGAAAATGGAAACGGGAATCTGCTAAATCTTGTTGTCATGTCCATATTTTACATGGAATACATGTGGTACCTTTATATGTCTTCATTTGATCGAAGGCTTCATTTGAAACAAGATAAATAGAGGTCATTATTTTAGTTTCGTGTGTTAAAAAGTAACATTTTTGTTTATTTGCTTGTTCATTCCAGTCATTCGCCCAATGGAATATGGATATCACTGTTGAGACTGAAATTACTGCACTGATGACTAAATATATATTGATGAACATACTTGCAGAATTGATCAGGAACAAACTCCAGAAGACGCTGAGGATGGCCCACCGGAGTTGCTTTTCATTCATGGGGGTCACACAAGCAAAATCTCGGATTTCTCCTGGAACCCTTGCGAGGATTGGGTTATTGCGAGTGTTGCAGAAGATAACATTTTACAAATCTGGCAGATGGCTGAGAACATCTATCACGATGAAGATGAGATACCTGGAGATGATTCTAAAGCTCCGTGAGTTTGACTGGATTTTCATGTATGATCCAAGATAACAACAAAGAGAGTGTTGAGGGCTAGAGATTGAATTTCATCAGTGTTGTATGTGTCAGAAGCTAATTTAATGTTCAATATAGTATACGATATATATATATATATATATATATATATATATAGTGTTTTAGAACTGTAAAAACGCTTGTGGAAACTGAAGAATTTGTGTCCTGATCTCTTGCGGCTGCTTTGTCAATTTCATGCCATGACTGAAGATGAAATTTACTCCTAGATGTAGTAAAGATGCTTTTTTTTTTTTTTTTTTAAATTTGGTGTACTGTAGATGTCATCCATTCCATACCCGGTTCTCTTTACCAAAAATACTAATAAGGCGTTTTGAATCCTGTCTTTTTGGTATCAGATACTGGACTGAATTATTGTTGAAACTTGATTTGTATCACTTGAACTGCAAAACCCCATATCAGTTTCTGAGCAGATCTATCCTTATCAAGTGTCTCAACTGCACCAGTAGCCAGCCTTGGGAACTTCTGGCAAGATCTTGCTATAGTCATCCCTGATGCCTAAGAAGTAAAATAATGTCTTTAGACATGTCTGAAACCGACCGGCTGTCACCTCTGGCCATGTCCTGCGTAGACTCCTGTTTGATTCTGGCTGCCTGAGTGGACTTGAGAATCTTCCTTCTGCAACATCTACCCCTAACAGCACCTCATCTGGTTACATTTTCTTCTTCTGTATGGAGGCATTATCAACCACCTCAATTGAATGTCCCACAGGGTTTGTTATATGTTCCTGTAAAGAATTTAGACTCCTTTGTGAATCTCCCACTGTTTCCTTCCCCTCATGGTCAGGGAGGGATAAGTCTAGTTGACAGTCCAGATGTTTAGGCTTATTGATAGAATAGAGAAATATATTCTATTTTATCTCTTACCTGCCAACGGCATATCACCACTTTTTTTCTAATATGCCGGTTATTAATGAAAAAAGTGTATTTTTTAAGGTTGAATATAAACAAGTCTTCTAAATTTAAGGCATTATCTTTTTAGATCCGGTACAGAATCAAAGCATTAAAATTTCATTTATAAATGATGTTGCTTTGCTGTTTTCTTTTTTCAATAGAGAGAACTTCACTTCAGTTTTGAACACTTGGGTAGAGTTTGGCTACACTCTTTGATAAAGAGCTTTATTAAATAGACTATTTTAAAGAAGAGATAACGTTTGGCTGCTTTTATAATTAATTAATATTCTTATATATAATTAATTAATACAGTAATTATATAACAGAAAATATTATTTTTAATAAAATAATATAATAATAATTTAAGTGCTAAAAAATACTTAGTAATTTTATTAATTATATATTATAATAATTTATTTTAAATATAACAATAAATTTAATGTAATAATTATTTTAAACAATATAATTAATTATTTTGAATAATAAATAGTAGAAATATAATTTCTGAAGTCCATTGTAGACTTATTGTTACTTATTCTTGTGTTTGTACGTGCGTGTTGTGAATAAAAGAGTGAGTACCGGTGACGAGAGGCCAAAATGCATAGTAGCATACCCGTCCAGTCAGATAAACAACCCGGAGCTGCCGAGCACGTCTTCACTGTGAGCGGGGCTCCAGACCAAGCGGAAGGCGTCTTCCCCCTACAGGCGGAGCTCGGCCACAAGCGGTTCTGGGCGGTGGATCAGCCGGAATTTCTGAATTACGAAGGGTGCGATTTGCTGCTAATCGCCAGAAACGTAGCCAAACGCTTCCTTGATTTGAAACCCTTGCAGCACGAGCAGTCCTCAAGCGAGCAAATCTCTCCTCTCTCTTACCCTGGTGCTAGATATTCTGCTGTCATATAAAAAAATTAGTATATATCAGTCCTCTAGGTGCAGTTTCTTGCTTCCCCTCAGCCCTTGTGAATCCGTCATTAGGTTTTTGAAGTTGAAGAGATGAGAGCGAAGCTGCAGTTTCAGATCTATAACACCATTACGAAGCAAAAGGAGGTTTTTGAGCCTAGGGTTGCCGGGAAAGTGGGTATGTACGTCTGTGGAGTCACGGCATATGATTATAGTCATATTGGCCATGCTCGTGCTTATATCTCCTTTGACATTCTCTACAGGTAAAATTTTATCTTCTTTTGATTCTACTTGTTTGTTATGAGGGTGTTGTTTTAGTATGGGATTATTGTTAGTTTTATTTTGAGTAGATGAATGTATGTGTTTTTTTCTTTTTTGTTTGTGAAGTGGTTGTGGTTCCTTGTTGATACTTACTGTTTGCGGTTTTATTCGGGTTAGAAGTTTTGTTGGTATTGGCTGAATTATGAATTAAGAAGGATTTGTTAGCTTAGCGGGTATCCATGGTTAATGGCATATTAGAACCGTGTATTTTTTTTTTTGCACATTGATTATCTGATTTTATCACAAATATCTGAAGTTTCACTGAAGCATATAGTTTGTTTTGCTCATAATTTTGCACTTGTCCAAAAAAAAAAAAACGCAATTTGATGAGCATATACATAGTGGAGAATGCAGTTGTAGACCATATGCTACCCTTTATCTGTGTTGGCAGTTAATGTTGTCCTTGGGTAAGTTGTTTGTTGTTTTCCATGGACACGTCATTGAATACTGTATTGAAAATAAGTTGTCCTGAAGGGCTTCTGGTTTTGTCAGTTTTCCTCTTGGGTGGATAATGAAACTTTACTTGTTAGTGGCTGGATTTTTGGAGTCTAGTCATATGTCTCATAAAAGGAAAACGTATAGACATCCGCAGGTCAGTTCTGCAGCATTTTGTTTGTTTTTAATTTTTTATGGGATGGTAATATGTGGTAGTTGTAACTGTAGGAACTCCTATGCCTGGTTTTCCTGTCTTTCCTTGTAGTAAGAAAGCTTATGAACTTCAGTATATTTGAATCAGGATTTTCATGACTCATAATATTTTTTTTCTGTTTTCTTGTATATGCAGATATTTGATACACTTGGGATATGAAGTAAATTATGTTCGTAACTTCACAGATGTCGATGATAAGGTAAACCAACTATATAAAAATGGGCAACACCCTCAGTTTCTGGGTTTTCTATCACAACATGTCAAGGAGAGGCAATTAAAGAACAATAGAGATTGATGGTTGTATTATAAATTTGAGCCGTTCAAATCAATCATGGATTCTGTGGTTCTTTTTAGATAAGGATGGATGTAATTTTTTTTCCTCTTCAGTTATTCTATTGTCTCTCTTTGTTTTAATATGCCTAGTTAAGTCATATCTGGTTCGTGTTTGTAGTTTTAGACTGCTATTGCAATACCTTCCATGATGTTATATTATTGCTATTGCAGATAATTAATAAAGCAAATGAATTGAAGGAAGATCCTTTGAGTTTAAGTAGTAGATTTTGTGAAGAATTTCATCAGGATGTGGCTGACCTTCAGTGCTTGCCTCCCACAAATGAACCACGTGTTTCTACCCACATGGATCAGATTAAGGATATGATCTCTCAGGTGACATTTTAATTAGCTTTATTTATATTTTATTATTTTCTGAATATCATGTTGTTGGTGTGAAGCTGAGCATAGCTCAGTGGCAACACTGAGGGTTGTGTTGCAGGAGGTCTCGAGTTCGAGTCACCTGGAGAACGATGAATTGGCTATTGTAGCCACTGTACTGTAATCCGGTCTAAAGGAAATGCTAATATCAATCTCTTCAAAAAAAATATTATGTTGTCAGTAACCACCACCTTATTGTTGGTTCTTTAGTGCTTTTTACCTCTTAGTTTGAGTAAATCTTGGAAGATAGTGCATATAGGATGTGCTGCAAAAATGCCAGTGGATCCTCTTATAGTCTATACATCTTTTGAAACTCAACCCTTACTGTTTCATATGGCTATTAATTTTGCAGATTATTAAGAATGACTGTGCTTATGTGCTTGATGGAGATGTTTACTTTTCTGTTGATCATTTCTCTGAATATGGACGTTTATCGGGTCGGAAATTGGAAGATAACCGAGCAGGGGAAAGAGTGGCAGTAGATTCAAGAAAGAGACATCCTGCTGACTTTGCATTATGGAAAGTAAGTGACTTTACTGTAGTTGTGCTTTTGTTGGATGTTTGTTGTTCGTCTTAATGAAGATTTTTTGTGTTTTGCAGTCTGCAAAGCCAGGAGAACCTAGTTGGGAGAGCCCTTGGGGCCCTGGAAGACCTGGTTGGCATATTGAATGCAGTGCAATGAGTGCTCAACATCTCGGTCCTTATTTTGATATTCATGGTGGAGGGCAGGATCTGATATTTCCCCATCATGAAAATGAGCTGGCTCAGAGTTGTGCCGCATGCTCTGAGGCTGGAGTGAAATATTGGGTGCACAATGGTTTTGTGAACATTAACAATGAAAAAATGTCCAAGTCACTGGGAAATTTTTTCACCATCCGCGAGGTAATTGGGAAGAAAACAATTATTTTGACAATAAGATGTGCTTGTAGATTTAAAATTCAATAGAAAAGTAACAAAACTTTTTATAAAAAATCTTTACTTACACAAAAAAAATAAAATAAAATTTTACTGTTTTCGTTGACCTAAATGCTTCTCCTACTTTTATTATGTCAAAAGGAATAAGTCCTGGTTCATCTAACTGACAGAGGGATCAGTTACTCCATTTAGGTATCTTCTAAATACCATCCATTGGCTTTGAGGTTGTGTTTAATGCGAACACATTACCGGTCTCCATTCAACTACTCAATAGATCAAGTTGAAGATGCATCAGATACTCTTTTCTACATTTATAAGGTAAACAGAGTCCTCTGCATTTTGAATTAGCTTCACTAGCAAAGCATACCACTGAATTCATAAGTGTGAATGCAATATTTGATTAACATGTGGCACTTGAGCCTTTTTATGGGATATAATATTATGTTCCTACCGCTTTATTTACTGAAGTTCTACCCACATAAATCACATATTGACCTGTAAATCATTGATCGGGTTTGATGAGTAGATCTTTTCCTAGTACTGAGGATTGGAGGTTTTTGTGACCTGTCACCTTGGGACAATTTATGTTGGGCAGTTTCCTGTTCATGTTTCATTGCTTACCTTCACTCTCTTTAACACTTACGTTGAATAAGGCATTTTCTGGTGTTTATAGTCTGTAGTACATGCAAACCTGGTCCTGTTTGAGTTTACGTGATGTCTCGCTATTTTCTAGACTCTTCACGACTGTGAGGAGGCTTTATCACCACATCGAGAAGGAAGTCTGAAGGATAAAATCACTTCAGTTGCACAAAGCTGCATCAATAAGTTCCGAGGTGATTTTCAGTCAGCTATGACAGATGACCTGCACACTAATGTTGTACTAACTGCTTTATCAGAACCATTAAGGACCATCAACAGTATTCTTAAGTCATTAAAGGTAACCTCATATTCTCTAAAGCTTGCATTTTTCCTACTAGATCTTCCTACATTGTTTCTACTGGGTCTTAAATTCAGTTTCTAGGCCACACCAAGTTTTTTTTTTTTTTTTTTTGTGATCTCATGTTCTGTCTATGCATTTTTTTTGTGGTTTAATTGTCATTATCATGATGTCTATTCAGGGGAAAAAACAGCAGCAGGCATTGAATATTCAGTCTCTTGTTGCTTTAGAGAAAGAAGTCAAAAGCATTTTGAGTGTACTGGGGCTTATGGTTTCTCCCACTCAAGAGGTAAGAAACAAATGGACTTCCCTGCTATTGATTCAGTCAAAGCCAACTAAATACACTTGCTATGTTGTTAATTCTGCGCTCTCAAAAGTATTGAACAAACCTATTAGAAGATTGCATGTATTGGCGGTTTGAGCTAAATACACGTGCTACTGCGCTCTCAAAAGTACACTAGTCGAACAAACCAATTAGAAGATTGCATGCATTGGAGGTCTCTTAAACATCAGAAGCAACCTTATGGTTGCTGTGCCTGGAACCCCACATTTGAGAATTGGAGATAGAAAAATGATTTTAGTACTCTGAGTTTTTACTGTAGCTTTTTACATGGTGATGTGGCTGTCCTGGTGGCAGCCTAGTTGGTAGTCTAGATAAGGTCTAGGGTGTCTAGGGTTTAAATTTACCTAAAGAATAGGTAGATAGTTTCTACTTTACCTCTTGTTGGACTGCTAATGAGGATGCCATGTCACACTGTAAACCCTCACAGTAAAATTTGGTAGTACGATTATCACCACTCTTGGAGATATATGCATATGGCAGTGAGAAAATGTACGCAGGATTTACTACAGCTTTGTTAATTCCTAATTCCTTCTTAATTTTGCAGGTTCTGAATGAATTGAAGGAAAAAGCTTTGAGTAGGGCTGACATAACCGAGGAGGACGTCATACAGCTAATTGAAGAAAGGGATTTGGCTCGAAAAAATAAAGATTATGAAAAACCTGATCAAATCAGGAAAAGGTTAGAAGAATTGGGAATAGGTCTAATGGATGAAGCTAATGGAACTGTTTGGAAACCTTGTGTACCTCCTAAATTCAAACAACAAGAGCAAGAAAAACAACCTCAAGCAAAACCAGAACACCAACAGCCACCACTGCAGCAAAAGCAACAAGAACAACAGGTACAACAACAAGAACAACAACAAGAGCAACAACAGAACAAGTTATAACGGGGACAGAGGCCAACAATGGGTTGTGGATCTATATGTTGTAGATCGACAACAGAATGTATACATAGTTGAAATCTTCCTATAATCGGGAGATTGTGCTTATAACCATCGGGTACTTGGGACTGTTATAATCGGAGATTGTCTTTAATCCAAAGTGTTTGCTGACATGAAAATTTGGTCTGAAATGCAGAAATTTTCTCAGGAGTGAGTAGTGTGTTGTTGCAGAACAATGTTATCAAATTTAACCCACGTTTTATCATTTTGATAATTGACATGATCCAATGTCAAAAATTATATAAAAATTTTAAACTAAGAAAATAATTGAGAAATCTCCAAGTTAGTAGGAAAGGCAAGTTTGTTCCGCGGGATATCCCTCAATCCTTCTTCTGTCTTCCTCCTTAGCCTCTCTTTCCTTAGTTCCGTCGTCTCCAGCCCGTAGCCTCTCCTCTCATCCCTAATCCTCGGTGACTCGGCCTTTCTTTCGGGAATCGGTGGCTCTTCCTCACACCTTTTCTGTCCTCGGCTCAGCCCCTATTTCCGGTGCAGTTTTGGTGGTAAGGCTTAGGGCTTTTGGCGGGTAGACTTCGAGGGATTCGAAGATGGAGGAGAAAGTTACTGCGAACGGGAAAGCCGCTCAAGAATTGGCAGCAGAAGGGCAGAAGCATCTCGAGGATACGGTTGAAGCTACATTTCAGATCCTTTCGTCCATGAATGACGAGCTCTGCAACCCTGCTCTGTGGTCTGCGTCTCACTCAGTTAACGGTGGAGATGCTCCGGATTCCTCGCATCATCTGGAAATGGGCGGAGGTGCTCTCGACGAAGCACGCCTGCGGTACAAATCTGCGGTTGCTTCTCTGCGATCTCTGATTGTAGCACTTCCTAACTCGCAGAAGGTAAACTCTAGTGGTAGCAATTTGGCTCATAGCTTACTTCATACCAGGCCATTGCATCACTTCTGCGTTTTCAGAAATCAGAAAATGTGACTTATTTATTTTGTTTAGTTACAGCATACGACAGTCACAAGGAGTCTTCTGCGCTAGAAATATATATTTATAAATATATTCGTATGTATCATTGTTTAATGCAAGTAAAACTGATTGGAGTTGTCTACCGTCAAGGAATATAGTGTTGTACTCCTGATCCAAAAGAGTGTTTTCTGTGTCTCATTCAATTCTTACATCTGTTAATTTGATTTCATGTAGGGGAAGCCTGATGATGCAATGGATTCTACTGCAGAACAAGTAGGAACTGAAAGATTAGAAGAGCGCATTGTTGAGTTGAGAAAGGTACTCCAAAGTGTTATTATTTTTCAATGAAGAGGAGATATTTTTATTTATTGGTTTCCTCGCATAGTATCAGATGCAGGATCAATAAACCGTCACATTTTGAAAAACCAACATAACCTACAGCTTATTCGATGAAATCAGAGCTCAGATGGAAGATCTAATAAGAAATAGGAACATTCAATATATAGTTTTTTCTCATTTTCTTCTGTAAAGAAAATTATGGTGGTGCTGGGTGGGTGGGGGTGGGGGTTCTGCGGTAAGGGGTTCTGTGGTGGGGTGGGCTGTGCATCCTTGCATGCATATATGTATACGTGCATGCATATGTGTGGGCGCGCATATTACAACAGCAGATGGTCCTCTGCCCAAATTTAAAATTTAAAATTTAATCTACCACAAATGATTGTCACTCCACTCATTGCATGAGCTTGGTTGTCCTAGATAGACGTTCGTTGAAACACATTAAAAGAGGAATATCCGAATGATTATGTTGTCTTTGTCTTTTAATTATTTGTTCTTACTAAATAAAGAAAAATAATTTATCTTTTGAAAAAGATAAGGCCCTAACTCTTATATACGGAGAGAAGTGGGAGTGAGTGGATCTGTGCAAATTTCCATTGCCCTTCTTTCCGCTTGAAGCATGAGAGATGATGTTTCCTCATAAATTTTACTAATCATTTTTTGCAAGGGTATATCAATTTCCTTGCTGTGGATGTCCCACTTGACATGTACTATAGTGAGGCCGCATTTCTCTACCAGTTTTTTTTTATGCTTCCATATTTGAAAATACAGTATCAAGAGGGCTATAATTTACTGTAATGATTTATTTTATTATATTTATTTTGTATTTACTGCTCAGCTCATTGGTTGTTCATATGGTTACTAAATGTCCACAAGTAGGAATTTCTGGAGCATATGTTGGTGTATGACACTTTAGTTGTCTTTAGGACTGTAGGCTATGAGAGTTAAATCAGTTCTGGATACTGTTACCCTTTTCATCAAAAACTGTTGAGGAGTTTCGTGTTAGCTGTACTTACAGAAATATAAATGGATAAATAGGGAACTACAGTAAGAAATTAACTATGGAGAAATTTTAAATACTTATGAAAGTACTAATTAACATTAACATTAACATTACATAATGTACAAAAATTTAATGAAGTATCTAATGATTTATTATTGTTAACTGAATGAGGCATAATTCATTCATTACGTTTGACCCAGTAAAACACTATTACATCATCTAACTTGGAATAGTTTTAGCACACTCGAGAACAGCAGTAATTGGTTATATTATGCCCCTCGTTATAGGAGTTCTGGCTTATATCTGGTACAAGTTAAACAGGCAAAAAAATTTATCTGCAGTTTCTTTAGTTGGATGGGTCAGTCAGTAGAACAGGAAAGCAGATAAAGTTGTTTGCTGTAGTATCTTTATTACCATCTGTTTTAAGCATGTTCTATATTTCTTTCTGCATGTTCTGTATTTCTTTCTGCATGTTCTATATTTCTTTCTGCATGTTCTGTATTTCTTTCTTAAGTTGCCCTACTATTTGTCTAATTTATTCTGTTCATGTTATTTAAGTCTTTCAGATTATTCTGCTTGCATGCTACTCATGGACGTGCCTGCCATTGATGCTGAATGCTATAAAATTAGAACTTTTAAACTAGTTTTGGACCACTCATAACTGTGTTTGTCTCAAGCTTGCAAATCTTTTGTCATTGCAGGAACTTGCAAAAAAAACAAGCATCTAAAGCTTCTCATTGATCAGCTACGTAATCTTGTAACTGACATATCCACATGGCAAAGTCCTTGCTCTGTTTGAAGCGAGCAACATATATATAAAATGAAGGTTAGTTCAGTCTATGCGAGAAGATTAGGCTTGAGATGATATTTGAGATCTTATATGATGGTAATTTTTTTTATATTAATGCTTTTGTGAAGGTTAAGGTTCGCTATTATTATGGTTATTATTAAGTCAGGGAGGTTGTTCTCTGATTTTAAAGTATTATGAGCACAAAGTTTATATGTTTAATAATTTTCAAAATAATAAACTTAAAACCTGAAGAATTCAGAAGATCAAATCTAGAACATATGGAGTTTTTTCAACTTTATATGCAAAACCATTTCTATATAATCCTTAAAAAGATAAGAAAGAGAACTACGAAAAGGGTGAAGCGGATCACACCATTAATCAATCACATGGTCATTGATTTTAGTTTCGTGTGTCAAAAAGTAACATTTATCTCTTCAAAAAAAAAATTACATTTTTGTTTATTTGCTTGATCATTCCAGTCATTCACCCAATGGAATTCGAGCATCACTGTTGAGACTGAAATTACTGTACTGATGAGTAAATATATATTGATGAACATACTTGCAGAATTGATCAGGAAAAAACTCCTGAAGATGCTGAGAATACCCACCACCGGAGTTGCTTTTCATTCGTGGGGGTCACACAAGCAAAATCTCGGATTTCTCCTGGAACCCTTGCAAATATTGGGTTATTGCTAGTGTTGCTGAAGATAACATTTTACAAATCTGGCGGATGGCCGGAGAACATCTATCACGATGAAGATGATATACCTGGAGACGATTCTAAAATTCCGGGAGTTTGACTGGGTTTCCATGTAATGTCCAAGATAACAACAAAGAAAGTGTCAAGGCCTAGAGATCGAATTTCATCAGTATTGTATGTGTCAGAAGCTATAATTTTTCAATATAGTACACGGTATATATAGTGTTTTAGAACTGTAAAAATGCTAGTGGAAACTGAAGAATTTGTGTCCTGATCTCTTGCGGTTACTTTTGTCAATTTCATGCCATGACTGAAGATGAAACTTACTCCTAGTTGTAGTAAAGATGCTCTTTTTATAAATTTGGTGTAGACTGTAGATATATTCCATTCTAAACCGGTTATCTTCCAAAAGAGTAATGCTATAGCCACTCTGCGAGTGGATGCCCTCGGCCACATTCTGACGTGGAAGGCTTATGTGGCCATCCACGCCAGAAGCTGACGAAGCATCCTAAACCCTGTCGGTCTCCCCCTGCCGCGTCTCACTCCCGCCCGCGTCTCTCTCTCGCTCCCAGTCCCACGGCCATCGGCCACCCCGGCCACCCCGGCCACCCCGGCCACCAACTTCCTGGTGTTTAGGGAGATCGCCGGAGAGATTGCCGGAGAGATCGCCGGTGGGAGAGAGGGAGGAGTGCGGGAGAGAGAGGAGTGCGGGAGAGAGAGGAGTGCGGGAGAGAGAGGAGTGCGGGAGAGAGAGGAGTGCGGGAGAGAGAGGAGGGCGGGAGAGAGGAGGGCGGGAGAGAGAGGAAGGCGGGAGAGAGGACTGAGAGAGAGGAGGGCGGGAGAGGGGACTGGAGAGAGAGGAGGGCGGGAGAGAGGACTGGAGAGAGAGGAGGGCGGGAGAGAGAGGAGGACGGGAGAGAGAGGAGGGCGGGAGAGAGAGGAGGGCGGGAGAGAGGAGGACCGGAGAGAGAGGAGGGCGGGAGAGAGGAGGACTGGAGAGAGAGGAGGACGGGAGAGAGAGGAGGGCGGGAGAGAGAGGAGGGGATGGAAGTTGGATCGTAACATTAATGCAGCTAGAATCCCCCTTCTTCATCTTCTCCATCGATCGCACACAGCGGCCAAAGAAAGAACCCAACAGAAAAAAACGAAGAATGAAAAAGAAAAAAAAAATAATGAAAAATAATGAACAGCAGCAAAAGCACCACTTCTGTGTTTGAGCCCACTTCTTCTTCAGTGCCTTCAAGATCTTGTTCTTGTGTACATATCCAGTCACCACCACGTTTTGGCTGCTACCCTCCACTTCCACCTTTTTGTTCTTCTGTACTCCGAAAAAAACACTCTCGACTGCAGGGAGGAGAAGACTCGTCGGAGTCCAGAGACATGGCAAGGATTAAAGAGAATGTTGAGGGCTGAGCGTGGAATTAATGGCTCTGTTTCTTCCAACTCGTGCTGCTATCAGGTACGGTCTAAACTTTTTTCATTCTCCCGTCCGCCCTCTCCCTCCGTCTCCCGCCCGCCCTCTCCCTCCGTCTCCCGCCCGCCCTCTCCCTCCGTCTCCCGCCCGCCCTCTCCCTCCGTCTCCCGCCCGCCCTCTCCCTCCGTCTCCCGCCCGCCCTCTCCCTCCGTCTCCCGCCCGCCCTCTCCTCCGTCTCCCGCCCGCCCTCTCCTCCCGTCTCCCGTCCCGTCTCCCTCCCGCCCGACCTCTCCATCGGTCTCTCCCTCTCCCTCCGTCTCGCGTCCGCCGGCCCTCTCTCTCTGTCTCGCTTCTGCCCGTCTTGAGATCCCAGGAAGTTGGTGGCCGTGGTGGCCGGTGGCCGGTGGCCGTGGTGGCCGGTGGCCGTGGTGGCCGGTGGCCGTGGTGGCCGGTGGCCGTGGGACTGGGAGCGAGAGAGAGATGCGGGCAGGAGTGAGACGCGGCATTTTGGGGAGACCGTGGATGCTTCGTCAGCTTCTGACG
Source organism: Aristolochia contorta (assembly GCA_022405105.1). NCBI lineage: Eukaryota > Viridiplantae > Streptophyta > Magnoliopsida > Piperales > Aristolochiaceae > Aristolochia > Aristolochia contorta. The sequence goes on along the minus strand of CM039670.1, from coordinate 17,699,882 downwards.
TGGATGGCCACATAAGCCTTCCACGTTGTGGCCGAGGGCATCCACTCGCAGAGTGGCTATAGCATTACTCGAATTATTATTAAAACAAGATTTGTGTCAGTTGAATTGCTAAACCCCATATCAGTTTCTGAGCAGATCTACCCTTATACAAGTGTTTCATCTGCACAAAGTAGCCAGCCTTGGGAGCTTCTGGCAAGATCTGGGTCAAGTCATCCCTGATGCCTAAGAAGTAAAATAATGTCTTAAGACAGCTCTGCAACCGACCGGCTGTCACCTCTGGTCATGTCCTGCGTGGACTCGTGTTTGATTCGGGCTGCCTGAGAGGACTTAAAAAATGAGTAATGCTATGGGTACCGAGGCGGTACCCACATGGGGCACCGCCACGGTGGAAACCTGACGTGGATGGTGGCATCCACGTCAGCTCCACCGAAGATCACAATTAAAAAAAATAAATTAAAACATATTATTATTATATATTTTCTCTCATCGTTTCTCGCGTATCTTGTCTCCCACTCTCCCACTCTCCCTCCTCCCTCCCTCTCTCCTCTCCTCTCTCTCCTCTCGCCTCCTCTCTCCCTCTCCTCTCTCTCTCCCTCTCCTCTCCTCTCTCTCTCTCTCTCTCCCTCTCTCCTCTCTCCTCTCTCCTCTCTCCTCTCTCCTCTCCTCTCTCCTCTCTCCTCTCTCTCTCTCTCCTCTCTCTCTCTCTCCTCTCCTCTCTCCTCTCTCTCCTCTCTCCTCTCTCTCTCTCTCCCTCTCTCTCTCCTCTCTCCCTCTCTCCTCTCTCCCTCTCTCCTCTCTCCCTCTCCTTCGACTTCTTCGCCATTAAAGACGTGTACGAAGAAGATGCACTTGCCGCCAACATCTCCACAGAACTTGCCCAGAAGATGTCCCGGGCCATAAGCTTAACTCCGAACGCCACCATCTCCGCCGTCGGCAGTCGCCGTCTCGAGAAAGCAGCGAAGTTCGCCGCCGACAACAACATCCCCGCTTCGGCGAAGCTCTACGGGAGCTACGAAGACGTCCTCGGCGACCCCGACGTCGACGCCATGTACATGCCCCTTCCGACGAGTCTCCACGTCCGGTTGGCGGTGTTTGCGGCTGAGAAGAAGAAGCACGTCCTGCTGGAGAAGCCCGTCGCTCTGCACGTCACCGAGTTGGATCGGATACTCAGCAGAACGTGGTGATTCCATTGAAGAAAGTCGGGCAGAAGGTCAATTTGGAAGTCGGGTTCCGTCATTGATTTTTTTCTTCATGATTAGCAATTAGCTCCACCAGTTTTTCTCTGCAGCGTTTTTTTTTTTTTAGATGATTCTCTTTTTTATGTATTTTTCTTTTTTCTTTTTAAAAGTCTCTTTTGGGGATCTCGGAGGTGTAATTCATGTAACAGATGCACACTATGTGAACTTGTAGTATCAGTTCCAGAAACAAAAATAAATGTGTTTCAGTGAGAAAACCTGTCAGAAGTTTACAAGTTGTCGTTCTCAAGAAAAAAAAAGTTCTAAGTTATGGTGCGACGTTGAGGATTTTTCTTTTCTTGCAAGTAATGCTAACGCTATAGGGAAGACTTTAGAAATCTCCATACTTATATCTTCAATTGAATGTTCAGATCTCAATTGAATGTTAAAGCTTAACTTATTGCAGTTCTCAATTGAATGTTAAAGCTTAACGCCATCATGTTTGTTCTCTCTCTATGTAGTAAAGGGATGAGAGAACAGAACCTAGACTAAAGAGTTTGTTCTCTCGGATTTCTGTCACTTCATCTATATGGTGTTAATAAAGATACTTTGACAGAATTAGTCTTCATAAAATCAGTAAAAATCCAGACGCTCAACTTGTCGGTATCCGGTTGGCTAGTCGTTCTGTGGAGATGTTGGCGGCAAGTGCATCTTCTTCGTACACGTCTTTAATGGCGGAGAAGTCGAAGGAGAGGGAGAGAGGAGAGAGGAGAGGGGGAGAGAGAGAGGAGAGAGGCGGCGAGAGGAGAGAGGAGGGAGAGGAGAGAGGAGGCGAGAGGAGAGGAGAGGAGGGAGGGAGACAAGAGAATGGGAGTGGGAGACAAGATACGCGAGTAACGATGAGAGAAAATATATAATAATAATATGTTTTAATTTATTTATTTTAATTGTGATCTTCGGTGGAGCTGACGTGGATGCCACCTTGGCATCCACGTCAGGTTTCCACCGTGGCGGTGCCCCATGTGGGTACCGCCTCGGTACCCATAGCATTACTCTTAAAAAATCTTCCCTCTGCAACCTCTACTCCTAACTGCACCTCATCTGGTTACATTTTCTTCTTCTGTATGGATGCATTATCAACCACACGGTTTCTTGATGTTCCTGCAAAGAATTTAGACGGGTTTGTGAATCTTCCACTGTTTCCTGCCCCTTCTGGCCAGGGAGAGATACAAGAGATAAGGGGCCTAGCAAGATTGGATTTTGCGAATCTTTTGATTTTGAGTTCTTTTACTTAGTGAAATTGAAAGTGGGTGGTTAGGGAGATTCCATTGAAAGCATTGATTGAAAGTTGGGTTTGTGAGATGTGATGGATCTGGAACTTTGAATTATTGCGAATGTTACATGTATACTCTATTGTAGATTAAAAGGGTAGCATTTTGAAAGTAAATTATGAATTAAATAGACAGGATATAATTTACAATGTGTAGAACGATTATTGATTAAATTAAAAATAATTTTTTGTACCAATTAATTTATAAGATACTCTAACATTCCAAAGTGATATTGAAAATAAATTTTACGTTTAATTTATGGAAATAAATAATTATGTGTTATTTCTTACTTTTTACCTTATTATGTTTTATTCTAAGTATTTAAATTTTGATCATTTGTGTTTTATAAAAGAAGGGCTCCTAGGGCTAGGACTGGTTTTAGTAAGATCAATTTAGGTCAACTCAAGAGTTGTCAAAAATTAATTATATGTTTTGTCTCTTAGACTTTTTAAAAGTTGCTGACCTAAACCCAGGTTGAATGTATTTAGGAGTCTGTTGCTCATTTAGATAATGCTTAAATATTTGTCTTTTATGAAGCATTAAATTGATATGAAAATGTAGTTCCAGTTCCATTTATGGTTTTTTTTTCTTTTGTTCTCTCTCTCTCTAAGTAATACTTATAATTTCATTGAGAAGCATGCTTTGTATTTAAACTCTCATTGAACATGTTGCATAAATTAGTGGTGGAAATTGAGAAGCATGCTTTGAATTTTCTTTGAATTCATTCTTAATGAAGCTTTCACTAGCCAAATCACATAGAGAAATTTCTTTTTCGATTTGTCCTATTAATTTTCGAATCATTATGCTTCCAGTTATTATCCATTTTTCGATGGGTAATCGAGTAGAAAAAGGAAAATAAATGGAAAATATTATAAATGGCCAACAATTAAAAAATGCTATTTTTTTGGAAAATTAATAACTATAAATCAAACAAAACACAATTAAAAAATTAGATTAAAAAGTAAAAACATTGTTTTTCTAGCTTTTCAATATGATATAAAAGTAAAATACAATATCCACCACTACACATAAAAGAGCCAAATGGGAATGTTGCAGAAGGTATCTCAAGTAGGTTTATATTTAAAATCTATTATTTTACACTTACTTAAACAGTAATCACTAATAAGAGTAAAGTTTCAACAAAATGGGCAAATAATCCAGTCAAGTTTCAACCCGGCCAACCCTTTTTAATGTATTAATGAATCCACATTTAGTGATAGATCAAGATATTGCGATGTTTTTGTTTCTTTTTAAAAAATAAATTATTCTTGTCTTTTTTTGGATAAATCAAAGATCACGACCTTTTCTCATGAAAGATGATTTGGTCGTTCCAGTCCTACCCAGTTCAATACCGAGTCTCTTCCCAGCATGCAGCTAATATGTATAAATTATAATGGTTATTCCTAAAACGCGTCTGTTACCGTGTGATAATAATGATTCTTCGGTACGTTGGGTGCTCGCTGTACCAAATTCAATGGCCGTGCGCAGATTTTGGATCCGCGAGACGAGGCGGAAATCTACCATTTACGCCCAGAACGAACCCACAAACTTTGACTCAGAAGTTCAGATTTTGAACATGGTTTTTCTGGCAAGTACAAGACGACGGCTTCCCTTCATAAAGAGACTCCCCACCAGTCCGTAAAAGATCTGTAATAAATCAGAAAAGAAACACGTTTAACTCTCTTGACAGTTCGGTTTTTCTCGATTGAATTCCTGTTTTAAATTTGTTTATTATTTTGGGTTTTTACGTTTTTGCTCGAAGCCAAACAGAAGTCTTCGAGAGAAGTGCGAATTGACCATATATAGTGGATTTGGAAGCGATTAAAAATCTTATTTTCGAAATGATAACTTCAGTTTTTAACTTTTTACCAATATTTTTTTGTGTTTTGTGCTTTTTTCTGAGGATATTAAATGTTTGCACTGTTGAATGATTTATGGAATGAAGTAATGAACATAAACCTGCGCAGCGAGAGTGGGAATCTCTGAGCCAGAAGTGGGGGACATTAAGAAATATGTTTATCTTTAAAGTGGAAAAGAGAGATACAGAAAAAACAACGTAGGGGATGGGTTCTTTTGTGGGAAGAGAAGACAAGGTTGTGGGGACGCCATTACACTAGTTGCAGTGTTGATCTCCTTCCGGACAAAAGCATGTGTCCCACTTCTCAAATAATGGACTTCCATCTCTGGCAGCAACAACCGCGCTGAAAACCCAGCAGAGATACACAAAAAGGAAAAGGGGGAAACCAGTGCAGCGATCTTGACTCCTTTGTCTTCCTATTCTTGAAAAAAAAAAATCCTATTTTGCGCACGAATCGCTTGTTTCCCACTTTCAGTACAATCTGGAACACGACTCGGCCGAAAGAAAAAAGTGTCATCAGGTGGTGATATTGCTGGAGTCGCGTTGCCTTGGTAAGGAAGTAGTTGAATCCTCTAGCAAAATCCTTCGCTTTGCTCTCCGTCGATCTTAGTTTTTTTTTTTTCTCCAGATTCTTTATTTTTCCTGATTATGTGATAGTATCTTACCTTTGCTTGGATTTGCCAGTCAGCCACGAATATGCAATGAACAATTAGAGAGTTGGATGAATTGATCTTGGGACTTGCTGATTCTCCTTTCCTCTTTGTGGGTTTCAGGGTAGATGAAGAAAAATGATGACTTGATGTTATATCACTCTTACCGGAGCTGCAGTTGCTTTTCTCAGTTCCTCGCATGACATCTATTTTTAGACTTTTTGGTAGCTTTTCGTGTGACTGAGATCTGGGTCCTATTAATAGCTACAAAACGCGAGCAAGAAATACTGGACGAGTTTAGAGTTTCTTTGTTTGAAATCAGCAGAGGACTCTTAGCCAGGTGAACTTCCTAAGGTTGATAATTGATGGGGATCCGAGTTGTGGTATCGCCGTTCACTGCTTATTGCCTTCAAAAAAGGGGGGCGAGTGTTGTGGTTTCCGGTTTATAGAGCATTTCTCCTCCACCAGTGTGCAGGAAGGAGATCAAGATAATGGGCTCTTATTGGTTGATTGTCATTGCCATCTCGCTTCTGTATATTGATCTAGGAGAGGCTCAAATGAAACCCGTTCTTATAAATTGTGGGACAAACTCTAGTGTCACTGTGGGTGGCAGAACATGGGTTGGAGACGTATCTTTTCAGAACTTGACTATCAGTTTCTCGGGTTTCTCTGCATTAACTGCTTCTGCCAATGAAAATTCGATGTATGGAGATTTGTACAAAACTGCTCGAATATTCAATCAGTCTTCCAATTATACCTTCAAAGTTGTCTCGGGGAGGTATTACCTTCGTCTTCATTTCCATCCATTCCCTCTGGAGAATGTTGATGTGAATGATTCATTATTTGATGTAACAGCAAATAATCTCAAACTTCTTACTCAATTTAGTGTGGCAAATGAGATTTCCCATAAGAATTCATACTTGCAAAGTGTAGAGAGTAACTTGACCATTTCCTCTTTGATGAAAGAGTACTTCCTTGACGTGGGAACAGATGGCATCTTGGTCAAGTTTGTCCCAAATGAAGGATCCTTTGCTTTTGTTAATGCCATTGAGATTATACCTGTTCTGGATACATTATTTCTGGATTCTATTAGTAAAGTGGGTGGAAGCGCTGGTAACTTCTCTTTGAATGATAAAGGGATAGAAACCATGTATAGACTGAATGTTGCATCATCCCAAGTTGAACCCGCTGTAGATCGAGATCTGTGGAGAATATGGGAAAATGATCATCCTTACATGTTCACTGTGGCTGCCAGTCAGGTTTTAAATAACAATTCAAACATTAGTTATGCTTCCAATGAGAAGCCTTTGGTTGCTCCACTTTCTGTGTATGAAGATGCAAGGACTATGATCAATGCTGAAGTATCAGAGAAGAGAATTAACATTTCATGGAAGTTTGAAGTGCATCCCAATTTCGATTACTTGGTCAGGTTACATTTCTGTGAGCTGGTCTTTGATAAACCAGGCCAGAGGATATTCAAGATTTACATAAACAATCGAACTGCTGCTGACAATGTTGATGTGTTTGTGAAGGCAGGAGGAAAGGACAAGGCATTTCATCAAGATTATGTTGATTCAGTATTTCAAAACATTGACACGCTCTGGGTTCAACTGGGGCCTGATATTACTGCCGGTGATTCTGGCACTGATGCACTTTTGAATGGGTTGGAGATATTTAAAATTAGCAGAAATGGGAATCTTGCTTATGATTCAGGAAGATTTGATTCTGGAGACAAACACTCGAACAGTAAAAAGGGTATTCTGTTGGGGGTCATTTGTGGAGCTGTTGTTCTTGTTGCAATTGCTGCTACTTTATGTATTTTCTTTTTCTGTTGCAAACAGAAAAAGAAAACATCTCAAGTGAAGAATCAGCCTACAGGTTGGCGTCCATTATTTCTCCATGCAGCAGTTGGGAGCACTACAGATGCTCGATCTAAATATCCCTTTAACGCAAACGGGTCCATGGCTACAACAAGACTTGGAAGGAGATTCGTGATTGCAGAGATCAGAACTGCAACTGAGAACTTTGATGACTCGCTGGTAATTGGGACTGGAGGTTTTGGTAAGGTTTACAAGGGTGAGATTGAAGATGGGACGCTGGTGGCTATCAAGCGCGCCCACCCGCAATCCCAGCAAGGTTTGAGGGAGTTTGAAACCGAGATCGAGATGCTATCAAAACTTCGTCACAGGCATCTGGTCTCCATGATTGGCTACTGTGATGAACAGAGTGAGATGATCTTGGTGTATGAATATATGGCAAATGGGACATTAAGGAACCATCTTTTTGGTAGTGATCTTCCTGCTCTGTCATGGAAGCAGAGGTTGGACGTGTGTATTGGTGCTGCTCGCGGCCTCCACTATCTTCACACAGGAGCTGAGGGAGGAATAATTCATAGGGATGTTAAGACAACTAACATATTGTTGGATGAAAATTTTGTGGCAAAGGTGGCTGACTTTGGGCTGTCAAAGACAGGCCCCACTCTGGACCAGACCCATGTAAGTACTGCAGTGAAAGGGAGCTTCGGCTATCTGGACCCTGAGTATTTCCGCAGGCAACAATTAACAGAGAAATCAGATGTATACTCATTTGGAGTGGTGCTTTTTGAAGTGGTTTGTGCGCGTCCAGTCATAAACCCAACTTTACCCAAAGATCAGATCAACCTTGCCGAGTGGGCCGTTAGATGGCAGAGGCAGGGAGCACTAGAGAGCATCATGGATCCCCAGCTCAGAGATTCCTACTCTTTGGAGTCTCTGAAGAAGTTTGGGGAAATTGCAGAGAAATGTTTGGCAGAAGAGGGGAAGAACAGGCCCACCATGGGTGAAGTCTTGTGGCACTTGGAGTATGTTTTACAACTGCATGAAGCTTATACGCGCAGTGACAACGAAGACTCGTTCATGAGGTCGGAGGTCCAATACACGAATGCCCTCTTTGGTGTGCCAAACACTGGAATAGAAGAGAATCGGAGTTCCTTAGGTGAGGAGGATTGCATAGTGTCCAAAGTTGAGGAGGGTGAATTAGATACCATGGCAAGGATTCGCTCCGAGGATGCAATGAGAGGGGTGGATTTTTCACAGCTTGTTCACCCTCAGGGTAGGTGATTAGCAAGATCAGAATTGTAGCAGAGCCCTTCATACCTGTTATCCGTGTAATCTGTATAGGGTTATGGGATGCGACTTATCTTTCTAAGCCATTGAAATTATCTTCTCCAGAAATGCTTGGAATTATTAGGAAGTGTTCAGTGATCTTCATACCTGTCAGTGGTGCAGCTCTTAAGATCATTTGTTTGTACTTAATTGCTGGGGTTATTTACACTGAAAGGAGGATGCGGATTATTATGTTGGGACCTTATTAGGGTCATTGATTTCTCACACTGTATCGACATGTTTTTTCTTAATGCAGTTATTATGAATGTACATTATTCTTATCATTTCCAAATTGATTCTTCATTTATGTGTTTGTGACTTGGGTTCTTCTTTGGGAGGTTCTAATTGAATTGAGATGATTCTCTTGGTTTTTAAACTAAATTGATTGTCACTGATATATGTTAAAACGTGTCAATTCTTCGGTATACTGCTATAGAAAGAGAGGTGGTAGGGTTTCCACCTATATTGACCATCACTGAAACAATGATGTTTCTTTTAATTGTCTCTCCGTCAAGGCTAGGGAGGTGATATTTTGTGCATGTAAAGGGTATTTCATTACAGATGACTGCTTAAGGGCTTGTTTAATCCCTTATTTTGAAATCTCGGATGACTGTACTCGGTTAATCTCCACAAACAGTATTAACTCCCTACCCTACCCACCCTGAACACTACTGTCTCACATGAATGAAAAGCACTTTAATTGGTTCTGGATAAAAAAAAGGGTATTTCATTGTCCATTTCCTTATTGGATCACCTTTTTAGAATGCAATTGCTACCTACCGGCTACCTGACTGGGGGTATTTTTGATAGTACACATAACATTACCTTTCATAAGTAACCAAGATAATTTAAATACTAGAAATAATTTATACTTAAAATTAAAGGGACTTTAAAATATGTTAAATTATTAATACACAAATAATTGAGTTATACTTTTCAATCAAATTTTTTCTAAAATTATGTTATTTACTTTGTAAATTGATTCTTTTGTTGTTATTTGTTTTAAAAAATGTAACAACTATACACATACATACTTTCTAGTGGGTAATTAGGTATAAAATTATCTCGACTCATGTCAATTTTATTTAGAGTGGTGATATGTTTAAGACCATATATTATTGGTTTGTTCTTTTATTTAATATAGAAAAATGATATTAGTACTGTTATTTTTTATTGTGAGGCTTTACATCGTAATGTGGCAGCCTAGTTGGCATTCAAGATATGATTTAGGGCATAGTTTTAGATTTTAGGGTTACTTATAGAATAAAAAGATAAATTTGATTTATCTTTTACCTGGACTGCCATCGAGGACGCTACATCCCACTATAAACCCTCTTACCTGGGCTGCCAACAAAAACACCACGTTATACTGTAAACCCTCGCAGTAAATATATGGCCTTACACATATTACCATTATTTAATATAAGAAAAATGATATATATACTTTGACATTTTATTGTGAGGTTTTATATCCTGATGTGGCAGTCCTCCTGGCAGCCTAGTTGGCATTTCAGATAAGGTTATTTCTTACTTGGACTACCAATGAGGATGCCACATCGTATTATAAAAACTCACAGTACGTATGCATGCAAAACTCTGAATTCTTTACACAAATACTATGCATTAAGCATAACTTGGAATAATGTAGTATGTAACTATGTATATTATGAACTCCGTACTTATCGTCATATAAGAGAGGAAAGCTAAAGTTGAGCTCCAGAGACAAAAGCGGACACGGATAGGATTTCGGACTAATTACTGATGGACACGTGTCATTTCCTTTCATTACATGTCGATAGGGTCTGTGTACCACAAATCAGTGCATGCCACGTGTATAGTGTTATACAATGCAGGCCATCGGAATACAATTGAAATACGGACGGTTCGGATTGCATCATGTAGGTGGGTCAGGTCTTCATTCCCGATCTCGGGACGCACCTTCGTTCTCTCTTTGGCGGTTCAACGCTGCCTCGTGGGTATAAAGAGCAGAATGGCAGCGATTCGTTATTCGGTGTCCATTCCATCCGCAGACGCAGGTTGCGCAGAAATAGCTGAATTCTCGGTAATCGGAACGTTTTGATCTCAGAGTTTGCATGCTAAAACTACCTGATCGCTCTTTCTCTCGATTTTCATGCTAAAAATGTCTCGATCTTTTTCTAACTGTTTTTTTTTTTTGGAGGATTTTGTTCCTTTTCTCGAGACTCTACTGCTAATTTTGTCTGTGATTGATGAATATATTCCTGGTCTGTAATGGAGGTAAATTCGTTGTAGTCGTCGATGAAGCTTGCCATATGTTTAGTTTCTTTGTTTTCGGAGATTTTGTTGGAAAGTTCACTTAGTGGATTTTCCCTTCTTTTTTGTGGTAGGTTTATTGACTCTGCATTTGATTGAGTACTCTGGTATTATGTCAGTTTCTTGTTATGAAGTTGATCTAGGAGTCATTACGTTGAGGGAGAAAATTTTGGTTTTTGTGGTGGATAATGGTGCTGCTGAATTTTAGTCTGGTGGTTTTCATTTTTAGTTTTTGTATACCTGCTTCTGATTGAAATATATTGGAGTTTCTCTGATATTTAATCGTGTTTGTTCTTCTTTATGGTGTAAGCAATTATGTTGAATTATAAGCTTCACTATACCATGTCGAGATTCCTTCACATGGAATTTCTACATGCTGTGCATGTTTTATTGCATTTTGGATTTTCCAACACCGTTTCTGGCCTAATTTTATTTTAATAAACGCCTGATCCGGATATGAGCAATTACTTTTGACTTGGGGATCTTTGGATGTGGGGAGAAGTGTATAAGATAGGAATATCAAAGACTTATGATGTTTGACCTCGGGAAATGGCCTTAACTTCTTTGCTTATTCTTTAATATTTGATGGAATAACATTCATAATCTGAGAAGAATTGTTTAATCCTTGTATATAAGATTTGAAGTGAAACATTAGAATGTGAAGACATGATGACAGTCTTTTTTGTTAACATTTTTACAGAAAATGATTCATGTTTAACCTAGGATTTGATTAAATTGAATTTCTTTGCAGTCTTTTTGTCTAACCCCACTATCTTTCTTTGGCTGCAGGTTTTCTTCAGTTTCAGAAGAACATGTTGCTTCCCCTCAGCAAACTAGGCATAGCATAACGGCTGAGTTTTGACTTTTTTTTTTCTGTATCAGTGATCTGCTAGGTCTTCTGTGTTATTCATAGAAAACGGTTTTGTGGTTTGCATAATCCTTGTATTACCAAATATCTTTATCTTACTGTTTCATTAAGACTTTGAGAAACTTTGGAGGATTGTTGCACTGCTGGTCCAATCAGGGCTGGCTTCAGTAATTTCATCACGGCTTTAGGCAAGGAAATTCGTGTTAGAATTCGAAGGGGTAAAGCATGCTCGAAAGATTGCCCTAAGTTTCTGCTTGCTTCGCCTTCTTTTCACGGAGGTCGGGGTGCCCTTCCTTCAGCTGGTGGGCATCCAGCAGATCTGACCTTTCTTGCTGGTGGAGGGTGCTGAACAACAATTGAGTCAGTTTCTTTTGTTATTTCTTCCATCGCTTCTGGAAGTTGTCTGTCAGCATGGTTTCTGTAAAGCACATTGAAGATGGCTATTGCTCATTTAAAGGCAAGGCCTCTGATCTTTCCCTTTGCTCACGTCCTATGAAAGGTTGGCCACCCTTTTTTTTCTTTTCTTTTCTTTTCTTTTCTTCTTGACAATTTTATACGTTGCATATTAAAATGTGCTTCATTAGAATTCCTCGAAAGAGTCAAACTATTGATTAAGATAAGGTGTGCAGAAGGGAACAAAGCTAATCCAACTCTGTATAGAACCAGCCTTGTATCTTTTTCATTATATACTTGTGCTAGAGTAGGCTTAGTTACTATTGGGTTAAATCCATTTTCAAAAAAAAAAAAAAAAAACTATTGTGTTAAATGATTCATCTGTTATGGCGGACTCTGGCACCTTGTTTACCTGTACGAGAGTTTCGTATAGTTACAGCATGGCTAAAATTGTCTCTTTTACGCTCAGTGGATAATGGAGGGTAGGTTGTTGCAAACACAAGTTATTAAATGAAAATTTGAACTTACAATACAATGGATTTTTTATAACCATAGAATTATTCTATATGATTGAGTCCCTAAATACCTAATTTTTGCTTTCTGCCAGCTGTCCTTGCTACTGGATTTTTTTAATAATTAAAAATATTTAAAAAATTTCAGATATTAGAATCCCTATTTACCAGTTTGGGAGCGCGCTTGCCAAACACAATGTTATTTGTGGGGTGGTTCCATGCCCTGCAGAGGAACAAAGTTTGCTTGACACTCTTTTTCTGGCTCAGGTACAAAACTAGCATGTATTTCTGTTTATTACTTATTTCCTGTATCAACCTGTAAGTCAAAACTGCTGTTACTTTACAGTGGGAAGATCGCACTTGGAATGGCCTAATTAAATATGATGTGACTGCTTGTGAAACCAAGGTAGTGGTTGAGAGCATTTAGTATACTTCTTTCTCTTGTAGTGTTTGTTTGGGGCAGAAAACCTAAAGTTTGTTAATCCATGGTGCAGGTCATCAAAGGCAAGATGGGTTTTGTTGGTCAGTTAAATGAATTATGGAAATCTAGATATCTTTCAAATATTGATAATAATATCTCTGAGCTCAGAGAGGAGCTGCTTGTTTGCATCAAGAATGGAGAGAAGGCAAATTCAGAGCTTATCTCATCTGCTAGAGTGCCTCCTGATGCAGATTTAGTCATTGCGAATGTAAGTTTAGACTCTTGCTTCTCTGAGTTGTACCTTTATTTAGATTTTTTTGCCATATGAGGCTCTCTTCTAATATCTTGTTCACTTTATCTTTCTCTAGGCAAATCCAATCGAGTATGGGCATGTTTTCATGGTCCCACATTTTTCTCATCAAGGGCCATTGGCGCAACTTGCTCGGTCTATGGAAATGGTTATTAAGGTTGCTGCCGAGATAAAAAATTGCTCGTTTCATGCTTTCTATGACTACTTCCCTTCATACTCAGGTGGCTATCCTGGATATTTCCAGGTAATGGTTAAGCTTTTTGTTCGTTCATGTCAAGTTACCATATGTATACATGCATTTCAAATTTACACGGTTCTATATGCTTCTTGGAGTACCAGTTGGGCCTAATAATTACATTTTGGTGCTTTTAACCTAAAAACTCCTGATTACTTTTCTGGCTATTACGAAAGGAACTAATAGAAGATTATATTCCACTACTTTTGCTTAGATAAATTTAACAGGTTAATGATGCAGAAAAAGGTAATGTCCATTAGTTTGAAAATCAGAGGCAATTTCTCCTAAATCACTGGAACAAACCTATCTAAATTTAGTGATTTATAACTCTTATTATTGTAATTCCACTTTGCACTCTTGTATCTTTTGACCGTTGATATGATTTCTTCTTGCTGTCAATCATCTAACCTTTACCTCCTATTTTTAGGCCTGCTACTTTTCCAACCCATTACCTGTGGAATGTGTGCCAGTTAAACCCATATCTGGCATTTGGCGGGACAAAGGGATACAAATTGGTGAGCTTGAAGGTTACCCCCTTAAGACCCTTTCCTTCAAGAGTGAAGGAAACCTTCAAGATCTGGCCACAGTAGTTTCGAAGATATGTTTCCTCTTACAGAACCAAAAACAGGCATTTAACTTAATGTTGTCCAATTGTGGGACTCAAATATTCTTGTTTCTGCAGGTAAAATTTCTCCTCTCTATTTCATGATCTTCAAAACAACTCGACAGTCTTTTTAGTTAATTAGACTGAATTGTACTGAAACAGGTGGATCATTCCTCTTCCAGTACTTTATCTGCTTGGGAATGCAGTGGACACTTTGTCTTCAACTCAAGAGAAGAGTATGACCTTGCAACTGAAGATGCTATTGTGAAGCTTCTGGCCGCTAATTCATTGGATGAGATTGGGCTTCAAGCTGTTAAGCTACTCTGTTGCGAAGTTGCTGGCAGAATTGCTTCCTAGACGATAATACTCAATTGTATGCTTTTTCAGACAATGAAACCTGTCTGAATCTTCTATAATGTGTGTTCATTTTGCTATGTAAACTTGGTTGTATTCATATTCCCCTGTAAACTTGGTTTTGTTTGTATCCCCTCTAAGCTTGTTGTGTGAAATTCCCATTCAAACTTCTGTGTTCATATTCCCATATATACCAGCTTGTGTTATATTGTCAGGTAAGTTTGTTTGTGTTCATGTTCACACACAAGCTTCAGTAACTTATTTATGTATAAAGGGCACAATCAGAGGTTTTGTTAGCTTGGTTAACATCCCTTAATGTGGAAACGTTATGTAGAGTCTTGTGAAGGTTGCAGGCTTGATGAAAATAATATCTAGTGAGGTTCTCAATATTGTAAGTTAGCATTTTCTGAAATTAGGTGGACTAAAGGCAACCACGTAGGATCAGCTACCAGTAATTCATACGGCAAAGATCTAGGGCGCGGAGTTGTGATTTGTGTACCCCTCTGATGTGGATGCCTCGCTTTCTAAACTAGAAATTAATAACTAAACGACAGTTATGCATCCATGTTAGAGTACCTGAATTGGAGTCGGGTATTTTTCTGACGTTGAGCATGGAACCCACCGTATTATACAATTAATAATGTCACATCTTTTTCAATATGTGGCATCCACATCGGAGAAGTATCCGAGTCCGGGTAATTCAAGGATGACCCAACCGGACTTGCATTTAAGTGAACCTTCATGGGTCTGAGTCAGGAGACCCTGGTATAAATGAAGAAAACATTGTATGAACTAAGTCCGGTTAATATCAGTTATATCTTAGAGAGTTTGGTTTGCCTTTTGTATAATCTGGGCGCTGTCTAACACACCTCTTATCTTTTTTTCAGCTGACTCAAGTCGGGTTTGGGTCGTAACTTTAAGCCGGGTGGAACACGATCAACAAACCCGGTACTCAAAAGGGGGACGTTAAGTCCGTACTTCAGCGTCTGCATGACGCAGGATTATACATATTAGGGTTAACGTCAGTTCGCCGTCGGGAACGAGATTGGCTGAGTCACTTACACTCGCGAGTGGGCGGTAGCCATTGCTCGCCTGGTGTTATAGGCCAAGAGGAGGACAAATCAAAAGGTCTATCAAATTCAGTATAACAGCTTGGGGTCCAAACACTCCTAGTAAATCTGTGTAGCCTGCTCGGCATCTGCTCTTCTTTCCGATAATGCCTCCGAAAGCTGCTAAATCAAAGGAAGCCCCAGTCGAGCGGCCTATCTTGGGTCGATTCTCTTCTCACCTGAAGATCGGAATTGTATGTTTCGTACTTCTTCATTTCTCTCGGGCAGAGTTTTTTTTGTTTTTTTTTTTTTTTGGCTGCTTTGGGTATATAATTAAATAACGCGACGATCGAGTGTGGATAACGGGCGTAATTTTCTGGCGAACATTTCGACTTAATGCTAAACAGAGTTCACTTTTTTTTGAGAGTTGTTATCTTATCATGGATTGATTGGGGAAGAGAGAACGTCAAATTAGCTTTATGTGTAGTTAGAACGTCAAATTAGCTTTATGTGTAGTTAGAAACTACTAGCTTGATTGTTTGCAAGTGTTTTAGCATAACAGGAAGAAAGTTTGAAGAGTCATTGGATGACGTTGTATGCCTGTTAGTCTGTGAGATTGTTTGAAGTGCTTTAGACTAACAGGAAGAAAGTTTGAAGAGTCACTGGGTGGCATTGTATGGCTGTCGGTCTGTGACTCAATGTCGATTCATTTGTACCGCTCGAATGACAGTCTAAATTTAAAGTGCAAAACTGCTAATTGTGATTATAAGTATCTTTATGTCCGAGTTCCATATATTTTGATGATTTCTACTCTGGCTTAGTATGTATGAATATGTCATTCTGGTTTACATTCATGTATACTGATCAGTTTATTTCTCTCTCTCTCTCTCTCTCTCTCTCTCTCTCTTTTCTTTTTTTTATTAGATTAGATAACTCTTATCTGCCCCTTCTCAAAAATGATTGAAAGTCTTGATGGAATATGACTTATGTGTCTTTGTGCTGTCCAATCGTCTTAGGACAATTTGTTATTTATTATTTATATATTATATATTTATTTTTAATCTGCTTAAAGGATTGGAATGCTGAATGTTTATCCCTGTCTTATTTGAAGGTGGGTTTGCCCAATGTTGGGAAGTCAACTCTTTTTAACACACTGACAAAGTTGTCAATACCTGCGGAGAATTTCCCTTTCTGCACTATTGAGCCTAATGAAGCACGTGTAAATGTTCCCGATGAGCGATTTGAATGGCTCTGCCAATTGTTCAAGCCCAAGAGTGAGGTAAGTGGAATCTTTTCAAAGTCCTTGATGTTACTTATCTATTTTTTGTGTTGTAACCTCTCTGTCCTATGCTTTCTATGTTTTTGAACTTACTCTCTAAATGGCCAGAATGTTCTTTTTGACTTTTTCAAAAGCACTACGTCACTATGTCTCTATCTGACTCCTGAAAATGCAGTTTGATGAATAAATTAAGTCAGCTGATACCATCGTTTGGTTTCACTGTTATATTTCCTTGTATTTATATGCTAATGACTTATCTCTTTGAACTTTCGAACTTTCAAAAAAAAAAAAAAGAACTATCTCTTTGGAAGTGTTATTATTAAAATATTGGTGTTTAACTTTGCTTCAAGTGTACAAATAATGATGTTCTATTTAATCTTATGCAGGTTTGAACTTTTTGTTTTTGTTTTTGTTTTGCTTAAAATGGTGTTTAATACACCAAAATTGCATGATGCAGGTTTCAGCTTTCTTGGAAATCCATGATATTGCCGGACTTGTACGTGGAGCTCATGAAGGGCAAGGATTGGGAAACAGCTTTCTGTCTCATATTCGTGCTGTTGATGGAATCTTTCATGTTCTAAGTAAGCATCCATTTTTACAATATCGGTCTCTTTTGTAGTATAGGATGCATGAAGATTTCTTTTTAACCACCTTATAGTTCCTCTTAGCAAACAAAGGCTCGTGTTGTTGAGGGATGCAGGATTGATCATACATAAACATCCCTTGTCTCAGTTTTGAAAAGAATTGTAGCCAAAATTCATACTGACAAATTGTTCCGAATCTTTTTTTTTTTTTTTAAATTATTGTTCCGAATCTTTTTATCCATGGAGAAGTTGTATTTAAGCAGAGTGAAATACTTAGACAGCTCAATATTATCTAGAACCATACTGAGTGTTGATACATAGAGGTTATCTCAATGAAAAATATGTAATTCAGCACGATTCCTTGAAAAATAAGCAACACTTGACCAGCGTAGCTACCTCATTTATAAAATTTTGTATGTAGATTATAGGAATATCTTGCCTTCAAATTTTAGATTCAGAATGTTTAGTATTTGTCATTTTGGTGTAAAAGATATTGTTTCTCTGTTCCTCTTGATCCTTTATTTACTTTTAAGCAAGTTTACTAGAAAGAATGCACATTCCATTTGAGCTGAGTAAAAACATTTTGTGATATTAAAGTTCAGATTAAATTTAATGATTTAATATCACAAATCGTTTTTACTCAGCTCAAATGATTAAATTTAATATCTAGTCAATGATTAAATTTAATCATTTGTCTCGAGTATTTTTTTACCTTATGTTTTACCTTATTCTTTTTATTTTATTTTGAATTTAATCATCGCCTGCCAACTAAAAGGATGTTCATTTTATTTCTTATTTCAGGAGCATTTGAAGATCCTGATATCATCCATGTTGATGATACAGTGGACCCCGTTCGGGATTTAGAGGTTATAACTCAAGAATTGCGGCTTAAGGTACCAAATACTTTTTTACATGAAATGTTGAAATTTGAGTATGAGAACAAATGATGCGGAAAACTACGAGGAACTTAATAAACTATAGAAGTTCGGAGTTTCCAGGTACAAGAATGGGCAAGGAATGTTTTTAGTCAGGTCATAAACCATGGATATGTTGTCTCTAATGTGTGTTGCCATGAAACAGCAAATGACTTGAACAATTCCCTGATCTCTTTATAAATATAAATGAAATTCTAAGGGGGGCTTGGAGCTTTCATTAATCTAACTAATCATGATTGGAGAATCCACTTTCAATATTCGAAGGGACTGAGAAAATTTTAGAATACAGCTTGAGACCTTGTTTTGGTGCATGATTTCAACTTCTGCTGGGCCTTTCCAGTCAATAAGATTAGACAAAAACGCATGACTTTGTTTTTGGAGAAGCTTTAATGAAATTAAAATTGAGGCACCTGGAGGGAGGAGAAATCCTCAAACATAGGATGGAGGCTGTTGCTTGTTGAAGTTGCTGTCAACTATCTGTGTCTGTATGAAGTAGAGGAGGATCAGTCAGAACCCTTGTATTTTTTTTTTTGATAAAAGTGGAAAGGTGTGGAACAAGTTCTCAATTATGTTGCGGCATTGAGAATTCAGGCCTGTTTGGTGGTTATTTTCTTTCCACAATAACCAGAGATGCTCGCCACAGTGTTTGGCCTGTGATTGAGGAAAATCTTAATCAATTAGATCAGAGAAAGATCTGGGAAAGCAACAGTAACCCAAAATTGTTCAGTACTGAGCCCCACATTAGAGTGCTAAAAGGACTGTGAGTTATCGAAGATATATGTTTTCCTCTTTTGTATTGCAGAATTGCATAAGGAATGTACCACACAGCCACAATTTGTGCAACTCTTCACAAACAAGGATCTTTTTATGGAAGGGTGATGTAATGTCAGGCATAATGTTTGGCAGGGCTATTAGATTTTATGAGAGAGATATAACATGAATTGTCAGACTGACACCGTAGATGCTTAAAAAAGGAAGTTTGGAGAATTAAATTTCCTTTAATTTCATCCATGCCTTTTTTCTTGAAGTAGATTGCCTCTAGATTACGTCACTAGTCTTGTGGGTATTACTGGTGTCCTAAACATCTAAGTCCCTTCTGAATTGAAATATTTCTTTCAATGTGAGAGTCCCCTCTAGTTATTTTGTTAGTCATCTCTTTGTTTTTCATGACGATAAAAAGCCTTGGATATTTCTCTTTAAGGGGCCGAATACCAGAGCACTAAATAAAACTGTCAAGTCGCTGGCACTAAGATGGTATCTCATGAGTGGCTGTAAGATTAACGAGAGGAATGTGCTACTGTAATATCAAACCGAAGTTGGTTTATTTTCTCTTGGAGCTTGAATGACACTATAATATTAGAAGAATGGAACTTTAGAAACTTTGGGTATGATTCCTAATAAAAAAATTTATTTTTTCTCACAGAAAACCATTGCTGTAGATACGTATGGAAAATGCATTTAAAGTGCATCCTCTCTTTTTTATTAGTAGCATCATTTTTATGTTCACTTGCAGGATCTAGAGTTTATGGACAAGAAGTTGGAGGATCTTGAGAAAAGCATGAAAAGAAGCAATGATAAGCAGTTAAAAGTTGAACTTGATTGCTGCCTAAAGGTTGGTTCTTGAACTTGTTATTATGGTTGGGTTGTGATGAATTTTGAATTGTTTTTTATTGCAATTTTCCATCTGTTAGATCTTCTTATTTATGCTAGAGTTTTTTTTTTTCATCAATGTCTTCTTGACATTCATATCTTTTGCATGCAACCTCTATGTAGCAATATGTTTTTCGATATATTGTTTTATTGTCTTGCACCACATAAGTCTTCACACCATATGGCAAATTGTTTTCATGTTTAAAATTTTAGTTGATTCATCAAGTTACTGCTATGCTCAAGTGGTCACATTGGGCATGGGATATGATACCAACTTTTAAATATAAAAACATATTGGTGGGTTTTTGCTAGACTTCTGGGGCCTTTCTTCTCTATCGTGTAATTAGTTTGTGCTTTCAAGTAACTCTTCAGAATCCAGGGGTCAGCTTCTTGTGATTGCATTTGCTGATGGTCTTTTGGTTAGTCCATCTGATTTTAGAAACAAATTGAAGCCAAAGCTTTGGCTTTTCTGTAGATATTCTTTTATGTTCCTCGCCTTCTTTTTTACGCTTCTAAAGATTTTGTTAAGAGTCAGGGGTAGTTTAGTAATTTTATTAAACTTTAGTTAGTTATTATTTGTTTATTGTTTATTTTTCTTGCTCCTCAAGCCATGAATGGCATAATTGTAATTTTGTATTTTCGGATTCTATTAATACATGTTTTAGGGTTGTAGGTCATGAAGACCTTACAACCTCTTTCTCTCCTTCTCTCTTTCTCTTCTTCCTATCTTTTCACTTTTCTCTCATCTTCTATCTCCCGTCACTAAATCTAACATGGTATCAGAGTGGGTCTGTATGTGACGACTCGTCGTCACTTACAGAGGTTATGGGATTTTCTTCCTCGAAGCTCATTGTACAAGTTAGAAGTTTTAGAAAGGTCTTAGATTCTGGGAAATCGTTAAAGTTTGTCTCTTTTCTGTGTTCTTCTACCATTATCTCTTGATAATGGCTTCTACTTCTGATTGAAGTGTTGTGCGTATGGGTTTACTCCTAAAGGGTGATCCTTTGCTGCTGTTGGGTTCGTAGGAACATGTATCTGCGACTGCTACTACTGCGCCTGGTAAAAAAATTGAATTTTTACACAGCCTCGGGATTCGTGCCGAACAAAAATAAAGTCTTTGTGCTGCGAAAATATGCCACTTCTAGTCACTGGTAGTTCTGAACGTGTTTCAGAGCTTCCAGGTACTCAAAACTCATGTTGTTACGCTGCCTCAAGAACCGTGTCCAGATGGGTTTTCTAGTGTTTCTGCGCTCTAGTTCGTGCTGCTGCTGCTGACACTATCTATTATGTGTTCAGAAGCTAAAGGTTTAATATTTCTTTCTTCTGCTATTGTCAGAAGGCGAATGGTGTAAATTCATATGTAAGTGCTAGATGCACAACCCTCGCCATTAAAAGGGTTTTTGATACTCATCGAGTCGTTGGACTGCATCTTTGTTGAGTCGTTGGACTCATACTATTGAGTCGTTGGACTCGTACTGCTGAGTCGATGGACTCGCTTTGTTGAGTCGTTGGACTCGTACTGCTGAGTCGATGGACTCATCGCTGAGTCGTTGGGCTCGTATTGCTGAGTCGTTGGGCTCGCATCGCTGAGTCGTTGGGCTCGCATCGCTGAGTCGTTGGACTCGTCATCGCTGAGTCGTTGGACTCGCATCGCTGGTCGTTGGGCTCGTCATCGTTGATTTGATGGACTCGCATCGCTGAGTCGTTGGACTCGTCATCGCTGGGTCGTTGGGCTCGCATCGTTGATTTGATGGACTGCATCGCTGAGTCGTTGGACTCGTCATCGCTGAGTCGTTGGACTCGTACTGCTGAGTCGTTGGACTCGTACTGTTGATTTGATGGACTCGTACTGCTGAGTCGTTGAACTCGTACTACTGATTTGATGGACTCATACTGCTGAGTCGTTGGACTTGTACTGCTGAGTAGTTGGACTCGTACACGTCGCTGCCGCACTGCTACGCAAAGTGTGATCACTAACACTGCTATTTAAGTGTGCTACACGTTTGGTGCTACTGGTGTTATTTTGCTGCTGCTGGGTTCATAAAACCCTCTTTATGCTATTGCTATTGTTGTTGCCTCGGGATTTGTGCATACTCTACAAGATAACACTAAAGACCAACTGGCTGATATGCTCACTAAAGGTCTTGGATGGAAGGAATTTGAGTATCTTATCTCCAAGCTGGGCCTTCATGATATCTATGCTCCAGCTTGAGGGGGAGTGTTAAGAGTCAGGGGTAGTTTAATAATTTTAATAAACTTTAGTTAGTTAATATTTGTTTATTGTTTATTTTTCTTGCTCCTCAAGCCATGAATGGCATCATTGTAATTTTGTATTTTCGGATTCTATTAATACATGTTTTAGGGTTTTAGGTCATGAAAACCTTACAACCTCTTTCTCTCCTTCTCTCTTTCTCTTCTTCCTATCTTTTCACTTTTCTCTCATCTTCTATCATCCGTCACTAAATCTAATAGATTTAGTGCCGAATATTAATTGAGGGGCCATATCTTGACAATCTTGGCCCTGCAGAATTTTGATTATTCCTGCTGAGACCATGCATCTCTCTTGTTCTGTTTCATGTTGCTTATTTTATTTTTCTTCTTGCAAGCGTTTGTGTTTACAGGGTAATCCCTCCTTGCACTGGGCATAATGTTCTTTTGGCACCAATCATTCCCTAGGGATTTGTGAAAAATTCATCAACTTTACTTTTTACGACAGGTTAAAGCATGGATTCAGGAGGGAAAAGATGTTCGTTTGGGGGAATGGAAAGCTGCTGAAGTTGAGATATTAAATACTTTCCAGTTACTAACTGCCAAACCTGTTGTTTATTTGGTAAGTTATGATCAGTCATGTGCAAACAAATCTAGTTAGCATATTTAGTTGAGCTGTTATTTCTCGTGTAAGCTTTACGTCTTTGAGAATAATAAAATGTAGCAATGTTAAACCTTTTTGTGCATTTAGCTTGCATGATTTTTAAATTTACATAGCTAGTCATCTTGGTGGCTTCTGAAAACAAGTGGGCATCGTGGATTCTGATATCAATGGGTCGAATTTTTTGGAGAATAAAGTGTTATCAGATTTTCATTTTCTGTAGTGTAAGGCTCCTTGGATGGTTTATACTGGCTGGGAATGCTTATGAGCCAAAGTCCTTACTTCGTTGTTTTGCTTTATCTGAGTGTGATGAAATGTTTGGTCTTTGTTTCTAATATGACAAGATTTTGCATAGTCTGATGAAGAACACATTACCAGATCCTGATGCTAATTGTCATTTGTTTAGGTGAACATGAATGAAAAGGACTACCAAAGGAAGAAGAACAAGTTTCTACCAAAGATTCATGCTTGGTATGTGTACATTTATGTAAATGCCTCTGGTTATAGGTTTTTGTTTTTAGTTGTCAGCCGACAAATGTTGATGTCATTGTGGCCTCAGAGCGTAGTCTGTCCATTGGGGGAGCTCTGGGCTCTCCTGCTGATGCTGAGATTGTGTTGTAGGTTCCCCTTCCCCATGCCACCTACCCACCCCACGCCACCAGTAGTTGGTGTCATATCTTGGGCATATCTTCAACTTCAGGTTAAAAGTCTCCCCTGGGCTGGTTTAGGGGTATTCTGGAGGACAACACTAGATCTAGACACATTTGTTGGCAGCAAGTCCTTGGAAGGCACCAACAGAGTGGCTGATAGTTTGGCTAGGGAAGGGGTCCCTGCCAGCACCTTGCTATCAGAACTCCCGTCAATTTGTCTATTTTCTTATTACTCCTATAACCCTTTCTGGTTTTGCCTTTGTTCCTTCTCATGCACTGCCCCCATATCTTTTTCTTTTACTTGCTTTGGGTGTTCTTAATGAGTTGTCTTTCTCATTGCTCTCTAAAACATAGATCGTTGAATTCATTTCTTTTTACTAGTTTATGTTTTTACAAAAATGTGAGGAAAATTATTAAAGCATGTTCCCCGTGTGATTTGTGATATCCTAGGTTATTCTGTGTAAGTTATCTAGAGTTGTCAATACTGAGACTTTACATCTTTCTTATGTTCTGTATGCTGTACTTTAGCATGGATTTTCTTTTACCTAGTTTTTGCGAGCCGTTCTTATTGTGTATTTCTTGGTTTGACTGATAATAAAAATTTTGTTTTTGCTTGATGGATTATTAGGGTTCAGGAGCATGGTGCTGAGCAAATTATCCCTTTTAGCTGTGTTTTAGAAAAACAGCTTGTTGATATGCCAGAAGATGAAGCCGCTAAGTACTGTAAGGAGAACAATTTGCAAAGGCAAGTTTATTTAACTTCAAAAAGATACTTAAAAATATTGTTTCAAATTCATCTTATAATTGTCTTAAAAAGATAGTGTCAGCTTCTTAACAACCAGCATTTCTTTAAATGCAGTTCCATCCCAAAAATTATAAAGACTGGGTTTTCGGCTATTAATCTTATATATTTTTTTACTGCGGGCCCTGACGAGGTAACCTACTCTGTGCAAAGTTAGTTCTTCTGATTGGTTTACTAAATCCTTCGTGCATTGGTTGAAGTTCGTAAGATTTTTTCTCTTGTGCAGTTTTGTTTCCTGTTAGTAGTGAAAGATAATTCAGTTGGCAAAATGAAATGGATCACTTCTCATCCTAGGGGTTTGTGGTGGATGTCTTGGTTTCAAGTCTTCTTAGGGGCATTGGGCAAGGTGCCTTAATGCAAACGCATCATTAAACAAAAAGAGAAGAAAATAAAGACTTCAAAGCTATTTCATATCTTTTGCTAAGCTTTCTCCTGAGTCATTGCCCCTCCATTTATTGGATTCACCCGTGCATGATGCGACAAAAATTATGGCGGGTTAATATGCTTGTATTATCCTAAGCTTTAGGATCTGTAGAGAAAAATTGGACCCAACATTTTTTATACTGCCACAAGTGTATCCACACCCTATTGTACTGTCTTCTGTGGCCCATTTATATATTTCCAAGTCTTCAGATGATGATGAGAGACTTTGATATGTTGGAGCTCCACCATTCTGTGGTCCCACAGTCCTCCCTCCTCAGTGACAGGCTTTAGAAGCCTGAGCTTTTTAGTTGAAAAAGGTCATTTAACTTTGGCTTTTTTTATTTTCGGGGAACTGATTCTTTTATTTTTTATTTTATATATATATATATATATTTTTTTTTTTTGAGAAGAAGGTTGGGTGAAATGATTTTAATTAAACTTTTCCCCTATTGTCCTGGCGAAGACCTTGCCTTATTATACATGTGTATTCGTTAGCAGAACTCAATGACATTATTTTTTTTTTTTGAAAAATATGAAATAATGAAAAGGTCATCTGTGTATGGATTTAATCAGATGCTACTTCAATCGATTGTTATGGTTTTTTTAAAAAATTGATCGTTATGGTGGTGCATGATCATCCTTACTGCGGAATCAGTTCAGTACTTGCATTTGTAGTTTCTGAGATTGATGGTGCCTCTTTTCATGTGTTTTATGAAGAAATTATGATGACGCGATACCATGTAATCCTTAACAGTCGGCTTATTATCTGTCCTCTTTATTGTGGCTCTTTTAGGTAAAATGCTGGCAGATCAGGCGGCAGACAAAGGCTCCCCAAGCTGCAGGTGCCATCCACACAGATTTTGAGAGGGGTTTTATTTGTGCTGAGGTAATACCTTACACTTTTTTTATCAGTCTCATTCAACCTGATAAGTTGTGCAGAATTCTGTTATTAAATTTAATATACTGTTATTGATCTTGCAACATTTGAGCTTCTGAGAGCTGCCTTAATGAAACGCATAATGAGTGTTTTTTCATTCTTATGTACAATGTTTTCATGCTCTGTTAATATCCGTGTTGAGAAGCACAAAGGGAGCACTCGTGTGTGCAGTCAAAAGTCAGTAGAAGAGTAGGATTGAGAAATGTCTTACATGTTGTACGGACTATTCTTATTGTCCAGAATTCTGAGGTAGGCAAATTTGTGAAAGCCGATCTTGCAACCATCTTTTATTGAGTTGCACATTCTAACTAGTATTTGGTGGATTCTTGTTGGTGCGACGCAGACAAAGTCATACTTCTTGTTACTTAAGTCTGTTATCGTTATGGAGTATCGATTCTGTTTGGTCTCAACGATACCTACCTGCTTATATCAGCTTCATATGACAATAGGCCTAAGGCAGATCGAAACTCGTATTTGCCCGAAATTATATTGTTACTTTCTGCAACCCCTAAATGCTGTTACAAATCTAAAACAACACAGGCAGTACCAGATCACTTAACTTGCATTACATGTGGTGTCTCCAGGTAATGAAATTTGAGGACCTGAAAGAATTGGGTAGTGAAGGTGCCGTAAAGGTATGCCCTCTATCTCCAAAATGCAATCACTATCTTCATTGTTTTTCATCTCAGTTCAAAGAAAATTTCAATTTCTGTATGTGGCATCATCATTTTGAGCGTTTTGGTGTTCTTTCTGCAGGCTGCTGGGAAGTACAGGCAGGAAGGAAAGACATACGTGGTTCAAGATGGAGACATCATATTTTTCAAGTTCAATGTATCCGGGGGTGGGAAGAAGTGAGTCTCAAACATCGTTCTCTGTACAATTGCAGGGGCTTGCATCCCGCTCGGTGCGTGTCCAGAATACCTCTACGATTTTGCTTAAAGTCACCGGTGATTATTTTCTTTTGGTCTTCAGTGCCCCATCGTTATCCTAATTTTTGTAACACTAGTAGACTCGCTATACTGATTTTATTCTACTATGACAGTTTGTAAAAGACCATAATTGAGTGCCTCAGGTGGTGATGGGAGTTTTGCCTGAGGGATTAGTGAAGTTTTATAAATAAAAAAGTGTTACTCATATTATTAAGGTTTATTATTGTTATGGGTCGTTTGTTGGATTCTACCAAAAGGGTTTATTTATAATTATTAGTTAAATAATAGATTAATTTATAATATTCTTTATTTTAGTTATTATAAATAAGGTCTCACCCCGTGATTTTCAGCTGTTAAATCATGATTTTTTTCACAATAATATATTAATCTTACTTATGAGAAAACTGACTGACAAGATGCTAACAATAAGTAAATTCATTAAAAATTCGCCATTTATCTGTAAGATATATTAAGCCTCATTTTTAACTACTGATTTAACACTATAACGAAAAGTAATGTATTTTGGAAATTAGAAAATTGAGATTCAGAAGTAAAATAAATAACAAACTGTCTAGTTGTTATTGAATTGCTAAATTTAACATGAATACATAATAAGGTAATTTTTTATTTTATTTTAAGTTTAAAATTGACCGTAAGTTAAGCATTAGAAAATTTAGGGTTTAAGGTTTATCTCTTACCTGGACTGCCACGTAGATGTATCACCACTAAGCATTACAGTTAGTTAATATAAAGCGCCTGCGTGTCACGCTAGCTCGTCGTCCCCTCATCGAAGACTTCCCTGCTTGTACGTTTTTCAGCTTTTCTCAGTACATGAAATCCCACAGCCGCAATAATCGATTGACGCATTCGTAATCGATTTGTTATCATTTACAGAATCCACTCTCTTCTTACGATCTATTTTGACCGAAAATGTAGCGGTCAAAGGGCGAGTCAGGACTGAAGCTGAGAAGCTGAGAAACTGATAAGAACTCTTCCGATTCCTCTGCAAGTCATAGAACACGACAATATGACATGGAAAACCGAAATCCACTATGCATTGTTATGCATACCCTGTATGTGATTAAAACAACAACATGTCACAATATGCAGCATTCTGCATTATATTTAAAAATGGGGAACTTTCCCAACCCAAGAAAGACCTTTCTGTTTCATCTTTTAACGGACGATGATATCCCATATTTGCATTTTGACTGCAGTAGTAGCAGAAACTGATTAGGAGAATAATGTCGGAGCAATGTCAACCTTTTTCATCTGTGGCCTCTCCTTTCTTCGGTCTAATCCAGATGGCGAAAACAAGATTATCTTTTCAGTTAGGATAGTACCAGCAGATTTACCCACGTCCCCATTTTTCTCAGTTCGATATTTGAATTCAGCTCATCTCAGATAATCTGGAATCCCAGTATTCTCTCCAATGCCCTCTTTATAAATCCCAGAATTTTGTTCTTCTCACTCGAACTTCCCCACCCAACAATGGCTGCTGCTCTGAAGCTCTTCCTCTTCTCCCTCTTTTCTCTCCTCGCAGTCTCCGCCTACTCCCGGTCCCTCACTGCCTCGTTGACTCCTGACTCTATATCCCCAAATGTCACCGTCTGCGACCCAGCAAGGTACCTCGCTCTGGGACTTGACATGAAAGCTTACGCCTTCTGCGACAAAACTCTTCCGTTTCAAGTCCGAGCAAAAGACCTCGTCGACCGGATGACTCTGGAAGAAAAGGCACTTCAGCTCGGTAACACTGCTTTGGGAGTGGAAAGACTGGGCCTTCCTCATTACGAATGGTGGTCCGAGGCCCTCCACGGCGTCTCCAATGTCGGCCCCGGAACTCATTTCGATAAAAAAATCGTCCCCGGCGCCACCAGCTTCCCTTGTCCCATCCATTCCGCCGCCGCTTTCAACGAGACACTCTGGAAAACAATCGGCCAGGTATATAATCTCCACATTGATATCATTTTGTGTCCGCTTAAAACAGTATATAATCTCCACATTGATACGATATTTTCCGCTTATAATCTGCATATTTTCAGCTTAGAACAATATATAATCTCCACATTGATATAATATTTTCCGCTTAGAACACATGAATTTGAGCATACATTGATATGATATGCAGGTGGTGTCGACGGAAGCGAGGGCGATGTTCAATTTGGGCATGGCGGGATTGACGTATTGGAGCCCAAATATAAATGTGGTGAGGGATCCGAGATGGGGAAGAGCGTTGGAGACGCCGGGAGAAGACCCGTACGTCGTCGGACGATACGCCGTGAACTATGTCAGGGGACTTCAGGACGTCGACGGGTACGAGGAATCGGAGGACTTGAACTCGAGGCCTCTCAAGGTCTCCTCTTGCTGTAAGCACTACGCCGCTTACGACGTCGATGCTTGGATGCAACTCGATCGTTACCACTTCGATGCCAGAGTACGTAATTCCTCTGCAACTTCTTTTCGCCGTGAAAACAGAGCTAATTTTTGGGTTCTCAGGTGACGGAGCAGGACATGGTGGAGACGTTTCTTCGGCCTTTCGAGATGTGCGTTAAAGACGGGGATGTGAGCTCCGTGATGTGCTCTTACAACAGAATTAATGGCGTCCCTGCTTGTGCGGACAACAGGCTTCTCTCCGAGAAAATCAGAGGAGAATGGGGTCTTCACGGGTACATCGTCTCCGACTGTGATTCCATCGAAGTCATGCTTCACGGCCACAAATGGCTAGGCGACACACCCGAAGATGCAGTCTCACAAGCTCTCGAAGCAGGTCAATTCAAACTCCAAACAGAAATACAGAACAAAACCCACCATTATTAGTCTCCGATGTCATCGATTTACTTTTTACAGGACTGGATTTGGACTGTGGGAGCTTCTACCCGAAAACGGCGACCTCTGCAGTGGAAACAGGGAGAGTGAAAGAAGAAGAGCTCGATAAGGCTCTGATTAATCTCTACATAGTCCTGATGAGGCTCGGATTCTTCGACGGCAGCCCCGGCGGTTACGACTCACTCGGCGCCGGCGACGTCTGCGCCGACGAGAGCATCGAGCTCGCCGCTCAGGCGGCGAGAGAAGGCATCGTTCTTCTCAAGAACGACGGGACTCTGCCCCTGAATCCAAACGCCCTGAACAAGCTCGCCATGGTCGGACCTCACGCTAACGCCACCGACGCCATGATCGGAAACTACGCCGGAATCCCCTGCCGAATCGTCTCCCCTCTCGACGCCGTATCCCAGATCGTCGCCGTCGATTACGGAATGGGTTGCGTGGACGTGCATTGTCGAAGTGATAGAATGATTTACAAGGCGGCCATGGCGGCCAAGAACGCGGACGCGACCCTCGTTTTTGTTGGGTTGGATCTGAGCGTGGAAGCAGAGAGCTTAGACCGAACTGATCTCTGGCTTCCGGGTTATCAGAACAACCTCGTTTCAGAGGTCGCTGCAACTGCTTCCGGCCCTGTCGTCGTCGTCATTTTCTCTGCAGGCGGAATCGACGTTTCTGCAATTCACAACAATCCCAAGATTTCCGCCATTGTTTGGGCCGGTTATCCCGGTGAAGAAGGGGGCATCGCCGTCTCCGATGTCATTTTCGGCAAATACAACCCGGGTATTAATTCAATCAATTCTCCTTCTTCTTCTTCCTCCTTTTCCAGATTTCGATTCTAAGATCTCATTAATTTACAGGCGGAAGATTACCTCTCACCTGGTACTACGGCGATTACACAGACATGCTTCCGATGACATCGATGCAATTAAGGCCGGACGATGAGATGGGTTACCCGGGAAGAACATACAAGTTCTTCAACGAATCCGTCGTCTACCCATTTGGTTACGGCCTCAGCTACACCACATTCGCATACAAATTAACCTCTGCAATTAGATCCTACCGGACGCAACTGAGCTCCACCCAGCACTGTATCGCCATGAACCACACCGACGAGGCCATCGTCCGGCCGTGCCCGGCCATGCGAATCGACGACCTGGGCTGCGACGACGAGATCGAATTCGAGATTGAGGTGTCGAACACGGGAAAAATGAACGGCCCCCACGTCCTCATCGTCTACTCCGTCCCCCCCGCCGGGCTCCTGGGTGCTCCGGCGAAACAGGTGGTCGGGTTCGAGAGGGTGTTCGTACCCGCCGGAGGCAGTGTCAAGACCAGCTTCGGTTTGAATGTTTGCAAGAGCTTCAGCCTGGTGAAGAACAATGGGTATGTTGTTCTGCCGTCCGGGGAACACACCGTCGTCGTCGGAGATGGAGATGGGTCCGTCTCCTTCCCGGTACAAGTTAGTTTCGAGTAGAGACGTTTCTACTCTCAGGCTTCCCACAGCCCATTAGAACACTTAGACGCAGAGTTGTTTATAGCAGTAGAGGAATAACCAGAATAAAAAAGTTTCTCTTTTTTTGTTTTGTTTTTTTGTCTCTTCCCACGTTCTCTCTTTCAATCAGAGCATTACTTATAATCATAATCAATCTAAAAAGCCAGTAAATGAAGTGTTCCCAGTTGTTTCAGATATAATATACATAGAACGAGAGAGAAATTTGCAGAGAGTTTCTTCAGTTCTAATAACATTACACTGAAACCGAAATACAGAAACACTTTTATCATCACTGAGACAGAGCACTTGTGTTGTAGACAAGGAGGGCACCTCCTAAGAGAAGACCACCGAGAGTCACTGCCCAGATCAAGAGCCCTGTGGTTCCTGCATCACCCCATTAAAGAAGTTCAGTCAAAGTAGAGGGACTGGAACTAATTCAGTAAGTCTTTAGCTAACAGTATGAAGAGAACTTCACCTCCAACATAGACATCTCCGCTGGGAGACCATTCATCTGGTGAGTAAATAGGACTGCAAATGAAAGACAGATTAGTAATCATTCATTTCATGAGTTATCAAAACCCCAATTCTGTAGCTGAAAAGAGTTATATTGAACAAACAAGGTTGGGGTTTTATCTCCACTGCCAGAGGTTCAGAACTCAGTACCTGTAGCCATCGACATTGGCACCATATTTGTCTACGAATTGGTAAACACCCTTGCCCTGTTTCATCAAATTAAAACTCAAATCAATCAAAAACCAAGAAAACGGCATGGGAAACATCTATCTTCATATTTTACTAAAATTCTAGACTGAAAAATGAGGAGTCAGTTCAGAAGAGAAGGAGAACCTTGGGCTTCCTTCCTGATGCATCGACACCATCCTTCAAAGACATGCCTCCCCAGTTCCTGAAAGAAAGATTTCGTTTCCCCATTTAAGCACTCACCAGAACAGGAAAAGAGAAGCAGAACTAAAACAATTATATCTTTTCTGGATCTAGAACAGAAAACCAAAAGAAAGAAGAAAAGAAGAAAAGAAGAAGAAAAAAAGGAAATAAGCAACAAGCAGAACGAAAGGGGTTCCATGAACATCGCTTGATAATCCATTACTTTCAAAGACCAAATTAAACTCCAATTCAAAAACCCAATTTCAATTTTCTTTTGAAACGTTACTGACCGTAAGGTGTAGAAGTCTTGATCTTCTTGCCACCACTGGCCTCGATTTTGAAGGAGGAGGGCCTTGCCAGTGAAGGCAAACCTCTCACGGCGAACTTCTCCGACAAGGGAGACGGCTTCAGAGTCAACGAAGACATGACAGAGGCTGCCATTTCTGCTGCGTCGAAAACCCAGTCACTTCTTCTTCTTCCTCTTCTCTCTTTCTGATCTTAGCTGCTCAGCAGGAGAAGCCATGGAGGAAAGCTAATAAGACCAGAAGAGTGGATGTTCCGCCTGACACGTGGCTGTAGCTATGTGGACAGAACTTGATATGGTAGCCGCCTGCATTATCCTTACTTCCACTGTCTTCATTCTTCCCAGATTGTGGAGACAGGCTCAGGTTATTTCAAATCAAAATAAATTCAATTTTTTGCTTGGAATATTCAGGATCACGATTTTGAAGATACTAGAACAAAATGCTAGCTCCAGGGACGTAAATAAATAAAGAAAATAAAAGAGTGGTAGGCGATCTGCTTGGATTTTGATTTTTTTGTTTTTGTGTTGAGATTTTTAGAGAATCATGGTCATAAATTAAAAGAAAAAGAAAAAAATGATATCATTAATTCGTTATTTTACTTTGTGGTTTTATATGTGTATAGGAAAATAATATTTTATTAAAAAGAACAAAATTTTGCCCATTTTATGGACGTCTGAATGTAAACCCTTTAGTAATACTTCGAAGTATTCGTATAACCACTCAAATAAAAACACTATAGATTAGTGTTTTAAAAATCAAAATGGACTAGACGGTCTGAACCGAATGACCCGACCGGAACTTATTCCGGCTCGATTTAAGGGTCATAAGACTCATAACCCATTTTGCCAAAACTGGGTCCACCCGGTCTGGTTGGATTTTAAAACATTGCTTTAGATAGAGACTTAGTTTTCAATAATAAAATAAATAATTTAAAATTATAAACATAGGAATATTTGGGTTTGGAAAAAAATATCTCGGGATTATGCCATTTTAACTATAAATTAAATAACATAATAAAATATAAATAATTAAAATGAAAAAAAAGCTTTTACAAAAGCTACAGTCATGTGTATTGAAATATATATGAGCTAGTAATGAGATATGATCGTGATGGAATAGCTTTAACAAAATACAGGAGAAATTGTGACAAGAAGGATCTTGTTGCAGTTGAACTACGTACAATGCACCCTCTCTAAGAAGTGTATTGAGTTTAAGGATCCATTAATGCAAAGTTAATATTTCATAAATGATTCAATAATATAGAAAAATCTTGTTAATATCAGTTGCTAGCTAGTACTCGGCCTTCTTCGGCGGCCTTGTCGACCCGTTCCCGGTTAGCTTTCTTGGCCATGTCGTAAGAAGCGTGGAGTCCAAACAGGAAATAATACACGAGCAGAAGCAGCGTCCACAGAATAAACCTCAAGTAAGAGTCCTTATTCATGGCTCCCAGCAAGAAGATGTTAATGGCGACGGAAGCCGAAGGCAGCCACGGCACGAGAGGAGTCCCCCACAGTTTGGGTCTCCTCGCCTTCTTCAAACACACTTGTATTCCCAGAGTACCCACGAACCAGAACGCTCCGGCGACGGCGTACACCGCGACACCCTCCGCGTCGAGGGCCCACCCGAGCGCGAACCCGAGAGAGGCAGCGAGAATCACGGCGAGGAATCCGATCAGCTTGTTCCGGTCGGCGGAGGTCGTCTCCCCGGCGACGTAGTACCGTCTGACGAAGAGGGCGACGGCGACGAGGGTGAAGATGACGAGGGTGGACATGGAGAGTAGGTCGGAGAGGACGGCGAGCTCGGTGAAGAGGGACACGGCGGAGATTCCGACGACCATGACGACGGTGGCCGCGATCGGGGTCTTCCGTGTCCCGTTCACGACCGCGAGGCACGGTGGCACGAGGTGGGACCGGGCGATGTGTGTCACGTACCGGGCCTGCCCGATCGCGCCGGCGAGGAGCACGGTCGTCATTCCGGTGAGAGCTCCGAGCGCGACCAAGTATTTCGCCCAGCGCATCCCGACGACGTCGAACGCGACCGTGAACGGCGCGTTCACGTCGATGTCTCCGTACGGCTGCATAAGCGTGAGGGTGCAGGCCATGGCGCAGTAGAGGACGATGATGATGGACATGGACCCGATGAGTCCGACGGGGAGGTCGCGGCCCGGGTTCTTCGTTTCCTCCGCCATGGTCGCCACCGCGTCGAACCCGACGTACGCGAAGAAGAGGACCGCCGACGCCTGAAAAACGCCACGGACGCCGTACGGGGCGAAGTCGCCAGTGAGGTTGGAGGCGTCGGCGTGGGCGAGGCCCGCGATGATGATGAAGAGGATGACGGTAACCTGGATCATGGCAGTCACGTAGTTGAACCGGGACGAGATCTTCGTGCTGAAGACGGCGCCGGTTCCGGCCAGGATCATTATTCCGACCGACATAGGGTCCAGATGGTTGTAATTCTCCGCCAGGCTCGGGACGAAGATACGAAGGTCGTTCGGGTGGCGGTTTATCAGAGTCGCGAAGTAGGACGTCCACGCCCGAGACACCGCCGCTCCGCTCACTAAGTACTCTAACAGTATGTTTCCGGCAGCTATGAACGCCATGAAATCTCCCAGCTCCACTCTCAAATAAGCAAACGATCCCCCTGTCATATATATGTGTGACTATTAATCTCTAATTTTTACTAATCACACATTATTGATATTGTATTTGTATGTAAGACTAATCTCTAATTTTGAAGTATTAATACATATTAATGTATTAATACTCGATTCGGATACTAATTTGTAAGACATAATATAAACACGTCGTAACCATGCAAATTAAGGAATTAGCTAGTTTACCTGCGACGGGGATTTCGACGGCGAACTCGGTGTAACACATGATGCCGAGCATGGCGGAGATGCCGGAGAAGAAGTAAGAGACGATGACGGCGGGGCCGGCGACGGAGCGGGCTTCGAGGCCGGTGAGGACGAAGATGCCGGCGCCCATGACGGCGCCGAGGCCGAACCAGAGAATGTCCCACCAAGTGAGCGTCTTCTTCATCTCGTGCACGCTCCTCGCCTTCATCTCCGTCATCTCCAACGTGTCCTCCGACCTCGAGAAGATCCGATCCACGAGCCTCGCCGGAGTCTCCCTCACCGCCTTCCCGTAGTTTTCCCAGCTCTGAAACGATTCCTCCGGGAAACAGTTCCTGAACCTGAAGAACTCGCGGACGCCGCCCATGTAATATGCTGTTCCCTCCACCGTCGACATCTTGATCACAAGCAACAGAGCTAGCTCGAAAAACTACTCAGGGAGGGGGGGGGGACGAAGAAATTATATGAGCAGTCTCCACTTTGTAACAGTAACTACGAGTCGCACGCGGAGTTGGGATTCGATGCAACTCTTAGAATCCCGAACTAATTGAAGATGAACAGACGTAACTCTTTGAAACAACTGCACCTTTTTTTTTTTTTAATAAAAATT
This sequence comes from Aristolochia contorta, assembly GCA_022405105.1. NCBI lineage: Eukaryota > Viridiplantae > Streptophyta > Magnoliopsida > Piperales > Aristolochiaceae > Aristolochia > Aristolochia contorta. The sequence goes on along the minus strand of CM039670.1, from coordinate 17,664,666 downwards.
AATTCTATGATTAATAGTTTACGGTAATTAGTAATTCTAATTAATCATACATGACTTTCATGCATGAAAGTTTTAGAACCATATGATTACATTACATAGTGAGATAATTATATATATATATATGATCAATTACCCTTTTTTTTCAAAAAAAAAAATTACGTATTGTAAGTACTGATCAAGAACTGGAATATTAATTAGCTAGACTCTGTTATATATAGTATGTAAATTTCCTTTATCAAGACAAAATAATCAAGGATATAAGAATGTTAATTTGAGGGTTAATCTTTATTTAATTACCTTTGTATTGCAAGCTTCAATCCGATAATGGTGCTAATATATATTTAAAATTTGAATAAATTAATTATCCCAAACTACCATTGAAAGAAAATTAGATAATATAATTTATAAATATTTTTACAGAATTATATTTTTTAATGAGAATATTCCGACCAATTAGGGTAAAAAGTTCCAAGCAAATTGGCCCAACACTTTTTAAAATGTTCAATTATTGGATGCCGAATAGCGTTATCTTCTCTAGCTAGCCATAAATTATTAAAGCAAGCTTGCATTTATTCTTAATAAGTGGAAAGAAAAAGGAACTCATTCTAGAACCCATGCACACAAATGTTAAACTACTACCTATTGACATGGATACTATCTTTAATAATTTCTAGATGATGATGTAAATAATTTGGCCAAAAGTGGGAGTGTCAATGGTATTAGGATATATATCAAGACCAACTTACTAGCATATATATAAATATTTATCCATGTGTCATAACAAATATTCTGGATTGATATTATTACAATTCCAAGTTAGTTGTTGTCCACCTATCGTTTGTTGATTTGTTTGGCAGATAGTTGTTTTTTTATTAGAAAAATATATTCTGAAATTAATTACTTTCTTACTTAATGCTTGTTGTCTATATATAGAGATGATTTTGTGGAGAATGATAATACTTATTCGGGTCCATCTTCAACAGAATTTGCTACACCCATCCATTATGATATTTTGTAGTTTGATTGTAATATTATAAGTTATTAAGATATCATAAAAATAAGTTTCTATATATATATATATAACTTCAAGCACCAAGAGTAATATATTTTGAAAATTTTGGTACATTTCAATTGGAAAATGCGAGTTGCATCGTGTCACCCAGTCTTTTAAAAACCTACCGAACCGGCCGATTTGACCGGGTTCAATAGGAACCGGGACTTTGAACGGTTCGGTTCGCTCAAAGACCCAGAAAAAGTAAAAAATCAGTTGACAGGCAGGTTTTGAGCGGTTCAACCATTGAACCGGAAATCGGACCGAACCGGTTGAACCGATTTACTTACCTTTTCAATATTTTAATAGTTTTATGTATTTTTAAGTTTATTTTTTTGTATATAAAAATCTTATTATGTATTTTTTAATTAAAAAAAACTTATTCCGATTGAACTACTGGTTGAACCCGGTTGATCCGGTTGAACCAGATTCGGATGCTCCACCGGTTTGATCACCGGTTCGGTTTTTAAAACATTGGTGCCACCCAATCGGAAACTCAGTTGCATAACGTTATCCTTTAGAATTTAAGATTTTTTACAAAAGTATATTTTTAAATCTTTTTAACATGTACTTAACTAGCATTACTCATTTCAATTAGATGGTGATAGAGAATGTAAAGTAAACAAGAGCTTATATCTTGCAACAATTTTCATCATGCACGAGTTTACATCCTACAAGAGTTTACGTCATGCAAGAGTTTACGTAAACTAATAAGCTCAAAGATAAAATCAGTAAGATTTTTATTTTTTTAATAAAATATTAAAAAATAATATTAGCACTTGACATTTTACAGTGAGGTTTTACATCTTGATGTGGCAGTCCTTGCAATCTAGTTGGCATTCTAAATAAGGTCTAAGATTTAAACTTCCCTATAGAAGAAGAATATTATTTCTATTTTATCTCTACCCTATAGAAAAGGAATATTATCTTCCTTTGGTAAACCAAAAAACCTTAGAGTTTCTCTTACCTCAACAACCAACTACCAAGGTAAAATCTCAAAGTAAAATAACTCAGTACTGATATCACTTTTCTTTCAATTCAAACGTACCAACAACCATATAAACAGCTTTTGGTTGGTACTTAATGGTAAATTAGGGTCTTCCAAGCGATAAGAGAGAATACTTGAAAGCTCAATTCACCAGCAGCATTGAGGATTTTTAATTAACAACGTTAATTTCAGAAACTTCAACATAAATTCATGAAGGGATACTTGTGGGTTTAATCTATTGATTTCCTACTTGTGTTTGCAAGTTTCAACCAAAAGAAACTGCTATAAAAACCCCAGCTTTCTAATTTACATACATCAAAACATGAGGGAGAAGAATATAAATTTTATAAAGAGCAGCACGAAAGGAAGCAGTAAGAGGACGAAGATGTCTTGAACCCAGACCATTTTCAATTCGAATTCATCAAATTTTTATATAAATAAGAACACAAGGTTACAGTACTTTTTCCATTCATGTCACTAATAAAGCTCTGTACTAGCTCAGCCGGAGATTTCATTACAGATTAGATATATTTTATGACAGACACCACACACACTTCATTTTTTAGTAACAATTCTCAGAAATTACTACAAGACTACTTATGTTGAATACATGGAACCGGATTTCTGAATTTTGTTTTCTCTGTTTCGCGCAGACTCTGATCAACCGGAGATATCAATGGCTTTCACCTGAGGCTTGGGAGCTTCTACTTTGGGGACGGTGACGGTGAGCACTCCGTTCTCCATCGCCGCCTTCACCTGATCCACCTTCGCGTTCTCCGGCAGCCGGAATCGGCGCATGAACTTACCGCTGCTTCTCTCGACGCGGTGCCAAGTATCGTTCTTCTCCTCTGCTTCTCTGTTCCTCTCGCCGCTGATCTGCAGAACCTTGCCTTCTTCCACCTCTACCTTCACTTCTTCCTTCTTGATCCCCGGAAGATTGGCTTTGAAGATGTGGGCTTCCGGGGTTTCCTTCCAATCGATCCGGGCGCCGGCGAATGCAGAGACCTCGTTGCTGGAATCGGAGAAGCGAGGGAAGGAAGAGGTCAGGGAATTAGTACCGAAAGGGAAGCCGACGAAAGGGTCATAGAGGTCATGAGAGAAAGGGTCGAAGATGTTGGATCGTCGTCCGAAGAAGCTCGGAATGATCGACATTTCCGCGATTGAACGAAGAAAATACGACTCGAATCAATTTTCAGAAAAGAACACTGAACGCTGATTTCACCAATTTCTGCGATGAGCGAAAGGGGAAGAGGTTGACGGATATTTATAGCTGCTCTGAAACGGACTCTGGATGCACTACCCTCCACTATTTCCTTTCCCTTCTTCCCTTTGCATTGATTTGAATCCTGTCGCCGGGCCTGATTACTCCCATCTTCATCTTCAATAATGGGAGAAATTCGAAGCCGCTTGGTTTTACTGAAGTATTCCTCCGAGTGTCTCTGATCCACTCCGGTTTGGGAATTCGGATTCTTGATGTTGGGTTTCAGTTGCTCAGTTTTACTCCGAACTGACTGGCTTCGAGTGGGTTTCCAAGATTTGGTCCGTGTGCCCTGTTGCCTGCAATAAGCACAATAGGGAGGCAATCTCTCATAGTAGAGATCTTGCCAGAAGCCTCCTTCTCCGACCCCAACCCAGACCTGTCGCGGAACGTCCTTGAGGAGATCGACCACGACGCACACCCTCGCTAAGTTCGTTCGAGAGAGATTCCTTGTGGGATCATCGATGCCCAACACCTTCACCGCCAAAGCAACAATTGGAGACAAAAGCTCTTCTCGCCTGATTTCCACCAATCTCGACACGCTCTGGCCTAAGTCCAAAATCATCTAGGCCTTCATCTTCCATAGTTGAAGCTCGTACAGAAACTTCAATGAACCAATACAAAATATCGTAAGCGCAGAGATCATAACTTCTGCTCCGATACCATGAAAAAGTTTAGAGGAGAAAATCTGGAAAAGAAATATATAAAAAAAATATCACGTAGGAAGTACGCACATATATACTTTCGGTATTTCCATTATGATATTTTGTTGTTTGATTGTAATATTATAAGTTATTAAGATATCATAAAAATAAGTTTCTATATATATACTTCAAGCACCAAGAGTAATATATTTTGAAAATTTTGGTATATTACAATTGGAAAATGCGAGTTGCACCGTACCACCCAATCGGAAACTAAGTTGCATAAGGTTTATTCTTTAGAATTTAAAATTTTATAAAAAAAATGTTTTTAATCTTTTTATCCTGTACTTAGCTAGCATTACTCAATTCAATTAGATGGTGATAGAGGACTATGAAGTATTACATCGAGAGTTTATATCTTGCAAGGTTTACATCATGCAAGAGTTTACATCCTACAAGAGTTTACATCATGCAAGAGTTTAAGTCCTCCTTATGTAAACTCTTGCAATAAGCTCTGAGATAAAATTAGTTAGATTTTAATTTTTAATAAAATATTGAAAAATAATGTCAGTACTTTGATATTTTATAGTGAAGTTTTACATCCTGATGTGGCTGTCCTCCTTGCAGCCTAGTTGACATTCCAGATAAAGTCTAAGGTTTAAACTTCCCTATAAAATAAGAATAATATTCTTATTTTATCTCTTATCTCTTACCTGAACTGCCAACGAGGACGCCATGTCACACTATACATATCACCACTCTAAAACATTATCTTCCTCTGGTAAACCAAAAACCCTAGAGTTTCTCTTACTTGACCGCCAACTACCTATGTAAAATCTCAAAGTAAAATAACTCAGTACTGATATCATTTTTCTTTCAATTAAATGTACTTACAACCATATAAACTGCTATCGGTAGGTACTTAACAGTAAATTAGGTTCTTCCAAACGACAAGAGAGAATAGTACTTGAAAGCTTAATTCACCAGCATTGAGGTTTTTTAATTCACTACGTCAATTTCAGAAACTTCAACATAAATTCATGAAGGGATTCTTGTGGGTTTAATATATTGATTTACTACTTGTGTTTGCAAGTTTCAACCAAAAGAAGCCGCTATAAAAAACCCTGCTCTCTAATTTACATGCATCAAAACAGGAGGAGGGAGAAGAATATCAATTTTATGAGGAGGAGCAAGAACGGAAAAAGTAAGAGGACGAAGATGTCTTGAACCAAGACCATTTTCAATTCGAATTCATCAAATTTTTATATAAATATGAACGCAAGGTTACAGTACTCAGCAAGAACTGGATAGGATTCCAAATAGTATTAAGCACTTCCATTTAGCATAGACTCGTCAATCACACTACCCAAATTTAATAACGCCGATTCTCAAACCTCCACATTCATGGAACAAGATTTTTTAGATTTCCTATTGATTAACGAAAGCTCTGTACTGGCTCAGCCGGAGATTTCATTACAGATTGGATATATTTTACGGCAGACACCACACACTCCATTTTTCAGTAACGATTCTCAGAAATCACGACAAGACTACATACGTTGGATACATGGAACCGGATTCCTGGATTTTGTTTTCTCTATTTTACGCACTGTTCAGCCGGAGATATCAATGGCTTTCACCTGAGGCTTGGGAGCTTCTACTTTGGGGACGGTGACGGTGAGCACTCCATTCTCCATCGCCGCCTTCTCCTGATCCACCTTTGTGTTCTCCGGCAGCCGGAACCGGCGCATGAACTTCCCGCTGCTTCTCTCGACGCGGTGCCAAATATCGTTCTTCTCCTCTGCTTCTCTGTTCCTCTCGCCGCTGATCTGCAGAACCTTGCCTTCTTCCACCTCTACCTTCACTTCTTCCTTCTTGATCCCCGGAAGATCGGCTTTGAAGATGTGGGCTTCCGGGGTTTCCTTCCAATCGATCCGGGCGCCGGCGAATGCAGAGACCTCGTTGCCGGAATCGGAGGGAAAGGAGGAGGTCAGGGAATTAGTCCCGAAAGGGAAGCCTTCGAATGGATCGTAGACGTCGAGGGAGAAAGGGTCGAAGATGTTGGATCGTCGTCCGAAGAAGCTCGGAATGATCGACATTTCCGCGATTGAACGATGAAAATACGACTCGAATCGATTTTCTGAAAAGAACGGTGAACGTTGATTTCACCAATTTCTGCGATGAGCAAAAGGGGAAAAACTTGACGGATATTTATAGCTGCTCTGAAACAGGCTCTTGATGCAGCTTCTCCATACCTCTTTTTTTCCTGCAAGAATCTTCTCGAGGTCGACGAAGGTGCCAGAAGACTCCAGAACAGACCAAGGGGGATATTAATAAACTCATCAATAACAGAACAATAACAGAACCAAAGTTCTTAAGTTTTTTAAAATTTTCTTTTATGAATAGTAAATCATTTAGTTTATTATAAACATATACCGTTACTTAATCTAATTACAACTTTCCATAATTCACGAGATCTTCTTCGGCTCTTTCTGAAATTCACGAGAATGGCAAAAAACATAAATAAATAAATAAAGTTATAAACAGTGAATGTGTGATTTCTGGAATTTTCTGCCGTCCCGAATCGCTTCTACACCTCATTACAGAGCATGTTGCTCTGCGTTCGCCTATAAAAGATACTCTGAAGCTCTCCCCCTTTTCATCATCGAATTTCAGTAAGTCTTCACTCCTTCGAGCTTGTTAGCAATAAGTCCGGCGACCCACTTCCAACGTCTTCGATCCCTTCCTTTCTCCGTCAACGTTTATGACCCATTCGCTCGATTCTCCGATTCCAAGCTTTTCAAGATGAATATGGTACACGTGATATTCTAAAAGCAGTAGGATCATTATTAATTAGTGAGAGATCAAACAGTTACACTCAGAAAAAGTATAAAAACGGGCAAAAGATGAAGAAAATAAGAAACTTTGTTACACGGAGAAAGAATGTTAGAATTTTAAATGGGCTTATGTTTTCACATTGTAATTATACTATCTATTTTAGGCCCAAATCCGCATAATTTTGCTAATAAGTTTTACCCCAAAAGGCTTCAATAGAAATATAGTTCCTGATTTTATACCTATGATTTTTCTCATTTGAACTAATTCTTCTAATATTTTCTCTCACGTTTAGGCCCGATTGCAGCCTAAGACATAACAAATTGGGCTACACTCTTATAAGACATAATAAATTAGGCTACAAGCCCACAAAAAAAAAAATAGAAGGCAAATTGAACTATAAGCCCACTGATAAAATGGAGGCTTTATCCTATGTACAAAAAGTGGGTCTGATATTATGTTAGAACTCTGAATGGATTTAACGGACCTACGTCTCCTCATTGTAATGATACTGTCTGTTTTAGGCCCAAACACACATAATTTTACTAATAAGTTTTATTCCAAAAGGCCTCTTTACAATAGAATTATAGTTCAATCTGATGCGGTTCGATCTGATGTGGCTCGAACTGATGTGGTTCGATCTGATGTGGCTCGAACTGATATGGTTCGATCTGATGCCATGACCATGATTTTTCTGATTCTTCTGGGACTAATTCTTCGAACCAATAAGACGGATCTCGCAAGATGTTTGTTTTGGACGGCCTCTTCTGCAACTTCAGCGCGTGCTCCAGGTTCCACAACACGTCCCCCATGGAGGGTCTGTCGACGCCGTTGTCGGCGAGACACTTCTCCGCCGTCTCCGCGTACACTCTCAAGCAGTCCGGTTTGATCTTGCCCTTGAGGTGGGGGTCGATCACCTCATCGAGCGCGCCCTTCTTCCGGCAGTGGAGAGCCCAGTCGACGAGCCTGATCTGTTCCTTTGGCAGCTCCGGTTTCAAGACCGGCCTCGCCAGTAGCACCTCAAACAGCACCACCCCGAACGAGTACACGTCCGACTTGTTCGTCAGCTTACCCCTCAGGTAGTACTCCGGGTCCAAGTACCCGAAAGTCCCCTTCACCGCTGTGCTCACGTGCGTCTGGTCCATGATCGTACACGTCCTAGCGAGCCCGAAGTCGGACAACTTCGCCACCCACTTCTCGTCCACCAGGATGTTGGTCGTCTTCACGTCCCTGTGAATGATTAAGTAATTCGACCCCGTATGCAGGTAGTGGATCCCCCTCGCCACCCCAATGCAGATCTCCAGTCTCTGTTCCCACGACAGCGCCGCCGTCTTGTTGCTGCTGCTCTTGTGGCTGTCGTTGTATAGATGCTCCCTCAGCGTCCCGTTGGCCATGTACTCGTACACCAAGATCATCTTGTTCTTCTCCGTGCAGTAACCGATGAGGGACACCAGATTCCTGTGCTGCAGCGTCGACAATATCTCGATCTCCGTCTTGAACTCCAGGTCCCCCTGCAACACCCTTTTGCCACATTTCTTGATCGCGACCTCTCGGCCGTCGGGAAGTATTCCTCTGTAGACGTCACCAAAGCCTCCTCTCCCTATTATCTCTTTGAAACTTTGAGTCATTTCATTGATCTCTGAATATTTGAATTTCATCACGGTTGGAGGCCTACTCAAAAGCCTCCACTCTACCTCTGGAATTTCCTTCTGTTTCCTCTTCTTAAAAAAGGAGATTAAGTTTTTTGAAGGGGACTTCTTTCTGCATCAAGCCAAAAAGAATTAAAAGAAATAATTTTGAATTAATGAATGTTATATCCAATTTGCCTAATTTGTTTACTTCTGATACAGACAAGGGAGCTAATTTTTGTTCTCACTAATTTTCAGGTACAGGTTTAACGAAGGAGATATGCAACAGCTTACTCTCTTGGAGGGGATTTCCACTCGACCCGGTTAAAGCTTTCTCCATGTGCTACGCTGAAACCTTTCCCACAGACTTCTGAATGTAAAGGAGAGTCTTGGTCTCGCGGGACTGTGTCTCCTACGCTGTCTGGAAGATTTGGGTCCTGTGCTAATACAACGACCTTATTTTTACTCATACTAGCGTTTGAGCGCTCTCCTCTCTCTTCTCCAAAAGAGCTTCCACCAGGTGATAATACTGGAAGTGAAGCCTCTGATATTTCACGACCCTCCACTACCTTTTCCTTCTTCCCTTTGGATTGATTCGAATCCTGTCGCCGGGCCTGATTACTCTCATCTTCATCTTCAATAATGGGAGAAATTCGAACCCGCTTGGTTTTACTGAAGTATTCCTCCGAGTGTCTCTGATCCACTCCGGTTTGGGAATTCGGATTCTTGATGTTGGGTTTCAGTTGCTCAGTTTTACTCCGAACTGACTGGCTTCGAGTGGTTTCGCAAGCTTTGGTCGAGTGCCCCTGTTGCCTGCAATATGCACAGTACGGAGGCAAAAAGAAATAAAAGAAAAAATTTTGAATTAATGCAATGTTATATCCAATTTGCCTAATTTGTTTACTTCTGATACAGACAGGGGAGCTAATTTTTGTTCTGCACTAATTTTCAGGTACTGGTTTAAACGAAGGAGATATGCAACAGCTTACTCTCTTGGAGGGGATTTCCGCTCGACCCGGTTAAAGCTTTCTCCATGTGCTACGCCGAAACCTTTCCCACCGACTTCTGAATGTAAAGGAGAGTCTTGGCCTCGCGGGACTGCGTCTCCTACGCTGTCTGGAAGATTTGGGTCCTGTGCTAATACAACGACCTTATTTTTACTCATACTAGCGTTTGAGCGCTCTGATATTGCACTACCCTCCACTACTTCCTTTCCCTTCTTCCCTTTGCATTGATTCGAATCCTGTCGCCGGGCCTGATTACACCCATCTTCATCTTCAATAATGGGAGAAATTCGAAGCCGCTTGGTTTTACTGAAGTATTCCTCCGAGTGTCTCTGATCCACTCCGGTTTGGGAATTCGGATTCTTGATGTTGGGTTTCAGTTGCTCAGTTTTACTCCGAACTGACTGGCTTCGAGTGGTTTCGCAAGATTTGGTCGTGTGCCCCTGTTGCCTGCAATAAGCACAATAGGGAGGCAATCTCTCATAGTAGAGATCTTGCGTGAAGCCTCCTTCTCCGACCCCAACCCAGACCTGTCGCGGAACGTCCTTGAGGAGATCGACCTCGACGCACACCCTCGCTAAGTTCGTTCGAGAGAGATTCCTTGTGGGATCATCGATGCCCAACACCTTCCCCGCCAAAGCAGCAATTGGAGACAAAAGCTCTTCCTGGAAGAACACCACGGGAAGAAATGGCAGAGACACCCAAATTGCGGCAGAAGATGGCTCCTCCTTGGACGGAACGAAGGTCGGAAACCACTTAAACACTTTCATCAGATGACCCCGGACGAACCACCGATTTCTGCCCCAAACACGAACCATGTCGTCTTCGTTGTCCAGAGTGATGAAGACATGGCGATGATCCAGTAAGGTAATCGACGACTGACCTTTGAGCCTCCACTTCGCCGTGGCCCATTCTCTGATATGGGACATGCTCGGCCGCCATTTGGGGAACTTTCCCACCAAGCAAAACTTGAACTTGTCCGCCTGAGAGTTTATAACAGACTGTTGAAAGAAAACGGCGGGCTTCCCATCATACGAATTCTTCTCCTTCTGGTCCCCCAGAGAATCCTCCTTACCCGAGTTTCCATTAACGCGATCGTCGGTTGAAGCTGATGATTTGGGATTTGTGGCAACACGAGTAGAATTCTTCTTCTCCTTCTGGTCCTTGACAGTGGCAGCAGGTACTGGTTTGGGATTTGTGGCAACAATATTAGAATTTTTAAAATCTGCAGATTTGGAATAGAAAGACCGCACCACCCAATTTTTGGTAGACTCCTTCCCCTTCTTCTGCTTCGCCGGGGAGCCTCCACTCTCAGATGATACTCTATCGGGCGACAAGTAGTCACGATTATATCTTCCCTGCGAATAATAGATGGTAGTCTGGTTGGAGATTCTGTCGGTGAAGTTCATCCCGCTGCCGCCGCCGCCGCTTCTGCTGCTGTGTGTCAAAATACCCTGAGAGAGGGAAAAACAAACTGGAGGCGAATTGGATCGCCCATAAATGCGCGGAGCTCAATCTGCCTTTTGCCTGAAAAGTTTCTTACATCCTTCGTGTGCTAATCCTTTGTTTCTTCTTTCGCACGCCATTGACGACCCTGCAGAAAAAAGAGAAACCCTTTCACTAGACAACGCGGAGACGGCTTTACTTAACCGGGAAGTAAGGATGACAGTCACATGAAGAGAATAATCAAAGGATAAAAAAAATAAATCTCGTTTCGAGATTTCATGAATATAATTAGTATTGAATCGTTATTAGGATCAGGTGGCATCCCAGTAATTGTCAAACTAAATATCAGAGGTTAATTATAGTAGTTAAAGAGCTCGGTGACACAGTGTTAGACTTCTCTGGTTCACAAGTTCTCATTTTCTTCGATGAGGAATTTAGAGGGGAATCAAAGCAAAAGAAGCTCGTATAATCTGAGTCAAATTAATAATATGGATTTTAAAAACGGAACCGAACCAAACCGACCTCCCGATGATGAATAATACACTGTACCGTGAGACTATACAGGCTAGCTCTGCCAATATAAGCGTCTCGAACTTTTTTAAATTAACTCTTTAAAAGAGTTTTCTAAGAAAAAAAACTCTTTAATAAAATAAATGAAGTTTGGCAACTATTTACAAAATCAGCTCTAAATAGTGAAGCTCTTAATTATGTTTGGCAACAAAAATCTTAAAAGCTACATTTAAATATATAAAGACATTAATACCTTTATATATAAATAAGTAATATAATAATTTAATAAAATAATATTATTAAATAAATATATTTAATAATAATTTAGAATTTAAAATATTTATAAACTTTTTTGGAGAAAGCCAGGAGATAGACGAGCTGAGATTCGGGGTGATTAATTTGGAAATGTAAGAAAAAGTAAATTTTGTAAAAAAAAAAATTAGAAATATATTATCAAAAGCTACTTAAAAATTATGTCCGATTGACTCCGTTTTGGTCTCTTTGGAAGAGCCTTAGTTTTTTTTCTTTTCCGAAGTGACGGAATTTGACTCGATCAATGGTAGAGATGGATCCAAACATAAATTCAAGTGCGGAGTCGCTTCTCTTCTGACGCCCCAATAAGCGTTGCCAAACGGGGGTACAGTACGAAATAACCTACTGTAGTTCAACCATGGTCTAACCCGGTATAATCGGGTTTAACCAAAATGGGACATCCTACAATTCTCGTGCGACGGATTCCACCGACTCTCCCTCGGCTCAAATTTCGTCACCGACTCTCCCTCGGCTCGACCGTTCATCACAGAGTTCTGATTTATCTCATCCTCCGCGTCTTTCTCCAACTACTGAACCCACTTCAGCGCATGAGACTTTGTTGCGCTCTCCTGAACTCACTTCAGCGCATGAGACTGTGTTGCGCTCTCCTGAACCCACTTCAGCGCATGAGACTGTGTTGCGCTCTCCTGCATCACATTCGTCGAATCCCCTTAAATCGTCACAGCGGAGAACTTCAATCATAAAATCATCAGCAACGGTTCGTTCTCCTCACAGGCAACATCTAAAGTGTCGCAGCAACTTATATTCTCGCCCAGAAATTATTTCTCCCATTTCCAGGGCTTCGCCTACTCCTTCCTCTGCCTGGAGTACCAAATCAATTCTCTCTTCTCCTCGACGTGCACATGCGACTCACTATCCTCCGAATCCATCTCGCCGACCCTCCGTGCTGTTTGCCAGGTATAATCCTCGACTCTGTAAGCCCTTAATTGTGCCCGCTTCTACGACTGCTGCTCGCCGGATTCTTGGCCACGTCACGAACAACCCTCTGTTCGTTCCGGCTTTACCGTCGAGTTCTTCTTTACCGAAAGGCTCTGCTGAAAAAGATAAATTGTGGGTTCCACTTCATAATCACCCTAAGCCAGCACAACAATTGGGAAAATTAAAGGAGAAGTATCGTTCCTTTCCCGACGTTTCTTCTAAAGATGCTATCTCGCATGACCCACCAGCACCAAATTTAATACCCTGCTCTCAAACCTCCAGGAACAAGATATTTCAGATTTCCTATTGATTAACGAAAGCTCTGTACTAGTTCAGACGGAGATTTTCATTACAGATTAGATATATTTTATGGCAGACACCACACACACTCCATTTTTCAGTAACGATTCTCAGAAATTACTGCAATACTACTTATGTTGCATACATGGAACCGGATTTCTGAATTTTGTTTTCTCTGTTTCGCGCAGACTCTGATCAACCGGAGATATCAATGGCTTTCACCTGAGGCTTGGGAGCTTCTACTTTGGGGACGGTGACGGTGAGCACTCCGTTCTCCATCGCCGCCTTCACCTGATCCACCTTCGCGTTCTCCGGCAGCCGGAATCGGCGCATGAACTTACCGCTGCTTCTCTCGACGCGGTGCCAAGTATCGTTCTTCTCCTCTGCTTCTCTGTTCCTCTCGCCGCTGATCTGCAGAACCTTGCCTTCTTCCACTTCTACCTTCACTTCTTCCTTCTTGATCCCCGGAAGATCGGCTTTGAAGATGTGGGCTTCCGGGGTTTCCTTCCAATCGATCCGGGCGCCGGCGAATGCAGAGACCTCGTTGCTGGAATCGGAGAAGCGAGGGAAGGAGGAGGTCAGGGAATTAGTACCTAAAGGGAAGCCGTCGAAAGGGTCATAGAGGTCATGAGAGAAAGGGTCGAAGATGTTGGATCGTCGTCCGAAGAAGCTCGGAATGATCGACATTTCCGCGACTGAACGAAGAAAATACGACTCGAACGTTGAAAAGAACTCCGAACGTTGATTTCACCAATTTGTGCGACGAGCAAAAGGGGAAAAACTTGACGGATATTTATAGCTGCTCTAAAACGGACTCTTGATGCAGCTTCTCCTTACCTCTTTTTTTCCAGCGAGAATCTTCTCGAGGTCGACGAAGGCGCCAGAAGACTCCAGAACAGACAAAGGGGGATATTAATAAACTCATCAATAACAGAACCAAGATGTTTGTTTTGGACGGCAGTAATATCGAGCATAAAAAGCAGCCGAATCAGGCGGAGGGGTTTTCAGGACCATTATAACTCTTCTGCAACTGAAGCGCGTACTCCAGGTTCCACAACACGTCCCCCATGGAGGGTCTGTCGACGCCGTTGTTGGCAAGACACTTCTCCGCCGTCTCCGCGTACACTCTCAAGCAGTCCGATTTGATCTTGCCCTTGAGGTGGGGGTCGATCTCCTCCTCGAGCATGCCCTTCTTCAGGCAGTAGAGAGCCCACTCGGCGAGGCTGACCCATTCCCTGGGCAGCACCGTTTCCACGGCCGGCCTCGCCAGTAGCACCTCGAACAGCACTACCCCGAACGAGTACACGTCCGACTTGTTCGTCAGCTTCTGCCTCCGGTAGTACTCCGGATCCAAGTACCCGACGGTCCCCTTCACAACTGTGCTCACGAACGTCTTGTCCATGCTCGGACCCGTCCTAGCGAGCCCGAAGTCGGACAACTTCGCCACCCACTCCTCGTCCACCAGGATGTTGGATGTCTTCACGTCCCTGTGAATGATTGGGTACTTCGACCCCGTATGCAGGTAGTGGATCCCCCTCGCCGCCCCAATGCAGATCTCCAGTCTCTGTTCCCACGACAGCGCCGCCGCCTTGTTGATGCTGCTCTTGTAGTTGTATAGATGCTCCCTCAGCGTCCCGTTGGCCATGTACTCGTACACCAAGATCATCTCGTTCTTCTCCCTGCAGTAACCGATGAGGGACACCAGGTGCCTGTGCTGCAGCTTCGACAACATGTCGATCTCCGTCTCGAACTCCTGCACCCCCTGCTCCGACTGTTGGCGACCTTTCTTGATCGCGACCTCTTGGCCGTTGGGAAGCGTGCCTCTATAAACGCTACCAAACCCTCCTTTCCCTAATATGTCTCTGAAAGTTTTAGTCATGTTCTTGATCTCTAAATATTTGAATTTCATCAGGGTCGGAGGCCTACTCAAGGGCCACAACTCTACGGCTGGAATTTCCTTGCGTTTCCTCTTCTTAAAAAAGAAGATCAAGCTTTTTGAAGTGGATTTCTTTCTGCATCAAGCCAAAAAAAACAAAAAACAAAATTTTGAATTAATGCAATGTTATATCCAATTTGCCTAATTTGTTTACTTCTGATACAGACAGGGAGCTAATTTTTGTTCTGCACTAATTTTCAGGTCCTGCTTTAAACGAAGGAGATATGCAGCAGCTTACTCTCTTGGCGGGGATTTCCGCTCGACGTGGTCACTGACTTCTGTACGTAAAGAAGAGTCTTGGTCTCGCGGGACCGCGTCTCCTACGATATCGGGAAGATTTGGGTCCTCTGCTAATACAACGACCTCATTTTTACTCGAACTAGCCTTTGAGGGCTCTCCTCTCTCTTCTCCAAAAGATCTTACAACAGGTGATAATACAAGTGAAGCTGATGATTTGGGATTTGTGGCAACACGAGTAGAATTCTTCTTCTCCTTCTGGTCCTTGACAGTGGCAGCAGGTACTGGTTTGGGATTTGTGGCAACAATATTAGAATTTTTAAAATCTGCAGATTTGGAATAGAAAGACCGCACCACCCAATTTTTGGTAGACTCCTTCCCCTTCTTCTGCTTCGCCGGGGAGCCTCCACTCTCAGATGATACTCTATCGGGCGACAAGTAGTCACGATTATATCTTCCCTGCGAATAATAGATGGTAGTCTGGTTGGAGATTCTGTCTGTGAAGTTCATCCCGCTGCCGCCGCCGCCGCCGCCGCTTCTGCTGCTCTGTGTCCAAATACCCTGAGAGACAGGGAAAAACAAACTGGAGGCCTCTGATATTGCACTACCCTCCACTACTTCCTTTCCCTTCTTCCCTTTGGATTGATTCGAATCCTGTGGCCGGGCCCGATTACTCCCATCTTCATCTTCAATAATGGGAGAAATTCGAACCCAATTCCATTTACCGAAGTATTCCCCTGAGTGTCTCTGATCCACTCCGGTTAGGGAATTCGGATTCTTGATGCTGGGTTTCAGTTGCCCAGTTTTACTCCGAGATGAATGGCTTCGAGTGGTTTCGCAAGATTTGGTCGTGTGCCCCTGTTGCCTGCAATAAGCACAATAGGGAGGCAATCTCTCATAGTAGAGATCTTGCCAGAAGCCTCCTTCTCCGACCCCAACCCAGACCTGTCGCGGAACGTCCTTGAGGAGATCTACCTCGACGCACACCCTCGCCAAGTTCGTTCGAGAGAGATTCCTTGTGGGATCGTCGATGCCCAACACCTTCCCCGCCAAAGCAGCAATTGGAGACAAAAGCTCTTCCTGGAAGAACACCACGGGAAGAAATGGCAGAGACACCCAAATTGCGGCAGAAGATGGCTCCACCTTGGACGGAACGAAGGTCGGAAACCACTTAAACACTTTCATCAGGTGACCCCGAACAAACCACCGATTTCTGCCCCAAACACGGACCATGTCGTCTTCGTTGTCCAGAGTGATGAAGACATGGCGATGATCCAGTAAGGTGATCGACGACTGACCTTTGAGCCTCCACTTCGCCGTGGCCCATTCTCTGATATGGGACATGCTCGGCCGCCATTTTGGGAACTTCCCCACCAAGCAAAACTTGAACTTGTCCGCCTGAGAGTCGATAACAGACTGTTGAAAGAAAACAGCGGGCTTCCCGTCATACGAATTCTTCTCCTTCTGGTCCCCCCGAGGATCCTCCTTACCCAAGTTTCCATTGACGCGATCGTCGACAGTTGAAGCTGGTGGTTTGGGATTTGTGGCAACACGAGTAGAATTCTTCTTCTCGTTCTGGTCCTTGACAT
Source organism: Aristolochia contorta (assembly GCA_022405105.1). Lineage (NCBI taxonomy): Eukaryota > Viridiplantae > Streptophyta > Magnoliopsida > Piperales > Aristolochiaceae > Aristolochia > Aristolochia contorta. Next base: position 17,647,989 of record CM039670.1, on the reverse strand, counting down.
TAGCAGCAGGTACTGGTTTGGGATTTGTGGCAACAATATTAGAGTTTTTAAAATCTGCAGATTTGGAATAGAAAGACCGCACCACCCAATTTCTGGAAGACTCCTTCCCCTTCTTCTGCTTAGCGGGGGAGCCTCCACCCGCAGATGACGATACTCTGTCGGGCGACAAGTAGTCACGATTATATCTTCCCTGCGAATAATAGATGGTAGTCTGGTTGGAGATTCTGTCGGTGAAGTTCATCCCGCTGCCGTCGCCGCAGCTTCTGCTGCGGTGTGTCAAAAAACCCTAAGAGACCGAGAAAAAAGCAAACTGGAGGCGAATTGGACGTAGATACGACAAGATTGAAAGGGAGGTGATCTCATCTGCTATAAAGTGACGAGCCCTGTGTTGGATCGTTTTGACCGATCTCAACTTGGTAGGTCCAACTCCGTGTAATCAACACTGAGTAAAAATATACGTATACCTCGTACCTCTCTCTCCTTTAATCACGGAAATGTAATTTACTAATACAGCATCCTTTATTTTCGTTTCGGTAGTGTGGGCATGTGCTTGATCGGAGAAATTATTTCGCTCATTTCCAGGGATTCGCCAACTCCTTCCTCTGCCCGGAGAACCAAATCAATTCTCTCTTCTCCTCGACGTCCACGTGCGACTCACTATCCTCAGATTCCATCTCGGCGACCCTCCGTGCTGTTTGCCAGGTATAATCCTCGACCCTGTAAGCCCTTAATTGTACCCGCTTGTACGACTGCTGCTCGCCGGATTCTTGGCCACCTCACGAACAACCCTCTGTTCGTTCCGGCTTTACCGTCGAGTTCTTCTTTACCGAAAGGCTCTGCTGAAAAAGATAAATTGTGGGTTCCACTTCATAATCACCCTAAGCCAGCACAACAATTGGGAAAATTAAAGGATAAGTATCGTTCCTTGCCCGACGTTTCTTCTGAAGATGCTATCTCGCATGACCCACAAGCACCAATAATTGAACATACAAGACCTACAATACCTCTAAACCATTTAACAGAGCCTACAAAATCTCCAACTCCCGATTCTCAATCCAATGTTCGCACTCACCATATGATAATGCGTACAATAGATGGAACTCGACGTCCAGAAAGGTTACTGGCGCACAAATACCCACTGCCTTGCTGTCTCACCAGTACTTCGGCAAAAATTCCGCCTGAACCACGTCATTACACCACTACAGTAAAACATCCCAATTGGAGGGCTGCTACGACAGGGGCGTACAATTCATTACTTAAAAATCATACTTGGGACCTTGTTCCATTCAATTCTACTATAATCGGGTGCAAATGGGTATATAGAATTAAGCAGCTTTCTGATGGCACAATTGAACGTTACAAATCTCACATCCTTGCCAAAGTGTTTCATCAGCAACCGGGCCATGATTACGACTCCACATTCGGTCCGGTAGTTCAGCCATCTACAATCTGCGTTGTCTTACGCATTGCAGTCACTTAAATGGCCCATACGATAGTTAGATGTTAAAAATGCCTTGGACGATCTATTTATGGTCTCAAACAAGCTCCATGGGCCTGGTTTTCACAATTCAGTTTATACTTGGAGTTGGTTTTCTCAATTCTGTACATGAAACGTCTTTATTTATGAGACAAACGTCCAACTGATATCATTTTACTTGTTATATATGTCGACGTCATTGTTGTCACGGTAAATTCACTTAAGTCAATCGACTTATTCATTCAAGATTTACAGATTGCGTTTGACATGAAGGATCTTGGGCCACTACATTATTTTCTCGGGCTTCAAAACCTATTCACATCCAGAATGGTTTTTTCTCGCTCGAACAAAATATACAATTGATTTACTACAGAACTATGGTCTAGATGCATCTACACCAATTCATACACCCATGTCTAGTCCAGTACTTTCCCCACAGGAGGGACCTCTATTGACTGATCCTACGTCCTATAGGCAACTTCTTGGGAGTCTCCAATACTTATAAATGACTCAGCCCAACATTTCGTTTTCGGTGAATTCCTTTTGTCAGTATGCATTCTCTTAGAAAACCTCGTCTCCAAGGTGCAAAACGTATTCTACGCTATCTTAAATCCTCGATTGGTTTTGGATTAAAGATCTCTCTTACAGAATTTACCTTAACGGGCTTTTGTGATGCCGCAGGCTGTTCCACCACTCGACATTCTACCACAAGATATGTTGTTTACTTTGGATAGAATCTTATCTCTTAGATTTCTAAGAAGCAGCACACTGTCTCCCGTTCTAGCAGCGAGGCCAAGTACAGACCATTGGCTTCACTCAGTACAGAAATAATATAGAATTTACACGTCCTAAATTTCCTCAAAGTTCAGCATCGTCTCTTATATTTTTACTGTGACAATGTCAGCTCTATCTTCTTAGTCCGGTGGTTCATGCATGCAACAAAAATATTGAAGTTGATGTCCATTTTATCAAAGAGAAACTAGCAGTTGGTTTATTTACTCTCCATCATATTTTATTTACTAATAAAATTGCGGATATTTTTACAAAAGAGTGGTGATATGTGTACTGTCACTTTTTACTGTGAGTTTTTACAGTATAATGTGGCATCCTTGTTAGTAGTCCAAGTAAAAAATAAAATAGGAACTATCTTCTTATTCTAAAAGGAAGCCTAAACCCTACACAAAAATGTTAAAATATTAATATCATTTTTCTTTTACTAAAACGTTTGTATCGTCCTCAATTCGAGGCTCCTCTTTCCAAACAAAGTTCTCAAACCACTTTGAGTTTGTGGGGGAATGTGAAGATAGCTGATACTCCCGATATCTCTCAACCACTCGTGTGATCTTCTGCAGATTTCTCTCTACTTACCTTATCTCCCAGTAAATCTCCTGAGACTATTTTATATCAGATCCTAATCTCGTGGATCTTCTAACTGTAAAGACAAGTTAGAAATATAGAAAGAAAACCACAACGGAGGTCATCAAAGACTTTGCCCTTTCTTTCACTCACTCCTCCGAGCTTGTTAGCAAAAAATCCGGCGACCCCCTTCTCCAATTTCGTTTTTGAAGGCACTCGGCTTTAATTAGTCAATGCAGAGATGCCGATCATTCCGAGCTTCTTTGGGCGAAATTCCAACATCTTCGACACCTTCCTTCTCCCTCAACGTTTATGACCCATTCACTCGCTTCTCCGATTCCAAGCTTTCGAAATGATTATGGTACACCTGATATTCTAAAAGCAGGAGGATCATTATTAATTAGTGAGAGATCAAACAGTTACACTCGGCAGAAGTGTAAAAACCAGAAAAGATGAAGAAAATAAGAAACTTCGTTTCATGGAGAAGAAAACACATCACAATCTCCAAGTGTTTGGGCTCTGTTTTGGACGGCAGCAAAATCAAGCATAAAAAGCAGCCGAATCAGGCGGAGGGGTTTTGAGGATCATCATAACTCTTCTGCAACTGCAGCGCGTACTCCAGGTTCCACAACACGTCCCCCATGGAGGGTCTGTCGACGCCGTTGGCGGCGACACACTTCTCCGCCGTCTCCACGTACACTCTCAAGCAGTCCGGTTTGATCTTGCCCTTGAGGTGGGGGTCGATCACCTCCTGAGTCCGGCAGTGGAGAGCCCAGTCGACGAGGCTGATCTGTTCCCTCGGCAGCTCCCGTTTGATGGCAGGCCTCGCCAGTAGCACCTCCAACAGCACCACCCCGAACGAGTACACGTCCGACTTGTCCGTCGGCTCCCTCCTCCAGTAGTTCTCCGGGTCCAAGTACCCGATACTCCCCATCACCCTTGTGTTCACGTTTGGGTCGGCCATGCTCGGACCCGTCCTAGCGATCCCGAAGTCGGACAACTTCGCCAGCCACTCTTCGTCCACCAGGATGTTGGTTGTCTTCACGTCCCTGTGAATGATGGTGTACTTCGACCCCGTATGCAGGTAGTGGAGCCCCCTCGCCACCCCGATGCAGATCTCCAGCCTCTGTTCCCACGACAGCGCCGCCGCCTTGTTGCTGCTGCTCTTGTAGTTGTTGTCGTATAGATGCTCCCTCAGCGTCCCGTTGGCCATGTACTCGTACACCAAGATCATCTCGTTCTTCTCCGTGCAGTAACCGATGAGGGACACCAGGTGCCTGTGCCGCAGCTTCGACAACAACTCGATCTCCGTCTCAGACTCCTCCACACCCTGCGCCGACCGTTGGCTATCTCTCTTGATCGCGACCTCTTGGCCTTTGGGAAGCGTGCCTCTATAAACGCTACCAAACCCTCCTTCCCCTAATATGTCTCTGAAAGTTTTAGTCATCTTCTTTATCTCTAAATATTTGAATTTCATCGCGGTCGGAGGCAACTCTACGGCTGGAATTTCCTTGATGCACTCTCCTCGGTACGGCTGGAATTTACCGAGGAGAGTGCATCAATCAGTACGGCTTAAAAAAGAAGAGTAAGCTTTTTGAAGTGGATTTCTTTCTGCATCAAGCCAAAAAAAAAACAAAAGAAAAGATTTTTGAATTAATGGAATGTTATATCCAATTTGCCTAATTTGTTTACTTCTCATACAGACAGGGGAGCTAATTTTTGTTCTGCACTAATTTTAAGGTACTGGTTAAAACGAAGGAGATATGCAGCAGCTTACTCTCTTCGAGGGGATCTCCGCTCGACCCGGTCAAAGCTTTCTCCCTGTGCTACGCCGAAACCTTTCCCACCGACTTCTGTATGTAAAGGAGAATCTTGGTCTCGCGGGACTGCGTCTCCTACGATGTCTTGAAGATTTGAGTCCTCAGCTAATACAACGACCTCATGTTCACTCGTACTCACATTTGAGCGCTCTCCTCTCTCTTCTCCAATAGAGCTTTCACCAGGTGATAATACTGGAAGTGAAGCCTCTGACATTGCACGACCCCCCACTACTTCCTTTCCCTTCTTCCCTTTGGATTGATTCGAATCCTGTCGCCGGGCCTGATTACTCCCATCTTCATCATCAATAATGGGAGAAATTCGAACCCGCTTGGTTTTACTAAAGTATTCCTCTGAACATCTCTGATCCACTACGGTTTGGGAATTCGGATTCTTGATGTTGGGTTTCAGTTGCCCAGTTTTACTCTGAGATGAATGGCTTCGAGTGGTTTCGCAAGATTTGGTCGTGTGCCCCTGTTGCCTGCAATAAGCACAATAGGGAGGCAATCTCTCATAGTAGAGATCTTGCCAGAAGCCTCCTTCTCCGACCCCAACCCAGACCTGTCGCGGAACGTCCTTGAGGAGATCGACCTCGACGCACACCCTCGCCAGGTTCGTTCGAGAGAGATTCCTTGTGGGGCCGTCAATGCCCAATACCTTCCCCGCCAAAGCAGCAATTGGAGACAAAAGCTCTTCGTGGAAGAACACCACAGGAAGAAAAGGCAGAGACACCCAAATCGCAGCAGAAGATGGCTCCTCCTTGGACGGAACGAAGGTCGGAAACCACTTAAACACTTTCATCAGGTGACCCCGGACGAACCACCGATTTCTGCCCCAAACACGAACCATGTCGTCTTCGTTGTCCAGAGTGATGAAGACATGGCGATGATCCAGTAAGGTGATCGACGACTGACCTTTGAGCCTCCACTTCGCCGTGGCCCATTCTCTGATATGGGACATGCTCGGCCGCCATTTTGGGAACTTCCCCACCAAGCAAAACTTGAACTTGTCCGCCTGAGAGTCGATAACAGACTGTTGAAAGAAAACAGCGGGCTTCCCGTCATACGAATTCTTCTCCTTCTGGTCCCCCCAAGGATCCTCGTTACCCAAGTTTCCATTGACGCGATCGTCGACAGTTGAAGCTGGTGGTTTCGGATTTGTGGCAACACGAGTAGAATTCTTCTTCTCCTTCTGGTCCTTGACAGGGGCAGCAGGTACTGGTTTGGGATTTGTGGCAACAACATTAGAATTTTTAAAATCTGCAGATTTGGAATAGAAAGACCGCACCACCCAATTTCTGGAAGACTCCTTCCCCTTCTTCTGCCTCGCCGGGGAGCCTCCACTCGCAGATGATACTCTATCGGGCGACAAGTAGTCACGATTATATCTTCCCTGCGAATAATAGATGGCATTCTGGTTGGAGATTCTATCGGTGAAGTTCATCCCGCTGCCGCCGCCGCTTCTGCTGCTGTGTAGCCTGTGTGTCAAAAACCGCCAGAAACAGGGAAAAAGCAAATTGGAGACGAATTGGATCACCCATAAATGCGTGGAGCTCTGCTAACCATTTAATCAGCCTTTGGACTGAAAAGTTTCTCGCGTCCTTCAGTGATCCTTTCATGTTTCAAACGCTTAATTTGGTCTTGGTCTTGGTCTTCATCTTCATCCAGGAGGGGTCCAGATCAACAAATAAAGAAATAAAAAGATAACGATCTGTCAAATCCACTAAAGCCAAACACCAAAGAATCTATACTTTTTCATTTTCCAAAGGGCCACCCCATAGAGATCAATTTCAGTGATACACACGTCGAAGGAATTATATGCGGGTAGAATCGCTCCGAGCTCTCCGCAGTAAAGCCGAGGGGAGAACCGGCCGACTTCTTTCTTCTACTAACGTTTGAGGTTTCAACTTTCGAGACTACAAAAACATACATACTTGCAGGTTTACCTGCACATTCAATTGAGGGTAAGGTCGAACCAGATCAGGGGGCCATCAGAAGCAGCTTTTCACTGGCTGTGTAGTTTGTTGAACTGCCGGATAGCACTGCAAACTACTAAGCGGTAGTTTCAACAGATCAAAGCAAAGAGTAAGCAGCTGAAGTGGAATTAAAACAAGTCAAATGTTAGATTATGTGGTGAATGATAGCTGCAGGAAGGGATATATATTATATATATACAACAGAGAGCCAAAACCATCCACAAGAAGTCGACTGTATATATATATATACATAAATGCTTAAAATATAAACTATAAATCAATACAGTACTATCATATATACAGCATACAGAAATTACAACTACTTGACCATTCAACTTAGTATTATTGTCAAACCATATATCAGAGGTTAATTATAGAGACGAGTGATTCCATGAATGTCATCCTCAGTGAGCTCCCTCTAGACAACTCCAGGAACGATAATCGGGTACATGATCGCTTCCTTCTTCGAACTATGAGTTGCACGGCCACCCATTCCAAGTCCATCTCATTCAACCCTGGATCAGTACATCTTCCAGCGACCGGAATCGCCGGAAAAACCAGCTTCCTGAGCACACCTGAAATTGAAACGTCACATATTCCTGATTTCCACCGCCCACCTCTGTTTCGCGTCCCTGTTTAAGTCCCAGCTTCGTGGGTGGCTGGGGTTTCTTCCAATAATCGATTCGCGTCTCTCTGAGAACAGATACTTCGTGGGTGACTGGGGTTTCTTCCAATAATCGATTTGGGTTCGACTTCATTTGCTTGATGACAAATTTCCTTTAGAAAGTGATTTTTACTGAGATCACCCTTTAGAAGTTTTGTTAAGATTGTCCGTTTCGAATGGGTAGCAGTAGAGAGACAATATTCATATCGTTCTGCTGTGTTTGATACAACATTTAATAGGAACTTCGTTTGCAAAAGATTAAGGAAAGGAAAGACAAAAGGTTAATAGAATAAACAGACAATTACAAACTAATCATCAAAATTATTACAGGATTAGATTTATTTTATGGCAGACACCACACACACGCCATTTTTCAGTAACGATTCTCAGAAATTACAATAAGACTACAAGTGTTGGATACATGGAACCGGATTTCTGGATTCTTTTTTTCTCTGTTTCGCGCAGACTCTGTTCAGCCGGAGATATCAATGGCTTTCACCTGAGGCTCGGGGGCTTCTACTTAGGGGACGGTGACGGTGAGGACTCCGTTCTCCATCGCCGCCTTCACCTGATCCACCTTCACGTTCTCCGGCAGGCGGAACCGGCGCATGAACTTCCCGCTGCTTCTCTCCACGCGATGCCATTTGTCGTTCTTCTCCTCTGCCTCTCTGTTTCTCTCGCCGCTGATCTGCAGAACCTTGCCGTCTTCCACCTCCACCTTCACTTCTTCCTTTTTTATCCCCGGGAGATCGGCTTTGAAGACATGGGCTTCCGGGGTTTCCTTCCAATCGATCCGGGCGCCGGCGAATGCAGAGACCTCGTTGCCGGAATCGGAGAAGCGAGCGACCGGGTCATAAACGTCGAGGGAGAACGGGTCGAAAATGTTGGATCGTCGCCCGAAGAAGCTCGGAATGCAACATCTCTGCAATGATTTTCAAAGCACAAAAAACGAAGGAATAAATCGCGCTCGATTACCTGAAGAAGCTTTGAGACTCGATTTTGATTCGCGAGAAATTTTTAGATGAAGCGCAGGTCGAGCTTCAGAATATTTATAGGCCATTCCGGAAGATGAGATGACCGCGGAAGACGAGATGATTTTTCTGAAATATTTCAGGAAAAGAACGAATCACAATCTCTCGTTACGCCCGCTACAGTCCGCCGATTAATAAACGAACTAAACGGAAATAAAATATTATTATTCGTTTATTGCTCTATCGTTTACCTGCTCTACCGTTTAATAAATAGACATAAACGGAAATAGCTATTTCGAACCCGTTTTATTTTTTTATCGTTTAAGGGTAATATAGTAAATTTATATATCTACTTAGTTTAACTATAAAATACTTATTTTTATATAAATAATATTATTTTATCTTTTATTACTTATTATAAAAATTTGTAGAATTAAAAAGTTTAGAGAGAATTTGAATATATTTATATATTTTAGTAATTATTAGAAGTCAATATATATTGATTTTAACTCATGGTCTCATAAAAATCCCTAGTCATAGTCATAGACTCATAGTCATGAAGGATGGATCATAAATTGTAAATTCATAATTAACTAAATAAAGTAGTATGAGTAATCTAAGATTAAAAAAAATTTATTTTTCTTACAAATGTCAGATTTTATACAAATGACAATTGTTTTTATAAATGTAAACATTTGTCATACAAAAATAAAAATATTATAATTCATAATAAAAATTATATAAAGATAAACATAGTAATTAACAAATACACGAGATGATTTCATATTTTTTCAATTAGCTTATATAATTCAAACTTTTTGGCCCATAACATTTTACGTCATATACCCTAAATTCTTAATAAGTTATAAGTAATATCATTGATTTTAATTACTAGTTACTTACTTCTCTAATTAATCAATATTCTATTTTTAGTTTTCCCTCCCTTTCTAATCTCTAGTCATTGACTCATTGCTCCCTCTCTAGTCCCTCTCTAGTCCCTAGTCAATTTTAAGTGTAGGAGACAATTTATATTTGTTTTTTATTTTTGTGTTATGTAACTTGTATTTTGAACTCTAGAAAAGTGTTGTATTTGATTGTTTATTAGTAATTTTCTTAATTTTTCCTCTCTTTTTTGAGTTTTTTGTGATTTTTATATTTTTTTATTATTTACCCGTTTATTACCCATTTATTACCCGATTACCCAGTTTTCCTGCATGTAGTAAACGGGTAAAGATTTCACGGAACTAAAGGGATACGGACGGAAATGAGTAAAGATTTCAAAAAAATAAACGATAGACGGAAACCATTACCCGTACCGTTTATTACCTGTTTACATCCCTAATTAAGGCATGCAAGTTATAATCAGATGTATTAGTTATAGGAGATGTTTATAAACTATATTATTGCAATTCATTAAAGAAAAATTAAAAACTTAGATCCCAACAAATAAATGAGTACAAATATACCTGAAGAAAACACAACCGATAATTCTATATATCTGTTATTGATGACTTAATTAATGGTTCTACTTGGCAAACTAGGTATTTTGGGCAAATTTCAATTATATTTTTTGGATAATAAGAGAAGAACTTGACACGATTGAATTCCTTGCCAATATTTTAGAACTGGATCACCTGATCCATGTACTCAACTATAATTAACCTCTGATATATGGTTTGACAATTACACGTAAGTTGAATGGTCAAGTTTTAAGTAATTTTAATTTCTGTATGCTGCAGTATATATATCATACTGTATTGATCTATAGTTTATATTTTAAGTATTTTTTATTTATATACCCTACTTCCATTTGAAAATTATCATATCCAAGATTAGTGAGAAGACTGCTTTTGTTTTTTTATAAACAAAGTCTCCATGCACCCCACTTCATCATGTCGACCTTTTCTTCTCTTTTCCAGTCTTCCCACGTTTAAAATTAAATTTATTATAAAATGCCACACGGGTTCGTTTGAAATAATTAATCTAAGTTATTATTGTAGAGCTACCACGAGTTTAATGCAAGATTTCCAGGAAGAGTCGTGATATACGCACTGCGACATTTTACTGTCGGTGTTTACAGTCTGACGTGGACGTCTTATGTGGCATCCACGTCAGCTGCCCAATTGGCAAGGAGGGAGAGAGGCCGCCGAGCGGGAGGGAGAGGGAGGGAGGGAGGCGCCCGCGGGCGGGTGGCCTCGGCCTCCCTTCCCGCGCCAGGAGGCCGCCGAGCGGGAGTGAAAGGAAGGGGAGGCGCCGCGGCAGGCGGAGGCAGCCTCGGCCGCCCTCACGTGCCGCTGGGCGGGCGGAGGCGGCTCGGCCTCCCGCCGCGGGCGGGGCGGAGGCGGCCTCGGCCTCCTCACGCCGCGCCCGCGGGCGGAGGCGGCCTCGGCCTCCCTCACGCGCCGGAGGCGGCCTCGGCCTCCCTCACGCGCGCCGCGGGCGGGCGGAGGCGGCCTCGGCCCTCACCGCGCCTGGGCGGGCGGAGGCCGCTGATTGGGAGGGAGAGGAAGGGGGCGGCGGCGGGCGGCCCTTCCTCCCTCCGCTCGGCTGACCTCCCTCGCAAGGCGCCTCCCCCTTCCTCTCCTCCGCTCGCCTGGCCTCCTCCTCTCCCTCTCCCGCTCCGTCCTCTCTCCTCTCCCCGCTCCGTCCTCTCTCCCTCTCCCGCTCCGGCCTCTCTCCTTCTCCTGCTCCGGCCTCTCTCCCTCTCCCGCTCCGGCCTCTCTCCTTCTCCTGCTCCGGCCTCTCTCCCTCTCCCGCTCCGGCCTCTCTCCCTCTTTGCCAAGTAGGCAGCTGACGTGGATGCCACATAAGACATCCACGTCAGACTGTAAAACTTCGAAGTAAAACTTCGAAGTACTGATATCATTTCCCTTCCGGAATCAACAACCCACTAAGAAAACTATTGAAAATTCGTTTGGCTGGACCTGCTTTGCTTAGTTTAAGTTGGATTATGGTCGATGCAACATTTTGATTCTTGCGTCTCCATCTTAATTCCTTGCAGCTTTATCCCAGTAACGATTCAATACAAATTATATTCCTGAAATCTCGAAACGAGATTTTTTTTTTTTATCCTTTTCCTATTCTCCTCTTTTTGTAGCCCTTTGGGAAATGAAAAAGTATAGATTCTTCGGTGTTTGGCTTTAGTGGATTTGACAAATCGTGGACATAAATTGCGCACTACTTACGTGGTGGATGGCTTACGTGGCCGTCCACGTAAGCAGCTGACTCGACAAGAAAAAAACGGGGTCCGGTTCGACCCCGTTTTTCTTCCCTCACTCTCTCGCTTCCTCTTTCCCAATTCCCTCTCCCGCTCCCCCAAATCCCTCTCCCTCTCCCCCGTTTTTCTCTCTTTCTCTCGCTTCCTCTCCCCCAACCCAAATCGCCCTCGCCTCAGCCTCCCGCGGCGGCGTCCCCCGGCCTCCCACGGCGTCCCACGGCGGCCTCCCACGGCGTCCCCCGGCGGCGTCTCCTGGATGAAGATGAAAACGAAGACCAAATTAAGCGTTTGAAACATGAAAGGATCACTAGCACATGAAGGACGCGAGAAACTTTTCAGGCAAAAGCCAGATTAAATGGTTAGCAGAGCTCCACGCATTTATGGGTGATCCAATTCGCCTCCAGTTTGCTTTTTCCCTGTTTCTTGGGGTTTTTGACACACAACAGCAGAAGCGGCGGCGGCGGCGGCGGCAGCGGGATGAACTTCACCGATAGAATCTCCAACCAGACTAGCATCTATTATTCGCAGGGAAGATATAATCGTGACTACTTGTCGCCGGACAGAGTATCGTCATCTGCGGGTGGAGGCTCCCCCGCAAAGCAGAAGAAGGGGAAGGAGTCTACCAGAAATTGGGTGGTGCAGTCTTTCTATTCCAAATCACAGGGCGAGAATTGATGAGATCACAGGGCGAGAATTGATGAAATCACAGGGCGAGAATTGATGAGATCACAGGGCGAGAATTGATGAAATCACAGGGAGAGAATTGATGAGATCACAGGGCGAGAATTGATGAGATCACAGGGCGAGAATTGATGAGATCACAGGGCGAGAATTGATGAGATCACAGGGTGAGAATTGATGAAATCACGGGACGAAAATTGATAAATCACGGGGCGAGAATTGATGAAATCTCACATTTTGTAGACGAGCGACATAAAATCCCGCATTGTCTGGCAACCTTTTCAAGCTACAATTGATACGCATTACTTATTAGAATGCTAAATAAAACATCCGGAAAAGTTATCCCTGGACAAAGTTGGCACACCTGATATCTGGTATTAAAAAAGCTAGCACCTCAAATCAACGCGATACCAGAAAATGTTTGTAATTGATTAATCAAACAGGTTATATACAAAACTGATAATACATAATGGTTCATGGATTACAGAGAAGTGAGATATGGAAATATTTAGAATTGAATCAACTATTTTGTAGGAAAAAAGAATTCCGGGAAAAATGTCTCAGTAATAAAAGAGACTAGCCAAGCAAATCAAGACATCGGTAAGGATGAGGCTCACTACATCAAAAACATACTTTGGGGCAAATAATCCCCACACCTGCATTAAGAAAACAATGTGCATCAAAACCAACAAATTTATACAGCAACAAGCCATTATATCTTACACTAAGTTCCATGTTCCTTCCCATCAATTTAGAGACCAAGAAGAGCCCACATCAAAGTATAGAACATGGACCATTCACTTAGTTATGTTTAGAAATTGGCTCACATGGATACAGCAAATGCTCGACCTGTCTGTTGTTTTCTACACTAATGATGTTGCCATTTCTTAATGTGGAAGAGTATTAGCTTAATCCACAAATCACTACAGAAACCTGACATTTGCTTTTCCAACTCCGTTATTAACACGATGAAAGACTTTCCAATTTCGGAGTTCCATATTAAAAACTTCGCAAAATCAACTAGTCCACAGAACAACAGAGAGATCCGAACAGTACATTTAGTCATAAATAAATAATCAAACAAGTGTGAACATCTCACCATTAAATGCCGTCTATGAATAGTGACACATATTATTGTAAATGTTGTTGTTACAGCAGTAGCTAATCCATACATTAAAAAAACCTGAAAAGCATGTAAATAAACAGAGATTGTATTACACAGTCAAGGAACCTAAAGAAGACTTGCAAAAGTATAATTTGCATAGGAAGGCACCAAATCATGAAACATTTACCTTAATCAAGTCTGCAAAAAGGTTTTCTTTTCGTTGGCCACCATGAGGGCGTCTTAGTGCAACCAAAAACGGAAGGCAGAATATGGGGAGGACATGAGAAAGACCAAATGTATCAATTGAAAGAAGGATCCCTTGACGCACTATGTTAAAATCATCAAACCTGAAATAAAATTTGCCAAGACCTAAAAGGTTTGCCCTTTTTTTTAAATTAAAAAAAAATGTAGGTTCAATGATTAAAAGTTGAGTCATCGTTTTTGAGAACTCACCCAACAAATGCTGCACCATAACGGAGGCCATCAAAAGTGCACCTGCAAGAGAGAATTTGGAATCACATAAAGATGTTGCCATGGGGTACAGTCACTTATATCCTTTTTCTTAGCGTTAACAGCAATAGACCAAATAAAGGTAAAAAAGGAGTTCTAATAATTAATAAAGAACGGCAATAAATTTTCAAAAAATTAAAGAATAATAAAAAAATACCTATTATTTCTTTCCTTAAGAAATCAAAAAAAAAAGGTTGTGCAGATTCTAAGTTCAGCTTTAAAGGATCCAAGTGATATAAGCAGTACAATTTGTAATACATATAGTAGTTGCTTTACATTTTACATCTGTAGTACTGCCTATTAAAATAGAATAGGAAAGATACTGACCATTGAGTATAGGAAGTAAACAAAAAAAGAAAAATAAGGGAAACCGGACACAGTAAATTCTCTTGACAAGAAAGAAAAAAAATCTTACCAGTGACCTGTATAGAAAAATAAACACACTGCTAGAAGATTCATCTGTATTACAGAAATAGGTTCGCAGCCAAATGATCTAATGGCAGTGTCATCTACAGTGTCTTGTGCAATCTTCCACAAACTTGTGATACACCACACTGCAGTCCATGAATGACAGGAAATAATAAATCACTCAAAGTTGATAGACAGACAGAGGAAGAAAGTTGCCAAGAAAGAAAAATACAAAAGGTCAATTATGTGGATAATTTTGAGTTGCAGACTAACAATAACTCCCTGTTGAACATTTCAGACCCTGGCTGAACAATTTGGAATATAACACTAGGTTGAGTGAAGGCTTCTTGGACATTAAATATGGGCCTCATGATAGTGGAATAGGTCCTAGATGGCTATTCAACTTGTCAAAATTTAGTCAAATATCTAAATTCAAAAGGGATAACTTCCGGATGATGTTATAAGGATAATGTGAGTCAATTAAAAGATGAAATTCACATCCCTAGGTGCAGTTTATTTTTCAGCAGGTTGTATACTGTTTGACTACCCATCACAACTTACAAATATTATGCTCAAAATCCCTTGCAAAAGTTCTAAGGTGACTTCACTCACAAGGACTGAAAAATTTTTAGTTTCCAAGCAGGTCCAGTATGAAAGAACAATAAATTAAACGACCACGAGTGGTGTTAATATGAAAAGTTGTTTTAAGTTAGAAATGTAAAAGCTCTGCTAGAAGTTATAATAAAATGGACAAAAAGTACCTCCCATGATGAGCACTAAAACAACAAAAGGGCCTTGTCTCCCGAGTACAATCATGACTGTTGGACTCCATATGGATATCATGGCAATTGCTCTAGTGATAACACTTTCGGAGTAATCAGAAGTCAAGTCTTTCTGCTTAAACATCTCATGGAATACCAATAGTGCCACTAGTGCAAACCCAATGGCATAAATTACTCGAGGAATTAAATTCTTCACAATGCCTTCGAGACCAGCAACTGAAATGGCCAAAACATTGCTCTCGAGTGTCCAATAAACTGCTATGAGAATATAACTTACAAATGTGCCCCTGAGGAGAAAATATTTCAAAAATGCCCACCAAGGCTTTCCAGCAATACTCTTAGACAGCAAGATTGCCAATAAAACTAGAGTCAGAATTGCAGAAACCTCATAGAAAAGCATCCAAATAGGGTTATTCATAGAATGTGAATCGAGAGACTGCTTTGATAGCCCATGCTCAAGACCAAACCCAAGAAATATATTTAATAGAAGGAAAACAACCGCCTGCATGTAAATTACAGAATTATATTCACTGTAAGTGTTATTTCGGCGAGTCATTCAATTCACATCATTGCAAAAGAAACAATCAAAATGACATCTGGACCCACCTCTACTTGTATATTTGCCTTCAGGACTGAATGTCTTAAACTAAGTATGCCAGTTGTGGCTAACAAAAACTTCGCTACTTTTCCTTCCGCCACTACAGAAAATGAGCGGACAATTTCATAAACAAGAAAGAGAAATGACGAGGGAACAATAAAATATATCATTAGGACAAAGATAAGATAAGAGAACTCACAAATATAACTGTTTGAGAGAAAACTACATGCCCGTATAGTCACAATTAGAAGTGGAAAAGTGAATCTTAGGGAGCTTTGGGAGTTACCAAACAGAAGTTTGTTTATCCTCCATACAAAAAAAAACTGCATAAGAAGACAAACTAGCAAAATACCCAAGCCAATGCCCATCATCCTCGCATCAAATTCGGTCCATTTGGAATGTGCAAGCTCAGACACACCATGGAGGAAACTCTTATATGCACTAATTTGTTTTTGCAGAACTGGTAAAGAGATCACACAGTTTTCAGTTGGGAATTCCTTCGGAATCAGGTGATTGTTCTTTATGGCATCAGAGTAATTTGCCTGAGCTTGAGCATATAGTTCTCCCACATGCAGCATGTCCTCCTTTGAAAATCCAATTATTGACGATGATGAATAAAGATCAATGTATCTTTTCACCTACATCAAAAAAAGGCGCTATTTATTTATGACTAAAAAATACTGAGATATTCAAAAATATCCCATCTAGTTTTTAGGGAAACATATGTCACTACCTTACCATGCATTGCGACAGATGCTCTAACACCTATTTGACCAGGAAAATTCAATAAATGACTAGCTGAATAAAATTAAATTTTAGTGTTGAGGAATCACCTGCCAACTATTAACACATAGAACATCGATATAGTTTTGCATCCATAACTCCAAATCTGAGCAACATGCACATTTTTTAGCATCTGCATTCTGTTGACTCCAGGTGCCAGCTACTAATGTAAAGAGCTCATGATTAACAGTGCCAATGCTGGAATAAAAAAACCCTCGTCAGAACAATGAAAAATATGTGTAGATGTCCCCAAATGTGACAAGAAAAGGCTCTGAAGATGACTTCAGAGATAAATTAGAAAGAAAACAACTCAAAAGAAGCATTCTCTATGCACCGATTAGTAGCCAGAGGAAAATTATATAAGCAAATGCCACCAAAGGAAAAGAAATTGTGACCGAAAAACCAAAGCTAAAACTAGATTACACACTTGTTCTCATGGTCTTCAGAACACAAAAGCAATCCCTAAATACCCTAAGTATGACTCATCCACCTTTCTTTATGTTTACTCTAAGCTTCTCAAGAAAGACCCAAAATTCAAAAGAAAGTAACTTAATTGTTAAAGAAAACCAAAACGAAATGGAGAGATATCTGCCTTGTTTTCAGAAAGAAAACAGAGAGAGAGAGAGAGAGAGAGAGAGGAGAATATAAACCTTAAAACGGCAATCTATAAATATTCAAATGAAAAAAAAGGCAATGTATACAAAGAGGGGGGAGGGGATCCCAAAGCAAAGGAAAAGAGAACCAGCAACAGAAAAAAAAAATACAAGGGCCAATAATGAGCCACAGAGAGGAAAGTCAAAGTGGGAAGGACAAGCTGAAACCAAGGAGCAGATGAGTAACCCCTTCCCAACCCAATGGAAGAAATGATGTATACATGTACAAATAGTACCTGGTACATGCCAACCAGAAGCTACAACATATATAAAACTGTTTACACACCTTCCAAAAGGAAAAGGAACCCCAAGCAATGCTGCAACTGTTACAGAAAAATCAAGCTACAAAGAGGAAAAAGTTATTACGAAATTCAAATCGCACAGGAGAAGTATTAAAAGTTCGAATTCAGAGATTGATGTAAAATCTACAACTTAAAAGAGAAGAATAATTTAACCTGTTGGATTGTGCTTAGACAATGTTCTTTCCCCTCCTGCAAAAAGATATTTATATTACATGAGCTTTAGTAGAAAACATATTGGAAATAAAGATGAAAAATACTCCTCACATATGACTCAAGTAACAAAGTTTCAGAAGATCCTAACAGGTCATTTTTCTAATACCTCAATGTCCATCCTTTTGTATCTTTTAGAGCAAACTCATTCAATCTAAATAGAGCAAAAATTACTCCAAACTGGCAAAAAATTCATATAGAGTTAATGAGTACCACATTTAATTGGCATGAGGAGCTGTCAAAAATAGATGATGCTGTAGTTGGAGGATTCTTCAAGCTCAAAGCAAAGAGAGCTGTTTCAACCTACAATACAGAGTTTTAATTCAGATCTGGAAGAAGCTCTGAACCACAAAAACTATCAAATTGGTGAATTTAATTACACATAAAAGGCAACCTCTTCAGGAGTTCCTCCACCATGATCACCATTTAGGGTTTGGCCATGATCTCCCATCACAAGTAGGAGTGTATTCTCATGCAAACCTGCAGGTCCAGACTGATTTCTAAGAATTTCAACAACTTGCTGCAAAAGAAACAGCAGATATGGTTTTGTTATCACCAAGTGTGACTCAAAGTGCTTACAGTCAAGAGCCAGTGTTAAGATTGAAGAACTTGAGAAGCAGATTTATTTGTTAAAAAATAAGGAACTAGTTGTCACGAATGCACTCAAACAAAGGTGCCATAAACAAACTAGTCAAACTGTATTCAGATGAAGCATACTGCAAGTAGATTATAAAATTTTGCCCTTAAAGTAAAACACAGTGAACCATAGACACTCAGTGAATGATGCAGAACTGCTGACTGACAGCATAGAAAATTGAAATCAATACCTCCAGAATGACATTGTACTGCTTCAACTTTTCAATCATCGGAGTAGAATCAACTCCAAATATATGTCCAGCATGATCCTGGAGCAGCAGACAGTGATCTCTTATTACACAATAAAAATTCTCCACGCAATGAATAGTTTCTCATTGAAGGGGTAGCATACCACACCAAGAAAATGTGCAATAAGAACATCCCAGTCATCTTGAAGCAGAGATGGGAGCAAGTGATCAACACAACCATTATCCACCTGGAGGTCAACAGGTACACAACATAAAATATCTACCTAGGAAGAGTCACGATGTTGCTAAAAGTAAAAGAATGAGCAACTTAAAACACACCGTATGAAGGTCTTTAACGTTGAACGATGGGAAAGGGAAAGATCTTTCAAACTGATCTGGGAACAACTGTAACCAGGTATCGTCGCCCATGATCACCACCCGCTTCCCATTTTTAACCAGCTAAAAAAATTCACAATCCATCAACCACTTAGTGACACATTCATGACTAGTACATTATATGTGTTTTTTTTATGGGACTTTTCTCAGTTTCATAATAACTTTATGTTTATCATTCTTTCTTAACACTCATCACTTTCAATACATAATTAAATAAAAAACCAATAAGTATGAGCAATGGTCGGGCAACTGAGTGAGAGATAATGTAAATAGAAGAAATAAGTAACACAAGATTCAGAAATGAAACCTGATATATCAAATTATCTTCAGTGATTGCAGGTGCACCAAAGCTATTACCAACATCTACAAATGTTGGAAGCCCACCAGTTGTCAAACCCTAACGAACAAGCAAAGAAAGGTTACACTAAATTAAAAAAAATAAATAAATTTATTAATATAAGTAGAAGGTTTAGTAGTGCTATTAGAATGGACAACATGATGTCTTTAAAATAAAACTCACAACCAAGGGATTCAGCAATAAAATTGATAACAATGTTGTATTTTGATGAACTTACAGTGGAAATTCAAAGCTCTCTTGCGTAATACATTGAAAGCAGAAAAATATCATAGTTAACACTAGGTGCACAATTTAAATGCTCTTCTCACCTGAATGATTAAGAACTCGTACTGGAAAATAAGATTCTGAAGGTATAAGGTAGTAAAGGAAATGCAAAGTTGTAAGCAGATGTGATGTTCAACGCCTCTTTAACAGGATTTACATCAGAGGCAAAGTTATGGATATGGAATAGGTGTTCCAGTTCCAATCACCACTTAACATCAATACAGTTACATGTTTGTGTATATCATCTACTAATGGAATTTTGTTTTCTCTGTTTGATCCCAGTTTCTTCTTTCTGTTCACCTTCTAATCTATACTCTGATATCAGAAAAATGTCTTCTTTGTCTCGAAATACCATAATGCTTCATAAATATTTTCTATTGTTGGACAACAGGAAATTGCATCAAACACTAGAACCATTCATAAAGATAGAACAGGCACCTTTAAACGTTGAAGACTGGTAGTAGGTGGATCGGCAATAGCTTTAAAAATCCTAGCAGATATTCTTTCGTCAAATGCCAGCTCTTGCAACACTTTTAACTTGTTCATCCACGGCTTTTCCTCTGGAAGAAAACGTTTGGATGATCCCCCATCCTATAACAAGTTATTAAGGTAATCAACTTTGATTTCTTCTCAACTGAATTACCAGTGTAGTTCTTTTACTAGCCTTACAAACAAATAATCACGTAAAGCCTACGTGCTATACTACACCCAGCGTGAAAAGCATTTTTTTTCCAAAGGATCTGACACCATTATCGATAAGAAACACACAAGTAACTACTAATCATCGGAAAATGACGGGCACAGCTCATCGAAACTATTAACCTTCATAAAAAGAGCTTGGGGCCACAAAGTCGATCCTGCAAGACAGAAGGTGGAAACCGAAAGCTAAGAATCCACTCTAAAGATATGTATAAGAGGAAAAATAATTAACATACCTTCGTCGCCAAACCAAGTTCTTCAAAATTCAGCTGTGAAATAAATGCTTTGAACTAACCTTAAGGCATCAAGCACGATAATAATGAGACGATCGACGGCAGGTTTCGTCCAGCAGCTGGAAGACGCTTTTGGATGAGATTCAGTGACGTTTTCGGTAGGATGAGATATGGTGCAAGGAGACTCCAATATATCAGAGCAATTGCTAGAGGACGAGAGCTCTGTTCGAGTGAGGAGAAATCCTCTGGTGAAAAACAAAACAGCGAGCAGATGAAGGAACAGAATTAAAAAAAATATCCACGTAAAACGACATTTCTCAGACGATGCCGCCATGGCGAGTCAGAAGCTCAGAAGGGCGAGCACGGCACCAGCGAGAACTTCTGTACCCTATACGATGATATTGGAAAGCAGGCCCGAATCGGGGATGTCGCAAAGAGAGAAGTAACAAAAGCTGGATTCCTGTAACCAATGGTTTAAAAACCGGACCGACCCGTCCGGTTCGACCAGGTTTAACCGGAACCGGTATTTTTTGCGGTTCGATTTGCTCTCAAACCGACTAGAGGAAGAAAACCGGATGACCCGGCCGGTTGTACTGGTTCGACCGATGAACCGATGAACCGCCAAAACCGGTTGAACCGGTCTAGTTACTGTTGACCCAAATCTGTTAAAATAAACTTCTAACCAAGAAACCAAATTGATTATTTTTATATTTGCAACTATTATGGATGAAAATAAGGATAAAAATATTGTTAATATAGGTGAAGATGTGGAAAAAATATTTAGCTGGATTCTCTAGAAAATAAATTTTTTTAGAATAATTTTGTATTTTGGAAGAGTATTTTATTTCTATAATTTAATTATATTTGATTTTAAAGTTAAAAAACTAATTTTTATAATTTTAAAATTTTTAATGGTTTTGTATGTTTAAAATTATTTTTTGAATATAGTTAATAGGCTTATAGGTAATAGGAGTTATGTTATGAATTTTTTTAATGACTTACAACGATTCAACCGGTTCAATCACCGGTTCGAGTTTTTAAAACATTGCTTGTAACGGTTTTTTATTATTTATTTATTTTTTAGTTAATTACTTTTTCGCTCTTAATTTTACTTGGCTATATAAGTGATTTGATTCCTATAAAAAGACAATGTAAGTTATTTCAATAAAAAACCCTATTGGTAGATTGTGAATGTTTCTTCTTCATAGTTGTTTGATTGGTATCAGAGCAACGATCTGGACCATAAAAATGGCAGAGGGGACTAGAGCACCAGAAAAGCGAAACTGGAAGATACAGTACACCAGTTAAAGGAGGCTTTTGATTAACAAGCGAAAGAGTTGAGGGAGTTTTCTCGCATGATGGCTGCATTAAATCTTAAACTGGATCAGATGATAGGGAAGTTTGAGGGAGCCGGAATGTTATCAGAGAGTGGAACTATTTTTTCTACAAAACAAAGATCTGGGTTTAATTCCAGTATGCCTTATTCCCAAACAAAATTTTCTAAATTAAATTTTCCCACTTTTTTCGAAGATAATCCCAGTGGATGGGTTTACTAGTGTGAACATTTTTTAAAAAATATAATAGCGTAGTTGAATCTGATATGGTGGGATTGTATACTATTCATCTGGA
Organism: Aristolochia contorta; assembly: GCA_022405105.1. NCBI lineage: Eukaryota > Viridiplantae > Streptophyta > Magnoliopsida > Piperales > Aristolochiaceae > Aristolochia > Aristolochia contorta. The sequence continues at coordinate 17,626,076 of CM039670.1, read as the reverse complement.
AGGGAAGGCTTTAGAGTGGTTTCAAGGGTATGGAGTTGTTGTTACACACGCATGTTGGTAGCAATTTTCTACCGATTTAATTAAGAGGTTCGACCCAAGTATTTAAGATGATCCGGTTGGTAAACTTACTAAACTAAGACAGACTTCAACGGTAAAGACCTACTAAGAACAATTTGAAGCACTTATGACCAGACCAAGAGGATTGCCTGAAATTTTCTTTGTGCAATGTTTTAAGAGTGGATTGAAAGATGCTATAAAAAATCAGGTTATTATGTTTCAGCCAAAAACATTCATTCAAGTGGTTGGTTTAGCCTTGTTACAAGAAAATACCATGGAAGCAATTATTAAAGAGGCAAAGAGTTCAACAAGACCATCATTCTCTCCCGTAACACCTATGGTTGAAACAAAATAGAGTTCCACAGGAAATATCCCTCCAATAAAGCGCATAACTCTTGTAGAAATGCAAGAGAGGAGAAATAAGAAGTTGTGTTATTACTGTGATGAGAAGTTTGTACCCAGACAAGGGTGCAAGTGGCGTCAAATTTACTTGTTGGAAGGGGAAGATGATGAGGAAACCAGTGAGGGAGATAAAGTAGACAATGAAGAAGAGGATTCCCTTGTATCACTTCATGCACGAGCTGCCTCTCATCAAACCATGTGAATTCGAGGAAATATAAAGAAGAAAGGTGTTATTATTTTAATCGATTCGGGAAGCACACATAATTTTCTAGATGTGTTTGTTGTTAAACGTATAGGTTGTGAAGTGCAGCAAGCAAAGCTTGTAATGGTAGCAGTAGATAATGACACAAAATTCGCTAGTACTTCAATTTGTAAACAATTAGTTTGGAGTATGCAAGGAAAATAGTTCAAGGCTGACATGAGATTAATTCCCTTAGGTGGCTGTGATATGGTATTAGGAATTCAATAGTTATCTCATTTGGGTCCAATTTTATGGGATTTCAAAAACTTGTGGATGGAGTTTCAATGGGAAGGAAAGAGAATGGTGTTACGAGGGGCTACATCAGGACCCCTAAAGCTGGTTTTAGCTGCTCATATGGTGGTGAATCTCAAACAAGTACCTCAAGTGGTTGTTGCCTATATTTTTTCATTATTCATTGAACCATGTATCCCATTACGGTATCCCATTATTGAGAAAGTGAATAACATGTTGTGCACTTGACAGTGTAAGTTTTTATCCAAGGTTGGAAGACTTATCCTAATAAAGGCGTACTTATTTGGAATTCCAACATATTATCTATCTTTTCTCCGTTGTCCTTCATCTATGGTTTCTATAATTAAGAGGATAATGAAGAATTTTTTGTAGTTTGGCTCATCTAAAAGATCCAAGATGCATTTGTTGAAGGAGGAAGTCTGTACAACCAAGAAGGTGGATGTTGCACTACTCATGAAATAACTTTGGAAAATTAATGTGGTTCGAGATGGGGTTGGAAAAAGATGATTACTAGAACTTTTGATAACCGACCCAGGGGGTGGTGGGTGGATGACACAAGAACCAGAGGTTATTTCCAATATGGAAAAAGATTATAAAACTCTCTGCTTCTTTTGTCAAATGCTATCTCTCTCTATCCTTGGAAGGGAAATACTATTCATTTCTAGACAGTTTGGCTTGGTGAGTCCAAGGTTATATTTGTTGCCTTGAAGCTCTAGAAATTTCTGAGCTTCTTGAAGCCTTCAGTATATGTAAGAGGGGATTAAGAGGATGAAATTATTTGGAGACCCCATCCTAACCGTAGCTACTCAACTAGTTTAGGTTACCATTGCCTTGGAGATTGTGGGGTTAACAAACATGATGTCACCGCTGCTTGGTCCCTCTCATGCCCCTAGAAGCAATCATTTTTTGTACGGTGTTGCCTCAGAGGAAGAATATTCTGCAGGGGTTTACTTGGAAGGAGGAGAATCCAAGTTCCCACAAACATGTGCCCCCTATGTAGTGATATACTTGAAACAATGGACCATCTTTTGATTTATTGTTCCTTCTATCAGAATATATGAGTTCTAACTTCCAATGCTTGATTTGTTTGGTGTGGACTTTTATATTCTTAAAGATGTAATATGGTTGTTTTCTATGACTAACTATTTTTTGCCGGGCCAAAAGGGGCGAGTGATGGATGGTTGTTGTATAGGATTTATCCCATGGATAATATGGAAGGGGAGAAATACTAAAGTTTTTCAGAACAATATGCCATGGAGAGAAACTAGTCATGTTGTTCTTCATCAAGTAATTGGGTGGTTAAAGTTCAAAATATGTCCCACAAGGTTGAAGCTGGGGCTTTGTGGAGATCTTAGGCCGAGCATGCTAGAGAATTCAAAATTGGCATGATACTTGCCCAACCCTGACTTCCTCCATCTGATTCCTCATATAAATTAAATTTTGATGGCTTTACCAAGGGCAATCTAAGATCAACTGGTATTGGGGGGCTCATAAGAGATTCGAGGGGTAAGGTGGTGCTTACCTGTGCTGGCCCAATTTAGCATATCCTACTCAACAACAACAGAGATAGTCTTCTACAAAGTCAGAAATCCTTCCAGATTTCTCCGCTTTTGGGGCCTCTTCACATTGAGGGAGAGTCCAAAGCCATTTTATGGTGTAAAGGAGACTGTGAAGCTTCATCATAGGTCGACCTTTAATGAGATAAAGTGATTTAGCTTCTAATGTTATTAGTTAGAACTAATATTTTAAAAACCAAACCGGCTGTCGAACCGGTAGTAAGTCTGGTTTTGGTCAAACTGGTTAGACTGGATTGAACCAACCAATGGTTCAATCGGTGAAGGTTATATTGTAAATATTTAAACAACGTTTCATATTAAATCAAATAAAGAGCCTTGACATACTCAAGTTAGGTTGTAAGGTGTTTGAGGCGTTTGGGGTTCGACTCCGAAATTTTTCCTCCTTTCCTTTTGTCAAGTGTATTTCAGTAAACTAGGCCGGATCTAACCAGACCGATTTATTATTAGATAGGACTAAACCGCCGAGTGGACTCAATTTTGAGGTAAAACAGGACATTACCTTAAATCTAAGGAGTCTAGGAATATTATCTTGTGGTATAGATTCCTTAAGCCCTTTTGTAACTCTATATTAGGGATTGTAAATTGTTGACACATAAAACGAAAATCACACGTTTCCAAAAAAACTTGTTATATTCAACTTTATTCAACAATCTGATTGAAATCTTTGGAATTTTTCATATTTGGTAGTACAATAAGACATATTAGTAGGTTTTACTTTTACATGAAAATTAGCAAAAAAAATGGATTAGGAAAATGATGTCAGTACTTCCTGATTTTACTTCAAGCTTTTACATCATGACGTGGACTGCAACGTGGACGCCACGTCAAGATATAATGTCTTGGAAGTAAAAAGCCACAGTACTTATATCACCACTCTTAAAAAAATAAAAATACTTAAAAAGCGTGGAAAGGAAAGACTTGTCATTGTTTTATTACCAAGGAAATGTTTACATGGGATTAGTCAAACGAGAAAGTAGAATGCTAGTCACCACATTCCCTCAAACTCCCACTTTCCCCTGTTAGTCTTTCTCAAACCTCCTGAAACCCTCAATTCTCCTTGAAAAATGAGAGAAATTGAACTCCCCCTCGACGTGTAAAATGGAACGCTTTCTTAGAATTTCATGCCTCGCCACAACAGGTGGTATTCTCAAATCTCTTGAATTCTCTCTATCAAAAGAGTGCTTTGATGAGGGAAGCTTGACACGAGATGAAAATCTAGAACCTTAAGATCCCAGAAGGCCTGGACAATTGGATCTAACAAGCTGAACTATAACCTTGAGAAGTACTGGCAGTGTTGGACTCTGCAGGTGCCAACACTTCTCTCCTTCTCCTACCTTTCCCTCTCTTCTTCTTCTTCTTCTTTCTCCTTCCACATCCTCATCTTTGTTTTCTCTCTCCTGCCACTTTTGACTTTTCCCTCTTCTACCTCTTCTCTCTTCTGCTTGTTCATTTTCCATTAATTCTTCTGTACTTACCTACGTATTTTCAATTAATTTTTCATTCATGTTAATTAATTTGCAGAATAATGTTGTGTTTTTTTCTGATTGTGCAGCTACTGCCTGGAAGGAAGCAAAGGAAGCAATGATGTATAATATGGAAAGAAAATTACTAATATTAGAAACCCTTGATCTCTCTATTATTGAATTATAATTATCCAAATTCGGGTTAACTATAGAAAGTTAATAGCAAAATTCGAGGGGATTCATTGGGCAAAATATAACTAGTACAAGCCATTCAATAGTATTTCACGTGAAATTTGTAGTACAGTGAGTTTTGTTTTATTGTTTGAAAAGTACAATTTTCATACATAAAAATATATAGTACAATACATTATTAAAAAAATGTATATTTTATATTGTAAATTGTAATATATTAATAATTTAATATATATTTTCTCTCTAAATTTATACAAGTCTCCTAAATTATCAACCTTTTAAACTAACAAAACAATTGAGAATCTCCAAGTTAACCACTAAAAAGAGAAAATTGTTTCAGGGAAAATTTTTTAGTGTCTGGAACATGAAATTCTCTTTAAAACATGGATTTCCCCGTTGACTAACCCCCCTTTATTATCCTGTATTATTAAGTGAAAACAGAAACCTGTCAGGAAACTGTAAAAAAGTAACTACGTTTGTCACGCGCCAGAGTGATACGTATTTCTGATTTTATATGATACATGGCGAGGGCGGGAAAAGAGGACCGACAGGCGACAGCGGCAGAAACTTGAAGTAGCAAGTAAGACCCATACGTTGCAGCACTATAGAAGTGAAGCCGCGAAAGAAGACACTTTTAATCTCTTTCGTTTTTTCTCGGATTTTCTTTCTAATGGGAATTAAGGTTCGTTTGTCGTCGCTCTCCAGAATCTGCTTCCAAGTGTTGATTCATTCGTTTTCTTATTCACTCTATTGCTTACGGTAGGGTTTAACGAAGCTGTTGGCGGACAATGCTCCGAAGGGCATGAAAGAGCAGAAATTCGAGAGTTATTTTGGTCGCAAGATCGCCGTAGACGCAAGCATGAGTATCTATCAGTTTTTGGTAAATGCAAATCAGATTCTTTCGCTTGTTTCTGTGCATGTGGATAGATGCAGTTTACATGGTCACCGCTCAAATTTTGTTTAGAGATTGCTTTAACCATATTCATTGCGAGAATTTTTTGGTATTGAATTTTGTGGAAACTTTGCAGATTGTTGTAGGGAGGAGTGGGACCGAAATGCTGACGAATGAGGCCGGTGAAGTAACAAGGTGTGGGCGTTTACTCATTGTTTCGAGTATAAGTTTGAACGAACTTATACTTTAAAAACAGTTGACTATTTTTTGTCTGTTGTAGTCACTTGCAGGGAATGTTTAGTCGAACGATAAGATTGTTGGAAGCTGGACTGAAACCTGTGTAACATTTCCTACACATTTCATATATGTTTACCTCATCCGCGCAGTCGCGGTTGTCCAAGGATGCTTATTCAAATATATGTTTACGTCATTTTGCTTAATTATTTAAGTGAAGTTACAGTAATTCTGGCTGTTGTTGATAACAGATATGTGTTTGATGGGGCTCCCCCTGATTTAAAGAAAGAAGAGTTGGCAAAACGGCAAGTCCCGTCCAAACATGTTTAACTTACATGTGTTACTGATGTTTATTGGATGGTTCTGATAAGTTTTCTTGAATTGGTGCAGTTACTCAAAAAGAGTAGACGCTACAGAGGATTTAGCTAGTGCAATTGAGGTAAAAACTGCAAACGCATGTATATGACCGTGACTAATTTTTTAATACAGCAATCAAATTGGAAAACTAATGAGGAGATGCTGTCAAAGTCTAAGGTTAAGATAATTTCAGAAGAAAATGAGAAGCAACAACACCATCATTTTTTTGATCCATAGCTCCGATAGCTTGTAAGCTAGCACTGTTTTCTACCATGTCGTGTGGCTAGCACACCTTGAGGCAATAATAACTCTTAAAGAAATAGACCAATCTAAAATTGAACTTTGTACTGATTTTCCATACTTTACATCATTGGAATACTGCAAAATATCTTTTAGATGATTTAGCACGTTCTCTCGATATTCTAGCTTGCTTTATTCATCGCAGCATCAATAAGTATCGATAAGTTTTTCTTCTAAATGGAAACTTTGTCCACCACACAGACTGGAGACAAGGAAGTGATTGAGAAGTTCAGCAAAAGGACAGTAAAGGCAAGTTTTTCTGTTCAATTCTTCCATACTCTACGAGAGATTATGTTTCCTCACTGTGTTCTTATGGCACATATACTAAATACATGATTGTTTCTTTCTGTATCCTGCTACTAGTTTTCCCTCTATTCATAAGACTAAAACCTATATGAACTATGTGTTTACTTAGATTTTGCATGGATTTCTTTTTGTGACAGGTGACCAGAAAACATAATGAAGACTGCAAACGACTTCTTGGGCTCATGGGAGTACCTATACTTGAGGTGATACCATCAAATCCCATATTGCTTCACCACATTTTTTCTTGGTCTTATAATAACCTCTATGTTAGTAGCCTAATAATGCGTATTTTTTTCTGCGAATTTAGGCTCCTTCTGAAGCAGAGGCACAATGTGCAGCACTCTGCAAGAGTGGCAAGGCATGATATTAGCAGATATTCTATTTTTATCTATTATTATTTTTTATTTTGTGCACATAGTTTTCAACAATCAGTGTAATTTGCTTCATACTTCAGGTATACGCTGTAGCTTCTGAAGATATGGACTCACTAACGTTTGGAGCTTCAAGATTTCTTCGTCATTTAATGGATCCAAGTTCCAAAAAGGTCCCGGTGATGGAATTTGAAATTGCAAAGGTGCGCAAGGTCATTGATTATTTTTTTTGATCAATTTCATTTGGATTATAATTATAGTGTATTTTTATTTTCAGATTTTGGAAGAGCTTAATATCAACATGGATCAATTTATTGACTTGTGCATTCTCTGTGGATGTGATTATTGTGAAAGTATTAGAGGTAACATGACCATAAGATGCTTATTTATCTTTTAGGGAATGCTCATTTTTTTTTTTTTTTTTGTTTTTTGAAGAGATTGATTCCACTACATGTGGGATTAATACAATGACTACAATAGCGTAGTACTTCGTACTCCAGGAGTCTCGAACTCAAGACCTCCCGCAACATAGCCCTCGATGTTACCACTGAGCTATGCTTAACTTCTTTTTAAGGAAAACTCTTTGAAAAGCAGGTTCTAACCACGTAATTTTCTGAATAGAACTATATCTAGGATGCTATGCATTTCACTTGTTCGCAGTAGACATTTTCGCAATTAGTGTGGTCTTCATAAGCACATTAAAAGCTTTCTTTCTTGTTCTCAAGTAAGATTCTGCAGAAATGATTGCTTCCAGCCCCATCAGAATGAGGTAGTAAGCAGCAAGTGCTTTATCACATAGCGTTGATAAGATATAAGAAATGAAGAGAGTTATGTGGCACCTCTACTGGACATGTATAATTTACAGATCACATTTTTAGGGGTTTGGGAGGACGAGAGTTTTTGGTTAGTCCAATTATAACCTGCCATCAGATGGGAAAATCCTTTTTCAGAGGAGTAGAGTAGCTAGTTGAGCTATGGCACAATAATGGCTTTACTCACCTGAAGGTGTTGATAAATGTTGAACTGGAACCTATTAGGCTGCTAGCTCTGTGCATGACATCTTTTCAACTCAAAGTTTTTTGTGTATCATGGTTCCTTCATGTATTTGTGTGCAAAATTTCATAGTGACATTTTGTATAGGTTGCACTGGTTTAAAATCTCTGAAGTTGGTATTTGAATTATGGTTTTAATGCTAAATTATAGGTTTAGTTAACCATGAGATGGACCGATATCATTGATAATATCTGTTAAGAGTCACGGGTAGTTTAGTTCAGTAATTTATTATTTGTTTATTGTTTAGTTTACTTGCTCCTCAAGCCATGAATGACATCATTGTAATTTTGTATTTTTGGATTCTATTAATACATGGTTTAGGGATGACTGATCCTTCTAATCCAGTCCATATAATGTCCTGTAGGTCATTAAGACCTTACAACCTCTCTCTCCTTCTCTCCTCTCCTTCTTCCTATTTCTTTACTTTTCTTTCATCTTCTATCTTCTTTCACTAAGTCTAACATGGTATCAGAGTGGGTCTGTATGTGACGACTCGTCACTTACAGAGGTCATGGGATCTTCTTCCTTGAAGCTCGTTGCACAAGTTAGAAGTTCTAGAAAGGTCTTAGATTCTGAGCGATCCTTAAAGTTTCTCTCTTTTCTGTGTTCTTCTGCCATTATCCCTTGATAATGGCTTCTATTGCTGATTGAAGTGTTGTGCGTATAAGTTTACTCCTAAAGGGAGTTCCTTTACTGCTGTTGGGTTTGTAGGAACTGTATCTGCGACTGCTACTACTGCTGCTGGTAAAAAATTGAGTTTTTACACTGCATCTGGATTCGTACCAAACCTAAAACCTGTCTTTGAGCTGCGAAAATCTGCCAATTCTAGTCACAGGTAGTTCTGAATGTGTTTCAGAGCTTCCAGGTACGTAAAACTCGTGTTTTTACACGGCCTCAAGAACGGTGCCAGAGGTTTTTTCCGAATTAGAAAAGGTTTTTTGATGTTTTAAGCTCTAGCTCGTGTACTGACGTTATCTGTTGTGTGGTCGGAAACTAAAAGTTTAATATTTATCTTTCTTTTGCCATTGTCGGAAGGCGAATGGGTCAAATTCATGTGTAAGTGGTAGAAGCACAACCTACTGCCCTTAAAAAGGGTTTTCTACTATTGCTAAGTCATTGGACTTGTACTGCTGGGTCGTTGGACTCATACTGCTGAGTCGTTGGACTCATACTGCTGAGTCGTTGGACTCATACTGCTGAGTCGTTGGACTCGTACTGTTGAGTCGTTGGACTCGTACTGTTAGGTTGTTGGACTCGTACTGTTGGGTCATTGGACTCATACTGCTAGATCGTTGGGCTCGTACTATTAGATCGTTGGGCTCGTACTGTTGGGTCGTTGGGCTCGTACTGTTGGGTCGTTGGGCTCGTACTGTTGAGTCGTTGGACTCGTACTACTGGCATCACTGTCGCACTGCTGCATGGAATGACTCAATTTTTACTGCCTTGGTAATTGTGCTAGACTGTTTTAGCTCACCAAAGCCTGTGGAAAGGTGTTTTCAAGGCGTCAGAGGTTTCTCCGGGGTTTTAGAAGTTTAAAGGTGGATTGCCACTTTATTTGAGATGCGTTCCTACAAGGAACGATAGTCACTCTATATGTTAACTTTGAGGACCAACTAGCTGATCTGCCACTAAAGGTTTTCGAAGAAAGGAATTTGAGTATCTTCTCTCCTAGTTGGGCCTTCATGATATCTACGATCCAGCTTGAGAGGGAGAGTTAAGAGTCAGGGGTAGTTTAGTATTTTACTAAACTTCAGTTAGTTATTAATACATGTTTTAGGGTTGTAGGTCATTAAGACCTTACAACCTCTTTCTCTCCTTCTCTCTTCCCCTTCTTTCTATTTCTTCAGTTTTCTCTCATGTTCTATCTTCCTTCACTAAATCTAACAGTATCATAGTTTTTTTTCTTATTTATTTATAGGGATTGGTGGGCAAACTGCATTGAAATTTATTCGGCAATATGGTTCAATAGAGAATATATTGGAGAACATTAACAAAGAAAGGTAAATTTTGTTTTTTCTATTTCTTTTTAGACTATAATTGATATTACTTAATGTTATTTCATGAAATTCTAGTGAATCTTATCCATTATGGGGAAAAAGATTTGTCTCATAGAGTCAAATGGCTCTTGTGTTTTTTATGAAGATATCAAATTCCAGAGAATTGGCCATATCAACAAGCTCGACACCTCTTTAAAGAGCCTTTAGTTTTGGAAAATGATGAGCAGCTTGAGATTAAGTGGTCTCTTCCAGATGAAGAGGTCATCAATGGCACATTATTTCTTATTTAAATTTGTATCTTTCTCTAGTTATTGTGAACTAAGATTACTTTTGTTTTGATCATCTGACAGGGACTTGTAAACTTTCTTGTGAATGAAAACGGGTTCAATCTTGACCGAGTGACAAAGGCATGACTCTCATCTTGTGCTTCTGAGTTTCTTAAAAATCACTGTGTTGAGGTTATCTTATTTTTACGAACATCCGAACATTATATGTTTATTGACAGGCGGTTGAGAAAATCAAAGCAGCCAAGAATAAATCATCGCAAGGACGGTAAGCATTGCTATTCTTTTTATTATATTATTATGTCCCACCATATTTATTTTAAGAGATTATGTCCTACTGTATTAAAGTTCCTATAGTTTGTGATAGTGGTTTTCTACTTTTTGATGCATAGGTTGGAATCTTTCTTCAAACCAGTAGCAAGTGTTACCACACCCCTTAAGCGGAAGGTATCCAAAGTCATTCTTATGCCTTCTATATCATTCTTTAGCATCTGGAGACTTGAGTATGCGAAATGTTTTCAGTTTGAGCTAGTTTACATTTTCCAATCCTCTCAGTCGGATATTCTCCCTGATATGACATTGAACAGGTTTTCTTATTTCTGTTGATCCATTTATGAATTCTCTCCTATACTTTTCATTCTGTGAGTAGTTGGTTTAACATCTGGAAGATATATAACTTCATATTAGTTCAAAGTAGCGTATCATTAGTTGCTGCATCTTCTGAGCATCTGCATGTAAGTTCCCAAGTATTTCTTGAAAGTAAAGCAAGAATTCGAGTTTTGCTTTGAGATATTGGGATTCGTCATGAGATCTGCTACTCCATTGACAACTGAAAGGCTTTAAGTTCTTGTTTAGAGTGATGTCCTTGTGATGAGGATTAGGTTTTACATGCTAATGCAACTGCATTATTGGACGTTGAAGTGCTTTTTCAATCAAAGTTTGTTGCACAATTGGTTTTACTTTACTCACGTTTGCTGACATTCTATTTTTATATCTGTTTTTAGAACTAATTTTTGTTTGAACTGAAATATATTTTCTTTAACGACAGCCTGTGTCTATTTATCCTGATTTTGTACCCAACCACTCTTTGATTAGCATCTTGTATAAGTTTTGCCTATAATAGACATATTATTTAATCTACTATAGTTGATGATATTTACTTCTGTTTATTGACTAACCCATCTTAAGAAAAGAAAATCATAGAAGCAGAGAAGATGGTAGAAGCTTGTCAGGATCTAATCCTGGATGGTATCTATGTCGTTCCCTGATTGTTGACAGGAAACCATATGCACTATTGGAGCACCCAACCTTCCTCTCAAATCTAAGATGCTACTATCCATACGAACTTCCATCTGCTCAAGGCATCCGCACTTTGGAGGCTTAACCCTGCTAAAAAATTCATTGCTTTGCTCTGAACAATCAGGAGCCTCTTTGTGTTGTGTTCATTTTCTTGCATGAGCTGACAACCAGTCTTATGCTTGATACAAACTCTTCTTTGTCTTCTTGTTTCAGTATTTAGTTTCAACTGAACAGGGTTATACACCCAGTACTCGCCTAGAATCTGTTATTAATGCGAAGTACAATAGACATCATTTTGATGCCTTTCGTCACAGCTCTTGTTTGGAATTTCATGCCGTTGCTGAGTAATGATATTTCTTATTGGAAAAAATACGTATATAGCAATGGTGCCAGCATTTTTTTCTAGGAGAATTCGAACCTAACAGGCATGTGGATGATCAGAAATTTTTATCTTTTGAAGCAATTTAGATGAAAAGCTAGCATTCTACTATAACCAAATGACGCCATACATATTTTCCTTTTCTTTTGCATTATACGAAGTGCGTTCTCATATTTTGTTGCTCTGTCAACTCCAAAGCAGGAAACTCAAGAGAAGATGGCAAAAGTAGCTGCTAACAAGAAATCAAAGCCGAGCAGTAGGAAGAAGTAGATGAAGACGAAGCTAATCGTACACAAAAAATGAAATTTGATGTTCCAATTTGATGTTCCATCTGTAGTTCTTGCTGTTCTCTATTTATGTAGAATCTTAAAATATTTCTTTTGCTCGAAGTTGAATGGGTTTTTGTATGTATCATTCTGCTTTCGAGGTTGAATTTGTTCAAACAATCCCGTTTTACACCATTCGGTTGAGATGGTTGAGGGTTCTCACGTTAGTAACTCTTTACGTTCAGCCGTTTCTATTATCATTACTGTAACTTAGGGAGAACCAACGGGCACTGTAGAACATATACCATCCGACGTTTAGTTATTTCGGCCTAACTAGGGGGATCCGACTTGGTGGCCGTTTCCTCATCCGGTACTGACACAGTGTCACGTCTCAATTGGTGCACGAATCATTACTCAGTGGTCCGACCTTCGGGGAACTTTCTTCAGTTCATGAGTCATTCTAGAGAGAAGTAAATCAGGCTCAGTATGTCTTTCTCAATGTTTGAATGATTTTATTTAAAAAATAGTAGCAAACATGGGCATGATTTTATTTAGAAAATAATAGCAAACATGGGCTGCTGGAGTGAATATTTCACAGGTCATAAAGCACAAAGCAAGCAAAGGAAGCTCTATTTTGCCGGCAATAGCTGATCCAGCGCTAGAGACCAACCTGACGTCATGGCCCACCCCTATTAAGGCCCGCCCACGAAAAGGTCGCACATGTAAATAACCGACCACGTTATAGCCCGCCGAAAAAGAGGCCCACCCACGAAAAGGCCCACTCAAGAAGACCGCCGCCCACGACCAGGCCCGTCCACATTTACGCTAAGACAAAATAGGCCCACCAACATAAAAGCATCAAGACCAAAAGCCCCGCCCACAAAGAAGCCCGCCAAAGAAAAGACCCACCCACTTTAAGGCAAACCCACGTTTCAGCCCACCCATGTTTAAGCCCGCCCATGTTTATACCACCCACGAAAACGCACGCCCATGTCTATACCTCCAACGAAAACGCCAGAACACATTAACGCCCGCCCGCGAAAAGAACAAAAGAAAACAGGCCCAATGACAAAACGACCCACTAACAAAACAGCACGCCAGCAGAACGGCCCAGATGAAGCCCGACCAAGACGAATCCAGTCACATTAAATGCCCATAAAAGGCAAAACCCAACAAAAATAAAGCCCATACACAGATGAAAACAAGAAAGACAAAACCCAGCCCAGACAAAGCCAACAAAGAAGAAGCAGAGACCAGACGAACCGCCGCCCACAACATGCCCAACAGAGAGGAAGCAAAGCCCAGACAAGTCACGTCGAGACGAAGAACGGCGCAGTTGAAGCACGACCAGACAAACCTGCTCCCAAACAAGCAAAGCCCAAACGAAACAGGCCATAAAAAGCCCATCCAAGAAGAAACCCAACGAAATGAACCCCAACAAACAAAGCCAGAAAAGACGAAGCCCGGCCAAGAAAATACAAGCCCAGTCAAAGAACAGAAAGACGAAACAAACCCCATACAAACAACAAAAAAGAGAAGCCCACCCCGAAGAACCCAAAAAAGCTGAATCCCAAAGAAGACAAAGCCCACCAATGATAAAATCCCAACAAAAAAACTACAGTCAAGATGAAACCCAGCCCATCCAAAGAACCGACATATATAACAAAGCCCAGCCCAGTGGAAACCAGGCCTAGATGAAACTTGCCACAGAAAACACCTGCCCACGCCAAGAAAAACCCACCAAGAAAAACCCACCAAGAAAATGCCCAACAACCAAAAGCCCATAAAATTCTAATAGCCAAGCCCAGAAAAAGCCCAAAAACTCCAGATTTCAGAAAGCCCATCCGCATGAATTCTAGCCCTATAGGAAGCCCATCCCAGACGACGTAAAGCCCATAGAAAACTCTTTCGTCACGAAGCCTTGACTGCCCAGCTAAGTTAAAGCCCATTCAAGCCCAGAGTTAATTAAGCCCATCTCAATCGAAGGTCTGCCTTGATAAAGCCTAGTTAAATCGAAGCCCAGCCTTGCCTAAACCCAGCCTAGTGGAAACACGGCCATGAAAGGGCCTGCCCACCAAAACTTGTATCAGAGGAAAGTGGCGCAGACATAACACGCTCCTGACAAAGCCCCGCTAATACAATGCATGTCCCAGACGTATCCAAGTCCAGATGAAGGCCAGAAACTCGAAGTAATGACCTAATGAAGCCTATCGAAGTCGATGCCTACCCCAGAAATATTCCAGCCAATATAAAGCCATCCCAACTTGAAGCCCAGAGCAAACGAAACCCAGGCTACACGAAACCCAATCAAAACGAAGGCCGGAAAAGATAAAGCCCGGCCAGAGATAGACCTGCCCATGAAAGGACCCGCCCAAGAAATGCCCTGCCCACGAAAGGCCAGCCATCGAAAAGTCCCGCCCACCAAAAGGCCTCCCCACGAAAAGAACAAACTACGAAAAGGTGTGCCCAAGGAACAACCCGCCCACAAAAGGGCACGCCAAGAAGATCGTCCAACAGAAGCCCGGCCTAGACGAAGCTTGGTCCAGCAAAAGCCCAGAGAAGACATGACGTCGTAAAAATGTTGCCAATACGGAAGAAATACAAGACGAAACCCAGCCCAGACTAAAACCTAACAAGAGGAAGCCTAGCACAGACGAAGCCACGCCCAGAAGAAACCCAGCCGACACTAAGTCCATCCAAGTCGAATCCCATCGAAATGAAACTTAGGAAGTGCAGTCCATTATTAGCCCTCCCCAGAGGAAGCCCGCCTTAGAGGAATCTCGCCCCAGGGGAAGCCCGACGCCAACGAAGCCCGACCCTAATGAAGCCCAACCTGAAGCTCGGCCCAGACTAAGCAAGGCTATGATGAAGCCCAGACAATGCATGGGCTTGACGAAGCTTGGGCCAGAAGAAGCCAAGCCCATAGATGCCCAGCAAAACGAAACTCAGCCCAGACAATCACCTACCTTCCTTAGCCGAGTCCAATCGAAGCCCAGGACAATGGAAACCTAGCTAAGCCGAGTCCCATTCGACTTTTAGCCCATTCGTTGGCTAGGGCATTCGTATGCCAGTTCATTCGGTGGCTTAGACCACAGAATGGCCAGACCATTCTTTGTTTAGCCCAGACGAATTCCATCCACGGCGAATCTGAGCCCGGATGAACCCATTTTTACGTACCTTGACACGTGAGCCTAATGTTGTAGAAGCCCAGCCCAAATGAAATCTATCTCAGACGAAGCGCATCTCAAACAAAACCAATCAAGACGAAGCCGATTAGTGGAAGACTGGCCCAGACGATGCCTTCTCTACCAAAATGAAGCCCAGATGGAGTTCTGGCCCAAACTTAGCACAGATCGAGTTCTGGCCCAAACTTAGCACAGTTCGAGTTCTGGCCCAAAATAAGCCCAGTTGAAGCCCAACTAAGCCCAGTTGAAGCCCAACTTTGACTCTTCTCTTCCTGTCGAAGGCCTGCCCAAAAAAATCCAGCCCATTTGATAAGCAGCCTAGTCAAAACCCAACTCAGACTAATGCTAATTAAGTAGAAGCCAGACCTATCCCACGCACGTATCCCCCGTATCCCATGCACGTATCCCACATATCCCACGCACGTATCCACTCCCAACGTATATCCGACTCACGAACGTATCCCCCACACATATCCCACGCACATATCCCACGCACGTATCCCCACGTATCCCACGTATCTTATCCCACGTATCCCACGTATCACGTATCCCATGCTATCCCACGCACCTATCCCACGCACGCACCTATCCCACGCACGTATCACGCACATCCCACGCACGTATATCCCACGCACTCCCACGCACGTATCCCACGCACGTATCCCACGCACGTATATCCCACGTATCCCACGTATCCCACGCACGTATCCCACGCACGTATCCCACGCACGTATCCCATGCATGTATCCCACGCACCTATCCCACACACTTATTTTATCCTTTAAAAAAAAAATTTTATAAATAAAATATTTTTTTATATTTTTATGAACTTAAATTCAACGGATAGGTGCGTTAGCAAAGTGCTTGTAACATACTCTTCTTCAAATTTCAGCAGCAGTCGATGCAATTACTCGTCTTCATTATGTCAGCACTCGTTAATCATTTTTCCAGTGGACGGTGCTTTTCTGAGTCCAATTTCCATCGAGAGGTGCAAGCTGACGATATCATCCACCACCCATCTCTGCGTAGACACTTTTTCTTTTCCGGTACCTAGCACAAGTCGAATCTGGCGCTCCTTCACGGTGGAGGCTGCCGAGCTTGATATTCTCCTAAACTCCAAAATTCCCATCGTCGTCTTCCGCTTACCGTCTTACTTTAATCAGACATTAATGAAGGCAAACACTACACGTGTTCTGCATTAGGAAACTTCCCGAGTTATTGCTTCCTTCCTACCTGTTTGCGTCTGTGAGCACTTGACGTGGTCTAGTTTTTGTTTGCGACAGAAAACGGTTCTTAATCCAACTTCCGACCGTCTTTGACGTAAAACCTGTTTGTTGAAATTACTTTCCCGGATCCATTTCATCTCGTTTCTGTCGTGTCTCTTGCATAAATGGTCGCCTGAGGCCCCGAAACGAATCAGAGGAGGGGCTAATTGACAGAGGTTAGGAGGCGGCCAACATTGTTAGCCCCTCTCATCCATTAAAGAGCTCAGGTAAATGCAGCTTTAGCCAGATAAAGAAAAACGCCCTTTTTGATGTGGCTAAGCACCGAATTCCGCTTTTTATTCCATTCCAGCATTTCATCCTTTATCTAACATAACGTTGATTGTTAACCGAAAGCTGTTTCTTCCAGTACCCACCATCCTACACCGGATGATCGAAAATCAAGAATGAGATATTCCCGACCACTTGTTTCGTACTGGGTGCTTTTCTTCTTTGTTTTAGAGAATAAACCACATCTCTGGCTCGACATATCTTTTTTCATTGCTCGACGCCTTTTTCCATCTTTGGCTGATACTTTGAATTTTTGTGAGCTTGAGGGCGATTCGGGCTATCCTTGTGTAGATAGTTTCGATTATCGATTCTTGAAATCCCCATGCATGTCATAAATTCAAAATGGTTGCTTCAAGTGGCTGTGCGACACGTATCGTGTCACTTTCTCGCGGCCTCCCGTGAAGAGAAAATGTGCAGAGGAGTTTGAGAGGATGAGGTATCTTGTAATCACTGAGAGATGGTAGAAAAAGACGACTAACTGAAGAGACAGTATTAAAAAATTCCGATGCGTAGAGATATGCTCTCCCCCTAGTATGTTGTAAGTGTCGCCTCCAACATTCAAGTGGGTGCCTTTTTGGGGTTTAAATAGGCGTTCAGAAGGACAGAATGATCAAATCGTCTTGAAAGGAGGCATTGTATTTGAGGATTTGTATAGGTAGCATTGTCTTCTGTTTATTCGTAGGACACAGAATTTTTGTCTATGTTATGCTTTGCTTTGATACCTTCTGTTTTTCTCTCTGTAATCTGTAATCGCATTTTGCCTAGTTCGTTTTCATCAGGAATGTTAGTATTTGAGACGTGACTGTAGATTTGATCTTCTAATTAATTTTGGCTTTTGAGATTCCTCTCGATTGTTCTTCTTTTAGTGAACGTTTTGTTTCTCTGAGCTCTGAGTCTATGTAGTTTAATTTCTTGTCTTTTACCGTTTTATTGCTGCCACGGATTTTATTCTTTTGTTGTATGTTTAACTTTCTCTTGTCATTTTGTCTGAATGGGATTGCGGGTTGTTCAAATGAGTGAATTCAATCCATCAGCCATTAGGAATTGAAATTGCTAAATTATCTGACTGTGGATGGAACTTCTGTATCCCACTTCTTCTTTTCGGATTGAATCATTCATAAGCTGAATAATCAATTACTCATGCAGAAATTTATTCTCGCTGGATAGTTTTTTTTTCTTCTTTCACCTTTTAGTATAAATCATAAGAGCTTATGTAGAAACCAACTAATTTCGATGTTTTTTCTATTTTCCTCAGCTTCATTGAATTATCTTTTCAGGCTTTAGTTGAATTCTGAAATGGCTGCCAGTGGGATGTCAAACAAAGCCAAGTACGGATGCTTGCTTTTTGGTATGTTGCCCAAAAACTTCATTTTGTTCAACCTTGGGAGTGTCAAATAATACGAAAAGGAATCAATATTCTTTTCTTTTTCTTCTTAAAATGTGGAAGTGTCATTGATAAACATGTTTAGAGTAATGAACACAAAGCTACACAACATTTCGTATGGTTGATCTAATGCTTTGTAATGCTTCTAGTTCTCGCTATGGAAAAACCTAGGGCGAAAGGCATGTTGTTCTTGTGATTTTTCTGACTAATAATAATTGCCTTTTCTTAAACAATATGTGGAGAAAATCTCAAGCAACATATCTACGAGAAAAAAAATTTTTGTTGTAAGGTACAGGCGATGCCCTTTTCTATGTCTGATCATAGTTTTGGGTGATGATAACAATGAAAGTTTTGAGGTTAAAAAATAAGCCGATTAGGATTCTTGGTCGTCAGCCTCAGGTGGTTAAAGGTTTAACTGATTCTGGTCAGATTATTTTGTTAAATGTAAACTGACATCCAATGCCATTCCGGTGTTAAATGATAATTTTTCAGATATGGATGACACACTCTATCCAATGAGCTCTGGCCTCAACTTAGCCTGCCGCAAAAATATAGAAGGTGAGTTTTAACAGTTTATTATTAACAATAGTTGCAAAAGTTCGTTCTAGATTTCAGTGTTCTGGTCTAGTCTTACCAGAGAGTCTGGTAACAACCTTCTGAGAACCTTTGAAGAGAGTTAAAAATGTGACCCCAATAACAAGTGGCTGAATGAGCTCTTCTGAGCCTATTTGGCATAATTGTGGAGCTACCGCTGAACTCTAATGTTGCTCATGCTGATGGAATATTGATGACAGACTACATGTTGCACCATCTTCAAATTGAAGAAAGTGCAGTGCCAAAGATGTGCTTGGATTTGTACCGAGAACATGGGACCACCATGGCTGGCCTCAAGGTATGCCATCTTGCCAAAGACTCGGTTTAACCCTTTTCTTGATGCTTACACTGAGGTTATTTGATTTTGTTCTCTTCTTCCAGGCATTGGGCTATGACTTTGACAATGATGAATTTCATGCTTATGTTCATGGACGATTGCCTTACAACTCACTGAAGCCTGATCCTGTGCTCAGGAACCTCTTGCTTTCCATGCCACAGCGAAAAATTGTATGTCAGTACTCATTTGTTCCTGCTCTCTGTAACCAATATTGGAATGATGAACAAAATTTACAATGCACACCTGTTTGATTTGCCTAATATCTTTTTCTACAGATATTTACAAATGCCGACAAAGCTCATGCAGCTATAGTTCTCAGTAGGTTGGGCCTGGAAGATTGCTTTGAAGGGATTATCTGCTTTGAGACACTTAATCCACTTCGTAAATCTGGAAGTGATGACGATAACTACTTCAGTGGCAACGGTTTCGAGACTGAAAATAAACTAAGGCACACTCCTATTCTATGCAAACCAAACGTTGAAGCAATAGAAGCCGCTATTCAAATTGCCAATATTGACCCAGATGAAACTGTAATAACCTGGGCTATTTGCTAACCCTTTTCCTTCATGTTAGTTTCATCGTTCTCAAGGAAGTAAAGAAGTAATCCGTGGCTTATTCTTTTGCAGGTTTTCTTTGACGACAGCGCTCGCAACATTGCAGCAGGAAAGGCCGCAGGCCTTCATACTGTTATTGTATGATCCTAATAACGATAAAAAATTTCACTGTTAACCTCTTCGCTTCTCTTTTCTCCTTTAATATGATGGTATGGTGTTTGACGCGCAGGTGGGAACTTCAATGCTTGTCCCTGGAGCCGACTACGCTCTGAATAGCATCCACAACATTAAAGAAGCTCTGCCAGAGATATGGGATGCTGAAGAGGGGAGCAGATGGAGGCAGTTATTCAAAATGCTGTTATTGAAACTGTTGTTCTTGCTTAATTCTCTAGACATGACAGGGCCCCAGTGCGACTTATTAGATGTTGCAAGTAGGGGGAGTACGAGGAACAACAGTTGTAATATCTAATATCTAATGACTAATAAGTTTGATCGTAGATTTTCTCACTTTCAATTTTCATATCTGCTGGGTATCCTGATTTTTGCTTTTTTTTTTCTTTTAATAAGATTTTATTTTTTCAAGTGAGATGCGTTGGTAAGGCCAAAGGCCAAAAAGTACAAAACTGAGGAACGGGCTCTCTTAGTTATTACAACAAGATGTTTAAGGAACCCCTCGAACCTGGACCCCTTAGCTAATGCGTATCAAGGCCAATAGCTTCTTGAAATAAAAATACGTACTAAGGAATGGAATTGAAGTACAATTTACAATAGGAAAAAGTGCCATGGAGCAGGCAGCTGTTGCATCAACAGCACCAGCTAGGCCAGAGAAGGAAAAGACAATAGCACCTGCAACATTCGAGGAACTATGTGGGTATCCTGACTCTTAACGAGATAAAGCTTCACTCTTCCAAGATATTGCGAATGCAAAGAGAATTCTTTTCTCGAGGTGGAGGCTCCCCCGCGAAGCAGAAGAAGGGGAAGGAGTCTACCAGAAATTGGGTGGTGCGGTCTTTCTATTCCAAATCTGCAGATTTTAAAAATTCTAATATTGTTGCCACAAATCCCAAACCCGTACATGCTGCCACTATCAAGGACCAGAAGGAGAAGAAGAATTCTACTCGTGTTGCCACAAATCCCAAACCACCAGCTTCAACTGTCGACGATCGCGTCAATGGAAACTTGGTAAGGAGGATTCTCGGGGGGACCAGAAGGAGAAGAGTTCGTATGATGGGAATCCCGCCGTTTTCTTTCTACAGTCTGTAATAGACTCTCAGGCGGACAAGTTCAAGTTTTGCTTGGTGGGGAAGTTCCCCAAATAGCGGCTGAGCATGTCCCATATCAGAGAATGGGCCACGGCGAAGTGGAGGCTCAAAGGTCAGTCGTCGATCACCTTACTGGATCATCGCCATGTCTTCGTGACTCTGGACAACGAAGACGACATGGTCCGTGTTTGGGGCAGAAATCGGTGGTTCGTCCGGGGTCACCTGATGATGAAAGTGTTTAAGTGGTTTCCGACCTTCGTTCCGTCCAAGGAGGAGCCATCTTCTGCCGCGATTTGGGTGTCTCTGCCTTTTCTTCCCGTGGTGTTCTTCCAGGAAGAGTTTTTGTCTCCAATTGTGTCTTTGGCGGGGAAGGTGTTGGGCATCGACGGCCCCACAAGGAATCTCTCTCGGACGAACGTGGCGAGGGTGAGCGTCGAGGTCGATCTCCTCAAGGACGTTCCGCGACAGGTCTGGGTTGGGGTCGGAGAAGGAGGCTTCTGGCAAGATCTCTACTATGAGAGATTGCCTCCCTATTGTGGTTATTGCAGGCAACAGGGGCACTCGATCAAAGCTTGCGAAACCACTCGAAGCCATTCATCTCGGAGTAAAACTGGGCAACTGAAACCCAGCATCAAGAATCCGAATTCCCAAACCGGAGTGGATCAGAGACGCTCGGAGGAATACTTCAGTAAATCCAAGCGGGTTCGAATTTCTCCCATTATTGAAGATGAAGATGGGAGTAATCTGGCCCGGCGACAGGATTCGAATCAATCAAAGGGAAGAAGGGAAAGGAAGTAGTGGAGGGTCGTGCAATATCAGAGGCTTCCCTTCCTGTATTATCACATGGCGGAAGCTCTTTTGGAGAAGAGAGAGGAGAGCGCTCAAATGCTAGTACGAGTAAAAATGAGGTCGTTGTATTAGCAGACGACCCAAATCTTCCAGACAGTGTAGGAGACACAGTCCCGCGAGACCAAGAGTCTCCTTTACATACAGAAGTCGGTGGGAAAGGTTTCGGCGTAGCACAGGGAGAAAGCTTTCACCGGGTCGAGCGGAAATCCCCTTCAAAAGAGTAAGTTTATGCGTATCGGAGTATCCCCTTCGTTTAAACCAGTACTTGAAAATTGAAAAAGGTTAGAGAAGAAAATCTGGAAAGGAAAAGAAGGAGACTTTCGGTTTATCTTCTGTTACAACACTATTTATACATATTTTGGATAGAATAATGCTAACGGTACGTCACTGTAGTGTACCGTTTGCATCTGACGAGGATAGCTTATGTGCTTATTTGGCAATGAGAAACCGGAACATTCAGTTTCCGGTTTTCTCAGCGGGAAGGAGGCGGGAGGGAGAGGGAGCGGGAGAGGGAGAGGGATGGAGGCCGGAGCGGGAGAGAAGCCGGAGGAGAGGGAGGAAGCCGGAGCGGAGGGAGAGGGAGGAAGCCGGAGCGGGTGGGAGAGGGAGGAGCCGGGGTGGGAGGGAGAGGGAGGGAGCCGGGGTGGGAGGAGAGGGAGGAGCCGGGCGGGAGGGAGAGGGAGGAGCAGGCGGGAGGGAGGGAGGGAGGGAGCGGGAGGGGAGAGGAGGGGCGGGCGGGAGGGAGAGGGAGGGGCCGGGGCGGGAGGGAGAGGAGGGGGGGGAGGGAGGGAGAGGGAGGGGGGGGGGGGGGAGAGGGAGGGGCCGGGGTGGGAGGGAAAGGGAGGGGCCGGGGTGGGAGGAAGGGGCCGGGGTGGGAGGGAAGGGCCGGGGCCGGAGGGAAAGGGAAGGGGCAGGAGCGGGAGGGAAAGGGAAGGGGCAGGAGCGGGAGGGAAAGGGAAGGGCAGGAGCGGGAGGGAAAGGGAAGGGCAGGAGCGGGAGGGAAAGGGAAGGGGCAGGAGCGGGAGGGAAAGGGAAGGGGCAGGAGCGGGAGGAAGAGGGAAGGGGCAGGAGCGGGAGGAAGAGGGAGGGAAAGGGAGGGAGCAGGATGAGGCAGCGGGAGGGAGGCCGGAGCGGGAGGGAGGGGTCGAGCCTCCCGCGGCCTCCCTCTCCCGCTCGGCGGGGCCAGGCCGCGGGAGCAGGAGCCTCCTCCCTCCCGCTCGGCCTCCCCCCTCTCGAGAGGGTGGGCGGCGGCGGGCGACGAGAGAGGGCGGGGCGAGAATGGGTGGACAGTGAGAGGGGGGACGAGAGACGAAGGGAATGTAAAACCGGAAACCTAAAATTCCAGTTTTCAATTTCCCAATTGGCTTCTGACGTGGATGCCACATAAGCCATCCACGGCGCAAACGGTACGCTACTAGCATTACTCTTTTGGATAATGGATGTCAGTTGTCTTCCACTATTTCACAACTTACACTAAAAGAATAAAAAATAAAACTTTTACACGTAGGATTACGAGCCAACATACATTCTCCTCATCCCAATATATCTTGAAAGGATGAAACCAGCTTTGTACTTATCACGAACTCGATCTCCAAATATTTGGTCCCATTCGTGGAAAACTGGGTTGGCTGTTATATGGAGAGCTGCTTTATTATCACACCATAAAGAAATTATTGAAAACTGCACAGGGATCAGAAAATCAGATAAGATATAAGAACACCATTGAATTTCCCATAAAGTAGAAGCTATACTCTAGCTTCAACGGATGAGCGAGAAACTGTATTTTGCTTCTTTGTTTTATATGAGATCAAAGCTGAAACAAGGAACACACAAAAACCAGTAAGGGAACGTCTCGTATCAGAGCAGGTACCCTAATCTGCATCACTATATGCCTCCAAAACCAGTGAATTGCGTGCCGGATAATACAAACCCTTGGCTGGAGTCCCTTTGAGATAACGAATCAAATGAAGAGCAACATTCCAATGGTCTTCAGTAGGTCTAGCAACAAACTAAGTTGTTGAACACCAAAAGTGATGCCCGGTCTTGTAAAATTCAAATGCAAGAGTCTGCCAATAAGTCTTATATATTTTTCAGCATCTTTAAGAGGAGAACCAGAAGTAGCTAACAGTTTGAGTCCCCTGGATAATGGAGTATCAGCCGGTTTGGCTCCCATTAGACCAGCATCATTAACTTAAGAGGAGAACCAAAAGTAGCTAACAGTTTGAGTCCCCTGGATAATGGAGTATCAGCCGGTTTGGCTCCCATTAGACCAGTATCATTAACAAGGTCTAAAACATATTTTCTCTACTTCAGCATTTTGAGCTATTTCAACACCTAAAAAATATTTGGCACATCCCAAATCTTTGATAGTAAATGTAGAGTGAAGAAACTCTTTCACCCCCAAAATATCACTTTCATGTAAACCGGTGATCAATACATCATCCACATATACAATCAAGGCCAGAAAAGAAGACGAAGAAGTCTTTACAAATAAACAATGATCATGAGGACTGACGGAAACCAAATACCTGAAGTTTGGCACAAAATTTTGAGTTCCATTGGCGTGATGCTTGCTTCAAACCATATAACGACCTCTTGAGTTTGCAAACCTCACCATCTTTGGCCTTCGAATAACCCTCTGGAAGTAACATGTAGACTTCTTCCTCAAGATAGCAATGAAGAAATGCGCTATTAATATCCACCTGATGTATTGGCCAACTATTTGTAGTAGCAATGACAAGAAAAATGCGGACAGTAACAAGCTTGGCCACCGGAGAAAAACTGTCAGTATAATCAATGCCTTCAATCTGATTATACTCCTTAGAAACAATACGTGCTTTTAAACGTTCAACAGACCCATCAGGATTAAGCTTCACCTTGTAAACCCATTTTGAACCAATAGGCTTCTTGCCATCAGGTAATGGAACTAAGTCTCATGTCTCATTTGCCTCTAAAGCCTGCAACTCCATCTCCATAGCCTGCACCCACTCCTTACGAACACAAGCCTGTCTATATGATTTTGGTTTTGAATTTGAGAGACCGTACCAATAAAATTCATATATGCATCTGAAAAATGAGGGTTAGGAAAATATGGATAAGAAAGAGGGGTATATGATGTATAGGGAGGTGTTTTAGAGGGTGTAAGAGACACTAAAGAACTAGTAGAAATGGGAGTTGTAGAAGGAATAGAGGAAAAGGAAAAATTGGTGACAAAGTCTCTTAGCCATGCTGGTGTAGACTTACAACGATTACTTCTCCATAAAGGTCGTAAATGTGATGATTCTGATAATAAAGGGGGTGCTAGGACCATATCATGTATTGCAGTGGAAGGTGAATCATTATTGACCGAAGAATCAAGAGATGGACTATTATGAACCAAATGACCATGACCAACATGTAAAGAATCTCTAACCAATTCTGGAGATTGTGAAGCATCATAAGATATTGGAGTATGACCAGAAACAAATGGACAAGAAGTAGGAGTAGACAAATTATTAACATCAACTGTTTTTGGTAAAGAAACAAATTGACTATCAGAAAGAGATTTTGTGGCACATGGAAAAATAGTTTCATGAAACTTGACATCTCTAGAAGTAAAAATTTTTTGTGAGTCTAAATCAAGCAATTTGTAAGCCTTTTGACCCGACTCAAAACCCAGAAACATACACCTAGAAGCACGAGGATCAAATTTATCTTTTTGCGGTTGTGTTAGTAGCAAAACACAGACAACCAAAAGTTCTAAGCATGGCATAATCTGGAGTCTTATTATAAATAAACTCATAAGGTGTCTTCCACTGCAATACAGAAATTGGTAACCTTTCTGAAATATAGGTAGCCATAAAGAGAGCATGTCCCCAAAATTTTTTTGGTGCGTGAGCTTGGATCAAAAGGGCTCTAGTTAGTTGAAGTAGGTGCTTGTGTTTACGCTCCACAACCCATTTTGTTGTGGAGTATAAACACAACTCGTTTGATGAATTATACCCTTGGTTTTAAGGTATTCCTGAAAATTAGAACTCAAAAATTCAAAACCATTGTCTGATCGAATAACTTTGACACCCTTAGAAAATTGTGTCTGAATCATGACTAAAAAGGTTATCAAAGTAGAAGAAGTGTGAAACTTGGTAGGTAAAAGAAATGTTCAGGTTGCTCTACTATAGTCATCAGCTATAGTAAGCATAAAATGAATACCAGTAATATATGGTTGCCTATATGGCCCCCATAAATCAACATGAATCAAATCAAAAGGACTAGTGGAATGAGTGAGACTGATTGGAAAAGAGAGATGTTGTTGTTTAGACAATGGACAAACAGTGCATGAAGAAATGTCATGAGGATCAACACCAGCAATAAAAGATAAATGTTTGAGCAGAGAATAAGAAGCATGACCCAATCTCTTATGCCACAGAAACAAATCAGATACTGAAGTATTATTTATGTAAGAAGGTTCATTACAAGGAAAGAACAAAGATTGTACAGGACAAGAATAAGTATTGACAAATTTCTGTACAAACTTCGTTCTGAAACTATTTTTGTCAAGTACATAGAGATTTCCTAAAAACTTTCCCACTGCAAGGATCTTCTTAGTTTTCAGGTCCTGCAATACACAATGAGTTGGATGAAAAATAATTTTCAATTGGGCTGTTCTAGTGAGCTGGCTAGCAGACAATAGATTGGAACTAAAATCTGGTATGTAAAGAACAGTTGTTAAAGTAAAGTTGGCATGTAGTTTGACAATACCAAGTATATGAACAGATTTGGTTGTATTCTCAGGAAGGTATACAGGAATATCATGTGTTTGTTTAGCAAATTTTTCAAACAAGGCCAAAGAATTGCATATATGATTAGAGGCACCAGTGTCTACAACCAAATAAACCTCATCACATAACCCAAATCCATTTATAGCAGTAATTAAGGCTACATTTATACCTGCAAATTCTGCAACCTGTGCAAATTAACATGTGCACCACCAACTACCATCTTGCCGTTCATATGCTTCGCCACCTCTTGTTGAATTATTTCAGTCCAATTAGGAATAGAATTGTCAGCCTTCTCATTTATTTCACTCAAATCTGCATCAAATGGGATTTCAACAGCATTAACATAATTCTTTTCCTTTAGAGGTTTATACCACTCAGGAAAACCATGCAATTTGAAACAAGTGTCTTTGGTGTGTCCAACTCGATTACAATGATCACAAACCAAGTTCTGTTTATCCTTCTTTGCTGAATCAAATCTCTTGCTATTCCCCCTTCCAAGACCATTCTTATTCACACCCTTTCTACTATTATTCACTACCCTAGACCAAAAGAGCAGTAGTATCAGATCCTTCAACATAAAGCTTATTAACTTGACGATGTTTTTCAACCTTTTGAATCATAGCATAGGCGTTGTTAATAGACGCCATAGGATCCATCACAGTAATCTGATTTCATATATGATCATAGCCATCATTTAATATTATGAGAAACTGCATTAACCGATTTAGAGTTGTAGCCTCTAAAATATCTCTGGAAGCACCACAAGTACATTTTCCACAAACACACTTGGGAATAGGCATCAAACAATTCATCTCATCCCAGATTTTCTTCAATTTGTTAAAATATTGAACCACAGTAGACATACCTTGAGTAATCGAACTCACTTCTCTTTGTAATTGATACATCAACGGTCCATTACTTTCTCCAAACTATTCTTCAACTTCCTCCCATAGTTCTCTAGCAGAAGTAGCATATTCTGCAATTTTCTTAATCATTGAGTTAAGAAGCCACGAAGTCACCATCAGATCTACACGTTTCCATTGCTCAAACGTAGCTGAGCTTTCCTTTGGTTTCTCAATTGAACAATCGATGAATCCGAGTTTGACTTTTGCTCCGAGAGTAATTTTAAAAAACCCTGATCTCCAATTTACATGCATCAAAACAGGAGGGAGAATATCAATTTTATAAGGAGCAAGAAAGGAGAAGCAAGAGGACGAAGATGTCTTGAACCACGACCACTTTCAATTCGAATTCATCAAATTTTTATATAAATATGAACGCAAGGTTACAGTACTCAGCAAGAACTGGATAGGATTCCAAATAGTATTTCTTACAAACCAAGCACTTCCATTTAGCATAGACTCGTCAATCACACTACCCCAATTTAATAACGCCGATTCTCAAACCTCCACATTCATGGAACAAGATTTTTTAGATTTCCTATTGATTAACGAAAGCTCTGTACTAGCTCAGCCAGAGATTTCATTACAGATAAGATATATTTTATGGCAGACACACACACACACTCCATTTTTCAGTAACGAGTCTCAGAAATTACTACCAGACTACATATGTTGGATACATGGAACCGGATTTCTGGATTTTGTTTTCTCTGTTTCGCGCAGACTCTGATCAACCGGAGATATCAATGGCTTTTACCTGAGGCTTGGGAGCTTCTACTTTGGGGACGGTGACAGTGAGCACTCCGTTCTCCATCGCCGCTTTCACCTGATCCACCTTCGCGTTCTCCGGCAGCCGGAACCGGCGCATGAACTTACCGCTGCTTCTCTCGACGCGGTGCCAAGTATCGTTCTTCTCCTCTGCTTCTCTGTTCCTCTCGCCGCTGATCTGCAGAACCTTGCCTTCTTCCACCTCTACCTTCACTTCTTCCTTCTTGATCCCTGGAAGATCGGCTTTGAAGATGTGGGCTTCCGGGGTTTCCTTCCAATCGATCCGGGCGCCGGCGAATGCAGAGACCTCGTTGCTGGAATCGGAGAAGCGAGGGAAGGAAGAGGTCAGGGAATTAGTACCGAAAGGGAAGCCGTCGAAAGGGTCATAGAGGTCATGAGAGAAAGGGTCGAAGATGTTGGATCGTCGTCCGAAGAAGCTCGGAATGATCGACATTTCCGCGATTGAACAAAGAAAATACGACTTGAATCGATTTTCTGAAAAGAACACTCAACGCTGATTTCACCAATTTCTGCGATGAGCGAAAGCGGAAGAGGTTGACGGATATTTATAGCTGCTCTGAAACGGACTCTAGATGCAGCTTCTCCATACCTCTTTTTTTCCTGCGAGAATCTTCTCGAGGTCGACGAAGGCGCCAGAAGACTCCACAGACAAAGGGGGAAATTAATAAACTCATCAATAACAGAACCAAAGTTCTTTAAGTTTTAAAAATTTTCTGTAACACTTTTGAGTACAGCAACCCTCACTGTAGCAGTGGGTATTAAAATATTTTTTGTGGGTCCCACTGAGTTAAGCCTCGGTACTCATAGCATTACTCAATAGTAAATCATTTAGTTTATTACAAACACATACCGTTACTTAATCTAATTACAGCTTTCGATAATTCATGAGAACTTCTTCGGTTCTTTTTGGAATTCACGAGAATTGCAAAAAATAATAATAATAATAAAGTTATAAACAGTGAATGTGTGATTTTTGGAATTTTCTGCCGTCTTCTTCCCGAATCGCTTCTACACCTCATTACCGAGCATGATGCTCTGCGTTCGTCTATAAAAGATACTCTGAACTTTTCATCATCCAATTTCAGTACACTTTCAAAAAAATTTCAGTAAGTTTAGAATTTTAGATGAGCGCACATCTCCATATTGTAAAGGAGACTATCCATTTTGGACCTAAGCCAGCATGGTTTTACTAATAATTTTTCTAACACTCTCTCTCATATAGGCCCGATTTTAACCTGAGACATAATAAATTGGACTATAAACCTATAGACAAAAGACAAATTGGACTATAAACCCACCGACAAAAATGAGGATTTGACCCACGCATGGAAAAAGGCTCTGATACTATGTTAGAATTCTGGATGGCTCAACGA
Organism: Aristolochia contorta; assembly: GCA_022405105.1. NCBI lineage: Eukaryota > Viridiplantae > Streptophyta > Magnoliopsida > Piperales > Aristolochiaceae > Aristolochia > Aristolochia contorta. The sequence goes on along the minus strand of CM039670.1, from coordinate 17,596,615 downwards.
ACCCACGTCTCCATATTATAATGATAATATCCGTTTTGGACTCAAACCCGTAAAATTTTGCTAATTTGTTTTACCCAATGGCCTCGTTATATGGCCTCGTTATATGGCCTCGTTATAATTGAAATGTGATTCCACATCTGATGTCCATGATTCTTTTGGGACTATTTCTTCTAGCCAATGAGACAGATCTCGCAAGATGTTTGTTTTGGACGGCCTCTTCTGCAACTTCAGCGCGTACTCCAGGTTCCACATCACGTCCCCTATGGAGGGTCTGTCGACGCCGTTGTCGGCGAGACACTTCTCCGCCGTCTCCGCGTACACTCTCAAGCAGTCCGGTTTGATCTTGCCCTTGAGGTGGGGGTCGATCACCTCCTCGAGCGTGCCCTCCTTCCGGCAGTGGAGAGCCCAGTCGGCGAGGCTGACCTGTTCCCTGGGCAGCCCCGGTTCGATGGCCGGCCTCGCCAGTAGCACCTCGAACAGCACCACCCCGAACGAGTACACATCCGACTTGTTTGTCGGCTTCTGGCTCCGGAGGTACTCCGGGTCCAAGTACCCGAAGCTCCCCTTCACCCCAGTGCTCACGTCAATCTGGTCCACGCTCGGACCCGTCCAAGCGAGCCCGAAGTCGGACAACTTCGCCAGCCACTTCTCGTCCACCAGAATGTTGGTCGTCTTCACGTCCCTGTGAATGATTGTGTAATTCATCCCCGTATGGAGGTAGTGGAGCCCCCTCGCCGCCCCAATGCAGATCTCCAGCCTTTGTTCCCACGACAGCGCCGCCGCCTTGTCGCTGCTGCTCTTGTAGTTGTTGTCGTATAGATGCTCCCTCAGCGTCCCGTTGGCCATGTACTCGTACACCAAGATCATCTCGTTCTTCTCCGTGCAGTAACCGATGAGGGAAACCAGGTGCCTGTGCCACAGCTTCGACAACAACTCGATCTCCGTCTCGAACTCCTCCACCCCCTGCGCCGACCGTTGGCTACCTCTCTTGATCGCGACCTCTTGGCCGTTGGGAAGCGTGCCTCTATAAACGCTTCCAAACCCTCCTTCCCCTAATATGTCTCTGAAAGTTTTAGTCATCTTCTTGATCTCTAAATATTTGAATTTCATCACGGTCGGAGGCCTACTCAAGGGCCACAACTCTACGGCAGGAATTTCCTTGTGTTTCCTCTTCTTAAAAAAGAAGATCAAGCTTTTTGAAGTGGATTTCTTTCTGCATCAAGCCAAAACGAAACAAAAGAAAAGATTTTGAATTAATGGAATGTTATATCCAATTTGCCTAATTTGTTTACTTCTGATACAGACAGGGGAGCTAATTTTTGTTCTGCACTAATTTTCAGGTACTGGTTTAAACGAAGGAGATATGCAGCAGCTTACTCTCTTGGAGGGGATTTCCGCTCGACCCGGTCACCGACTTCTGTACGTAAAGGAGAGTCTTGGTCTCGCGGGACTGCGTCTCCTACGATGTTTGGAAGATTTGGGTCCTCTGCTAATACAACGACCTCATTTTTACTCGTACTAGCCTTTGAGGGCTCTCCTCTCTCTTCTCCGAAAGAGCTTCCACCAGGTGACAATACTGGAAGTGAAGAGACTGATATTGCACGACCCTCCACTACTTCCTTTCCTTCTTCCCTTTGGATTGATTTGAATCCTGTCGCCGGGCCTGATTACTCCCATCTTCCTCTTCAATAATGGGAGAAATTCGAACCCGCTTGGATTTACTGAAGTATTTCCCTGAGTGTCTCTGATCCACTCCGGTTTGGGAATTCGGATTCCTGATGCTAGGTTTCAGTTGCCCAATTTTACTCCAAGATGAATGGCTTCGAGTGGTTTCGCAAGCTTTGGTCGAGTGCCCCTGTTGCCTGCAATAAGCACAGTAAGGAGGCAATCTCTCATAGTAGAGATCTTGCCAGAAGCCTCCTTCTCCGACCCCAACCCAGGCTTGTCGCGGAACGTCCTTGAGGAGATCTACCTCGACGTACACCCTCGCCAAGTTCGTTCGAGAGAGATTCCTTGTGGGATCGTCGATGCCCAACACCTTCCCCGCCAAAGCAGCAATTGGAGACAAAAGCTCTTCCTGGAAGAACACCACGGGAAGAAATGGCAGAGACACCCAAATCGCGGCAGAAGATGGCTCCTCCTTGGACGGAACGAAGGTCGGAAACCACTTAAACACTTTCATCAGGTGACCCCGGACGAACCACCGATTTCTGCCCCAAACACGGACCATGTCGTCTTCGTTGTCCAGAGTGATGAAGACATGGCGATGATCCAGTAAGGTCATCGACGACTGACCTTTGAGCCTCCACTTCGCCGTGGCCCATTCTCTGATATGGGACATGCTCGGCCGCCATTTGGGGAACTTCCCCACCAAGCAAAACTTGAACTTGTCCGCCTGAGAGTCTATTACAGACTGTTGAAAGAAAACGGCGGGCTTCCCATCATACGAATTCTTCTCCTTCTGCTCCCCCCGAGAATCCTCCTTACCCAAGTTTCCATAGACGTGATCGTCGACAGTTGAAGCTGGTGGTTTGGGATTTGTGGCAACACGAGTAGAATTCTTCTTCTCCTTCTGGTCCTTGACAGTGGCAGCAGGTACTGGTTTGGGATTTGTGGCAACAATATTAGAATTTTTAAAATCTGCAGATTTGGAATAGAAAGACCGCACCACCCAATTTCTGGTAGACTCCTTCCCCTTCTTCTGCTTCGCCGGGGAGCCTCCACTCGTAGATGATACTCTATCGGGCGACAAGTAGTCACGATTATATCTTCCCTGCGCATAATAGATGGTAGTCTGGTTGGAGATTCTTGTGGGTTTAATCTGTAGATTTCCTACTTGTGTTTGCAAGTTTCAACCAAAAGAAACCGCTATAAAAAAACCCTGCTCTCTAATTTACATGCATCAAAACAGGACGGAGAATATCTATGTTATATGGAGGAGCAAGAAAGGAAGAAGGAGGACGAAGATGTCTTGAACGAAGACCATTTTCAATTCGAATTCAACAAATTTTTACATAAATATGAACGCAAGGTTACAGTTCTCTGCAAGAACTGGATAGGATTCCAATTAGTATTTCTTACAAACCAAGCGCTTCCATTTAGCATAGACTCGTCAATCACACTACCCCAATTTAATAACGCCGATTCTCAAACCTCCACATTCATGGAACAAGATTTTTTAGATTTCCTATTGATTAACGAAACCTCTGTTCTGGCTCAGCCGGAGATTTCATTTTATATTTTATGGCAGACACCACACACACTCCATTTTTCAGTAACGATTCTCAGAAATTACTACAAAAGATATATTTTATGGCAGACACCACACACACTCCATTTTTCAGTAACGATTCTCAGAAATTACTACAATACTACATATGTTAGATACATGGAATCGGATTTCTGGATTTTGTTTTCTCTGTTTCGCGCAAACTCTGATCAACCGGAGATATCAATGGCTTTCACCTGAGGCTTGGGAGCTTCTACTTTGGGGACGGTGACAGTGAGCACTCCACTCTCCATCGCCGCCTTCACCTGATCCACCTTCGCGTTCTCCGGCAGCCGGAATCGGCGCATGAACTTACCGCTGCTTCTCTCGACGCGGTGCCAAGTATCGTTCTTCTCCTCTGCTTCTCTGTTCCTCTCGCCGCTGATCTGCAGAACCTTGCCTTCTACCACCTCTACCTTCACTTCTTCCTTCTTGATCCCCGGAAGATCGGCTTTGAAGATGTGGGCTTCCGGGGTTTCCTTCCAATCGATCCGAGCTCCGGCGAATGCAGAGACCTCGTTGCCGGAATCGGAGGAGAAGGAGGAGGTCAGGGAATTAGTCCCGAAAGGGAAGCCTTGGAATGGATCGTAGACGTCGAGGGAGAAAGGGTCGAAGATGTTGGATCGTCGCCCGAAAAAGCTCGGAATGATCGACATTTCCGCGACTGAACGAAGAAAATACGACTCGAATCGATTTTCTGAAAAGAACACTGAACGTTGATTTCACCAATTTCTGCGATGAGCAAAAGGGGAAAAACTTGACGGATATTTATAGCTGCTTTGAAACGGACTCCGGATGCAGCTTCTCCATACCTCTTCTTTTCCTGCGAGAATCTTCTCAAGGTCGACGAAGGCACCAGAAGACTCCAGAACAGACAAAGGGGGATATTAATAAACTCATCAATAACAGAACCAAAGTTCTTAAGTTTATTAAAATTCTCTTTTATGAATAGTAAATCATTTAGTTTATTATAAACATATACCGTTACTTAATCTAATTACAACTTTCCATAATTCATGAGAACTGCTTCGGTTCTTTCTGGAATTCACGAGAATTGCAAAATAATAATAATAATAATAATAATAAAGTTATAAGCAGTGAATGTGTGATTTCTGGAATTTTTTTTCGTCTTCTTCCTCCGGAATCGCTTCTCGACCTCATTAAAGAGCTGTGTTCGCCTATAAAAGATACTATGAAGCTCTCCCCCTTTTCTTCATCGAATTTCAGCAAGTCCTCACTCCTCCGAGCTTGTTAGCAATAAGTCCGGCGACCCACTTCTCCAATTTCGTCTTTGAAGGCCCTCGGCTTTAATTAGTCATTGCAGAGATGTCAATCATTCCGAGCTTCTTCGGGCGAAATTCCAACATCTTCGACACCTTCCTTCTCCCTCAACGTTTATGACCCATTCACTCGCTTCTCAGATTCCGAGCTTTCAAGTGTTTGGGCTCTGTTTTGTACGGCAGCAACATCAAGCATAAAAAGCAGCCGAATCAGGCGGAGGGGTTTTGAGAATCATCATAACTCTTTCTGCAACTGCAGCGCATACTCCAGGTTCCACAGCACGTCCCCCATGGAGGGTCTGTCGACGCCGTTGTCGGCGAGACACTTCTCCGCCGTCTCCGCGTACGCTCTCAAGCAGTCCGATTTGATCTTGCCCTTGAGGTGGGGGTCGATCACCTCCACGAGCGTGCCCTTCTTCCGGCAGCGGAGAGCCCACTCGGCGAGGCTGACCTGTTTCCTGGGCAGGTCTGGTGCGATGGCCGGCCTCGCCAGTAGCACCTCGAACAGCACCACCCCGAACGAGTACAAGTCCGACTTGTCCGTCAGCTTCTGCCTCCGGTAGTACTCCGGGTCCATGTACCCGAAGCTCCCCTTCACTGTTGTGCTCACGTGCGACTGGTCCATACTCAGACCCGTCTTGGAGATCCCGAAGTCGGACACTTTCGCCACCCACTGCTCATCTAACAGGATGTTGGTTGTCTTCACGTCCCTGTGAATGATTGTGTTCGCCCACCCCGTATGCAGGTAGTGGAGCCCCCTCGCCGCCCCGATGCAGATCTCCAGCCTCCGTTCCCACGACAGTGCTGCCTTGTTGTTGTACAGATGCTCCCTCAGTGTCCCGTTGGCCATGTACTCGTACACCAAGATCATCTCGTTCTTCTCCGCGCAGTAACCGATGAGGGACACTAGGTGCCTGTGCCGCAGCTTCGACAACAGCTCGATCTCCATCTGAAACTCCTCCACCCCCTGATGCGACTTCGAGCTCCTCCTCTTGATCGCGACCTCTTGGCCGTCGGGAAGCGTCCCTCTGTAAACGCTACCAAACCCTCCTTCCCCTAATATGTCTCTGAAAGTTTTAGTCATCTTCTTGATCTCTACATATTTGAATTTCGTCACGGTCGGAGGCCTACTCATGGGCCTCAACTCTACGGCTGGAATTTCCTTCTGTTTCCTCTTCTTAAAAAAGAAGATTAAGCTTTTTGAAGTGGATTTCTTTCTGCATCAAGCCAAAAAGAAACAAAAAAATTTTTTTTTTGAATTAATGTAATATTATATCCAATTTCCTAATTTGTTTACCTTTGATACAGACAGGAGCTAATTTTTGTTCTGCACTGATTTTCAGGTACTGGTTTAAAACGAGATATGCAGCAGCTTACTCTCTTGGAGGGGATTTCCGCTCGACCCGGTCAAATCTTTCTCCCTGTGCTACGACGAAACCTTGGCCACCGACTTCTGTATGTAAAGGAGACTCTTGGTCTCGCGGGACTGCGTCTCCTACGCTGTCTGAAAGATTTGGGTCCTCTTCTAATACAACGACCTCTTGTTCACTCGTACTAGCGTTTGAGCGCTCTCCTCCCTCTTCTCCAAAAGAGCTTCCACCAGGTGATAATATTGGAAGCGAAGCCTCTGATATTGCATGACCCTCCACTACTTCCTTTCCCTTCTTCCCTTTGGATTGATTCGAATCCTGTCGCCGGGCCTGATTACTCCTATCTTCATCTTCAATAATGGGAGAAATTCGAACCCGCTTGGATTTACTGAAGTATTCCTCCGAGCGTCTCTGATCCACTCCGGTTTGGGAATTCGGATTCTTGATGTTGGGTTTCAGTTGCTCAGTTTTACTCCGAGCTGAATGGCTTCGAGTGGTTTCGCAAGCTTTGGTCGAGTGCCCCTGTTGCCTGCAATAAGCACAGTAGGGAGGCAATCTCTCATAGTAGAGATCTTGCCAGAAGCCTCCTTCTCCGACTCCAACCCAGACCTGTCGCGGAACGTCCTTGAGGAGATCGACCTCGACGCACACCCTCGCCACGTTCGTCCGAGAGAGATTCCTTGTGGGGTCGTCGATGCCCAACACCTTCCCCGCCAAAGCAGCAATTGGAGACAGAAGCTCTTCCTGGAAGAACACCACGGGAAGAAATAGCAGAGACACCCAAATCGCTGCAGTAGATGGCTCCTCCTTGGACGGAACGAAGGTCGGAAACCACTTAAACACTTTCATCAGGTGACCCCGGACGAACCACCGATTTCTGCCCCAAACACGGACCATGTCGTCTTCGTTGTCCAGAGTGATGAAGACATGGCGATGATCCAGTAAGGTGATCGACGACTGACCTTTGAGCCTCCACTTCGCCGTGGCCCATTCTCTGATATGGGACATGCTCGGCCGCCATTTGGGGAACTTCCCCACCAAGCAAAACTTGAACTTGTCCGCCTGAGAGTCGATAACAGACTGTTGAAAGAAAACGGCGGGCTTCCCATCATACGAATTCTTCTCCTTCTGCTCCCCCCGAGAATCCTCCTTACCCAAGTTTGCATTGACGCGATGGTCGACAAATGATGCTGGTGGTTTGGGATTTGTGGCAACACGAGTAGAATTCTTCTTCTCCTTCTGGTCCTTGACAGTGGCAGCAGGTACTGGTTTGGGATTTGTGGCAACAATATTAGAATTTTTAAAATCTGCAGATTTGGAATAGAAAGACCGCACCACCCAATTTCTGGTAGACTCCTTCCCCTTCTTCTGCTTCGCCGGGGAGCCTCCGCTCGCAGATGATACTCTATCGGGCGACAAGTAGTCACGATTATATCTTCCCTGCGAATAATAGATGGTAGTCTGGTTGGAGATTCTGTCGGTGAAGTTCATCCTGCTGCCGCCGCTTCTGCTGCTGTGTGTCAAAAACCCCAGAAACAGGGAAAAAGCAAACTGGAGGCGAATTGGATCACCCATAAATTCGTGGAGCTCTGCTAACCATTTAATCTGCCTTTTGCTTGTAAAGTTTCTTACGTTCTTCATGTGCTAGTGATCCTTTCATGTTTCAAACGCATAATTGGTCTTCGTCTTCATCTTCATCCAGGAGGGGTCCAGATCAACAAATAAAGAAATAAAAAGATAACGATCTGTCGAATCCACTAAAGCCAAACACCAAAGAATCTATACTTTTTCATTTTCCAAAGGGCCACCCCCATAGAGATCAATTTCAGTGATACACACATCGAAGGAATTATATGCGGGTAGAATCGCTCCGAGCTCTCTGCAGTAAAGCCGAGGGGAGAACCGGTCGACTTCTTTCTTGTACTAACGTTTGAGGTTTCAACTTTCGATTGAATGTGAACAATTGTACCAAGAAATTAGACTAAGAAAAATTCCCAGGTAGTTGGAGGAGACACGAACGGTCTCGCTTAAAACCCAAATTCCTTAGACTCGTAAGTCCTTTTGACAGAATATTTCCTATATAATTTAATGGACAATATATCACCTAAACAAAGTTTACCCGACAAATGAATCGAACAAATAATACACAAAAGTATAACACAAGATTTACGTGGTTCGGTAACTTACCTACATCCACGGGCAATGACCAATATCTCCAATATCTACTGATGTAAGAATTACAACTGCTGGGTATAATCACAACTGGGAGAAAACTCTCAACCCAAAATACCCACAAAATAGGAGATAAACAAATTGTTCCAAATAAAGGAACTTAAAAGATCCCAAACCCAAGAGAACCAAACTAGAGAAAGAGATTTCTCTCTCAATCTTTCTCTCACAAATACTCTCTCTTCAACTGGAATGAGATACTAAGTAAGGATCCGAATGACTCTATTTATAGGGAAAATTTCGGATCACTTTTTCTATAATAATAATATTTTAATAATATAATATTATTATTAATTCCTTAATTCCAACTAGGCGGCGCCCAAGTCCAAATTTTCGGCTCGGCGTCGTTGACGCCGACTTCATTTTCATGAAATGGGGGGACAACCCCCATGAAAGGAGGGACAACCCCCTTTCTCTTTTCCATTTTTTATTTGAGCGGGGGACAAGAGCCACCCCACTCACAAATCTCCACCTTGGCGAATTTTCCTCATCCAAATATAAAATAAGGAGTGCCAACCAATGTGTCTTTCGACGTCTTCAAATTTGAAGGATGTTGATCAAGTCCAAACAGTAATTGAACTTGATCCCTGTTATCACCTTGGTCAAAGCGTCTGCAGGATTGTCATCGGTCTTGATTTTGTGGACTTGAACTCCACCTTCTTCGATAATCTCCCGCACAAAATGATACCGTACATCGATATGTTTGGTTCGGGCATGGTATACTTAGTTCTTTGCTAAGTGAATAGCACTCTGACTATCACAGAACACTGTCAGATGTTTCTGACCAATTCCCAAGTCTTCAAGTAACCCCTGTAACCAAATAGCTTCTTTTGCAGCCTCTATAATGGCCATATATTCTGCGCTCGTCAGACAAGGCAACTCGTGGATCTGAAGGTAGACTTCCAATTGATGGTGCTTTTGCAAGAGTGAATACATAACCGTGAGTTGATCTACGCTTATCCGGATCACCAAAGATAATCTCGAGTCGCAGATCCCACTATTTGCTCGACCAATATTCTCATCCTTCTCAAATATCAACCCAATATCTAAGGTCTTAAGAATATACCTTAGAATCCATTTCCTGACTTGCCAATGTTCTTTCCCCGGATCATGCATATACCGCTCACAACTCCAAGCTGCGTGTGAAATGTCCTGGTCTTGTACACACCATAGCATACATCAAGCTACCCATTGCATTTGCATAAGGAACCTTCAACATATACTCGCTCCTTATCTCGTCTTCGGACATCGTGAAGCACTTAGTTTAAAATGAGGTGCCAATGGAGTACTTACGACTTTAGACTTCTCATCTACGTTAAAACGTTGTAGTACCTTCTTCAAATATTGACTTTGTGTCAAACAAAGTGTACCCCTCATTCTATCTCTTATGATCTCCATACCGAGAATTTTCTTTGCTTCACCTAAATCTTTCATTTCAAACTCTTTGCTCAATTGAGCCTTCATCCTATTGATCTCCTCTTGATTCTTTGATGCTATCAACATGTCATCGACGTATAAGAGGAGATATATGAAAGATCCGTCTTGTAGCTTGTTGAAATACACACAATGATCAAAACTGCTTCTAGTGTATTTCCGCTTCATCATGAATTGATCAAATCGCTTATACCACTGCCTTGGTGATTGTTTTAGGCCGTATAACGATTTGTTCAATTTACAAACCCAATTTTCTTTTCCAAGAAATTTAAATCCTTCGGGCTGAGTCATATAGATTTCCTCTTCTAAATTACCATGTAAGAATGCTGTCTTTACATCCATTTGAACTAGTTCCAAATCAAATTGTGCTACTAAAGCCAAAAGAATTCTAATGGAGGAATGTTTCACGACTGGAGAAAATACCTCATTATAGTCGATTCCTTCCTTCTGTGCGTAGCCTTTAGCTACGAGCCTTGCTTTGTAGTGGACATCATTCTTATTTGGAAATCCTTCTTTCTGAGCATAAACCCATTTACAACCAATTGCCTTCTTTCCTTTTGGAAGCCTTGCTAGCTTCCAGGTGAGATTCTTATCAAGGGACTGCATTTCCTCCTCCATAGCCTTTATCCACTTTTCTTTATCTAAACTATTGTTAGCTTCAGAAAATGTCTGAGGTATACCTTCAACAACGATTGGAAATGCGTAAGCCACCATATCATCAAAACGAGCAGGTTTTCTAATCTCCCTTCTTGGCCTTCTGCTGGCAATAGGTAAATTTTCCTGATAAGGAGGTTCTTGAGTTAAAACCTCTTCTACACCAGCGCCTTCTTTCTGCTCAGAGAGTGTCACTCCTGCAGCTGGTTTTCTATTGCCTTGGTTGTGGTTGTTTCAAACTCCACCTGTTGTGGAGTATCCTCCACCTGCTGTGGACTTCTCTCTGAATCATTTGTTGCCCTTTTGAACATAGAGGATTCATCAAAGGTAACATCCCTGCTTAAAATTCTCTTATTTGAAGATAGACACCATAGACGGTATCCCTTCACACCCGAAGTGAATCCCATAAATAAGGCTTTCTTAGCCCTTGGATCCAATTTAGATTCCTTTACGTGATAATAAACAGTGGAACCAAAAACACGTAAAGTATCATAGTCATTTGCAGGGTTGCCAAACCATACCTCTAAAGGTGTTTTGCCTTTTAGAGCAGCTGATGGTAGAAGATTAATGAGATGGCTTGCATACGTGACAGCCTCTGCCCAGAACTGTTTGCCCAAACCAGCATTGAACAACATACATCGAACTTTCTCTAGCAAGGTCCGATTCATCCGTTCTGCCACCCCATTCTGTTGTGGTGTATTTCTGACTGAAAAGTGTCGAGTGATACCTTCCTTCTTGCAAATATCAAAAAATGGATCACTTCGATATTCACCTCCATTGTCTGATCGGAGCACCTTAATCTTCCTCCCGGATTTGGTCTCCATCATTTTCTTCCACTCGAGAAATTTTTCCAGCACTTCATCTTTGGATTTCATAATATACACCCAAACTCTTCTGGAAAAATCATCAACAAAAGTAACAAAAAAATGTTTACCACCCAAGGAAGCTGTCTTGGTTGGTCCCCATACATCTGTGTGAACGTAATCCATAATTCCTTTCAGATTGTGGATTGCGGTTCCAAACTTTACTCTTGTTTGTTTTCCCAAAACATCGCTCGCAAAAAGTCTAGTTTACAGACTTTTGTATCTTTCAATAATCCTTGTTTTGACAATGTTTGCAAGGATTTTTCTCCAGCATGTCCAAGCCTCATATGCCATAGCCTGGACATCTCAGCTTCTTTGTCTTCTTCTGATATTGCTGCTGCAGTGCCGACTTCTGTGCTGCCTTGATAGAAATATAAGTTATTTCTCCTCACTCCTTTCATTACAACAAGTGCTCCTGAAATAACTTTAAAAATCCCATCTTCGATATTTATGATGAAGCCTTTTGATTCTAAGGCTCCTACCGATATGAGATTCTTAGTTATTTTCGGTATATACCGAACTTCTGTCAACACTCTTGTTGATCCATCATGATTCTTCAAATTAATTGAGTCGATCCCTTCTATCTTACATGTTTGATTGTCTGCAAGGTAGACGACCCCTCTATTAATTTCTTCAAAATTGAAGAACCACTCCTTTCTGGAACACATGTGGAATGAACATCCAGAATCAAATAACCATTCATCAGTGTGAGTTATTCCTGAAAAACAGGTCAGAGAATAGTCTGACTCGTCATTCTCTGCCATACACACTCCTGACACAGCGTTTCCTTTCTTCTGTTGTAACTTTGGGCAATCTTTCTTCCAATGCCCTTTTTCATGACAGAAGGCGCATTCATCTTTAGCAGGTCTACCCTTAGAGCGAGATCTGCCTCGACTTTTGGGTTTACTATTTTTAGCACGACCTCTTACGGTGTAGGCTTCTCCTCCTGATGAGCTACCGTGTTCCTTTTGGTCTTTTCTCTGGATTTCATTATCATATAAAGCGGCACATACTTCATCTAATGTAATTTTCTCTTTTCCATGAAGTATTGTCGTAACTAGATGATCATATTCACCAGGAAGGGAAGATACAAGCAAGATCGATTTATCTTCATCCTTGATAGCTTCTTCAAGATTTAACAATTACGCTACCGACTTATTGAAATTGAAATATGAGTATACATTGTTGTACCTGATAGATACTGAAAGCGGAATAATTTCTTCTTCAGATACAACCGATTCTGGCGGTTTTCTTCAAGAATTGTTTATCTAGCTCCTTCCATAGTTTACTACCAATTATCTCCTTCATATAAGGGAATTTCATTTCCCTTGTGAGACATTATCGGATTACTACGCATGCATTGCGATTAATCCGATTCCATTCATCATCATCTAGATACGAGGGTTTAACCTCATCCAAAGCAATATCAAGCTCTTGTTGATAAAGAGCATCCAACATTTCATATTGCCACATACTAAAATTGTTCGATCCATCAAATTTTTTCACGTCAATCTTAGCCTTTGTCAACACTGTCCGGGAAGACCTTGAAGTTGACGCGGCGGTTGTTGATGATGCTTCCATAGTTAAATATAACTACGACACGACGCGTGAAATAAACAAACCGCCTAGGTCGTTAACCTTGGCTCGATACCAATTGTTGTGGAAATCGGGTTGGTTTCCATCGAATGTGAACAATTGTACCAAGAAATTAGACTAAGAAAAATTCCTGTGTAGTTGGAGGAGACACGAACGGTCTCGCTTAAAACCCAAATTCCTTAGACTCGTAAGTCCTTTTGATGTAATATTTCCTAAATAATTTAATGGACAATATATCACCTAAACAAAGTTTACCCGACAAATGAATCGAACAAATAATACACAAAAGTATAACACAAGATTTACGTGGTTCGGTAACTTACCTACATCCACGGGCAATGACCAATATCTCCAATATCTATCGATGTAAAATTACAACTCGCTGGGTATAATCACAACCGGGAGAAAACTCTCAACCCAAAATACCCACAAAATAGGAGATAAACAAATTGTTCCAAATAAAGGAACTTAAAGATCCCAAACCCAAGAGAACCAAACTAGAGAAAGAGATTTCTCTCTCAATCTTTCTCTCACAAATGCTCTCTCTTCAACTGGAATGAGATACTAAGGATCCGAATGACTCTATTTATAGGGAAAATTTCGGATCACTTTTTCTATAATAATAATATTTTAATAATATAATATTATTATTAATTCCTTAATTCCAACTAGGCGGCGCCCAAGTCCAAATTTTCAGCTCGGCGTCGTTGACGCCGACTTCATTTTCATGAAATGGGGGGACAACCCCCATGAAAGGGGGGACAACCCCCTTTCTCTGTTCCATTTTTTATTTGAGCGGGGGACAAGAGCCACCCCACTCACAGGGGCCATCAGAAGCAGCTTGTCACTGGCTGTGTAGTTTGTTGAACTGCCGAATAGCACTGCAAACTACTATGCCGTAGTTTCAACAGATCAAAGCAAAGAGTAAGCAGCCGAAGTGGAATTAAAACAAGTCAAATGTCTGATTATGTGGTGGATGATAGCTGCAGGAAGGGATATATATTATATATATACAACAGAGCCAAAACCATCTACAAGAAGTGGAGTGTATATATATATTCATAAATGCTTAAAATATAAACTATAAATCAATACAGTACTATCATATATATTGCAGCATACAGAAATTAAAACTACTTGACCATTCAACTTAGTATTATTGTCAAACCATATATCAGAGGTTTATTATAGAGATGAGTGATTCCATGAATGTCATCCTCAGTGAGCTCCCTCTAGACAACTCCAGGAACGATAGTAGGGTACATGATCGCTTCCTTCTTTGAACTATGAGTTGCACGGCCACCCATTCCAAGTCCATCTCATTCAACCCTGGATCAATGCATATTCCAGCGACCGGAATCGCCGGAAAAACCAGCTTCCTGAGCAAACCTGAAATTGAAACGTCACATATTCCTGAGTTCCACCACCCACCTCCGTTTCGTCGTCCCTGTTTAAGTCCCAGCTTCGTGGGTGGCTGGGCTTTCTTCCAATAATCGATTCGGGTCTCTCTGAGAACAGATACTTCGTGGGTGACTGGGGTTTCTTCCAATAATCGATTTGGGCTCGACTTCATTTGCTCGATGACAAATTTCCTTTAGAAAGTGATTTTTACTGAGATCACCCTTTAGAAGTTTTGTTAAGATTGTCCGTTTCGAATGGGTAGCAGTAGAGAGGCAATATTCATATCGTTCTGTTGTGTTTCATACAACATTTAATTGGAACTTCGTTTGCAAAAGATTAAGGAATGGTAAGACAAAGGTTATTGCACGAATGAACCGAAAAATGTAATTCTCATTTCATGTCTACTTCTGAGTTACAAAGACTATTTATAGACAACTTACAAAGGCATAATTACAAGGGTATAATAGACTTTTAACAACTCTAACAACTGTCATCAACTCTAACAGATGGCAAGTTGATGCGGAAACCAAACTGGCAAAAGGCAAATAGAACCATCGGTAACTTTGTCTCGAACAAATTGACAATCTATTTCTATATGTTTGGTGCGTTCAAGGAATATAGGATTGGTTGCTATGTGCATGGCAGCTTGGTTATCACAAAATAAAAGTACTAGAGCAGTGGCGGAACATCAATGTCCTTCAATAACTGTTGTAACCAGACCACCTCACTACTGGTAGCAGCCAAAACTCTGTATTCTACTTTAGCAGAAGAACAAGAAATAGTTGATTGCTTTTTAGCTTTCCATGAGATCAAAGAATCACCAAGCAACACAAAAGCCAGTGACAGATTTCCTTGAATCTAGATAAGTAGCCCAATCTGCATCAGAAAAAGCCTTAAGTTGTAAGGAAGAATCGGAGGCAAAAAATAAACCTTGACCCGGCTTGTTCTTCAAATAATGAAGAAGATGATAAGCAGCTTGTAAATGAGGGATGCGAGGCTGAGCTAAGAATTGACTGAGCTTATGAACAGCAAATGTAATATTTGGTCGAGTCAAAGTAAGGTACAGCAAGCGCCCAATCAAACGTCTATACTGGGTACCATCAGGAACAATATCACCATCAGTGGCATTAAGATGCAATTTGGGATCCATGGGTACAGAAGCAGGCTTTGTAGCAAAAAATCCCGTGTCTTCAAGCAACTGTAAGGTATAATGCCGTTGAGAAAGTACAATTCCTTGAGAAGAACGAGCTATCTCAATGCCAAGGAAAAACTTCAAACTGCCAAGATCTTTCAACTTAAACTGAACCTGTAAGAAGCATTTTAATTGTGCAATAGCATCAATAGAAGGGCCAACAATAACTATGTCATCGACATAAACAAGTAAAGCCACAAAAGAAGAACCAGATCCTTTAATGAATAATGAATAGTCTGATTTGGATTGAAGAAAACCATATTGGAGCAAAACTTGGGAAAACTTTGAAAACCATTGTCGTGAGGCCTGTTTCAGGCCATAAATGGATTTATGCAACTTGCACACCAACTTTCCATGAGAGACCAGGTTCTGTCCCTCTTGAGCATAACCCAAAGGAAGATCCATGTACACTTCTTCAAATAAATCTCCATTGAAAAACGCATTGTTCACATCTAATTGAGCGAGATGCCATTTCTGACTTGAAGCTAAAGCCAATAAAACCTTGACAGTAACTAACTTAGCCACTGGTGAAAAAGTATCTATGAAATCAACGCCTTCTTGTTGATTATATCCCTTAGCAACTAAGCGTGCTTTATAGCGCTCGATAGACCCATCACTCTTATATTTGATCTTAAACACCCATTTACACCCAATAGAATGTTTGCCAGGAGGTAAAGTGACAATAGACCAAGTGTTGTTGGCTTCCATAGCATTAAGTTCTTGCTGCATAGCATCTCTCCAATGGGGATGTTTAACAGCCTGATGAAAGAACCGAGGTTCTTCTTGAGAAGAAACAGCCAAAACAAAGGCCTTATGTGACAAAGAAATGGAATTATAGGAAAGATGATTGGATAAAGGGTATAGAGTATGAGAATGGACATCAGGTGATGGTGAAGTAAGAAGATTACAATGATAGGCTTGAAGATAGGAAGGAACTTTAGTAACACGTGAAGAACGTCGATGAGATTGAGAGGTTAGTTGAATAGATTGAGAAGGTGGTTCAGAAGGCTGAGAAGTGGTGTGAGATGAGTGAGAAGTAGGTGAAGAAAGATCAGAAACATGCTGAGATATATCAGAGGGTGGCAAAGGTATGACCAAATCAGGAAAAGGATCTATCAACTGATCAGCTGGAACCACTGAATAAAAGGGAAATATAGATTCATGAAAAACAACATCTCATGATACAAACACCTGTTTGGTGTGAATATCATATAGCTTGTAACCCTTTACACCAGGGGGATACCCGATAAAAACACAAATGCGTGCTCGAGGATCAAATTTAGCACGATGAGCAGACAAAGAAGAGGCAAACACAAGGCAACCAAAAACTCTAAGGTAAGAGTAATCAAATGAAGAATGATATAATAGCTCATAAGGAGTTTTATGACCAAGAAGTTTGGAGGGAGTTCTGTTAATCATATAAGTGGCAGTAAGAACACAATCACTTCAAAAAGAAATGGGAACACGGGATTGAAAAAACAAAGCACGAGCTACATTCAACAAATGTTGGTGCTTCCTCTCAACCACTGAATTTTGTTGTGGAGTTGCAATACAAGAACGTTGATGTAAAACCCCTTTACTACCAAAAAAGAAATCAAGATCGAACTCTTTGGCATTGTCTGATCTGAAATTCTTGATTTTGACATGGAACTGAGTTTCAATCATAGAAAAAAAACGGTGAATAACTGCAGCAACATCTGACTTTTGTTTAAGCATGTAAATCCATGTAAATCTGGTGTAATCGTCTACAATGGTCACAAAGTATCTATAACCAAGGGGATCAGGAATATGGTAAGGACCCCATATATCGCAATGGATCAAGTCAAACGGTGATGTTGACAAATTGTTGTGAGAAATAAAGGCAAACACCTTTGTTTAGTCAATGGACACACATAACAAACATCTGTGGTTTTATTATGACTTGACAAATCACAATTCGGATGAGGTTCTAAGACATGTAGTACATGAGAAGAAAGATGACCAAGTCTCTTATGCCAAACAGAGGCTGAGACGTTATTGACTAAACCAGAAACATTACAACATTGAGATGAAACTTTCAAACAATCTTGAGATGAAACTTTCAAACAATCTTGAGATGAAACTTTCAAACAATCTTGAGATGAAACTTTCAAACAATCCGTTACCAACTTTCTGGTATCCAAAACATATAGGTCTTCAAATTGATCACCCTTGCCAATCATTTTCTTCCGTTGGAGATCCTGAATTACAAAGTAACCACGAAAGAAACTGATTATGAGAGAAGAATCAGCTGTAAGTGCACTCACTGATATGAGATTAAAATGAAATTGAGGAACGAATAAAACATCTTTGAGAACCAAAGAGGAATTTAACATAACATCTCCAGCTAGTTGAACGGGAATAGAAACCTTATTGGGCAGCGTAACAGATGAATTTCGAATAGGCGTCAAAGAACAAAACAGATTGGCATTTGAACATATATGTTTAGAAGCTCCTGAATCAACTACCCAAAAGAATGTGGCAGATAAAGCTGGATTGATAGAAGAAGAAATACTTGCTGCGTAAGAAGTGGAAGGAGAATCCTGAACCTCAATAGTTTTAACAGAAGAGCTGAGGTGATTAGAAAGCATTGTCATGAGTTGTTGATATTGGCTGGAATTAAGAGTATGAACAAAACCACCGATATCAATACCACTTTGAACTTTCTCAGTAACATCAGAATCAGTAGAAGTAACTTGATTTACAACAACAGTCTTGAATCTTGGTTTATAACCCGGTGGATAGCCATGAAGCTTGTAACACTTCTCAATCATATGACCATGAAAATTACAGTGTTTGCAGAATGGTCTGTCCTTCCTTTGAGATTTTCCATTTCCAGAACCAGAACCAGAAACATCATGTTTATTGGAAGTAATGGAACGAAGTGCAAAAGCCATACTCTGACTAACAGCTCCCCCTGAAGTAATGCTTCTCTGGCGCTCTTCTTGAGTTACAAGTGAAAACACTTTATTAATCGACGGAAATAACATAACATACTCCATCTGGAAATAGTCGACTAAGTTTTTAACTCCACCACAATGCACTTTCCACACGTGCAAGCAAGCCTAAAATTGGATAACTCTTCCCATAATGCTTTCAATTTTGTGAAGTATATACCAACTGATTCTTGATCTTGAGTATGATTAATCAGTTCACGCCTCAGCTGGAAAATCCTTAGACCATTACTTTGCTGAAATAGGTCTTGAAGGTCCTTCCACATCTCGAAGGCCGAATCAGAATATAAGATGCTCGTCGAAATTGCTTTCGAGACAGTATTCAAAATCCAGGAAATAATGATGTTATTGTTACGAGTCCAAGAAACCAGAAGAGTTAAATCTGTACCATCTGGTCGAGGTATAGATCCATCAACAAATCCAAGTTTGTTCTTGACGGAGAGTGCGATCATCATTGCTCTGCTACAAGAGGCATAATGGTCACCGGTTAGATGCTGTGAGACAAGAATCAGCCCTGGACTATAAGAATGACGCAAAAAGAAAGGACTGAGAGGATCTTCAATGGCGGAATTGCCATGTTGAGACGAAACAGAGGATCCAGACGCCATTGAAAGTATCATGAAAATCAACAGAAAAGGAATGAAATTGAACACGATGATCTTCACTCTGAAAATTCAGTCGAGAGCACCAAGCTCGAATGAAGAACGCTCACCGGAAGACTCAGGCGGGAACAAGAACAAACCTTAGAAGCTTACAGAAGAAGAAAATGGTCGGGACCCACCTTCTCTGATACCATATTGCACGAATGAACCGAAAAATGTAATTCTCATTTCATGTCTACTTCTGAGTTACTAGACTATTTATAGACAACTTACAAAGGCATAATTACAAGGGTATAATAGACTTTTAACAACTCTAACAGCTGTCATCAACTAATTACAACTCTAACCGACTTAACTATTCTAAGAAAGGTTAATAGAATAAACAACCAATTACAAACTAATCATCAAAATCATTACAAGATTAGATTTATTTTATGGCAGACACCAAACACACTCCATTTTTTCAGTAACGATTCTCAGAGGTTATAATAAGACTACAAATGTTGGATACATAGAAACCGGATTTCTGGATTCTTTTTTTCTCTGTTTCGCGCAGACTCTGTTCAGCCGGAGATATCAATGGCTTTCACCTGAGGCTTGGGGGCTTCTACTCT
Source organism: Aristolochia contorta (assembly GCA_022405105.1). Lineage (NCBI taxonomy): Eukaryota > Viridiplantae > Streptophyta > Magnoliopsida > Piperales > Aristolochiaceae > Aristolochia > Aristolochia contorta. Next base: position 17,577,140 of record CM039670.1, on the reverse strand, counting down.
GGGGACGGTGACGGTGAGCACTCCGTTCTCCATCGCCGCCTTCACCTGATCCACCTTCACGTTCTCCGGCAGCCGGAACCGGCGCATGAACTTCCCGCTGCTTCTCTCCACGCGATGCCATTTGTCGTTCTTCTCCTCTGCCTCTCTGTTTCTCTCGCCGCTGATCTGCAAAAACTTGCCGTCTTGCACCTCCACCTTCACTTCTTCCTTCTTGATCCCCGGGAGATCGGCTTTGAAGACATGGGCTTCCGGGGTTCCTTCCAATCGATCCGGGCGCCGGCGAATGAAGAGACCTCGTTGCCGGAATCGGAGAAGCGAGCGAACGGGTCATAAACGTCGAGGGAGAAAGGGTCGAAGATGTTGGATCGTCGCCCAAAGAAGCTCGGAATGATCGACATCTCTGCAATGATTTTCAAAGCCCAAAAACGAAGAATTCGATTACCTGATGAAGCTTTGAGACTCGATTTTAATTCACGAAATTTTCGATGAAGCGCAGGTCGACAGCTTCAAAGTATTTATAGGCCATTTGTAGAGAGCCCTTTGAGGAGAACGTTCTGGACGATGAGATGACCGCGGGAAAACTCCAGATATCAAATAATTCTTATTATGTAAATTTTTCCCTTCAAGATTTTTCTGAAATATTCCAGGAAAGAACAGGAGACAGTCTCATGAATTAAGGTAAGTAATAAACAGATGTAAGCTAACAGGGGTATGTTTATAAACTGTATTAGTGCAATTCATTAAAGAAAAATATAAAAACTGAGATTCCAACAAATAAATGAGTACAAATATACCTGAAGAAAACGCAACGGATAATTCTATATACTGTTACGTAGTTTAGTAACTTTGGTTCAGTAATTGATGACTTAATTAATGGTTCTACTTAGTTAACTTGCCATTTTGGGCAAATATCAATAATAATATTTGGAAAACAAAAGACGAATTTTAGCATAAATTAAAGCATCCGAAGCTATTGTAACCAATGTTTTGAAAACCGAACCGACCCGGCCGGTTCGACCGGGTTCAACCGGAACCGAAGCTTTTTGCGGTTCGGTTTACTTCAAAACCCGTAAGAGACTCAAAACCGGATGACCCGGCCGGTTTTTTTGGTTCGACCGCTGAACCGTTGAACCGACGAAACCGGTTAAACCGTTTAAATTAAATCCTGCAAAGTTTAGGGTTTAATGAAATACGGCTCTCTCCTCTCTCGACGGCCGACGGCTCTCTCCTCTCTCGACGGCGACGGCTCTCTCCTCTCTCGACGGCCGACGGCTCTCTCCTCTCTCGACGGCGACGGCTCTCTCCTCTTTCGACGGCGACGGCTCTCTCCTCTCTCGACGGCGACGGCTCTCTCCTCTTTCGACGGCGACGGCTCTCTCCTCTCTCGACGGCGACGGCTCTCTCCTCTCTCGACGGCGACGGCTCTCTCCTCTCTCGCCGGCCCTTTCCTCTCTCGACGGCGATGGCTCTCTCCTCTCTCGCCGGCCCTCTCCTCTCTCGCCGACTCTCTCCTCTTTCGAGATAGACTCGTTATTTAAACAAATTTTTAATGATATACAACTCCCGGATCAACCACCGGTTCAACCACCGGTTCAACCCGATTGAACCGGTTTAACCTGAATCGGCTACTCCACCGGTTCGATTACCGGTTCGGTTTTCAAAACATTGATTGAAACGAAGACAAGATAACATAATTAATATTTTACTAATTTTAAATTGTTTAATCGAACCAATGGCAAGCTAATTTTGGTTAAATCCCATAAGACCGGTTTAGACCTTGGTATTAGAACTATTTCGTACCTGTACTGTTTCAAAATCACTCCACAAATTAGTCCGTCTTCATTCGCCATGGCTACTAATTCTCTGCTTCTTCTTCTTCTCTGTCTCTGCTTTCAGCTACCCAGTTTCGGTCTCAGCTCAAGGGCAATATTATTCAAGGACGACGACCCGGAAGTAGTAGTAGCACCGAATTCCCATATTGGAGTACCTTTTGGGTTTCTGCAAAACTTGGTGGGAACGTACTCGCCCATATTATCCACCTCCTCGACGTTCGACAACCTCCTCGAATCCGCGATCAAAACGTACCAGATAAACTACAACCCGAGCCTCACCGGGAAGCTCGACGCCGGGATGGTGGCCGAAATGACGAAACACAGGTGTGGGGTCCTCGATATCATCAACAGGAGTATGCTGCAGTATATATATCATAATACTGTATTGATTTATAGTTTATATTTTAAGCATTTATGTATATAAATATACACTCGACTTCTTGTGGATGGTTTTGGCTCTGTTGTATATATATAATATATATCCCTTCCTGCAGCTATCATCCACCACATAATCAACTATTTGACTTGTTTTAATTCCACTTCAGCTGCTTACTCTTTGCTTTGATCTGTTGAAACTACCGCTTAATAGTTTAGAGTGCTATCCGGCAGTTCAACAAACTACACAGCCAGTGACAAGCTGCTTCTGATGGCCCCTTGATCTGGTTCGACCTTACCCTCAATTGAATGTGCAGGTAAACCTGCAAGTATGTATGTTTTTATAGTCTCGAAAGTTGAAACCTCAAACGTTAATAGAAGAAAGAAGTCGACCGGTTCTCCCCTCGGCTTTACTGCGGAGAGCTCGGAGCGAGTCTACCCGCATATAATTCCTTCGATGTGTGTATCACTGAAATTGATCTCTATGGGGTGGCCCTTTGGAAAATTAAAAAGTATAGATTCTTTGGTGTTGGTGGATTTGACAGATCGTTATCTTTTTACATGGTTAGCAGAGCTCCATGCCTTTATGAGTGATCCAATTCGCCTCCAGTTTGCTTTTTCCCTGTTTCTGGGGGTTTTTGACACACAGCAGCAGAAGCGGCGGCAGCAGGATGAACTTCACCGACAGAATCTCCAACCAGACTACCATCTATTATTCGCAGGGAAGATATAATCGTGACTACTTGTCGCCCGATAGAGTATCATCTGCGAGTGGAGGCTCCCCGGCGAAGCAGAAGAAGGGGAAGGAGTCTACCAGAAATTGGGTGGTGCGGTCTTTCTATTCCAAATCTGCAGATTTTAAAAATTCTAATATTGTTGCCACAAATCCCAAACCCGTACATGCTGCCACTATCAAGGACCAGAAGGAGAAGAAGAATTCTACTCGTGTTGCCACAAATCCCAAACCCGTACATGCTGCCACTATCAAGGACCAGAAGGAGAAGAAGAATTCTACTCGTGTTGCCACAAATCCCAAACCACCAGCTTCAACTGTCGACGATCGCGTCAATGGAAACTTGGGTAAGGATGATTCTCGGGGGGACCAGAAGGAGAAGAATTCGCATGATGGGAAGCCCGCCGTTTTCTTTCAACAGTCTGTTATAGACTCTCAGGCGGACAAGTTCAAGTTTTGCTTGGTGGGGAAGTTCCCCAAATGGCGGCCGAGCATGTCCCATATCAGAGAATGGGCCACGGCGAAGTGGAGGCTCAAAGGTCAGTCGTCGATGACCTTACTGGATCATCGCCATGTCTTCATCACTCTGGACAACGAAGACGACATGGTCCGTGTTTGGGGCAGAAATCGGTGGTTCGTCCGGGGTCACCTGATGAAAGTGTTTAAGTGGTTTCCGACCTTCGTTCCGTCCAAGGAGGAGCCATCTTCTGCCGCGATTTGGGTGTCTCTGCCATTTCTTCCCGTGGTGTTCTTCCAGGAAGAGCTTTTGTCTCCAATTGCTGCTTTGGCGGGGAAGGTGTTGGGCATCGACGATCCCACAAGGAATCTCTCTCGAACGAACTTGGCGAGGGTGTGCGTCGAGGTAGATCTCCTCAAGGACGTTCCGCGACAAGCCTGGGTTGGGGTCGGAGAAGGAGGCTTCTGGCAAGATCTCTACTATGAGAGATTGCCTCCCTACTGTGCTTATTGCAGGCAACAGGGGCACTCGACCAAAGCTTGCGAAACCACTCGAAGCCATTCATCTTGGAGTAAAATTGGGCAACTGAAACCTAGCATCAGGAATCCGAATTCCCAAACCGGAGTGGATCAGAGACACTCAGGGAAATACTTCAGTAAATCCAAGCGGGTTCGAATTTCTCCCATTATTGAAGATGAAGATGGAAGTAATCAGGCCCGGCGACAGGATTCGAATCAATCCAAAGGGAATAAGGGAAAGGAAGTAGTGGAGGGTGGTGCAATATCAGAGGCTTCACTTATATTATCACCTGTTGTAAGCTCTATTGGAGAAGAGAGAGGAGAGTCATCAAAGGCTAGTACGAGTAAAAATGAGTTCGTTGTATTAGCAGAGGACCCAAATCTTCCAGACATCGTAGGAGACGCAGTCCCGCGAGACCAAGACTCTCCTTTAAGTACAGAAGTCGGTGACCGGGTCGAGCAGAAATCCCCTCCAAGAGAGTAAGCTGCTGTATATCTCCTTCGTTTAAACCAGTACCTGAAAATTAGTGCAGAACAAAAATTAGCTCCCTGGCTGTATCAGAAGTAACCAAATTAGGCAAATTGGATATAACATTGCATTAATTCAAATCTTTTCTTTTGTTTCTTTTTGGCTTGATGCAGAAAGAAATCCACTTCAAAAAGCTTAATCTTCTTTTTTAAGAAGAGGAAACACAAGGAAATTCCAGCCGTAGAGTTGAGGCCCTTGAGTAGGCCTCCGACTGTGATGAAATTCAAATATTTAGAGATCAAGAAGATGACTAAAACTTTCAGAGACATATTAGGGGAAGGAGGGTTTGGTAGCGTTTATAGAGGCACGCTTCCCAACGGCCAAGAGGTCGCGATCAAGAGAGGTAGCCAACGGTCGGCGCAGGGGGTGGAGGAGTTCGAGATGGAGATCGAGATGTTGTCGAAGCTGCGGCACAGGCACCTGGTGTCCCTCATCGGTTACTGCACGGAGAAGAACGAGATGATCTTGGTGTACGAGTACATGGCCAACGGGACGCTGAGGAAGCATCTATACAACAACAACTACAAGAGCAGCAGCAACAAGGCGGCGGCGCTGTCGTGGGAACAGAGGCTGGAGATGTGCATTGGGGCGGCGAGGGGGCTCCACTACCTGCATACGGGGTCGAAGTACACAATCATTCACAGGGACGTGAAGACGACCAACATCCTGGTGGACGAGGAGTGGGTGGCGAAGTTGTCCGACTTCGGGCTCGCTAGGACTGGTCCGAGAATGGACCAGACGCACGTGAGCACAGCGGTGAAGGGGAGCTTCGGGTACTTGGACCCGGAGTACTTCCGGAGGCAGAAGCTGACGAACAAGTCGGATGTGTACTCGTTCGGGGTGGTGCTGTTCGAGGTGCTACTGGCGAGGCCGGCCATCTCACCGGACCTGCCCAGGGAACAGGTCAGCCTCGCCGACTGGGCTCTCCACTGCCGGAAGGTGGGCTTGCTCGAGGAGGTGATCGACCCCCACCTCAAGGGCAAGATCAAACCGGACTGCTTGAGAGTGTACGCGGAGACGGCGGAGAAGTGTCTCGCCGACAACGGCGGCGACAGACCCTCCATGGGGGACGTGTTGTGGAACCTGGAGTACGCGCTGAAGTTGCAGAAAGAGTTAAGATGATCCTCAAAACCCCTCAGCCTGATTCGGCTGCTTTTTATGCTTGATATTGCTGCCGTCCAAAACAAACATCTTGGGAGATTATGATGTGTCTTCTTCTCCATGAAACAAAGTTTCTTATTTTCGTCATCTTTTCTGGTTTTTACACTTCTGCCGAGTGTAACTGTTTGATCTCTCACTAATTAATAATGATCCCACTGCTTTTAGAATATCATGTGTACCATAATCATCTTGAAAAGCTCGGAATCGGAGAAGCTAGCGAATGGGTCATAAACGTTGAGGGAGGGAGAAGGAAGGGGTCGAAGATGTTGGAATTTCGCCAGAAGAAGCTCGGAATGATCGACATCTCTGCAATGACGAATTAAAGCCGAGGGCCTTCAAAGACGAAATTGGAGAAGTGGGTCGCCGGACTTATTGCCAACAAGCTCGGAGTGAGGACTTACTGAAATTCGATGAAGAAAAGGGGGAGAGCTTCAGAGTATCTGTAATAGGCGAACGCAGAGCATCATGCTCTATAATGAGGTGTAGAAGCGATTCGGGAAGAAGACGGCAGAAAATTCCAGAAATCACACATTCGCTGTTTATAACTTTATTATTATTTTTTTTTTTTGCAATTCTCGTGAATTCCAGAATGAACCGAAGAAGATCTCACGAACTATGGAAAGAACCGAAGAAGATCTCACGAACTTCCAAAATACAAAATTGTTTTTTTCTTGAAAATCTCACAAAATATTTTTCTTAATTTTCACCTATATTAACCATCTTTTTAGTTCATGGTTTGAGTTTTATTTGAACTGATTTGGGTCAACAGTAACTAGACGAGTTCAACCGGTTTCGGCGGGTTCACCCGGTCGAATCGGCCGAGTCGGTCCGGTTTTTAAAACATTCGATATATGTTTATAATAAACTAAATGATTTACTAAACTTAAGAACTTTGGTTCTGTTATTGATGAGTTTATTAATATCCCCTTTGTCTGTTCTGGAGTCTTCTGGCGCCTTCGTCGACCTCCAGAAGATTCTCGCAGGAAAAAAAGAGGTAAGGAGAAGCTGCATCCAGAGTCCATTTCAGGCAGCTATAAATATCCGTCAACCTCTTCCCCTCTCGCTCATCGCAGAAATTGGTGAAATCAGCGTTCAGTGTTCTTTTCAGAAAATCGATTCGAGTCGTATTTTCTTCGTTCAATCGCGGAAATGTCGATCATTCCGAGCTTCTTCGGACGACGATCCAACATCTTCGACCCTTTCTCTCATGACCTCTATGACCCTTTCGACGGCTTCCCTTTCGGTACTAATTCCCTGACCTCCTCCTTCCCTCGCTTCTCCGATTCCAGCAACGAGGTCTCTGCATTCGCCGGCGCCCGGATCGATTGGAAGGAAACCCCGGAAGCCCACATCTTCAAAGCCGATCTTCCGGGGCTCAAAAAGGAAGAAGTGAAGGTTGAGGTGGAAGAAGGCAAGGTTCTGCAGATCAGCGGCGAGAGGAACAGAGAAGCAGAGGAGAAGAACGATACTTGGCACCGCGTCGAGAGAAGCAGCGGGAAGTTCATGCGCCGGTTCCGGCTGCCGGAGAACGCGAAGGTGGATCAGGTGAAAGCGGCGATGGAGAACGGAGTGCTCACTGTCACCGTCCCCAAAGTAGAAGCTCCCAAGCCTCAGGTGAAAGCCATTGATATCTCCGGTTGATCTGAGTCTGCGCGAAACAGAGAAAACAAAATCCAGAAATCCGGTTCCATGTATCCAACATATGTAGTCTTGTAGTGATTTCTGAGACTCGTTACTGAAAAATGGAGTGTGTGTGGTGTCTGCTATAAAATATATCTAATCTTGTAATGAATGTTATGATTAGTTTGTAAGTGGCTGTTTGTCCTATTAACCTTTTGTCTTTCCTTTCTTTAATCTTTGCAAATGAAGTTCCTATTAAATAGTGTATGAAACACGGCAGAACGATATGAAGAGTCTCTCTTCTGCAACCCATTCGAAACGGATAATCTTAACAAAACTTCTAAAGGGTGATCTTAGCAAAACTCGCTTTCTGAAGGAATTTTGTCATCAAGCAAATGAAGACGAACCCGATAAAAAGAAAACATCTTAGAGGGGAATGAAAGAGCTTTTATCAAAGAGCTTGACGAATCAAGGAGATCGAATTGTTTTTTCTTTTCTTTTGTGTTTATGAAATTGGTTTGCCATCTACATCTGTAATAATATGAACAGTGTTTATTAAAATTTTTACTCAGCGCTGATTGAAGTTGTTTGCCTCTGTATTTCGCTGTGATAGATTTCGGGCATGAGAAGTTTTGGAGCAGATGAATGGATTCAAGAAAAATTCGTCGATCAACTTTTAAATTTATTGTGTATTCGAAGAAGACAGCAAAGAGCGAAATGCGTTTTCTTAAAGGCTAAGATACATAACAACGAATGGGTAGAATTTTACCGGATAGAGACACCCCATACAAATCTGAGATGGGGTACAACCATACAAGACGATATACTTGCCAAAACATTTCATAGAGAAAACTAACCTTTCTTAGCCACCCCCTATAATAGGGGTGACACCCCTGTTGTCACTGATGTTAAAATGGACTTGTCTTTATAGTGACAATGATGTAACCAATGTGGGGGACACTTTTCATGTAACCTGCTTGTGTCTTACTGTATGCTTTTCATAGTGATCACCGCCTTTAAACTTCAAACAAAGTTGCTTTTCAAAAGGGTTTGATGATTTCTCAAGGAATTCAGACATGGGCAGCCCTACTTTCTTCTGGCCAATAATGTATGTTTTTGGTCTGTTATCAATGATCTCAAGTCTGCCATTCTTATTCTTTATTGAATGATGAATCTTTCTCTCAGATCTGAGGATTGGAGCTTATGTTAGTATACTGAGTTGGAGAAGGGGGGTTGATTTCACATGAGTTATAGATGTATTATCACGTAATGAGTGTTATTAATGGTGAAAACGTCTGGAGAGAAGAGTGATGGGAATATGATTAAACACAGAGAACATGGTTTCCCAAATTGGGCATGGTAGACACATTAGTATAAAAGAACTTACATTGAATTATATAGTTTTTGCATTTGATTATTACTAGTACACTCATTATTACAAAAAAAATAAGGTTAGATTCGGCTGGATTGGATGGATCAGAATTAGACTAGTCTTTTCGTGTTCAAAACTTGAATCTAGATATGCCCATCAACCATCACTCATGGGGTCTTTTCCCTGTCATTTTATCTGTTCATGACACCTTTGTTGGCCCTTCTCGCACTTATTATTCCTTTACCCTGCCTTTTGACTCTACGTCCTTTCAATTGACCCTGCCTCTGACTCAATCCCTGACCCTGCCCTTGAGACCTTACCCTTGTCCCTACTCCCTGTCTTGCCCTAACCCTTACCCAAACTTAGCTCCAAATCTTGCTCACGGTTCTCTCCTCCAATCCTTTTTATCCTACCTCAATTCTAATATATATATATATATATATATATATATATATATATATTTCTACCTTATCCCTACCCCTTCTCTTCCTCACTCTCTAATCCACCTCTCAACCATCCTTAGCATCATATCTGCTTTTATTTATTGTGTGAGAGATCAGTCTCACATACAATTAGAGTACAAAAGATTTTGATTTATTAATGAAAAATAAGATTTCTAACTTTAGTTAATCATCTTGGATAAACCTCGGACCCAAGTTTATACATGGATTAAATTAAAATGTTCTATTCCCTATTTTGCAACCCTTTATCCAAACTTAGCTCCAAATCTTGGTCATGGTTCTCACCTTCAATCCTTCTTATCCTACCTCAATTCTACTATATATCTCTCTACCTTATCCCTACTACTTATCTTCCTCACTCTCTAACCCATGTTCCAACCCACCTTAGCATCATATCTGCCTTTATTCTTTAGTGTTAAAGATTAGTCTAACATATAATTACGATAACAAATAGTTCTGATTTATTAATGGAAACTTTATAACTATAGTTAGTCATTTTGGGATAGACTTCTGATTTAAATTACACCTAGTAATATTAAACCCAATGGATTAAATTAAAATGTTCTATCCCCTAATTTGAAACCCTGTATACCTTACCTTACAAGAGAGCATTTCATCTCTCCTCTTGATGGTTTTTGGGTCGGGTCAGTTTTGTAGCCAAAACCGGGCCGGTGCCTCTCCAAAATTTATTATGTAGTTCAGAAGTTTTTGTAGGGGCAATTGTGTAAACTCAAATCCATGCAGAAGTTAATACACCCAACTGCTAATCTCGGTCGCGGTCCCATGGAAGTAAACGACGCCGGTCAAAGTTACGGTGGGCCCGAATTACACGTGTACCATCTTTAGCTGTACGTCGAGAGCAGCTAAAAACTGGATTTGATGAGCCGTTTGGCGTCCTCCATGTGAACTTTTTTTTGGCGGGTAACTCCCGAAAGTTAACGCTAAAAAACCTGCAAAAATTCATTTTTTCGCGCTCACCCATGTCGTTTCTCTCTGCAAACAGAATCCGAGACGGAGAAAGCTCAAGTGCTGTTATTCCCTTGTTTCCTTTTAGGGTTTCGGATAGAGCGGGCTCTAGGTCTTGAGAGAGAAGTTGAAGTGCTCTGCTGTAGAGTGAGAGTGAGCAGTGGCTGTTCCGGGGCCTGCATTGTTGAGTTCTGAGGTTTGGGGGGTGAGGGCGAAGGAAAACCGAGGTTTTCCTGGCCTTCTGTGCTGTACATTCTAGTGGGTTCTGTGTGGGTGGGGAATGGGGATTTACTGATTTTGGTTTTTGCGTTTTTGGTCGTGGTGAGGAGCTTGACGGGTAAAAGCTTGGGGGGTCTCTCTGGCTTCCTGGTCAAGAGAGTTCATTTGGTCCCCGAGCATTTATTGCAGTGGAGCTCAGCATCGGCGACTCTCATTCTCTTGCCTCATCTCCCGGTCGGTGCGGTATGCTGCGGAGGTCACTGTGATACGAAAATGGATATTTTCCGGCAGTAAATGTGACACTCTGTTGGTCATAAACCGTAAAGGACTGCGATTTCTGGCCAAAATAAAAGTTGGGTCTGCTTTTCTGTTGTGAAATGACGGTTTGTTTGTGACTATGTGTAGCTCGAGGTATGTCGATGGTGAAAGTTGTTTCCGACGATTTGGACCCATGCCTTGGCTTGGTTTGTTTGAGGGGCAGTGGGAGAGGCAGATGGGGAGACCTTAAATAGCAGGGGGTGGTTTGTTCGGAGTTGCAGCTATTAAAAGCTTCGAAGCTCTCATCGTCTCTCTGCTGGAAGTTGCTTTTGTGCTTAGCTCCGGCTCGGAGCAATGCCGTGCAGATCTTAGTTCAGAGCGGATATAGAGACTCAATATCTGCTAAAGTCGCTTCTAGCAGTCCGCTTATTTCATTGGCACTGGAGAGTGTGGCTTTATTTATCAGGTAAAGAGCTACTGATGTATGATCCTGAATAGGTGAAAAGATAGGCGGGTGCTACTTCGACCGGGACCGGGACAGTCCTGTATATTTGTATTTACCTTGTCCAGGCTTTCTTTTGCGTGCGAGCTGCTTTTTCTGCAATTCTTAACAGTGTAATTTTCGTCTGGGCACTTGCTCGTCAATCGCGGATTGCCCGGTTTCGCGCTTCTTAGCTCATTTATACTTTTGCAATGTCACGTTTGGACGTATCTGAGTGAAATCCTTCTTCTGTCTTTCTGGTGACTCTCTCGATATATTTTTCTGCTGCTGGGACACAAGCTTCTTTCTCGTTGGGTTAGCAATCCCGATATTCAGCTAGCTAGAAAATGAAGCTACTTTGGCCTTTGATTCTATCATTCTTTATGGTTTCTTCTATGGCCCAGCTTCCGTCACAGGACATTATGGCTCTCTTAGAGTTTAAGAAGGGAGTCAAACAGGATCCAACAGGCTACATTCTCGATTCTTGGAATGATGAGTCCATAGATTTTAATGGATGTCCATCTTCGTGGAATGGAATTATGTGCAATGGAGCAAATGTAGCTGGAGTTGTCCTTGACAATCTGAACCTCATTGCTGATGCTGATTTAAGTGTTTTTGCCAATCTCACAATGCTTGTAAAGCTCTCCATGTCGAACAATTCTATTTCAGGCAAATTGCCTGAAAATATTGCAGAATTTAGAAGTCTCAAGTATTTTGATATCTCCAACAATTTGTTTACTGATACTTTGCCACCGGGTATTGGCAAGATGCGGAGTTTGCAAAACCTTTCTTTATCAGGAAATAACTTCTCTGGTTCAATTCCAGATTCTATCGGCGGGTTGATCTCAATCCAATCTCTGGACTTGAGTAGAAATTCGTTTTCTGGTCCGCTGCCTTCATCATTGACCAACCTCAAAACATTGGTGGTTTTAAATCTCTCCTGTAATGGTTTTACAAGGAGCATCCCTTCTGGTTTTGATACAATGCCAAATCTTGAAGTGCTTGATTTACATCAGAATCAACTGGAAGGTATTATTGAAGAAAAATTTTTGCTTTTCTCAAAAGTAGTTCATGTTGATTTTAGTGGGAATTTATTGAGAAGCTCCAGCTCTCAGAAGCAGAAATTTCTATTTGGTATTTCTGAAAGTATTCAGTATTTGAATCTGAGCAATAACCGTTTCACTGGATCACTGATTAGTGGTGGTCTTTCATCATTTGGGAACTTAAAGGTGTTGGACCTGAGCTACAATGAACTATCTGGAGAATTACCTGGGTTTGATTTTTTCTATGCTCTGGAGGTTTTGAGACTTTCGAATAATAAGTTTTCTGGGTTCATACCAAATGGACTTCTGAAAGGTGATTCTTTGGTGTTGAATGCACTGGATCTTAGTGCCAACGATCTATCAGGTACACTTTGCTACATAAGTTTTAGGGGAAACTGGTTTTTCTCTGCTAGATTGGGGAGAACAAGTTAAATTTTTTTTTTTTTTGAAAATTGGGAGAGAACACATTTCCTAAATTGTGGTTTACGGCTTCTATGCCCTGTCTCCTCAAATTCCAGGCATTTCTTTGTTTGCATATGTGCATTTCTTAGCTGACCTAGTTGATTTTATTTTGAAATGGCTTCACTCGTTCCATTTTCAGGGCCCATTAGCATGATCATGTCAACAACCCTGCACAGTCTTGATGTCTCTTCAAATGCCATATCTGGTGATCTCCCGTTGCTAATAGGAGGCTGCAGAGTCCTGGATCTATCACATAATCAGCTCACAGGAAACTTATCTGCAATGGCGAAATGGGGAAACAATATTGATTATGTGGACTTAAGCCAGAATCAGTTGTCTGGGACTCTACCTGAGTTTACTTCTCAATTTTTACGGTTGAACTATCTGAATCTCTCTTATAATTCTCTATCAGGCTCACTTCCTACTGTAATTACTTGCTACCCCAAACTCAGCTCTCTTGACCTGAGTTTTAATCATTTTGAAGGTCCATTGCTGGTAGACTTGCTTAGTTCCTCAACATTGCAAGAGGTCCATCTCAGAAACAATTTGCTTACTGGTGGTATTACATTTTCTCTTACTTCACCAAACAAAAGTAATCTTCAGGTTCTTGATATTTCTGGAAATCAGCTGAATGGGACAATTGCTAATGGCCTTAGCACATTATCCAGCCTGGAGAAACTTGATTTGTCCAAGAATAATTTCACAGGTTCCCTGCCACATTCCCTTTCTGGTCTGATCTCGCTTGTTTCTCTTGACTTTTCATTGAACCGCTTCATTGGGCCTCTGCCAGAAGATCTGCCTAACACCCTTCAAGCTTTCAATGCTTCATATAATGATCTCTCAGGAGTTGTCCCTCTAAATCTCAGGAAGTTTCCAGATTCTTCATTCCACCCTGGAAATTCGAAACTGCAGTTTCCCAATGGCCCTCCTGGCTCTGAGAACTCTCCTGCTGGAAATCCTAGCAAAAAAACATCCAAAACTGTTCTTAAACTAGCTTTGATAATATCATGTGTTGTTGCTGCTGTGATTCTTATACTCTTAGTTATTTTTGTGCATTACAAGAGGCTTTCAAGGAGGTCATCTAGGTTAGAGAAGGCCTCTATCAAAGATGCCCAAAGAAGAAGCGTGCCTGCACCACCCGATGCCAAAAGCAGAGATGTCGGAGGTGCTCTGGTGGTATCTGCAGAAGATCTGATGGGTTCTAGAAAGGGATCTTCTTCAGAGATTATTAGAACTGAGGAAAAAACGGCCGCTGTCACTGGCTTTTCACCTTCTAAAACAAGCCAGTTCTCTTGGTCTCCTGATTCTGGGGATTCTTTCACTCAAGAAAATCTGGCAAGATTAGATGTTCGGTCACCAGACAGGTTGGCTGGAGAGCTGCATTTCTTGGATGAAACAATTTCTCTGACACCAGAGGAGCTTTCACGTGCTCCAGCAGAAGTCCTTGGAAGGAGCAGTCATGGCACTTCATATAGGGCAACACTGGACAATGGGATTCTGTTGACTGTGAAGTGGTTAAGAGAAGGTGTGGCTAAGCCAAGGAAAGAATTCTCTAAGGAAGCAAAGAAATTTGCAAACATCAGGCATCCTAATGTGGTTGGTTTGAGAGGGTACTATTGGGGGCCTACTCAGCATGAGAAGCTCATCTTATCAGATTATATCTCCCCTGGAAGTCTTGCCAGTTTTCTTTATGGTAACATACTCATTTTCATTGTTTACTTGTGGTTTTTAAAATTATATCGCCTTAATGACTAATTATACTTCCTTGACTTGGTTGATGCTTTAAATCTGTTTTCGTTTGAAGTGATGACCAGCTTCCTCTTTTTCTCTTGTGATAAAGCGTCATCTCATTTATTTTGAGGTGGCCTTTAAATGCGTGTTACACACTATCATAAAGACTATACTGTAATCAGTGCTTTAATTTGTTTCTCAGACATCTCGAAGAACCTGCAATTGCACCTCATTTTTATTTAAAGCATGCACAGGCGTAGCAAAACCTGTACCTTTTCTGACTATCATTTTTTCTCAGATCGACCTGGAAGGAAGGGACCCCCCTTGACATGGGTGCAGCGTCTGAAAATAGCAGTTGATGTTGCCCGTGGACTCAACTATCTCCATTTTGACCGTGCTGTTCCTCATGGCAACTTAAAAGCTACAAACATCTTACTAGATGGGTCTGAACTCAATGCCAGAGTTGCTGATTATTGTCTCCATCGCCTCATGACACAAGCAGGCACTATAGAACAGATTCTCGATGCTGGTGTTCTAGGCTACCGTGCACCCGAGTTGGCAGCAGCAAAGAAACCTTCACCTTCGTTCAAATCAGATATCTACGCATTTGGGGTCATATTGTTGGAGCTCTTGACAGGCAGATGTGCTGGGGATGTGGTTTCTGGTGAGGAAGGTGGGGTAGATTTGACCGACTGGGTGAGACTAAGAGTGGCAGAGGGACGTGGATCAGATTGTGTTGATGCTGCCATGACAGCAGAAATGGCAAATCCATCGACTACAAAGGGTATGAAGGAGGTACTGGGAATAGCATTGAGATGTATACGACCTGTTTCTGAGAGGCCAGGGATCAAATCTGTATATGAGGATCTTTCCTCCATATGACAGGGAGTTTGTGGTACTGTTTCTGATCACTTTACAAATTCGAAGTCTTGTATGCTGGAGTTGTCCATTTCGGTGCTAATTGGTTTTGGTAAAGATTCAGGTGTCATATTTCTTCAATCTTAGCCATATCAGTCCTTTAGTTGCAGTTGCTGTTCAACCAGAAGGTTAAATGTAACCATGATTACTGCATTTAACCGCATAGATCATCAAAATCCGCTTTTGATTAAATGATTTATCATATCTACTCAGCAGCCCATTTATTACACAAACAATTTGAAAGAAACTGGGGATAATTTTCTTGAGAGAGTTGAAATGGCCTGTTGTGAAGATCTGTTAATCTCCAGAGCATAAATTAGTTTTGGCTCCCATCAGCGTCTGTACTTCAAAATGTCTTCAGGCCTTGCAATGCTTGTAAGGTAAAAAGGATTCTGAAAGGGATTTGGATCTAGGGTACTTCAACCTTTTGAAATTTCATCCTTGCCTGAGTAATAGTGGCGAAAAACACAAGAGAAGTCCTTGGATGCCTGTCCATCCTCACATAGGCTCGTGTAACTGCAAATATTTGAATGCTCAGTTGCCCCATAAAAGTTGAAACGTGAAATTAAAATAAGCCATAGTTTGTATTGTATAAAACAGTTGATCAAAACGAAGGCATACATCTCTCGTGCTTGAGTGGTGAATTGGCATTTGAAGCCGGCCTCTCTAGCAGAAGCTTCTGCAAGCTCTAAATCTTTAGCCTGGGTACACGAGAGAGAAAATTAAAACAGAAAAACTGGCTGATTTTTCATGAACAAAGATGAAAACAGCTGAACTAACAATCCTTTCTTCGGATAAAGAAAAAAGGCCTTTGCAGGAAGGATAAGGCCCAACATAAGAAGATGACAGCGTACCATAAGCTTTGATGAGAAACCACCCTCATAATTCCGTGAAGAAGGTACTGCTTCCATTACTCCGGGCACTGGGTTGTACGTATCGCTTTTCATGGTTTAGCAAACAATCAATGAATAGAAAAGAGAATACCATATGCAAAATCAAGTACATCATTTTGAGGCCAGAAACCAGTGAATAGAGAGAAGTATGCTACCTACTCCAGCATCGAGCACTGGATGAGTTAAATATGCTTGTAAGTGTATTTGCTGTAATTCCTAGAGATTGACCAAGAGCAAATGCTTCTGAAACCCCAACCATGCTAACGGCCATTGCCAAATTATTACAGATTTTTGCTGCCTGGATGATGAAAACACCAAAAGTTACACTAATGTGTTCTATCTGCTAAACTGTCAGCAATCTTAAAATTCTCCAACAGAACTCACAACACCATTCCCAACTCCCCCACAGTAGATTGCACGTTTGCCCATTGCAAGAAGCAAGGACTCCGCAGCTAGATAGGCATTCTCAAGACCACCAACCTACATAACAGGTTATTATCCAAATACAAATCAAGCAGCGGTAAAAACACGCAAACAGAGAAACTAAAATTATTCTCCTTATTTTATTATTTTATTTATCAAACTTTGAACGACTGTTAAAAGGCATATACCATGAATGTGAGTGTTGCTGCTTCTGCACCAAGAACTCCCCCTGATACAGGCGCATCCAACATTACCGGATGACCAAACAGACCTGCAAGAGGTAAATGGTAAAATAAAAGTTGAAAGACGTCAACTTAAATGCACAAAAAAGAAAGAAAGATGAAAACAGAAATGGATTGCATGAGCAACAGAATCAATTAAGACAATGCAATTGGGCTCAACAAGTGTAAGAATTTCAGTAGTTAAGCATTGTAAACTTCAACAGTAAATGTGAGTAGAAGAAGGATCAAAAGGAACTAAAAATGAAAATGAAAGAAGATAATGATTTCTAAAATGTAAGAATTTTAGAAATCATCAAGTACTGTCAACTTTAACGGTGAACAGGAGTAGAAGAAGGATCAAAAGGACTTCTTCAAGAGACCAACCTCTCTTTTCTTCCAGGCTGCACTCTGAAATGTCTGCAGAAAGCTTTCTTGAAGTTTGGGGATCAACAGTCGAACTATCTATTAGTAACCATGGTCTCAGAAGTTTCCCACTAGCGAGCAGACCATTGGAACCCATATAAACATCCAATACCTGTAGAAATGGTTCAACTTGTATCAAGGTCAAATCAAGTAACAGAAATTTAGCTGGACTGAATAATACTAAAACATATTTAGAATAAGTCTTTCTGAGGGAAGTACTACAATAAATGCATGTTAACAAACCAAAAGAAGGATAAGACAAGGGGACTCTAATCAAACATGACCAGTAAAAACTCACATTGGAGGATGAAGGCAGCATTGTAATTACAACATCACTTGATTTCATGACTTCTAAAGGTGTTTCTTTTGTGGTAATTCCCTTCTCTGAGAATTTCTTCATGGCATTAAGATTTCTAGAATAAAAAAAAACCATTACATTATTTTCTGGTTTGTCACTAAATGAAAGATGAATAACATGTATGAAAGAGCATCTAGTCTTTCCTCTTCTGGTATTATTTCTCTTTTATGTCCTTTTGTGGGTATGTCTGTTCATGTTTATGTTGATTGATGAAGGCACACAAGATACATCCAAGCTACATATCCTCTCCAAGGAAGATGGTTGTAAATAGAAGCTTGCATGCAGATTGGAAAAATGCAAAACAATTGTGGAAGCGGATTACAGTCATCGGAGGAAAAGTTGATTGACATAAAATTAGTTAGCTAGCAAACGAATAATGTTTTCTTCCTCCCACTCTTCGGGCTCTGGAAACAAGTTAGCCACATGACCGCCAAGCCAACAAACGGTTATGGCCTGAAAAAATTGCATACTAAAGTTATCCATCTCATAACACTTACATGTCGTGAACAACCAGATTGTAGCCTGCCCTGATCAGATTATTCGCCATATGAGAGCCCATGTTCCCCAGCCCAATGAATCCAACCGTCTGCCAAGTAGAAGGAAGTCATACAAAATTAATAATAATTGCAAAGATGAACGACCATGTCAAGTTCTATCGATCTGGAACGTTTCTATGGGCAACAAATCCTCATCATCCCCAGAGATACTAAAGGCATCATCACTTCACAAAATTCGCCAACAAGATAATATTTTTCAGATACTATAAGCTACAAGATGCAACAATTTGGAGCTCGAAAAAATTCTTCATACTTCAGGTGTTGCAATTGCAGCAAGATAGTATTTATCCGGCCATAGAAGTATCAGAGCCAAGTCACCAAACATTCCGTATTGTTATAACCACAAATAAGTTTTTTTTTTTTAAAAGTATACGATCTACCATATTTGGAAATTATCAAATGGGCTTAAAAGACAAAAGCACACCTCAAATTGGGGTTGAACAGAGGACGACGACATTCTACTTTTAGAGGTAGACGAAAAAGAAGAGAAAACGATACTAATGTTCCGCTTTGAAAGAGCTTTGCCGAATCCCGCTCTGCAAATGGCCATCGATCACGTATGAGGTTTGAGCAATCACCAGTGCACCACAGCCCCTCGAGAGCAGCAAAAAGATGGAAACAAGAAATTCCGTATATTGACTTTGTCCTGGACTCAGATGAACCCCCTACGTAATTTCAGGCCTGTGACATGGATACGAAGGTCTACTATACAAGAATGACGTTAATGATGCCTCCCGCAACACACCCAGCTTCACTGAATTATACACATGTTACTCAAATGAAAAATGTTATATACATTTTACTGTGCATTCGCTCTCACTATAGCGGTAGGACATTAAAATATTCCTGATATGGTCCCACTGCTACAGTCAAGAGGAAGTCCACAAAGTGCATGCACATTAAAGTGCATATAACATTATTCTACTCAAAGTGTAAAGCTAGGGATAGTTTTTTTTTTCTAAAATTTAAGACCCTAAACTCATAAACCCTAAATTCCAATACTTTTACTAAAACCCTGAAACTCTAAAACCCAATAATCTACACTTACGTAGATGCTACATGTGGCATCCACATGGGACGTTCATGACCCTAAACCTTAAAACCTTTTCGAAAATCCTACAAGTCCTAAACCCTAAAACCCAATAATCTCCACCTAACATTGATGCCAGTTATGAAACCTCGTTGGGTATTGAAAGAAGGTGCAAGTAGCATTATTCTTAATATGATACATAACACATTTATTTTTATTTTATTCAAAATTATTTTTTATATTTATTTTCAATAAAAGCAATTTAAAAATAAGATCAATTTTTTGTTAGATGGTTATGTACTTATATTTTACTAAAATATAAAAAGAAACAATTAAATTAAATTGATACATAAGTGAAAAGTCACCTACTTACATAGACAAAAAATAATAATATAACAAACCAATTAAGTACATTAATATTATTTAATAATTCAATTATATTGTTAAAATGTATATTAATTAAGAAGGTATATTAATCTAATATTGGATATATAAAAATTAGAATATATATATATATTTTAATATTGTATACATATAAAATATTAATATTAAATAAACAATTGTATGGTGTAAATTGATATAAAAAATAGACATTGATACAATACAATAGTCAGATTTATAGATAGGAAAACATACTGAAGTTGATGGGTATATAAAGAAACCAATGGAAACATATGGAAATAAATATATTTTAATTAAGAATAATACTAGTTGCACTTAACACACTTGTTAATCTAAATCATTGATACCTAGGGTTTATCCTCTAGAAAATAGGATTTTATAAAAAAATTTATATTTTTAAGAGCTTAAATTAACATGTAAGTGTTGTGCGTCTAGCATTACTTTTTAATTAAATAACATACTAAATGTCATTGTATTTTATTAAGTTGTGGGAACACATCAGTGGATACGCAAGGTCATGCTCAAATTTCAGTTCAATTCTAAGACCACTAAGTGAGAAAAGTAATGACAGTGTGGACACGACATATTTTTATATTGGTTTGTTAGTGCAGCTTTGGATCTGGTCACATGAATTTGTTTTTGGATTCTTACCTCATACCAATGAAGACTGTCCATACTTATGAACCCACTTCTAGCTAATAGAGTCTTTGTTTATATACCCACTAAAACGAGTAATGACAGGGTACTCAACGAGGTACCTTGAGGGAGGACATTAGCATCCGACATCCAGGTGGAGGCCAACATATACGTTTTGTCTCTTAACTCAAGGTAAAAGAAGTAATCTCTATTATTTCTGGACTTTGAATAGTAAATATGTAGTCATGCATTCGAGCAAGAGAGCCTTTCTTCGCTATGTAAATAGAGGACCGAGCTTCAAAAGGTGCCTTATCAAATAGGGCCGTTGCTTCTAGTTCTAGTAATGGGAAAAGAATAAGACTAATGAAGCAGGCATTGAAATTCAACCAAAACTGTGAAGAACAGACATGAAACTGTCGTTGAAACGGAGATTCAAAGGCATATATGACGTGTGAACACCACTATACGAACTCCTTATAATTATATGAGTTTTTGAAAAGTTAAAGAAGAGGGAGTAAGAACAACGACCATTATTTGTTGACAAGTTAATTAAGCTCCTTACTATATTTGTTTTTAAGTTGTTTTAAAGTTGTTTTAGAAAAGAGTAATGGGGGAGGTGGAAGGCTGCGGGAGGGAGGGAGGGTGGAAGGCTGCGGGAGGGTGGAAGGCTGCGGGAGGGTGGAAGGCTGCGGGAGGGCGGGAGGGTGGAAGGCTGCGGGAGGGAGGGGAGGTGGAAGGCTGCATGGAGGGAGCAGGCGGAGGGAGGCCATGGGAGGAGCGGACAGAGGGAGGCAGGGGAGGGAGCGGACGAGAGGAGGCCATGAGGGAGGAGCGGACAGAGGGAGGCCAGGAGGGAGAGGCGCAGACAGAGGAGGCCGCGGGGGGAGCGGACGAGGGAGGGCAGCGGGAGGGAGCGGACAAAGGGAGGCCGCGGGAGCAAGAGGAAGAGAGCAGGAGGGAGAGAGCAGGAGGGAGGCTGATCTTTTCTCGTGGATGCCAGCAGTAGCATCCACGTCAGCAGCTGTGCCCGACTCGGGCACAGCTGCTGTGTCCGTATCATTACTCTTAGAAAAATGATATCACTTCCTGATTTGACTTCGAGGTTTTACTTCATGATGTGGTAGTTAGTGGCCTATATAAGAGAAAATTTAAAATTTATTAAAAAACTAAAATCTTGCTGATTTTATATCCGAGTTTATCTCTTACTAAACTGCAACGTGGATACATGTCATGATGAAAAATCTTAGAAGTAAAAACCCAGTACTTATATCACCACTCTTCCTTTTATAATAAATCTTTTTTAATAAAAAGAACATGCTAAACCATTCAAGTTTACAAGGTGACGGTGAGACTAAAACGTTATGGGAACGCGATTGCTAGGCTCGAGGATGCACATGATAGGGT
Source organism: Aristolochia contorta (assembly GCA_022405105.1). Lineage (NCBI taxonomy): Eukaryota > Viridiplantae > Streptophyta > Magnoliopsida > Piperales > Aristolochiaceae > Aristolochia > Aristolochia contorta. Next base: position 17,555,657 of record CM039670.1, on the reverse strand, counting down.
CGAGGTAGCAAGGTGACAGTACAAGGCTGCAGGAACAAGGTTATAAGGTTGGGTTTCTTAAAAGCTGCTCAATGTCACCTATAGTTACATACCAACACAATACCATGCCCTTCCATAATGAGGCCATAGTTTAGATTCAATAAATAACTATCTGATAAAACTCACAAATCTAGTTTAACATTTCATAATATTAAAGCACAGGAGATATTTTAAGCCCAAAAAATTTCTTCCTAAGTTTGAATGATATTTCCGGTATACATATGAAATTAAACAGTACGTAAGAACGGGTTTTAGGATGTTTGTACTATCATGTTGCAGGATAAACCCATTTTTCTGCAGTGTGAAAACCATTAATCTTAATCCGTAGAGTCAGCTTGCTTTTCCAAGTACAAAAGACTGACTATGAATAATTCAAAGTGGACGACGAGCAACAAACACCTCTCTGAAGTTCCTTTAGATAATTTCTTTTCCAAATAGGACATCATAGTACAGCGTTTAGAAATTTTACCTTCTGTTAGACAGACCTGTAGATTTATACAAGACGAGGGGAAAATAACATTTAATTTGTTCTTGGACCACATAATATTTGAAGACTCAAAAAAAAAAGGAAAAACTCGGTGTACTAAAACCCCATCTGCAACATGTGACTACATTTACCAAATGCAGGAACGGAGACCAATTATAGCACAAGAAAATTCCTCCTTTAAACAAGAAGAAAAAGAACCTGTGATTCACCTTACTATGCTTCGGCTGGCTGTTTTTGTAAAGGAGTCAATAAGCCTGAACATCCATCTATCTAGCATTCCTGTAAATGGTCAGGGGTTTTAGTCAGAAGAAAAAACTGCTAAATTAGTGGAGATCTATTGGGGGTAACACATCCATGGATACCAGACGGTGGATCAACCACAATGATAGGAAAGTAATGTCAGACTCTCTTCATCACTACAAACATTTGATCAGTAGTCTACTGATCATCGACTGACCATAAGTGATGGGCCTAATAGCTTAGGAGTCTTGAACTCTGTAAATCCCAGTTTCTTAAACGTGATTGTGAGGAAAAGAACTGGCTTCAGAAATATAGACTTTTGAACTAGAATGCTCAAAGAGGAAGAATTGCTCTAGATATTCGAAAAACACTCAGATATTTTTAAAGTACAAAAGCATGAATATTTACCTGTCAAAGCAAATGTACCTCCAAGCACTGCACAGAGACGTGTGATGAAGTGCAGAAAGCTACGTCGCTCTTCTTTGATTGTAACAGTTATGGGAGACAGGTCATACAAAAAGTAAACAGCTGTAGAGTGGAGCAACAAAAAACTACTTTTAGTCAAAGAGAAAATGGGTTCTTCAATAAAACTACTGAGAAGTCAATAGTTGCAAAACCTGGCCATCCCCGGTCGCTGTCACGCATGGGCGTGAAATATTCAGTCACCGAAAACTGATTTGTTGGCAGAACTTCTTTAGATAGATATCTATATTCGGTTGGGACAACCTGGAAAACAGCAAAACAAAAAAACAGATTTCTAAAATTCAAAGGGAAAAGTATATAATTTCATAGCTCTCACAAAAAAACACGTTCGTAGATATTAAAGCAAAACTCAAGATGGGCATAGGAATCCTAAAGGAGGAAACCAGGTACTTATTTCAGTAGTTGCTAGAAGGAACTTCTCCTAATTCTCTATTCTTCTTTTGACAAAAACTCACCCTTCAGACAATGACCTTTTTCATATTGATCCTCAGGCAATGGATAATAGCCAAAATAGATAAGTGGTGCACGTTTTCATTCAGCTGGATCTACATGATTTAGATGGATGATTTATTCACGTACTCTAGCAAAAAAAGAAAAAAAGGCTTCCCGAGTGAAACTTCACGTGTCAAGTCAATCACTGTAACATAGGAGTGGAGGATTGAAAGGGTACTTTTTCCAGGAAAACTAACGGAACTTATCAGATTCTAAGATATCCTGATCCTTACTGATTTAGAAAATTCAAACTCATGATCCCCTAGTGTCTTCCACATCTCAAGAAGCCCCAAATTTCAGTCTCAAAAGGAAAGAAGGCTCAAATTTACAGTTTGGCTAAGTGTCGGTCTTTTTTGCTTCTCACCTTGATATAGTACTTGAATGTACCACTAGCTCCGCGCAGAATTCGATTCGTTCCATCAAGTGGATTATGAATCCCTGGGTACTTGGGTCCAAAAGATAAATCATGGATCATATGACTCACATTCACATGGACTGCTCCTCCAAAAATCTGTAGAAGAAAAAGAAAAATTCAGTAGACGCTTCTAAACACATGGAAGACTGAATGCAATGCATTTCTAATGTACAAGGATATCCAGAAGATTAGAATTACTTAAAGACTGTCAAACAGCATGTATAGGTTGAATAATGCAGTTGGAATCTTGCTCGACTTTAAACATGGTTGTGCGACTCCCCTGGGTCAACTCGAGTTTTGGATATTCAGGGTTGGGTCAGAGATAGACTCACCCCTTCTTTGAATTGAATTATCTTCTCAACTTAGGCCAAGTCCGGCCAAGTCCACTGTTCGACTAGGACATACTCGGCCAACCCCTCTCAGAATTTCAGGTAACCAAATTGGTTCCCAAGTCCGAGTCGCACAACCATGCTTCAGGAATAACTAACCTGCTGTGCCACAAAAATATTTAAGCCATGAACAGAAATATGGAAGTTGCCTGCAACTCTTTGAACATCCAACACTCCAAAAACCTAGATGAATCAAGAAAAGAACAAAGTTAGAGAATGTGGAAAATTAGGATCAAAATGCATCTCACACAGACCAGTGAGGATATTACCCTTTTTAGTGCTTCAAAGGAAAATAGAAAGGAAAATAATAAAAGAGTTGGATGTTCAAAAGAAGTATCTTGCCGGTGCAATGCCAGAAAGGTTTTCTTTGACATACCCGACATCCTTCTCCTTTTTCCAGAGCTTGCTTTACTTCCTTGATTTTCTTTTCAGTTTCTTCGGTAAAACCATGTGAATGTGCCTTTTCAGAAGAATCTTCAGGGTGGGTTTTGCCCTTATCTATTTGAAACATAACCTAAATATCAGTAAGCACTATATATATCCACATCAAGGATCACTATCACAAGTTCTTCAGATATAGTTCTCCCTTTGCAAATAGATTTCTGAGAATCTTCATGTGGATCATCATAATTCATATATAATGTATACAATACTCACCGGTATTTTCTCATTCGGGATCTCTCAGATTAAACTAAAGCTTTGACTCACAGAGAGAGTAGATCAATTGATTACTGCTTATGGATAAGAGCATATAAGCTTTAGCCAGTAGTATATTATTTTAAAATAAATATGATGACATCTGAGAGTTGTGCTAAGAACATCTTATTATTATGTTCGTTCAGTTTCAGTATCGACTGGTTCCATGGTAATACCCAAATAGTGACATGGGAGGACCACTGAACTGGATTGTAAGAAACTGATAAACATTTTTGGAGGTTCAAGGAGAATTAACTGAAAAGAATCTCTCAACTTCGCTGATCATACCACTTTCCAAGCCTTAGCCAAGTGGACTGTCAAAGTGCTTGCAACACAAACCAATATATATGCAATAGGCCACTTAAATCATCCATAAACAGTAGTCATAAAGGTACTGGGTAAAAATGATCCATCTTGAAACCTTAAAGCTCAAGAATAACAGAGTTCATGTGTCACATAATGGCATAAAGATAACGGTGCAATTTTCAGGATGTAAGATTTACCAACTCGGTTTACAGAATTAAAAGCAGCAGATAATGAATTGAAAAGTTGTGGGAAGAAGAGTACCATGTTCATGAGCTGCATGTTCTTTTTCTACAAGATCAGACAAGTACTCCGTCCCTATAATATACCCATCTTTATTTAAGCGAATCTGCACAGAGAACAATGTGTCAGGTTTCAGAAACATCATACATGACAATACCAGTACACCTTGGCATGAGCTTCCCCCCCAGCAAAAGTAACAACCATATAAAAGTAAAGATGTAAGGAATGAAAGAAAAGTCACATTCCACAATTAGAATCAACATTACTTCCTTAAACCCACATCCTAACTAGTATTGGCTACATGAGCGGTTCGCTTAGGTCACTTTCTTCAAATCCTGCCTTACATTTAGCAGTTCACCTTATCTCTATTTAGCTAGTTTATCAAACATCAAAAAAACCTTTTCTCATGGCTACACCATTATAACAAGGCAATCTTAGGTTTGTGTTCGGTGGGGCTGCCCTAAGCCACTGCATTTTATATTATTTTCTAAAAGTGCTTGAAAATGTCAATACGAGTCAGAAAGGTTAAAAATGTTCCATACCAAGTGCTGCACTTTAAAATGTACTGCCAGAATAGTAACATGAACATACTGTGTGAGTTGATGAAGAAAATAGCAGCATACCACAAGAATAAAAATGCGACACGCCGGGAAGACTGTACCACTTGAAGAAAAAGGGATCACTAAGGAAATGTATTCTTTAAGATAAAATGCACAACGCATCACAGCGACATAATTTTCCTAACAGTGCATTTTCTTTCTTTATGCATTTATCATTAGTGCATTTTTTCCTCAAAAAACTAGTGCATTTTTCTTCAGTGCACTCCACACGAATGGCTCAATTTCTATCCTAGTGGCATACTCCTAACCCAAGAGCATCTTTCATCCCTGTAGCACGTTTCCCTTATATCCGAATTAGAAGAAAACCAACTCTCCACACTTACCATATCCCAAAAAATGGAAGGGAAAAGGGCATTCCAGCTTCAATTTTTGACAACCCCAAATTTTTCTATATCCCAAACACGCCACATCAGACGTCCCACATCACCTCAGAACATGAACAACGTCACACCACATCACCCCTAAAAGGTGTGTTGTGATAGAACTATAAAATGAAATGAGGATAAAGACAAGTTTAATACACATTATGATTCATTAGGAAGAGAAAACCCTGATACTGAGTGACACATTTTGAAATGCACCTCTAGCTCATACGTACCACAAGTATAGAAACATGGCACAAAAATAGAAAATTCACCACAGAGAAAGAAATGCCAATTAAGGGTAAAAAAGTGCACCACTTGGAAAAAATGTGTAACTAGGGAAAAAAAGGTCACTAGGATCAAGTGCAAAATTTTCCTAGTTATGCATTATTCCTAGTGGTGCACTTTTTTCTCAGTACGCATCTTTTTTCTAAGCAATGCATTACATTCCAGTGATACAAATGGCAGATTTTCTGAAAATAGAAACTGAAAATGTTCCATGTTTGTCATTGAAATAATTAGACTAAATTAAGGCTTAATTGGCCTTTTATAATTATCATTAGTAGATTCAGGGTCTTCTTTATGATTTAGGTATCTGGGTCTATTTTAAGTCCTCTCGTACTAGAGACAAATTTACAATGTCTGTAACTTTTTCACGATAAAAGAAACCTGTTTAACCCCCTGAGACAGAAGAACAGACTTTAATTAACTTTAGGGTTGTTTCATATCAGTTATAGAGGAAAATATGAAAGAAAATAAGTGAAAGTTCCCCTACACAATATCACTTCAACTCTTCACCTTAATGGAGTTTAACAAGTTATCAATGTCTTCAGAGGAGACTGGTGGTTAAATATATAAGCTGCTTTATTTTCAGCAATTTAGGTATAAATTTTGCCTATCAGCTAATAATGCATCACATCTTCATGCACTGTCCCGTTTACCTCTGTAGTGATCACTGGCCTCTTATAGAGTCTGGCTTCCATTTTTAATGCTCCTAAACTTTCCTAGACTTGCTTTTACAATTTTTTGCTGGTCCATTATCTATACATGGGAAAGAGCAGCGCAACACATCTTTTTATGGTGGAAGGAACAGACTGCAGAACATTTCTGAACCTCTCTCCTTCTGTAGGATTTTTGCCTCCTCCTCCTCCTCCTCCACCTCCACCACCACCTTTTTGCTGCAAACCAGTGGTTCAAGCTCAATTCTGAGGGACTTAAACAGAGATTCAGCAGCCACAGAAGATGGGAGTATCCTTAGGGCCTGCGTAGAACATGTCCTAAAAGTATATTAACTGCCTATTGAGGTCTGAACTTTAGTAAGCCGAACCCCAGCCATTCATTCTTTAAGTCAACAACAACAAGCAAAAGTATGGCTTGCTGTTGGTACTTAAGGGAAACTTCTCCATAATAATTGGCTGTTTCTTGTGAAAGGGCAGACTTGGAAGTCCTACCACATTCATGAACAAGTCCCCAAATCACACCTGCAGTTATAATGTCCCGTACTTAGAGAAGTGCAAAAGGTTTTGATGAGGAACTTGCAGGGATGGTGTTCCTCTTCATCATATTACTGAGAGTCACTTATCCATTGATTTTGACCAAATATGTTTTTGACTCCATAGCTATGTTTTTTGTTATTGGAAGTTCCTAAGCTTCTTAATTTTCTTTTTTATTACAGAACCAACTATGTGAGGCTTTTTTTTTTAACCAACTATGTGAGGCTTTGATGTATTTGTACACTTTTTGCACGTCAATGAAATTTTCAGCATTTATAAAGAAAAATCTAATTCAAGAAAGGGATGGAGGAGAGGGAAAATACAAATTATATAATTACTTTTTTCACAATAAAACCAAAAGCATTTAACAGAAATATCTCATTTGAGAAAGAAATGTAGGAAAAGGAAAATACCAATTATATAATTAATTTTTTTGGCTCTGTAGCTATGTTTTTTGTTGTTCAAAATAATGTTTAACTTGATCCCTGCTGTGACTCACTTTTCTCCATGTTAAAATCCCACTACATTTTTTTGTCTTTTGAAACTTCATAAAGCTTCAGTAGTTGCTGACTTTAAAAGGAACAATGACTCTTACCTTCCATATATTTGTATCTAGATCCACCTCGTGTTTTCCGGACATATCGATGGCATCCACGCTTAAAACTATAAGCATGCAAATAGTTATTTTCTGCAACAAATGATTATATAAATGTAGAGAGAGTAGGGCATGAACCTCAAAAACCAGGAAATGCTTACCTTCACATGGTAATGCAGGAAATGTCATATTTATATGGATTGGAAGGGTTTCCCCACGCTTCAGATCTACCGACATCTATGCAAGATGCACATGAATAGGGTTAATTGACAAAAATAAGTGTGATGTCCTAGGTAACAATTCTCTAGGTAAGTGAATGATACATGAAAACGAAATTAAACAAATAACAAGAGAAAAAGATGGAGTAACCTGATGTACTGTATATGTTGTCAAATAATACTGGAGCTCATGCACAAACAAAGTGGCCATAATGGCTAGACCAATTATAGAGACTACACAAACAAAAAAGCAACAAAATATTTCAATCTTTTGCTTATAAGGTACATAAAGAAATTAGCAAAGAATATATATACTAATTCGGGTAATAAAAGACTAAAAAAGACTTTAATATTTTCCCAGAGCGTTTGGGGAATTTAGTTTGAAGATGGCCTACTGAAGCAGCAAGTGTTTCTTGTAAAAAATAAATCATGCTGAAGAAAACCTATCTATCAGAAAGAAGCACCACTAGAATTGCAATAAATGGAAGTTTCAGATACACGATATGATAAGATCCAATAAGCAATAAACAGAGTAGAGAATGTTTCTACCTATGACAATAAAAGTACAGCTGATTTTCTCATTGAATACATGTAAAACAAAATGAAAAATTGGATACTGGTGGTCAATTCTCAGAACAAAAATAACAAGGGCATACCAACTGCTCCAGATTGAGTCTTCTTCAACAAGTGCTCCTCTGCACGAGGAAATGCATCAAAATTCTTCAACATTTGCAGTTTCCCACCCATTTCTGCTTCAACCTTGAGATAATGGTTGCAACTAAGATACCAACTTCAAACAAAGAATATCTATAAATTTAAACACACCAATTTTTTTAGTAATAAAAAAAAAGGAATCAGTGAATACAGGATTGAGAATAACATTTACAAAGTTTAAATTCATGAACTGGTGCCATACTGAGACCGCTGTAATTTGATTGATTTTAAAAGTAACAACAACTTACTTCAAATTTGACTCTATGTCAAGGTATTATACATACAAACTGCATCTGAGCCCTTAGGTATGAATATGACTGATATAAAAAAATTCTATCAACCAATAAGTTCCTTTTTTTAAGAGTGAAAAATAATCCCTCCTGAAATTTCTATAAAATTAGGGTAGCTGCTCTAGATCCCTAGCCATGATTATGGCATATGAACTGGAATATAGGAGTCAAGCACACTACCAATGAGTTACAATTTTTGACTTAAAATTGAGTGGAAATATAGAAGGAATCGAACCCCCTTCATGGAAGGAGAGTCAGATTGAGATAAAGGGTTTATATAAACAATCGCTTCTCCCCTATGCCCCTTTTATTTCTCCAGGAAGACGAAACCAGAGAAGTCTGCGGACTGGTCACACCGAATGCTGGGTTTGCTCTTCCTGCAAGAGCAAAGCTCATAGCTAATTGCTATCTTGCCTTTGTCACTAAGGCAAATTCGGAAGGTGCAGAATCAAAGAGTTCTCTGGGAAGCAAAAAACCAGTGAGAAGATATACTGCACTTTAGCATATTATTAACTGATTAAAACTGCATCCAGATTTTAAAGACATTAGCAGCGGCAAATTCGGAGTTTGTGGATGGATATTTCTCGCCAGAGCAACATTACAACACCCAGGATGGTGCCTTGGATTCCCCCACTCAGCGGTACCTTTAGATTGAATTGTGCTGGTTCGAGCCTCAGGAATCCTAGAAATGCTGGTTTCGGCGGCATATTCCATGACCACAATGGCAAAGAGCTTAGAAATTATGCTGGTCCCCTGGGTATATCTGATTCCACGTTTGCAGAACTACAAGCCCTGCGAAACGGCCTTCAGGTTTACTGAACCAGATTTAATCTTCCACTCCATGTGGAAGGGCATTTGCAAGCAGTAATTAATTGGTTTCCATAAACTCTGATTTTCCTTGGAGACACAGGTACCTCATTAGATAAATTGCTGATCTTGCAAGGGGATGTGTCATCCAATGGTCTCATGTTTATGTGCGAAGTATCTCTATGATCTGATTGATAGCAATGGGTCAAATGAGTTCTTAGTTTGTTGATTAAATTATAAACAACTACAAGTAATGGTGATACATGGAAGATCAACGGAACATTGGTATAAACAACAATATAGAGTGATGTAGTGGTCCATCCCTCCATATTTAAAACCCAAAACACCACATCAATTGGTCCGAAATACAGTAATATAAAAAAAATTAAGACCATGCAAAATCATCTAAATGACTCGTAAGTCATAATGAATCCTACTGGGTACGAAGATTTCCAGAGAGCTCTAAAAGGAAGGGTTAGTTTACTGATGAATCCATCTCTTACAGTCCAGAAACAATGGCCATCGGCCTCAAGTATCAGAGATACCATTTCAGCTCATAATTCGAACTCATTCTGACGAACTGATATTAACTGGTTAGCCAAACAAGTCCAACAAGCCCAACAGAGTAACAATACGATAACATTTGACCTTTTGTTCTATTTAAGCCATCACAAATGAACAATCTAACGCCTCTCCAGAATGACTTGGCGAAGAAAAAGGACGAAACAAAGCCAAAGTCCAGCAACCACGAAGCCACTGAATTGAGAGGAGAAACAAAAATAAACGCCGAACTGGAATAGAAAAAAAAAACTCCGTAATCTGTAATTCCGGGAGAAACTAAAACAAGATCTTCACGTTCCGATTATTCATAACGAACCCCAAAAAAGAGAAATACTCAAACCACTTAAACGAACGATTAAAGATACCTCGTGCAGACAACGAACGAAATGTTACCTGGAAACAGCTCGCTCACCGGCCCAAAAATTCGTCGCTGCGAGGACCGCCGGCGAGGGAGAGAGAGAGAGAGAGAGAAGAAACGGGCTCCCTTCGATGCACTGGGAAGGTCAAGCAAGATTACCGCAACCACGCGAGGCGTTTCTTCGGGTCTAGCCAATTCCCTGTGGGCCCGTGCAGTCTCTCCTGGCTCTCTGAAGTTCTCTGGGCCCGCTAGATTGGGAACCGCAATTCGGCAGCCGGCAGTGTAATTTAGCGGGGAAACAAGTCTCATTTAAGTCTGTATTCTCGTTTATAAAATACTATGTGGACTGTGCAAAGTACTCAGTCGGGTACTTGACGTAGGGCACGGTGGGCCCTATGTTCTATGTTTTTGCATAGTACCGATGATATTACTTTAAAAAAATGATATCAGTAATTTGAAGTTTTACGGTGAAGTTTTAGAGTCTGACGTGGATGTCTTATGTGGCATCTACGTCAGCTGCCTACTTGGAGAGGGAGAGAGGCCAGAGCGGGAGAGGGAGAGAGGCCGGAGCGGGAGAGGAGAGAGAGGCGGGCGGAGAGGGAGAGAGGCCGGGCGGGAGAGGGAGAGGCCGGGCGGGAGAGGAGAGAGGCAGGCGGGAGAGGGAGAGAGAGGCAGGAGGGAGGAGAGAGAGGAGAGAGAGAGAGAGGCCGGAGCGGGAGAGAGGACGGAGCGGGAGAGGGAGAGAGGACTGGCAGGAGCGGGAGAGAGGTCGGAGCGGGAGAGGGAGAGAAGCCGGAGTGGGAGAGGGAGAGAGGACGGAGTGGGAGAAAGGACGGAGCGGGAGAGGAAGAGAGGACAGCGGGAGAGGGAGAGGGAGGGAGGCCGCCAAGCGGAGGGAGAGGGAAGGGGGCCACCCCGCCGCGGTGCCTCCCCCCTTCGCTCTCCCTCCCAATCTGCGGCCTCCGCCCTTGGACGCCGCGGCACGTGAGGGGCGTCGAGGCCGCCCAGCCACGACGTCTCCCCCCTTCCCTCTCCCTCCCACTCGGCGGCCTCCCTGGCGCGGGAAGGGAGGCCGAGGCCGCCCCGCCGCGGCACCTCCCCCCTTCCCTCTCCCTCCCGATCAGCGGCCTCTGCCCTGCCGCAGCAAGTGAGGGAGGTCGGCCATGCGCGGCGTGAGGGAGGAGGCGAGGCGGCGCCCCCTTCCTCTCCCTCCCGCTCGGTGGCCTCTCTCCCTCTCCCCTTCCGGCCTCTCTCCCTCTCTCCCTCTCCCCTTTGCCAAATAGGCAGCTGACGTAGATGCCACATAAGACATCCATGTCAGACGGTAAAGACCGATAGTAACATATCACAGTGCGCATATCACGACTCTATTACTTTAGATGTGTTCACTCGAACCAAGTTTTATCTTCTAATGATATCCGTTATTTTGACATTTTACTCTGAGGTTTTATATCTATGTGACAGCTTAGTTAGCATTCCAGATGAGTCAAGGATTTATGCTTCCGTTATCTTCCTATTCTGCTATAAAAAAACTCACTGTAAAAAGTCAAAATATGCATATCACCACTCTAACTTCAAACAGTAATGATATGCTTTTACCGTAAAAGTTTATAAGGCGACACAACGTCCTTGTTGATGTACGAAATAAAATCCGGGTAACTCTAAATCTTATCAAACTATCAACTAGGGTACTAAAAATGACAGTCACATTAAGATGTAAAGCCTTGTAGTGAAATATGAAAGCATTGAAATTATTTTTCCTCTTCAAATAATTTCACATCTAAGAAAAATAATTTCAATACTACCATATTTTAGTGTAAGTTTTGATGTGGTTTTCCTTCACACCCTAGTTAGCAGTCCACATAAGGTTTAGGGTTTAAACTTACCTATAGAATATGAAAATAGTTTTACTTTTATCTCTGAACTGCCAATAACATTGCGTTTTAAATCCTCAAACTAAAATTTAGCAGTACCTATATTACTACTCATAACTGAAATATACCATTCTCGGCCGACTGTCGGTTTGGCTATCGAAACTAAGCAGCTTGATGCCCACGTAAGGGACGGGGAGGGTGGGCCCACAAGGGAATAGAATGATGGGCCCACATATTGAGAGGACACGTCCACGGGCCCCACACCAGGCACCTTTTCTAGATTTCCAATTAATTTCCCTCCATACATGCCCGCTTTTTTCCACGAGAAAACAAACCAGCATTCGAGTCCGTACAGCAGAGTCTGCACTCCACAGAGATTCGTTCCAAAAGCGTGCTTCTTCTGACACGCACTTTCTGCGCGCTTCAGACCTGCGCATGGTGAGACGGTTCCACTTTCCCTCTTCGTTACCGGGACTGGTGTAGGACGGTAGCGCTTCCGAGCAAGATACCAGACGTTCTCTTTTTGTGTTTCGCACTCGCGCGCGGAGGTACGAATGCGATCATCGTGTCTGCGGGAAGAGAGAAAAAGGATGATAGCAATGGAATTGTTTATTTATTTATTTGTTTATTTTGTTTAATTACTATGCCGTTTTGTGAAAGTGAAACTTCTTGGCTTATCTAGTATTGTTACTGTGCGATCGTCTGTTGCATGGAGAAACATCGCATATAGTACAGGTGTTTTGCTTCTCTTTCTGTTGTTGATGTTTCGTTTGTTTATTTGCTTGCCGTTTTTTATTTGAACTTACGAATGTTCATGCGGCGGAGGAGCACGCTGCTGATGAGTTAATTGGCGAATTTAACTTATGGAACTCTGGAAGTCGATATCTTTGGTTGGCTTTTGTTTATATTGTTTATATTGAGTTTTCAGTCGGTGTTGTTTTGCGGCGATTTCTACTTGCTGATCTTGGTGGAAATGGTAAAGCTTCGGTCTTTTTTTTTTTTTTTTTTTGTTGCAGATGACTTTGTTTAGTTTTTACGATTCTATATTTCCTTTCGATGAAGGTCGTCATAGCTTTTTAGGTTCTTCTTGTTCTTAGTTTCTTTGAGACTTAATGATTCTGCATTGTTTCATGTTCTAAAATTCATGATGCCATCATATATTTGAAGAGATTTTGTTGGTTTTTTCAAATGAAGGCCCGGCTTTCTGCCCTTCGATTGCGCTTCGGACACTTTAAAATTTGCGCTTGTAAGCTTGTGAATGTCCTGCTGAAAAAATCTGTATAACATTTCATATACTACCGTATCAGATTATGATTGAAGTTATCTCGTTAAAGTCGGCAATAAATTGCTATGTTGGGCGTTACATACAGTAAAAGTAGGAGTGGTTTGTTTCTGTCATTGGTGTCATTGGTGTCAATGGCACATTTGAATAAATTGCTTCCATCGATATTATCTGTAAAATAATGGTCTCTTACGTTTTAACAAAGCAAATTCAGATGCATGTTTTGGGAAGCACGCTAATCTTGACATTCAATGCTTGTTTATTCATTATTTTGTATGCAGCAAATTGCTAAGCCAGCTATGTCTCACCAGTCCTGTTCCTGATTACTTGCCACAGGAAGTTGGTACACTCAATATTTGTTTGTTCTGGAGAGATTGATGGGAAGCCTAGAAAATCTACCTTCTGCCAGGAAACGAGTAGTTACTCCAAAGGCTCTTCTTCATAAAAAGTATGGTGAAAGAGCAGTGTATAAGATTGAGGAAGTGAAGGAATCTTCTGGAAATGACTGCCCTGGACTAGTTATCCCTCAACAGGGCCGTTGTTTATTTCGTTGCTGTTTGGAGCTCCCTGAATTTTCTGTTACTTCTGATACCTTTACAAAGAAAAAGGAAGCAGAGCAGTCTGCTGCAAAGATGGCTATAGAAAAGGTGTGGTGTTACTGGCTTTTGCTTTCAAATACCTGGATTCTCTTTTCCTATTACCTTTTAGATGTCTTTTCAGCTTGAAGATACTTAACTTTGTCCTCAAGAACAAATATCTCTTTTCCTTGAAAATCTTATCTATTTTGCAACTCACGTACAGAATAGAGGCACCCATCAATCTATAGGCCTCTCAAATTATTCTCATGTTACTTTAATTTTCTAATTTTCAGTAATACCTTGAAATATCTATAACATTCATTTGTCAAATGTTTTATACTTATTTTCTGTAAAAGTCATCGTCATTTCAAATGTGTTATACTTATTTTCTCTTAAAGTCATCGTCATTTTATAGCCTAAGTATTTACAACATTCATAATTGCTACTCCTCGAAGATGGACATTCATTTCCTGGTAACTTTTGTACTCCAATGAAAATATTTAACAAAATATAGGAGCTAGTTGCTATTGTTTTACTGGTCTATTTTTGAATGCTTCATGTATTTATAACAAATTATTGTTTATTCTGAATTCTGTTGATTGCATTCAGCCAAATGTTGGCATATGGCAGAAGTTTGAACTAATTTTTTTAACCTTAGGATCATATCGGTAAAAGGGAATCTTGGTTCGATCTCCCATATATTTATCACATTTCACTCTCTCTTGATCTCTTCTAGCCCTGTGAAGGTGCAATACTCCATGCCGGAAAAATTTTATGTTGTCTCTATATGGGTTATTGCATTTGTGGTCTTTCCTTCTGGATTCTTTTCAACTCGATTCATCCTGCATTGCTATATCTTGATTTTTTGTTTCTTTTGCAGTTAGGTATTCAACCAAAATCTGAAAATCTAACTATCCAAGAAATATGGGATGAATTGGTGGCTCGTCTCTCTTTTTTATTTTCAGATGAGGTTGGTTTCCATCTGGTTTGTCTTAGTTTAAATGGTTAACCACTGCAAAGTTTTCATGTTTTAGCTTCATAATGTTGGTTTTGCATGTATACGAAGTTTGAGACAATTGCTTTCTTACTTCTTTTAATAAAGTTTCAAAGACCTGTGGTAAATATTAGAATTCTGACACTACCCTCTGCTTTACTTTGGCTATTCCACTGAGAAGTTCCTGCAATCGTCTCATCCATTGGTGGGCCACTTCAGAGCAGCATTCCAGAGAGAGGGTGACAAATTTGGCCTGATTCCCATTTCAGTACTCTCTACATATGACAATAAGCTGAATAATTTATGCAAATCCATCAATCCAAGTGCTGAACTAAGCCCTTCTTTGGCTGTTGCAATTATTATGAAGGCTGCCAGGCTATCTGATTCTGTATGCATTTCTGAGGGGACACTATGGGTTTGCAGGGTACATCCTTACTCTCCTGACTGTGTACAGGCATTGGTTAATCAGGCTTTGGATCCTTTAGAGAAAACTCAGATTGAAGCAGTGTATATCCCTTGCTCCTTGGCAAAGCCTGTTGAGTCATTTCATCTTTATGTTTCTTCGAAGGAATATTATATGGATGTTGTTGCAAAAAGACTTGGCCTAAGAAATTATTCTTATCTGCTGGTGTCAAGGTAGGTTGTACTTTAGATGCTAAAGTATGTGTACAATTCCAAAAGTTACACAAAGTACAAAATTGAACTTGTCAGTTGTAGTTGATCTTACTATAGGGGTTTTTTTTGTTGTCAGGAATATTGGTAAAGCTTCTTCTGAGATGAGATTTTATTATTCTGCTCCAGACGATCCACTTTTCTGTTCAGATTTGTCAGTAGATACACTTTCAAATGCAACTGATTGCATTAATACAGCTTTTGTGCTCAATGAAAGGGCATCCTATTTTTCTGGTCAAAAGGTTTACGGAGATGCAGTCATGTCAACAGTTGGATACATGTGGAAATCAACAAATCTTTTCCACAAGGACGTGTCACTGGATTCCTATTACAGGTTGGCTTCAAGAAAAAACTTATTTTCTTCTGCAGATACTGAGTTTCCTTTTCTCTGTTCTTATTCTTATAAGTTTTACTTGGTTGTCCTATCTGATTGGGACAGGTCAATAATTATTTACAACTTAAGGTGTCCCATCCTTGAGGTTTCCTCTTTTAATGGATTTTTTATTGCAGGTTGCTGATTGGTAGAACACCAGGTGGGAACTATAAATTATCAAGAGAGGCAATTCTTGCTGCTGAGCTACCCATTCTGTACACCACACGTTCGAATTGGAGAGGCTCTTTACCAAGGGATCTCCTCTGTATGTTCTGCCGGCAACATCGTCTATTGGAACCTGTCTTTTCTATTAAAATTATAGACCATTCTATGCCTTCCTCTGAAATACTTGAACCATCCAAAAGATTGAAACTATTGAGTAGGATGCTGGGATGTTCAACGGGAGAAGTAAATGATGCCAAAAATGACAAATCTGTGGGGAATGACTGCAGTTGTGGTTGTGAAGTCAAAATATTATCAAGGGGAAATGACGTTATAATAGAGTACTTTACAAAAGATTTGTTCCGGAAACAGAGTGATGCTATCCAAAGTGCTGCATTAAAAGTTCTCAATTATTTAGATAAGTACTTTAGGGAATTAGATTCTTCTGTGGAGAGATTGACTTGCTTTGAGGATGCCCAAGAAGTTCATGTCTACCCTGATGTTTTTTGTAGAGAAGTCATGCTTTATCCTTCTGCTCATAGTCATCGTCCTCAAGCCATTTTGAGGGAACATTGTTCAGAGGCACTACCAAATAAGAAGCATGAAAATGGATTCTCTCTTTCTAAGATTGAGGGTCCAGATTCTGGTTCTTCCCCATCCATGGGATCTTTAGTATGCATAAGTTATAGTGTTTCTTTAATGAGGGATGGAAAGCCTTGTCTGACCCAACCGCTTGAAAGTGCAAATGACTTTCAATTTGAGATTGGTGTCGGGGCAGTGATTCATCAGCTTGAAACATGTGTCATGCAGCTATCTTTGAACCAGAATGCCCAGTTTGTTACAGAAATACCTTCTGAAGACTTGATTTTGGCGTCTGCTGGTGATTCTGCCAAGTTGCTTTGTTCATTATCTTTACGTGAGTGCTACCTCTGACATATGTATTGATATTGTTTTTAATCAGTTCTATAACAGTTTCCTCTGTCTGGCAGAAGAATGCTGCTTGGAGTATTCGGTCCAATTACTGCAGATAACAGAACCTTTGGAGGACAGGATGGAGCAGGCCTTGTTCAGTCCTCCTTTATCAAAACAAAGGGTGGATTATGCCCTCAAGCATATACATGAATCGAAAGCTACTTCTTTGGTATTGAAAAAGTTGGCCATATGTCTCATTCCATTAATTGCTCTTCTTACTCACTCTTTTCCTTGGGTAAGCTCCATACGTATTATAAATATGCACTTTATCTGCATATGCAGGTTGATTTTGGGTGTGGTTCTGGTAGTCTTTTGGATTCCTTGTTGGAGCATCCAACATCTTTGGAGAACATAGTTGGTGTGGATATTTCACAGAAAGGTCTCTGTCGAGCAGCAAAGGTAAAAAAATGTATACCTCAATCTGTTTTTGTTTGCGAGTTTACATCGATTCAATATTTTGATTGGTTGTACTAGGGAGACATCTTCTTGCCATTGAGTAGAGAACTTTTTGTTGTTAAGGTTTCTTTACATAGTGAATTTGGTTTATTGAGGAACTTACCTTTTCCAGCAATTGTTTGTTGCCTGATTCGGATTTTTTAAAGTGCAGATGCTTCACTCTAAATTGAGCATGAATACAACTGTTAGAACTGCTGCGCTCTACATGGGGTCAATTACTGATTTTGACTCTCGGTTATGTGGATTTGACATTGGTACTTGCTTGGAGGTGGGCCCTTTTTCTTTCCTTTTAAATTTGATTCATTTATGCAAGTATGCATACATCATTTTCTTCACTCTTACTCTTGGTGATTATCTTGAGCTGATGTCTTCTTTATATTCTAGTAAAATTTCTTACAGATTAAATATTAGGTTAGCCGACAATTGTTAAAGACCACTTTTTTTATAGCACATGGTACATCTTGGCACTAATTCTGTCATCAGAAGAAAGTCTGCTATTGATACCCTAGTGGTAATGAAAGTCATATAAGGATGTAGATTGAGTTTGTTCCATGACAAATTGATTGACTTTTGAGAAGTATTTTGCTTGACCTTATTCCTACTAAATTCTATTTGCACTTTGAAAGTAGGACTTTTTTTTGCTTATCTTCTCATTTTCAGGCTTACACATAATGGGCCTGAGATGTGGGTACCACAATGCGCATATCATACTAATAACTCAATTCTTTACTCATGGAGCCCACAACACACAAATACCTAGGGGAGCCCAAACTGGGCCTAAGCCCCTACACAAATCCTGCTCCGATACCATGTTTGCGCTTGATGATCCTCAACTTCCCACTCTTCCCTGTGTTTGAAGGATCATCCTGAATGAACTTTCCTCTTTTGATAAACTTCCTCATGGCCTTATACCAATGAAGTTAATTTGGTATACACAGTCTGACTGAGGTAATATGAAGGTAATCTTTTGTCTTAACATTTTTAAAACTTTTAGCAAGAGGCACATCTTTACCATTGTTGACTATAATCTCTTCTTTAATGGTCATAGACCAACATATATCAAACTCTTTAGCCTCTTCAAACTCCACCTCTAGGTAGTCCACAGACAGTGACAAAAAATTCTGTGGTCATTGTATGTGGTTGTGCAGAGTCAATGGGCCGCACTAAGGTAATTGTGGGGGGTAGGATTACTAATATTCAATCACAATAAGCATGAAAGAGTAATTGCTGTTATAGAAACTCCAATCACCAAATATTCCAAGAGATCAAGGCTAATTTGGAGTCCACGTAACTTCGAAAGAAATGGATTCCATGCAGACATGGCCGCTAGACTGATGAAGTCAACGTAGAGTAAGAGAAATTTCTATTTGGCGCATCAAAACTTTTGAAAAGGGTATAAAGCCATCCAGAACTGCTTTGCATGGGAGATACAGCCAATAACCAAACGTTTGTGGTTCACTGTTGGTAGAAGTGCTCACCAGGGAGCATTTTTACCTTTCTTTTTGTCAGTACCTGCTGGTAAAATTGCTTTGATGTTAAGTCAGGTAAAATATCTATATTTCATCTTGGATTGCCAATTCAGTTGTGTAGTTAATATTGTTAGATGCTCAATCTTTTGAAGATATTTATGTACTAGCCTGATTGAGCAGGTCATTGAACATATGGAAGAAGATCAAGCATGCATGTATGGGGATGTGGTGTTGAGTTGTTTCTGCCCACGGATCCTCCTTGTCTCAACGCCCAATTACGAATATAACTCCATACTTCAGAAAACTGTTCTTAATAATAGAGGAGAAGAGGAGGCAGATGAAGGCACACAATCTCTACCATTTAAATTCCGCAATCATGATCATAAGTTTGAGTGGACTCGAGAACAGTTCAATAACTGGGCTTTGGGTCTTGCTTCAAGACATAACTATACTGTGGAGTTTGGCGGCGTGGGTGGCTCAGTTGATGTGGAGCCCGGATGTGCCTCTCAGATTGCTGTGTTTCGGAGGAAATCGGAAGTGAATGATTGCTGCTCAAACTCTGACTCTGCCTCCCACATTTACGAAGTCATATGGGAATGGTCTAACGACAGGTTCAGTTCACCATAGTAACCAGTAGCCGACTAACACACATACTTTTTAGGTCTGCCGCTTGCCTGAAGCAGCAATCGTCTTACTTTGTAAATGTCATGTATCACTGACGAGTTTGGCTCATCCAAGTGAGTGCTTTTTAGGGAAGCATCGGCAGAAAGCCTAGTTTTTATCTAATGGCTTTTTTTTTTCTTTCCACTTGTTTGATGTAGAAGAACTACAAATTTTTTCTTGAGAAGAAACTACAGGTGTTTCTGGCGTGCCCTTCCAGCGTTCTGCCTACGAGAATGGTTGGGGAAATGGGGAGTGGGGTGGCCGGCCCATTTGGAGGGACTGCTGCTCTCACTTTTGTTTGATTCTGACCTGTTCTTGCGTTGTGAATTTGGGGTATTCTCGCGTCCGCGCCAGAAAGGAGCTTGGGGTTCCTGTTTTCGTTGAGTTCTTCAGTTGGGCAGTCTGTATACCATTTCAAGCATTTTAATTTGATGAGGATTGGAGAACGGAGACCTCGGTATAATATTTGGACCATCTTACAAAACAGTTCCCTGAATTTCAAGGGTTACACAAGCACTGTTATTAAATGAGCCGTCTGTGTCCCTATAGCAAGACATCAATTATGATATGTATTATATTATAAAGGTCACAATAAACCCTGAAAACCAATGTAAAACACAATTCATTTGGATCATCCGCACTTTGTCATCCGGGCGTCCGCGTATAGGTTTATCCTTACGCTTTCGTGGTCCCTCACTTTCACAGAGAGCTGAGCAAATCAGAACTGGTAAGAAGTGAAACATGAGCCTGAAGTATTTATTCTACCTATACGACACTGGAGGATCAGGACGCACCCGCCGCGTGTCCCACAGTCACGGAAAACCAAGATCAAATTAATGTCTCAAAAACCAAAATCCTAAATCAGGGTGGCATATTGACTCTCACTCAAACATTGAAGGGGAAAAAAGAAAAGGAAAAAGAACAAGTATTGAAATTTCATTTCGTGTATAGGGAAAAAAGGTTATTTCACATCTTTCCATATTTATTCCCCCTCTTCCTGATCCATGACCACTTACACGTTAGATTGTGGTACTCTATAATAATATTTTTCAAATGAAACGGAGCAATTCCCCGATTGGAGCATTTGATGCACAAACAAATGACAATCTTGAGGCACGAACCCACTCACTTTTGTATTTGGTCCTTTTTATGGTTGCACGGCTGAAAAGATCTCGAACCAAGATCTCCAACGACGTAGTGAAGTCTGCTTTTTGACTCGGTCCAGCCAACAACCTGCTCTCCTGCTGTCTCCGGAATGGACTGATCACACAAAGCACTTTTAGATTATCAAAAGGCTGAGTAACTTGATGAAATAATTAACCCTATAGCAATGTAAAATATGTCTCAGGACCACAGACCGCACCAACGATCACCTCAGGACTCAGAGGCAATGCAACTTTTTACTTGATGTATTGGTTACATTGAGGGAGAAAAAATATTGAACCTTTGGAGGCCGAACGTCAAAAGATAAACACAATTTGGTGTCGATTATCATGTATTTTTTTCTTTTTCAGAAAGAGTTCTATGCAAGTCCTATGTCAACAATCACCTGAAAAAAAAAACAGCAGGGCGGAATATTCGGTTACCTACATGTTCCAGCAGAATTATCTAAGCTTTGCACCGTATCACACATTTATACCCTCCCTGCTAGTTTCTTGATGAGTCACGCTATCTGCTGGTTGTCTATTGAGATTCTCTCTTGCCTGCTCCTGCCGTTGAGTAGGCCGATCATGCTGGCGATAAAGTGCCTGCAGATTTCGCCTAGCTCTCCATCTTAAATACTCCACAAGCAAAGAATTTGTGCTTATTGCAATCCCAAACCCAGTGAATGAGGACAGGAGGACAGAGAGTATCTCATTGACATTTAGCTGCACAACGAACACAGAATGGAGTTTCTGTTAGCTGCAGTAAGGATAATATTTATGAGGAGAAGGGTCCAAAGACAAGGATAAAAGCACTTACTATAGTGTAAAATATATGAGCAAACATGATGACAATTGCAAATTGGAAGGATGCATAAGCCCAAATAAAACTCCTGCTCACTGAACCATTAACCACTATAAGTTCTTTCTGCAATCAAAAGAGGAAAGAAAAGATACTATACATAGAGAAACAACAAGTTGAATAATGTCTTTTAAAGGTCCTAATGCGTATGATATAGATGTCACATTTTCGGTTTTGACAGAGCACCATCCTGAGAAAACAGGCATTTTTTTTTTTTTTTTTTTTTTTTTGAAAGTTAAAACAAGCATCACTTAAAGTAGTGCAAGATGAAGTTAGCTTCTGTTGCTCAGCACTCCTGGTCAGTTGTACTCAGCTTCACTAGAAATCAGCTGTATATTTACATATATTGAATAAAAAAAGGAAAAAAAAACAGCCATCAGTTTCTTCAGGTGGTCGGGTTGTGCAGTACAATACCATGACCAGAGAAGAAGAAAGGCTGCATGAATATTCAAAGTTAGCTAGAAGGACATAAACTTACCCATAGTAGAAGCTATCATAGAAGAGAGGAGACCCAAAACACAAGAGAATGGTAAGGAAATTGCAAGAGCATGAGAACCCATCTTAGTGACCTGTTCATATTTAAATTAATAGAAACAAGATGTAAGAAAAAACTCAGAAGACAGTATGTAGTCAGAAAAAAGATAACTAGACCCTTCCAGTAAGCCTTATCTTAAGTACTAACCAGGAGTTGCTCAAGAAAGCAGAAATAAGCAAGCATGCTGACCATCACAAGGACTGGAACATCCTGCCACACCCTACAAAATGAAATCTTGAACATGAATTCATAGGAACTGTACAAAGTAAAATAACCAAAGCTAGAGAAAAAGCTATGACTCAACTCAATGCAGATTTCGTAAGGGACACAATGCTAGTCAAAACCATGATGAAGAAAACAGAATAAAATAGACCCTGACATGCTCCTATATTCATAATAATATAAAAAAAAGACTGTCTTATAATGGGAATCATTTCATAAAAAGCCATTTGAAGCATGAATGGTATATGGTTCTTGTTCACACTTTTCTCTGGTTTCACTAACCAATTGTACCATTAAAATAGGCTAGGAGTGGTTTTGAGAAATCAACATTCTCTAAGCTCTGCCAGTTTTTGAATTGGTAAAAAGAATGTGACTTTTGAACTCTTTTCAACCACTAGCAGCAGTTTCAGTAATTTCGATAGTTGTCCATTTGAAGCAGATCACAAACATTTGCGAATTCGTTTCCAATTATTGAAAGGATGAACTTGATCAGAGAGGCTCAGGTGTTTCACATCCCAATAAAGCAAGCAAAGGAAGCTTCACGAGACAGAAACTTAAGGAATGCGTGAGAGAGAGGGAGTGAGAGAGACCTGTACTGACTATTTTCTCTTTGTTGAGGTGCACGTGCTGGATGTCTACTGACGGTTTGAGTATTCTGAATTCTCAACAATGTAACAGGAAGGTTCTGAACATCTTGTTTACAAACATCACAAGTCTTGTTCCCCTTAATGCTAAACCATTTCACTGCACATTCTTTGTGGGCAAGCGCAAGTTCACCCTTGCAGCTGCATTCCATTTTAAGAGTTTCACCCCCCTCTGCAAGTTCAACTAAACAGATTCTGCATACAGCATCTTCTTCTGGTATATCCTCACCATCTTCTTCGACTGCTGCAAAATGTGAAAGCACAAAGATTAGACAAATATATAGTTATGGCACCTCATCGAGCGACGAATAGAGAAAAAAGAAACATTTGGAACTCTACCAATATCTGCAGCTGGAGCATCATTTGTTGCCGGCCCATCTGCTGTAGGCACACGAGGTGTTGCAGGTATAATTCTAATCAAAGCTCCAAAAGAATCCATCCGTCTCAAACTTCTGTTTTTAATATTTACTGGAACTGATAGTGAACGTTTTATATGTCGTTGAACATCAGGTTTCTGTAAGCCAATCAAACTTGTTTTATTATGCTTAGACTTGCATGGACAAATATATTTGATACTTGACCAGATCTTAAGGTGATGAAAAATATAATAAGCAAAAGCACTCACAGCTGCTAAGTCACACTGGATTGTCACTTGTCTTTCTTGTACGGGTTCTGGACCTGACTGTGCAACAGGAGTAACAGGTAAAGAGTTTGTCCTCTTGGCAGAAGAAAAGACTTTAGTTAGAGAAAATGGCCTTGAGCTAGAAGGTTTATCATGTGGTTCTTCTGATAAAGGGGTTCCAGGGATGAGCAGAACTGTTTTATCACATTCCATTGGGATGCTTTGAGTTCTGAAGCTCTTCTGAGAAAGCAAATTTTTCATAGATGATGGTCGGTTTTTTGCTGGACTTGGCCTTGGAGGCAATCCTGCTCTTGTAGTACTTGGACTCGACAAAGATGTATTGTTAGTCCTTGAAGAAGCAATACATGTATTTTCCATGGACCTAACAGGTATCTGAAGTGACGTGAGGTTCGGTCTCCTCGTATGCTGAACTGATGACTTCTCATCCTTTCCTTCAGTTTCGTTAGAGGCCTAAAAACACATTAATGGCCCAGAATCATGTAAAGATCTCAAAGAAATGCACACAATTGTCATCTAGGATTAACTAAACATTATATCACACAATAAAATAAGTCAACCAATTCATCAAGAAGCAATTTAGCACAGCACGTAAACAGAGGAAATTCAATAGCAGGTTGAAGCGTTAAGAAGCATGCATCAGCAGAGATCTGAAGTCAATCAAACTAAACATTAATTCATTTGAAAGGAACAGGTATAAAAGAGCAGAGTAAAAATTCAGTTCGGAGCACTATAAACATTAAACGAGAAAAATATCGCCTGAACTAAGACCATCTATCAAAATACAGTAACACCCGCTATTTTCGGAAAGATTCCAAAAATACAAGAGAGGCGAGAAGCTTCATCTTTTATTTCGGAAGTCACATAAGCGCCAGAAGAATCTGCGAGGACGAAATTGTAGACTGTTTCTTTACCTCATTGAAAGCACCGATACAAGAATCTAAACTGTAACTAAAACTTAGAAAATAAACGGCCATAAGACAAAATAAAAGACATGGAACAGAATAACCGGACCATGGTTCAATTGGAAGTACCTCTCCAGAATAGAGTTTCCTACCGGAAGTATACAGGCACAAACCAGGAGAAAAAGTCCACAAAAGCTTTTTAAATTCGAACGAGCACGTAGGAAGTAAGCAACAAAAACAGCATAAAGTTCGTACGATCACTCACCACTCAAATCTTACACTATATCGTTAGCAGATCACTGGAAAAAAAAATCCTCAACCAGGCATAACACGTATAGAAAAATCGGAGTACGTGCATCGAACAAAAAGCTAAAAACATTTCATAAAACGCGTCAGTATCAAACGTTCCTCCCAAAGTTCACCACTCCACGTAAAAAGAACAAATAAAAAGAAAACCAACTAAAAAATTTAAAGACATCGACTCCAAGCAGCAGGAACATCACAAGCATCTCCAGATCTCAATTCGAAAAGGAAAAAGACCTTCGGCAAGCCACCGAACCACCTCCCTCAAAAATTACCTCACGATCGGCGGAATCACGCATTTTTACTTCGCCAGCCTGCTCTTCACCTCCCGAATTCTCCATCAGCACCTCGGAAACTCCAATTCCGAACCCTAAATCCTCGAAAATTCGAAGAGCAGAGCCCTAGAACTTCCGCTCAGTTGGCCAGTATCCGACAGGAAAGAGAACAGTCACTTGAGCAATACAAAATACGAATGTCGGAGACGGAAAAGAAAGAGAAACTTCCCTTTTATTTTCATTTAATCGTCTAAATTACCCGCCACTTTGATCAGTGAGGTTTAAACTTTTAGTCAGTACAGAATTTTAAAACTTGAAATTACCTATTCGTAACCGGACTTCACCTTAAAGACCATAACGTCCGCACTTTGGGGCCCACAGAGCTCACAATATCAGTAAAAGGTGTACTATGTCTATATCAGAAAATCGTTTTCTGGTATGGAACGTGGGCCCACGGGCCCACATCCTGTGACGTACGTTTATTGACTTCCCAAAACCGTGAAAACGAACAAACTCTCATTAAAGAAGAGGGCGGCTATTTTCTAGAATAAAAAAATTAAAGCAAAAAAAAAATTAAAATAAAAAGTTATATATATATATATATTATAGGAAAATTAGGAGTTCTGATCGTGATATTTTTTAGAAATAAATGTTTTCATTTCTTTCATTTTGGTTTTGATTTTATTTAGAGGGGCTTACCCGCTGATTAATATAAATATTAATGAATGTACATGATAAATAGGAAAAAGTGTGAATCTGAGTCCATTTTGAAGAATTGATTAATTATTTTATATATTTATATAGATGATGTTTCAATACTATTTTTATTTTAACAATAATTTCAATTTAACCACGTTATTTAAAATACAATGAAATAAATGACTTTTGTGTCACAGATTTTTATTCTACAATATTAATTCTATATTAAAAGAACTCCTATTGGGTTGTTTTTTTTTTTAAAAAAGAGGAGTGATTCCTTGCGTATTAAATGTGATATTCTTTTGGTTGTTAATTGTTACATGAGAATCCAAGAATAATTAATGATTTAAGAAATCTAATTTAAATTCCTCTTGCATTATTTTTTATTTGGATACATTCTTGCATTTAAGGTTCATAGAAACAAGCATCACCTAACTTTGCTGGTTGGGTTCCTTATTCCTACTACAAGTGGCTACTCAATATGACCATTGATTGATATTCAAAGTTTTTACCCAATTATCTGTTTCACTATTGGACCGATTATTAAACAGAAAAAAAAGAAAAAAAAAAACCAATTTTAATTACCATTTACTCATTTACCGTTTCATTAATTTATGAACAAAAAAGAACAGGAAATGGTTGTTATGAACCCGTATTACACAATTACCATTTATAAGGCTAATATAGTACTTTTGATCATGATAATCATATATCCCATAGCATTCCTATTTTTCTTTTCTCTCCACTTCCAAAATCTCCTTTTCATCAGTTATTATTTAATATTTATTTTTTATTTTAAAATTTTAAAAGTAAAAATGATTATTTTTACAATTTTCTGTTTTTTACCTTTTATTCTCCGGTTAACCACAAAAAAATCGGGTAATAATCCGAAATAGAATAATTCAATAAATAATCGAATAACACGGGAAATGGAATAGGTTGCAATAATCGAAAATGGTTAACCTATTCAGTTTTATTCTAATCACACCCTATCCATATTGGTTAATCTTATTTTGCTGTTCATTAACAATTTTAGTGAAAACAACAACCTAACTCAATGAACAACTTTGATTCTATATATTATAATGATTCAATATATCATATTAATAAGCTGACCAGCAAAAGTGACAAATGTACCGTTAAAAGTGACAAAATTGCTTTTGGAATAATCTTTCAATGGCTTTCTAGACAAGCATGGAGTCAAATTATGCTAGTGGGAAAAAGATTTGTGTTAAAAAAAGAAGGGCTGAAATGATGAATGGTCCCCTTTGCATGTGAACCCCTTTTGGCATAGAAAAGGAGGATTTGGGATGTGTGAAGGTGAAGGGTTTTGCATGGGAGAGTGGGAGGAAATTGACAAGAACTAAAAAGAGAAGGGAAGGGGGTGCAATGCATGCATCTTTGATCTCTCAGGTCTCTTAATGTGGTCTCTCTGTGTGCAAAGCTTCTTTACAGGTTAATTGTTTTTGTTTTTTGTTCAATTTAGAAAGTAGTCTAGGATGGAAAGGGACTTGGGAGGACAAAAGAGTTAAAAGAGGGTTGATCCCTTATGTTGGAGGTTGGGTTCAATCCATAGTCATAGTCCACTAAGTATGAATGGAACATGATGTAGGAAAAAATGGTACTTTTCAAAATTTCTTATATTTTATTATGTATGTACTTGTAGATGGGAATTAGATTACATGTAATGTTCTTTTATATACCTTTTTTGTTTTTTGTTATTGTTGTTGATGTTGGGATTAAGAAACCAATTTGGATACTTGAAAATACTGAATAGGATTCATCCAACCGTTACTAAAATAGGGCCAAGATAGAGGAGACTAGTGTCTTTATAGAAGAAACAAGTAAATTACTTTGATAAAAGATTGTAATTACATTCTCTAATACTTTTATAGTGGAAAATGGGAATTAGGACCTTAATTACAACCTTATTTAATTTTTATTTTTTGAAATAGTTTACCTTAAAAAAAGTCCTTGCTCTGTGCCCTTTATTTGGGAGTGATATTATCTTCATTTTTTTCAATTATTTAAATTAAAATATATAGCAGTAAATAAATTATGTATGAATATATTATGGCAGTAAATCTGCTTTATCACTAATTATATAGTTACTTATTAACAAAAGGGGGGGAGTATGATCGAGTTTGGCCAAATAATCCAGCCGAGTCATGGTTTTTTCTGGTCTATATGTATCGGACCGGTAGGGTCTGAGTGGTCAATGGTTTAATGCAAACCCAACTTGGACCGCACTTTAGACTTTTGACTCCGTGACATGCGCACGGGGAGAGTCGCGTGACAATGTCCTAACGAACAAACGCCGACTGAACGGCTACTTCATAACGGCTATTTGATTTTAGTCCTCTCTCCCAACGCCTAAACCAGTGACACAGACTTCAGCTTCTTCACCGCTCTCCCTCTCGAAAGTTCAAGGCGGAATAACTTGATCCTATCTTCTTGTAAGATACAGAAAAGCAGTCTCTCTCTCTCTCTCTCTCTCTCTCTCTCTCTCTCCCTCTCTCTCTCTCTCTCCTGTCGTTCTCTTTCTCTTTGTTTTGAAGTTTTCGCGGCTGTTGGTCTCCCACCACAGAGGCTTCTCACGAAGAGGACCAAGACTGTTCTTGAATGGTCTGAGAAGCTGCGTCGATAGGACAGAAAAGGGTTTCTGGTTTTGAAAATTTTCTGCTCATCAAGGATTTTAGAGGGTGCGAAGGCTTTAACGGAATGTGATCCAATGTCCGGAGACAGGGTGTGAAAGATTGTTGGTGACAAGGCTCAAAGAATTTTTCAGAAGGTAAAGTGTTTGACGGTTTTCTTGTAAGACGGTTGTCAAGATGAGTGTAGAACCGGATGTGGGTTATCAGACGCCTAAAGCAACTAAAAGATTTGGAGAAAGAATCGAGGGTGGAGGTTCCCCACTAGTGGGTGGATCATGGCGGCGTTCTCCCTGTTCTCCGATTACAGAAGTGGGGAGCAAATCCTGTGGGGCTAAAATAGACTCTTATCATATTATTCACAAGGTTCCGCCTGGAGATTCTCCTTATGGAAGGGCCAAGCATGCTCAGGTAAGCTGGTCTTTTATGGATAACTGCTTTCTTGTAGCTATATCTTTGTTTCGAAGCACGTTCTTGGATGATCATGCTCAGAACTGGAAAGCTTTCCCTCTCTTCAAGTGTATTAGGTTTATGTACTTTGTTCATTTTTTTTTTCCGCTGATTCGTAGAAACAAATTCTACGAATGCTCTGTTCTCTACCAGTAGGCAAAACTTTTCTCTTCTGGTTTTCTTCTAGACAACCTGCATTCGTAATCTTGATTCCCATCTCTCCGTTCTGTTTCATCATTTTCTGCTTGAATTTTGAGTTCTCTTCGTTTTACTGTAGTTAATCGATAAAGACCCTGGGAAATCAGTTCCCCTGTTTTGGGCGGCTATAAATAGTAATGATCGACTTGACAGTGCACTGAAGGACATGGCGATCGTGATGAAACAGCTAAATCGAACTGAAGAGGCAGTTGAAGCAATTAAATCTTTCCGTATCTTGTGCTCACATGAGGCCCAAGAATCCCTTGACAATTTGCTTCTTGATCTCTACAAGGTATTGTGTTTCTCGGCATCTGTTCTGATCGCTTGACCAAACGCATGTCTTATTTGAAAACTTCAGGCTGGATTCCGGATTACGGATGTTCAATTGTGCTTATAACGTATGTGGAAGTGCTGATATTGTTGCAGAGATGTGGAAAGGTGGATGAACAAATTGAGCTCCTAGAGAACAAGCTGAAGGTCATTGAAGAAGCTATAGCATTCAATGGGAGGAAGACGAAAATCACAAAATATCAGGGGAAAAAGTTTTATGTTCCCCTACGTTTAGAAAGAGCAAGGTTGATTGAAACTTTTGGTTGTAATGCTTTCTTGTTTTTTTTTTTTTTTTTTAGATACTATGTTTACGCATTTTGTTATGAACAGGTTACTGGGAAATATTGGTTGGGCTTACATGCAGAAGAATGACTTCCAAACTGCAGAAACCAATTACAGGTAAGACCTTTACTACATCCTTTGGTTTTCTGATCAGCTGAAAAATTCTCGAAGAAAAAGAAAAATATGTATCTATTCATTTGTACTTCTTTATTTTATCCAATCAGATATTTGAAATCAAACTAATCATGAAAAGGTAGACATCTTTAAATGATGAAATAGACAAAGTTGCAAGGATCGGTTCAGTAGCTTGCAAACAAATGTTTATTACTGCCGAGTTTTTTTGAGAGTCCTCAGCTATTCATTGGAAGTCTACCAGCTGAAATAGAACCAGATTAGTAATTTATCATTTTACAGATACCCATATAGTTCGAAACTTTTTTGGATTCATTGCCTTGGTTTTAGAATTATTTGTATGGCCTGGTTGCAGGAAAGCGCTGTCCATTGAATATGATAAGAACAAGGAATGCAACCTGGCTATCTGCTTGATGCACACAGGAAAAATTTCAGAAGCCAAATTGATACTTCACAACATCAAACCATCTCCAGAGACGGTCAAAAGTAGTGCTCAAGATTCTTACATTAAGTCTTTTGAAAGAGCTTGTGAGATACTCTCACAGCTCGAATCTCCTCCCCTGTGCCTAAACGAGAACCCATATGGGAATAAACGATGTGATACCAATGTAGGGGACCCAGCCTTTTCTGATGAGATGGAAAACATTTCAAACTCATTAATCGATATGGGATTGTCTTCTTCTGCTGGGAAATGGAGGACAAGATCCCAAGACAGGGAGCCATTTCATCCGATGTCGTGTTCTACTCATAAAGCTGAAAAGCAAAGCAAAGTTGCTTCCAGTTCATTCATTAGCAAGTACACGAAATGGCAAGATGAGAATGGGGTTGAAGAAACACGTAACCAGGAAACAGGTTATTCACTAGAAGCCATGAAGGGGAAGACCAGCTTACAAGCATCCACGAAAGAGAACTGCAAGGGGAACTCATCGAATCTACCAATCAAAAATCAGATAGTCATGGTTGACAACGAAGCTGCACTCACAGATTCCACTGAAGGAGAGAAGAAAGAACAAGTGGCGGAGAAAGAGAATCTATCAGCAGACTCGACATTCTTGTGGAGCACTGAAGCTCTGTTCGCTTCCAACAGCAGGAAAACCTGGGCAGATATGGTTGAAGAAGAAGATTTTCTATCAAATACGAGTTGGATCGCATTGTTAAGACAAGACCCATCTCCAAGACAATCTAATTTCCAGATTCCATTTTATGGAAAACAGGTTTCCGGTTCCAGAAAAAGGTTTGGAGATGTATTTGCAGATGAAAACTTGAATGTAGAAATCACCCGATTGCCCCCTTCAAAGAAGGTTCAAAATTCTGCTAACAATCAGGAACAGACACTAGAGCGGGTTAATCTGAGTACTCCTCACCCAACGTTTGCCCCTGGCCTTGATGTTTTAGATCAGAGTGTGACTCATGAGAATCTGACGAAACGAAGAAACAGGCTTCGAGTTTTTCAGGAAATCACTCTGCCGGACACACCGAGAGGATTGTGTTTAGAGACTCAGTTGGCTAGCTAGCTACTAAGACAACACTAGATGATTTGATGATTTCTTGATTCTTTGATTACTCGTGCCTTCTTTGTGCTGCCTTTGTTCTGTATAAAATGAAAATGCATCGAAAAGTACTGTTTGTTCATTGTTGTGTTGCCTTGAAAAAGGTGATCTTCTCACTATTTATAAACAGTTGATAGGTAGAAAAAACTGGGATTCAAACCGGCCATTGTTCAATCTTAGTATAAGCTCAATTTTTAGCTACATTGCATTGGTTTGTGTTGTTTTATACTAAATTATGTATATAAATAAACAAGAGACCATTTATATTCAACCGCCAGCCTACAAAGAGTCCCAAATAAAACTCCCTCCATTAGAAGAATCCATGGATGATTCCCCTGATTCCTCTCTGGGCAGCGGTTTTGTGAAGACAGGCTACCTGAATCATCATCAACCAAATTCTATTTCCCAGAAATGTATAAATGAGAGGTCAACGTGAAAATGAAGAAGGAAGAGATCTACGAAGGAATTCAAGTCAAATTGAAACCATGACGAAGATTCTCTTCCTCTCCCTGCTCCTGCAGACGTTTTGGTTCCCCTTGATCCTCTGCCACACCAAGGTCCCTGCCTTGCTCGTCTTCGGCGATTCGACCGTAGATACAGGGAACAACAAGTTCATTCCCACGTTATTCAGGGCCAACCACGTCCCTTACGGCCTGAATTTCATGGGTGGGACGGCCACCGGGAGGTTCTCCGACGGCCGGCTGGTGCCGGACCTGCTCGCGTCGAAGCTGGGTATTAAGGAAGCCATTCCTCCGTTCCTCGACCCCGACCTCCCCAACGAAGATATCCGGACCGGGGTCTGTTTCGCCTCGGCGGGTTCCGGCTTCGACGACCTCACGACGGTTGCCTCCGGCGTGATTCCGGTGTCGAAGCAGACGGACATGCTGAAGGAGTACTTGGAAAGGCTGAGGAAGACCGTGGGAGAGGAAGAAGCTTCTAAGGTTATCAGTAATGCAGTAATCTTAATAAGCGCAGGAACAAATGATCTTCTCTTCAACTTCTATGATATACCCACGCGCAGACTTCAGTATGATATCAATGGCTACCAAGATTTTCTTTTGGGAAGGATGAAATCTGTAATCCAGGTCTCTCTCTCTCTCTCTTCCTTCTCTGCTAATTATACATGTACTCTGTTTTTTTCCTCTCTGTAATTGGATCCTCTGCCGCAAAAATAGGAAATCTATAATCAGGGTGGCCGGAAGTTCATCGTGTCTGGTTTGGGTCCGATCGGGTGCGTACCCATGCAGAGAAACATCAATATCTTGAATCGCTCATGCAGGGAAAAAGAAAACACGGAGGCCCAACTATACAACTCCAAGCTTCAGAAACTGTTGATTAAACTACAGGACTCCCTTCCTGGAAGAAGACTCGGCTACGGCGACGTCTTCAATTCTGCCATGGACATGCTAAACAACCCCAGTAAATACGGTGAGCAATCCAAACTCTTGCTTTTTGTATTCTCTTTTTTATTTGTTTTTCAGTCAGTAAAACTCTTTTCGAAATAATAAGTCAGTGATATTTTCTACAAGTTTATCATGCACTAATCTCTAACGATTTTCTTTGATCAGGGTTTGAAGAAACTAAAAGAGGGTGCTGCGGGACTGGGTTTTTTGAAATGGGACCTTCATGCAATGCTCTAAGTGTGAAAGTGTCCTGTCGTGATCCTTCCAAGTTCATGTTCTGGGATGCTGTACATCCATCCCAGGCAGTCACCAAGGTGATGGCAAAGAGATTTGCAAACGATGTGGTGCCTGCATTGTATAAATGAAAGACTAAACCTTCTAAAAAACCCCTGTTTTGGGGGTTCTTTTAATTGTTCTACAGAAGAAATTGTTAACATCCCAACCCAATATTCCGGGAATTGAGTTAAATCCGTCTAAATTTTTGTAGTACTCTAATTATAAAGTTGATAATATTCCTATAATCCATGAAAAAAATTAAAAAAATTAAACCTTAATTTTAGTGATATAAGTACTGCAATTTTTACTTTTAAGACTTTACATCCTGATATGGCATCCAGGTTGCAACTTAGTAAGAGATAAACTTGGAGATAAAATCTGCAAGATTTTAGTTTTTAAATAAAATATTATCAACTTATTCTATGGGTAAATCTTAAACATTAGATTTTCTCTAATACCTAAGAAAACCTTTGCAAAAGTGAAGCATAGAAATTTTCTAGAAGACAACTGACCTGCAAAGTACCCATGGAGATTAGTTTTAATTGCACTCTCTTTAATCCCTTTAGGTTGACTCACTTTATGATCCAAGTGAAAAATACGAGGTGGTATTTTTATTTTATTATTTTTTGTGTGTGTGGAGAGAGGACCAATTTATATAAAAACCTAGCTAATTCCCCACTTTTCATCAAAATTAGCACTTATTTTCCAAACTTGACGAACAGGATTTTGGGTCTAATATTTATGTCATACACTAAACTCAACCATCAAGCCACATGGCTCCAAAACAAATTAAACAGGCCAACAAAAAGGTTGAACTAATTAAAGCCTCACCAAAATGGGTTGAGATAGCTCATTGTTAACTATTTGTAAGGTGGAAAAGGCGTTGAGTTTTTCTCAACCACCCTTCCTTTTGATCTTCCCCATTTGAATATTCCTTATTATAATAACTCCCTAGTTGCAACTTGTTCTGTCCGTTATTTAATCTGTTTCGTGCAGCAGAGATAATACCCTGCTTTTTCCCAGTTCTACTCCATGACTACTGTGCTGCAACTTTTTCAAAGACGGGTGACTCGTCGATCGTCTCCCCAAAATCGATCTATAAATGAAACTCCATCAACGCTTCGCTAATACACTTCTTTCTGACGAAAACCCAGAACCCAGAAAGAGAAAAATTAAGATCTCGGATCAACAATGGAGAAGAGTACTATCTTCTTCGTCGTCCTCTGTTTCACCTCGAGCTTCTGCGATATCGTGACCAGTATAACTACTATCGTCCCAGCCCTGCTCGTCTTCGGGGACTCAACGGTCGATACGGGAAACAACAACTACATCTCCACTTCGTTAAAAGCCAACCACACCCCGTACGGCGTCAACTTCGCCGGCGGAGCCGCCACCGGCCGATTCTCCGACGGCCGCCTGGTGCCGGACCTGCTCGCCGCCGCACTCGGCCTCAAGGAAACCGTGCCACCGTTCCTCGACCCGGGGCTCTCCGACAAGGATATCCGGACCGGGGTCTGCTTCGCTTCGGCCGGATCCGGGTTCGACGACGTGACGACCGTCGCTTCCGGTGCGATTCCGGTGTCGAAGCAGATGGAGATGTTGAAGCAGTACTTGGAGAGGCTGAGGAGGATTGTGGGAGAGAAAGAAGCTTCAAATATAACTGGTAACGCATTGATCGTGATAAGCGCGGGAACTAACGATCTAATTTTCAATTTCTACGATGTCCCCACACGCAGAGCTCAGTATGACATCTATGGATACCAGGACTTTATGTTGCAGAAGATCAATTCTCTCATACAGGCATGTTCATTACTCTTCTTAATTTCATATACCCATTAATAAACCATTAATATTTCAACTAGTTAATGTGATACTAATCTCAATAGTTCTCTCCCATTAATCTAATACTGTCCCCATGGAGCTCGGAGTCAGATATGATAATATGCAAAGTTGGTTCCGAGGTTTTCTCATAATTAATGACGACTAAGCAAAGTTACGAAGAAGTTATGATCTTTCTAATAGTATTTATATGTAGAACTAATCTCTAACAAATACTTCAATTCAATACGTGAATATGTTGCAATAGGAAATTTATAGTGAAGGTGGGAGGAAATTCATAGTGGCTGGTCTGGCTCCAATAGGCTGTGTGCCGATCCAAAGAGACATCAACTTGCTGCGCCGTTCATGCAAGGACGATGAGAACATGGATGCCACAATATATAACTCCAAGCTCCAGAACCTGTTGAACCAGCTAAAGAAGTCTCTTCCAAAAAGCAGAATTGGCTACGTCGACATCTTTAATCCGGCCGTCGACATGATGAACAATCCCAGCAAATACGGTACTCCCTTTCTTTTGTTTCATCTTCAATATGACATATATGGATCAGTAGATATATACCATTAAATTTTAATTATTTATCATATCTGAAAATTACTTGATCAGGATTGGAGGAAACTGGAAAAGGGTGTTGCGGGACGGGCTACGTGGAGATGGGACCTTCATGCAGTCTGAATCTGGGATTATCTTCTTGTTCGGATCCTTCCAAGTTCATGTTCTGGGACTCTGTACATCCATCCCAGCAAGTATACAAAGTGATCACGAAGAAGCTTCTCGACGATGTCGTTCCTGCACTGTACAACGTCTGAGATTGATCAAGCTGCTGCAGCTACGACGTTTGCTACTGATCCCTAGTCCAATCTGATCATCTGAACTTGACTGTAAATGATCTTCATCATCTGGGCAGATCAATGGATTATATTTTATCGAACCAATTAACATTATAATTGACCATGATATTATACATTAGAAGTTGAAGCTGGTATGGAGAACCATGCACCTTGTTGATCTTCTTCTTCTTCTTCTTCTTCTTCTTCTTCTTCTTCTTCTTCTTCTTCTTCTTCTTCTTTCGTCTCTTTGGTTTCAACCCTTTTTAGTGTTCAACGAAGATTTTGAGGTCTGATCCATAGCTGTTATTTACAGAAATACTCCATATATAGATAATCAATTGATTGGTAGCTCTTGACACAAAACAGGTTGGTGTGAAGGTGAGGTGAGGTGTGTGGAAAAGTTCTAGTGTCTGGAAGCTAAGTCCTATTTATGATGAAGGGTAAGCCAACAACTGGTCATCTGCATCACACTAATTAATAATTTCTTAAAGAAAAAATTCATCTGTGTGATCCATATGAACAGTAGGTATACAAGACCATACTATAAATTAATTAAGTGGGATCCCTATAAGTGGAACCAAAATACTAAAACGGCGTCCAATTGGATTGATTTGAGAATTATTCTGGGGTGAGAATGATTGAGACAGTATATTCATAAATTCTATCAATTAATAATTCCTTTCATTTTACGACCCTGAAACTCACCGATCGGTTCCAGGAAACCCAATTAGCTAGGTGCTCGATTCTCGGAAGAATAAGATCAGCCTGAACTCCAATTATTCATTAAATATATATATTCTATCTCTCTCTGTGTGTAATAATCTAATTATTATATTAACAATCATCTACAATTGACTGAATATTTGTAAGTTTCAACTTGTTACTCAGTTTTTTTTCGTAAACCATTTTCTTTAAAATTTTACTTTAGTTTAGATTTTTTTTTTTTTTGTAATATCTATAGTACAATAGAGATAATGGCATTGACTTAAATATAATGAACAAGGTCATCCAATATGATAAATAATAAATACACTATAAGAAATTAAATAAAAAGAAATAATCAAAACTAAAACCAAACTACCATGCATCTCAAATAGCCAAATAAATTAATTCCAAATAACATAGACTCTCATTAAAATAAAATTCTGGTAAAAAACGTTTAAATTAAGAGTAATGTTAGGTGCACCTAGTCCATGTACATGCCCGACGTACATGCTGGCATGTTGGCTTAGATGGCGTTCACATCATAAGCTGCGTAAGCAAGTACAAAAACTCCCGCGGCCTCTCTCTCTCTCTCCCGCTGCCTCCCTCCCTCCCTCCCTCCCTCCCTCCCATGCTATTTACAACAGGCAGATCCCCTATCTCCGCTAATTAGATGGAGCATCCTTGGCTCATTCTTCTGCTGCACGTTTGCTTCCTCATGAGTAATACTCTTTCTTTGTCTACACGAGTTGTACTACTACGTACTCACCCAGCTTCTCTTTGATCAAGGCCTTAGACAAGCTAGCTAGCTAGAACGATATCATGATCAATATGGTTCTATGATAAACTGAGAATGGTTTTCCTTTGTTCAATTTCTGATGATATTTATACACGAGGAATCAAAAAACACATTCCTTGAATCAAGGACCCATGAAATTATTCAAGGACTCATTCCTTGAATCAAGGAATATAATATTGTAACACCCTCCCTCAAGATGGAGATGGACATCGAAAAAGCCCAACTTGGCAAGAAAAAAATTAAGTTGCTTCTTTCCCAAAGCCATGGTAAAAAAGTCCGCCAATTGTATTGTGGTCGGTACATAAGATGGAGAAATAAGACCTTCCTAGATAGCATCTCACACGAAATGATAGTCAACTTCAATGTGTTTCGTACATTCATGAAATACCGGATTCTGCACTATATGCAATGAAGACTGACTATTACAGAAAAGAGGAATCGCTTTTGGATGATGAATTCCCAAACTCAAAAGTAGACCTTTCAACCATTTAAGCTCACAAGTAATAGAAGCAATAGAACGATATTCGGCCTCGGCAGAAGAGCGAGCTACAATATGTTGCTATTTAGTCTTCCATGAAATTGGTGAATCTCCCAAATGGACAAACCAACTAGGGATGTAAACAGGAGCCGATTACCCGCTCTACCATCCGACCGATTATTAAACGGAACAAAATAGGAATAAAATATTATTATCCGTTTACCATTCTACCATTTGATAAATGGACAAAAACGGAAATAGCTCTTCCGAACCCGTTTTACCCGTTTACCGTTTAAGTAAGGGTAATATAGTAAATTTATATTTTTACTTAATTTAATCATAAAATATTTATTTTTATATAGATAACCTTATTATGTTTTTATCACTTATTATAAAAATTTGAGGAGTTGCAAAGTTTGGAGAGAATTTGAATATTTTTATATTTTGGCAATTATTAGAAGTCAATATATATTGAGTTTAACTCATTGTCTCATAAAGTCATAAAATTATAGTCATAGAGGATAGATCATATATTATAAATTCATAATTAACTAAATAAGGTAATATTAGTTATCTAAGATTTAAAAAATTTCATTTATCTTACAAATGTCAAATTTTATACAAATGGCAATTATTTTTATAAATGTAAACAATTGTCATACAAAAATAAACATATAATAATTCATAATAAAAAATTATACAAAGATAAACATAGTAATTAACAAATACACGAGATTGAGGAGTGCAAATGGTTTTTTATGTTGGACAATTTTGAATATAAAGTATTAAATGTATTTGAATGTCAATTTTGAAGTGTAGGAGACAATTTATATTTGTATTTAATTTTTGTGTTATGTAGCTTGTATTTTGAACTCTTGAAAAGTGTTGTATTTGACTGTTTATTAATAATTTTCTTAATTTTTCCTCTTTTTTTGGGTTTTTTGTGATTTTTTATATTTTTTAATTATTTACCCGTTTATTACTCGTTTATTACCCGATTACCCGGTTTTCCGGCAGGTAAAAAACGGATAAGAATTTCACGGAACTAAACTGATACGGACAGTAATGGGTAAAGGGTTAAAAAATATAAACGATAGACAAAAACCCATTACCCGTACCGTTTATTACCCGTTTACATCCCTAAAACCAACTAGTGAGAGACCTTCTAGTGAGAGGACATGCTACCCAATCCGAATTACACCAACCTGCCAAAAACAACTCACTGTCAGAGTGTAGGAGAATGCCTTGACCCGGAGATTTCTTTAAATAGCGAACAACTCGTAATGCAGCATCCCAATGTTCTTGTCTTGGTTCCTGCATGAACTGTGACAGGACATTAACGGAGTATGACAAGTTAGGGCGTGTAACCGCCAAATAAATAAGACGCCCAAGCAAACGTCTAAAGGGCTCAGGATCGAAAGATAAGGCCTCGTGGCACGCGCCAACTTATGATTCTGTTCGATCGGGAATGAAGCTGGCTTTGAGCTCAACAATTCAGTTTCCGAAATAATATCAAGAGCATATTTCCTTTGACATAAGAACAACTCTGAAGAGCTTCGAGCTACTTCAATGCCAAGAAATTATTTAAGCACACCTAGATCCTTCATAAAAAAACAGTTACTCAAATAGGCTTTAAAACATATCATCGCAGCGGAATCATTACCAGAAATTACCAGATGATCTAAATACACTAGTACATTAATCTGTATAGAACTTTTAGTGTAAGTAAATAGGGAATAATCGGAATAGGATTGAAGAAAACCATTCCCCTTTAAAGCTGTCATGAGTTTTGCAAACCAGCATCGAGGTGTTTGTCTCAAGCCATACAGTGACTTACGCAAGCGACAAACCAAATTGGAATCAGTAGAGCTAAAGCCTGGAGGAAGTTTCATATATACCTCTTCGTCTAAATCGCCGTGAAGGAAAGCATTATGTACATCCATTTGAAGCAACTCCCAATTTTTTTTATGCGAAAACAACTCGAAAAACTTCAACTGTCACTATTTTTGATACAGGGGCAAATGTCTCATTATAATCAATTCCTTCAACTTGATGATTTCCAAAGATAACTAATCTGGCTTTTAATCTCTCAATGTTACTATCTGAGTTGTTTTTAATTTTGTACACCCATTTACTGCATAGAGTTTTCTTTCTAGGAGGTAATTTTTCTATAGTCCAAGTACTATTATCTTCCAAAACACGAATTTCTTTTTGCATAGCAGTACACCATCCCACATCTTTTGTTGCTTCCTTAAAGGACCGTGGCTCAACACTAATAGTTACAGCTGCAAGAAAATTTCGGTGTTGCAGTAAATTTGTCACAACTAACATAATGTGCTATATGGAAAGACGTACCTGAGGGAGTGTGATATTGCGGATCAGGTGGCGCAAGAGATGGACTTTTCTTGATAACCATATGTGTCACGAAGTTTCGTAATTTTATCGATGAAAACTTCTCCTGATACCCGCGGCCCAAGTTGTCCTCCCCCGAGCCTACGAGAGCTTCATCAACCCCCTCGTTATTTGTGGGAGAAGTTGCCATAGATGGAACATCCCGAGCGTTTGGACAAGGCTTGGATGTAGAGGGTGGCATCTGAGTAGGCCGAGACGTGTTGCTAGTGGGCGGCAAGACTATTGGAGGAGCAACGATGACATCATTATGCGTTATTCGATGATCATCCATATCATCCATAAACTCTTCAGTATAAGGAGTATCATGATCAAGGAAAGGAGTAAGTTGTGTTACTTCCACAAAAGGAAACACATTTTCATAGAACTTCACATCCCTTGACATAAAGAATTCTTTTTTTTCAAGGTCAAATAAACTCCATCCTTTCTTATCAAACGGATATCCCACAAAACATTACGACTTCGACTAACAAACTTGTCTCCTTTAACTCGTTGATTATGGGCAAAGACTAAACAACCAACAATACATATGTCACTGAAAGAAGGTGCACAACTAAAGAGAATTTTATTAGGAGTCTTGTTGAAGAGAATACTAGTCGGAGTATGATTTATAAAGTGGGCAGCAGCCAAAACACATTCCCCCCAAAAATAAATTAGCAAGCCTCCTTGAAATCATAATGCATGAGCAACATTCAAAATATGTTTTTGTTTCCTTTCAACTCTTCCATTTTGTTGAGGGGTACCCACACAAGAAGTTTGAAATAAAATGCTATTTGCCACAAAATAATCTTTCATGCAGTAGAACTCTGTTCCATTGTCACTACATACAATTTTCAACTTTCGAGAAAATTGACGTTCGATCATCGCAATAAAGGACATAAACATCTGAAAAACCTCTCTTTTGTCAATTAATAAATAGACCCACACAACACGATAATAATCATCCACCAAAGTTAAAAAATAACGAGCACCACAAGAAGAAAGATCATCATATGGACCCCAAAAATCATAATGTATTAACTGAAATATCCGAGTTGCTTTATGTTCACTTAAAGGAAAAGTATTTCTATGTTGTCTAGCTCGATGACAAACTTCACATGCTTTGAACATTGGTCCTATATAGCACTTAAGTTTGAATTAAATTAGATAAAACAATTTAAATCATCATTCAGTTGAGACACTGAAATTAAATTGCAGTGCAA
Organism: Aristolochia contorta; assembly: GCA_022405105.1. Lineage (NCBI taxonomy): Eukaryota > Viridiplantae > Streptophyta > Magnoliopsida > Piperales > Aristolochiaceae > Aristolochia > Aristolochia contorta. The sequence continues at coordinate 17,514,601 of CM039670.1, read as the reverse complement.
TTTAGGAACAAAAAGAACTTTTTTGAGCACTATTGTGTCTGTCAGTCTCATAACACCCTCCTTAGTAGTAACCACCGTTTGACCATGTGGAAGACCCACAGGACATGGAGAAACCTTTGTAATATTTAATAAATGAGATTCATTACCGGTAACATGATGGGAGCATCCGGTATCAATTATCCAATCATCCATTCCCAACGTACCATGCAACCGGTTAGAAGAAGAAGAAGAACCAAATGTGGCCAATAATGCCGCCCATTGTTTGGCAGTGATGCCTGAAAGAGGTTGCACAGTAGGAGTGGAGCTTGAGGTTGCAAGATTGGCATTGGGATTAACATCGGGTGTAGCAACATTAGTACGCACTCCGGTACGACCACGTCCTGTCGAATTCTTTGGTGGTTTGCCCTTAAAAGTGTCTTTTTCCTCAAGATTAGAACCATATTTCTCTAAATACCAATTTAGAGTACCATGTATATCAAAGCAGGTAGCAATATCATGACCCTTTTTTGTGGCAGTGAGAACAAATCAAGGTTGCCTTCTCCGTTCTATTCAGACGCTATGTAGATTTATTCTCCGTACGTATAGCAAAACCAACAACATCAGGTTTTTCTTCGGTGATTTGTGTGATCCCCCGAATCTACTCATCTTGAGCGATTTGTTGGAATGCCCGATTCAACGTTGGAGAGGATCTTGTGACAGAAGAATAGACTGCAATTGTGCATAATAATCGAAGCATAGGGCAAGAAAAAATTGATGCAGCTTATCATCGGCACGCTATTTTTCATGTTGTTTACCAACCTGATAAGTACATCTACCACACTTGCAAGAAATCAAAACTGATGTTTATCTAGTTCATCCCATAAAACATTCAATTTACTGAAATAAATAACAACATGCATAAGTTTTGTTTGCTCACAACAATTAATATCCCCCTTAAGTTGGTGAATACGGGGACCATTCACGATCGAGAATCGTTTATGCAAGTCCTCCCATAAGCGTTTTGCATCATCATAATTTGATAGCATAGAACGTACCTCGAGGTCAATCATATTTGTGAGTCATGCGACAAGCATACATTGGATTGTATCCCAATCATCTTTCCTATAAGGAGGAACGATATCTGTGATTGTCCCCTTAAGAAAACTAAATTTGCGTTGAGAGGAAAGAGTGACGAGAATAACATGAGACCACTCATCAAAATTGCCCAAGTTTGAGACGAATGGGCGTAATAAAGTCGCCAGGGTGATCTTGTGGCCCTAAGTAGAATGGCGAACCTGGATCAATCTTTGCCAGTGGTGGAGGTGTGGCTTCTGCAGCTATGGTTTACGAGAAAGAAAAAAAATTTATGACCGAACCTAATCCTCGCTCTGGTACCATGATAAACCGAGAATGATTTTCCTTTGTTCAATTTCTCATTGATTCATCGATGATATGTATACATGAGGAATCAAAAAACAGATTCCTTAAATCAAAGAGACATTCCTTGAATCAAGGACCCATAAAATGATTGAAGGACTCATTCCTTGAATCAAGGAATATAGTATTGTAACATTCTACTACAGCTTGGCTGGTTGACGAGCCATGTGGGCTTCCTCCGAGCCTACACAAAAAGTCCTCCTTGTCCTGTTCAGCGTCTTCCTCGTTCGATATTCCTTTCGTTTCATGAACAAGAGCAGGGTGGCGGTGGGTTGACGTCATTGCAAATTTTGGCTTCCGCTCATGCCTTTTCGGTACATTGACCATTCCGTGAAGAGCAGTGGCTCGAGAGATGGCAAGGGGGACATCGTAAGGAGTTCACCGAGGCGACGAAGGAAAAGGGTATCGATGTGGGGTTGTATCTCTCACACCTTGGGACCGCCATGAGAATCGGTACGGGAGGAACATGCTCCTCACCAGGAGTGTGTAATTTGGTTGAATATTATTCACGAGGTTCTTTGTTTGTTTTTGCACTTGAGACTAATGGTTGATTTTCAGGTACCGGGGTTCGATGGTGAAGGAACTTCAGTTGGTCATTAACATCTTCTCCGACGCCGGTCGGACGTGAAGTGGGTGGGGAACTAAATGGGGTTCGCTGGAAACACAAGTTGGTCGGCGATTAACAGAACCTCTCTCCTAATCGAGGTGCGGATTATTTGAACACCGGAGATCCCAATGGAACCGGTTGTGTTCTTTTACAATGTGACGCTTTGATCAGGAGGGAGGCCGCGGGAGGGAGGGAGGCCACCGGAGAGAGGCTTTTCCTACATGCTGATGTGAATGCCACCTAAGCCAACACATCAGCATGTACGTCGGGCATATACGTGGGCTGGGCGCACCTAACATTACTCTTAAATTAAAGAAAAATGATTTCAGTACTGTGAGTTTTTATAGTGAGTTTGTACATGCTGATGTGGCTGTCTTGCTGGCAGACTAGTTGGTAGTCCAGATAAGGTCTAGGGTTTAGGAATAGGTAGATAAGTTCCTACTTTATCTCTTATCATGGACTGCCAATGAGGATGCCATATCATGGTGTAAAGCCTCACATTACAACTTGGCAGTACGCATATCACCACTCTAAATTAAAACATATTCTGAGCCATTATATATGCAAAATCTGGTCTGTTCATGATTCAAGGTCATTACACACCCGGGCCGAACAAAACAATATGCCCACCGGCTAGCCTTTAGAAAACAGCTCGCACAAAACAACAGACCCACGTGCATGCAAGCCTCCGACACATTTGGAATGGGCACGCAGCGCAATGCCAAAAAATACAAGTCTAAAAGAGGCTAATTTATATTCACAAATAAATAACTAAAAAATACAAAATTATGAAAAAATAGAGAAAATTAAAAATTATCTTCATCAATGGTTAAAAAATTGAAGTGGAAGTAAGTCCGATTTTGGTCAAACTGGTTAGAATGGTTTGTACCAACTGTGAAGGTTATATATTATAGTATTTAAAAAAAGATTCATAATAAAGCACAAAAAAACACTTTGACATAAGCTGGTTAGACTGTTGCCCATAAGAAAATAAGGTGTTTGAGATTTTCTTGGTTCAAATCCTGCTTCTAACAACAAAAATTTTCCACCTTTCCTCTTTTCAAACATAATTTAGTAAACCACACCTATCGGAGATATTTATCACGAGGGCCAATTGACGGGTGGACCCAATTCTGAGGCAAAACGGGTTTGACCTTCAATCGAACCGGAATAAGTTCCAATTCTAGTTCAATTGAGTCGGATTGGCCGGTTTGGCTAGTATTTTAAAACACTGATCTTCATTATATGAGCTGCAGAGACAAAATCACATGTATTTATTATACTTTATGTCTAATCAATCAAAATAAATTCCGTGAAAATAGATATAAATAATTTTCTTAAAGTCTCGATGGCATGAAAAATATTCATATATGATGGAATTAAAATAAGAAGAATAACGAGAGCATACCTTTCAGTGGGAAAAATAAGGTGGTACGTTTTTTTTTTTTTGGTGTAGAGAGGACCAATTTAAAAAAAACACCTACTTAATTCCTTGGTCCCTTTTCATTAAAATTAGTACCTATTTTCCAAACTTGACCAATAAGATTTTGGGTCTAATATTTATTTCAATCATTAAAATCAACCATCAAGGCACATGGCTGCAAATGAAAATAAACAAGCAAACAAAAAGGTTGAACTAATTAAAGCCTCACCAGAATGGGTTGAGGTAGCTGGTTTTTAACCATTTCTAAGGTGTAAAAGTGCTAAAATTTGTTGACCACCCTTCCTTTTGATATTTCCCAACCGAAATATTGCTTATTCTAATATCTCCGTTGTTAGTGCAAAAGATTTCTCTTTCTGTCCGTGATTTAATCTGTAATTCGTTCAATCGAGATCATGCATATTGACTCAATTAGGTATTTCTGGTCCACTTTGAGTAACCTTGCTGTTAATGTAAACGATAATGGCCTGCTTTTTTTTCCAGTTCTACTCCATGCATGACTACTGTACGCTGCAAGTTCCCCAAAATCGATCTGTAAATGAAACTCCATTAACGCTTTGTTAATATATATATATATCAGTCTTTGTGACCAAAACCCAGAACCCTGAAATTAAGAGAAAAAAATTCTCGAATTAAACAATGGGAAAGAGTACTAGTCTCTTCGTCGTCCTCCTCCAGACCTTGAGCTTCTACACGATCATCACAACCTGCAGTACTACTACCGTCCCTGCCCTGCTCGTCTTCGGGGACTCTACGGTCGATACGGGAAACAACAACTACATACGCACGTGGTTAAAAGCCAACCACACTCCGTACGGCGTCGACTTCGCCGGCAACACCGCCACCGGCCGATTCTCCGACGGCCGCCTGGTGCCGGACCTGCTCGCCGCCGCACTCGGCCTCAAGGAAGCCGTGCCGCCGTTCCTCGACCCGGGGCTCTCCGACGAGGATATCCGGACCGGGGTCTGCTTCGCTTCGGCCGGATCCGGGTTCGACGACCTGACGACCATGGCTTCCGGGGCGATTCCTGTGTCAAAGCAGACGAAGATGTTGAGGCAGTACTTGGAGAGGCTGAGGAGGATTGTCGGAGAGAAAGAAGCTTCGAATATAACTGGTAACGCATTGATCTTGATAAGCGCAGGAACTAACGATGTCATCTTCAATTTCTACGATATCCCAACACGCAGAGCTCAGTATGATATTTATGGATACCAGGACTTCATTTTGGAGAAGGTCAAATCTCTCATACAGGCATGTTCATTACTCTTGTTTCTTTTTGCACACATTAATAAACCATTAATATTTCAACCAGTTAATGTGATACTAATCTAGTACTGTATATGTAAATTTATTGGGTCTGAGGTTTATCTCAAATTAATTACTAAGCGAAGTTACGAAGAAGTTATGATCTTTTTAGTGGTATTTGTAACATGTAGAACTAATCTCTAACAAATACTTAAATTCAATACAATAGGAAATTTATAGTGAGGGTGGGAGGAAATTCTTGGTGGCTGGTCTACCTCCATTAGGCTGTGTGCCGATCCAAAGAGACATCAACTTGTTGCGGCTCCGCTCATGCAAGGTCAATGAGAACAAGGACGCCACAATATACAACTCCAAGCTCCAGAACCTCTTGAACCAGCTAAAAAAGTCTCTTCCAGAAAGCAGAATTGGCTACACCGACATTTTCAATCCGCTCATCGACATGATGAACAATCCCAGCAAATACGGTATCATTAGTGTCATGCATGCATGGATCAAATATGATCCAATTAATGAATTTTGATTTTTTATCAGATCGATCCTCTGATTACTGCCTTTTTTTTTCTTCTGATTATCAGGATTTGAGGAAACTGGAAGAGGGTGTTGCGGGACGGGCTACGTGGAGATGGGGCCTTCATGCTGTCTTAGTCTGAGAACAACTCCTTGTTCGGATCCTTCCAAGTTCTTGTTCTGGGACGCTATACATCCATCCCAGGAAGTATACAAAGTGATCACGAAGAAGCTTCTCGACGATGCAGTTCCTGCACTGTACAACGTCTGAGATCGATCAAGCTTCAACAGTTACGACGTTTGCTACAGATCCCTAGTCCAATCTGATCATCGGAACTTGACTGCAAATCTTCATCATCTCAGATCAATGCATTATATTTTAATTGATTTCGAACCAATTAACTTTATAATTGACCATGATATTTGACATTTGAAGTTGAGGCTGGTATGGAGAACCATGCTTGTACCTTGTTCTTCTTCTTCGGCAGTACTAGTAGAAAAACAGAGTCTGCCAGTCGAATTCACCGGCGGAGGAGCCAAAACCCGCCGGTGGATGCTCCGCCGGCGAAAAGTTTTAAAAATAAAAAAAATAGGACAACGGAGAGAGAGAGAGAGTGAGTTACTGTTTGAGTAAGTGATTCTGTGAGTTCGGCTGCATGAGCAGTGTTCTCAATAATTGGGACTACAAGCTCATCATGATACCCATGTCCTTGAATTCCTTTTATCATCTCCATGTGAGTTATCTAAATATCAGATTCAGAAAGTTCACCTTAATGTACAAGCACTTGAAGATAAGGAATAACATATGCATACAAAAAAGGTTTCGACATTTAAAAAATTTAGGCAAAGAACTGGGAATAAAAAGAGCTCAAAAAGGTCTAGAGTATATTTTCTTTCTAGGATAACAAGAACCCTGAATTTCAACACTCCCCCTAAACATTCATCTTAAATAGAATCCCATAAAAAAATTGTGATATGTCTAGTACATGCCTCACATCCACATATTGTTAATGTTTAACATGCTAATTTCCAACCTCTTTTGTCAACTTGGAAAAAGTAATAACATGCTAAAACCTGGACAAATGTACCAGATCGACCAAGTATTGTTTTCTGCAGTATAATTGTCAAACTCAAGTAGCTCTGGAAGCTAGTTGAAGTTTTAACTGAGTACAAGATTAATAAGAAGCCCTAGAGTGGGGTTTAAAAATATTGGACAGGATAATACAAGGTGCATTAGATAGATGTTGGTATAAATCCAATTCATGACTTGCTCAGAATAAGTAGGCGCATGAAAAGGTACAAGATTTCTGAAAGCTCAACCAAGTGACTTACTCTATGTTCATGTTAATTAGAGTCTACTACAAAGAGCACAACTGTGTCATAAGATGAAAAAAATTATGAATTAAAACTTAAAGAGTTCAGATAAGGGCTAATAGGAAGTACGTTATCTGCAGTATAATTGTCAAATCTTTATGACACCTTCATCTTCATTCCATCTTCATCATATATTCTAGGAAGATACAATTTGAAGGCCACATAATGAGGGTCTTCTACGTACCCAGCAGCAAAGCATATTTAAACCATTCAAAAAATTAGGGATCAAACAAAAATAGTTAGATAATCTAAGCACCAGGGACTTTCTTATTTGCAAGAGAATTTAAGAAAACCCATACCATTCTCCATGATATAAAACTTATTCGATAAATTAAGATAAAGAAGTTGAAGATACTTTTAGATAATTCTCTTTGCCTTCCATTATAAACTGTGAAATAAATTTTATATTTAGCTTCTCTATCAGTTTCTGAAATAATATTTGTTGTAATGACATTTTTTAATTTCTCTAATCTTTCTAGCATTGTTTCTTCTTTAGTTTTCTGAATTCATATTTTATTCTTTCAATTTCCCTGCCACATTGCTTTTCTGATTCTTGGCAAATTACTCAACGTTTCCCTTTTTTCTTTGCCATCCAATACCGTTGGTTGAATCGTATTGAAGAGAGCACAATTTTGTTCCAGAAACGTATAGAATAAAATTTTAAGGTCAATTCTTTTGGCCATACCAGTGAGGAAAGAGTCCAAATGTATACAAATCAATACTTTTCACGTTTGCTGTGTTGTAGTTACACTTTGAATAACTATAGCATAATTCTCATTATGTTCAAATGCCTCCAAATGAAAAGAAGACACAGAACTGTAGTAAGGCCTTATGCTAGCTGCTTAAGGAAGAAAATGAACTAAAATGGTACCTAACTATGGTTTCTCTCTTCTCACTATTCAAGTAGTAACAAAAATCAACCACAGCGTAACTATGAACTCTCAAATAAAAATGTTTCATATGAAAAATCCTAAACAATAATATTGATCACCACTGGCTATTTGGTTTCAAGTATAAATTGAGTTTCAAATGTCCTGTTTTTCAAGATCTAGACAAACACAGCGATTGAAGATGGATAAAAAATGTTATGCACCTTCTTCTTGTTCTTGTTCTTCCTCTTTTATCTATGTGTGATCTATATGAATAGTAGATATACAAGACCATACTGTAAATTATTTAAGTGGGATGCCTATAAGTGGAACCAAAACACTAAAACGTCGTCCAATTGGATTGATTTGGGAATTATTCTGGGGTGAGTATGATTGAGACAGAGTATATTCATAAATTCTATCAAATAATATTTCCTTTCATTTTACGACCCTGAAACTCGCTAATCGGTTCCAGGAAACCCAATTACCTAGGTGCTCAATTCTAGGAAGAATAAGATCAGTCTGGACTCCCAATTATTCATCAAAAAATATATAATTAATTATTATATTAACCATCATCAACAATTGACTGAATTAAAACTTATAAGTTTCATCTTATTCCACAATTTTTTTTGTAAAACCTTTTCTTTAAAATTTTACTTTAGTTTAGATTTCCTTCCTTTTTGTAATATCTATAGTACAATAGAGATAATGACATTGCCTTAAATATAATGAACAAGGTCATCCAATATGATAATTAATAAATACACTATAAGAAATTAAAGAAAAAGAAATAATCAAAACTGAAACCAAACCATGCATCTCAAATAGCCAAATAAATTCCAAATAAGATAGACTCCCATTAAAGTAAAATTCGGGTAAAAAAACATTTAAAAACACATACTGACTATATAAAATCTGGTCTGGTTCATGGTTCTAAGTCATTACACTCCAGGGCCGGACAAAACAATATGCCCTCTGGCAAGCCTGTTGGAAAAGAGGCTTGAACAAAACAGCATGCCTGCGTGCATGCAAGCCCAATGGCAGCATCCCGTGCTCCCCAGCCTCCATGCAGAACAAGCCTGCGGCGTGTTTGGACGGAGCACGCACCGCACCGCCAGAAAATACAAGTCTAAAAAAGGCTAATTTTATACTCACAAATACATAACTAAAAAATCCAAAAAATGAAATAAGAGAGAAAATTAAAATTTATCTTCAGCAATGTTTAAAAAACCGAACTGGAGGTCGAACCTGTTAGACCGGGTTGAACCAACGGTAAAGGTTATATATTGTAAATTTTTTTAAAAATTCATAATAAAGCACAAAAAAAAAAAGCTTTGACGTATGCTGGTTAGGTTAATGCCGTTAAGAAAATAAGGTGTTTGAGACTTTCTTAGTTCAAATCCCGCCTCTAACACCAAAAATTTCCTCCATTCCTCTTTTCAAGCATATTTTAGTAAATCAACCAATCGAACATATTTATTATTACATGGGTTTGACCTTCAATCGAACCGGAATAAGTTCCAATTCTAGTTCAACTGAGTCGGACTGGCCGATCTGGCCAGTACTTTGGAACATTAATCTTCATTATATGAGTTGCAGATGCAAAATCACTTGTATTTATTAGACTTTATGTCTAATCAATCAAAATAAATCCCATGAAAATAGATATAAATAATTTCCTTAAAATCTCAAAGGCATGAAAAATATTCATATATGATGGAATTAAAATAAGAAGAATAACGAGAGCATACCTTTCAATTGGGAAAAATAAGGTGGTACGTTTTTCTTTGGTGTAGAGAGGACCAATTTTTTTTAAAAAAACACCTACTTAATTCCTTGGTCCCTTTTCATTAAAATTAGTACCTATTTTCCAAACTTTACCAATAAAATTTTGGATCTAATATTTATTTCAATCATTAAAATCAACCATCAAGGCACATGGCTGCAAATGAAAATAAGCAAGCAAACAAAAAGGTTGAACTAATTAAAGCCTCACCAGAATGGGTTGAGGTAGCACTTTTCTAAGGTGGAAAAGTGCTAAAAGATTTCTCTTTGTGTCCGTGATTTAATCTGTAATTCGTTCAATCGAGATCATGCATATTGACCGAATTAGGTATTTCGGGTCCACTAATTTGAGTAACCTTGCTGTTAATGTAAACGATAATTGCCTACTTTTTTTTACCAGTTCTACTCCATGCATGACTACTGTACGCTGCAAGTTCCCAAAATGGATCTATAAATGTAACTCCATTAACGCTTTGTTAATTTCAGTCTTTGTGGCCAAAACCCCGAACCCTGAAATTAAGAGAAAAAAAATTCTCGAATTAAACAATGGGAAAGTGTACTAGTCTCTTCGTCCTCCTCCAGACCTTGAGCTTCTACACGGTCATCACAACCTGCTGTACTACTACCGTCCCAGCTGCCCTGCTCGTCTTCGGGGACTCAACGGTCGATACGGGAAACACCAACTACATACGCACGTGGTTAAAAGCCAACCACACTCCGTACGGCGTCGACTTCGCCGGCGACACCCCCACCGGCCGATTCTCCGAAGGCCGCCTGGTGCCGGACCTGCTCGCCGCCACACTCGGCCTCAAGGAAGCCGTGCCGCCGTTCCTCGACCCGGGGATCTCCGACGAGGATATCCGGACCGGGGTCTGCTTCGCTTCGGCCGGATCCGGGTTCGACGACCTTACGACCATGACTTCCAGGGCGATTCCGGTGTCAAAGCAGACGAAGATGTTGAGGCAGTACTTGGAGAGGCTGAGGAGGATTGTCGGAGAGAAAGAAGCTTCGAATATAACTGGTAACGCATTGATCTTGATAAGCGCAGGAAGTAACGATGTCATCTTCAATTTCTACGATATCCCAACACGCAGAGCTCAGTATGATATCTATGGATACCAGGACTTCAGGTTGCAGTAGGTCAAATCTCTCGTACAGGCTTGTTATCGTTACTTTTCTCTCTCTCTCTCTCTCTCTCTCTTAGGAACCATTAATAAATCATTAATATTTTAATATTAATCTACCATTAATATTAAGAATATTCAAAAATGCTGTGCTGTGTGTGTGGGTACGAGTAGCCGATATATACTATGTAAAGTTAATTGGGTCCGAATTAAGTTTATTGCTAATTAAATTACAAAGAAGTTAGTTTATATTACTTCTACACGTATTTCTATGTGGGACTAATCAGTTCTAACAAATAATATTTCATTAATCTCAATGCAATCTGTTGCAATAAGAAATTTACAGTCTGGGTGGGAGGAAATTCATAGTGGCTGGTCTGCCTTCAATAGGGTGTATACCCATTCAGAGAGATATTAACTTGTTGCGGCGCCGTTCATGCAAGGACGATGAGAACAAGGACGCCACAATATATAACTCCAAGCTCCAAAACCTCTTGAACCAGCTAAAGACGTCTCTTCCAGATAGCCGAATTGGCTACGCCGACATCTTCAATCCGGCCGTCGACATGATAAACAATCCCGGCAAATACGGTATTATTAGTGTCGTGCATATATGGATCAAATATGATCTAATTGAATTTGAATTATTGATCAGATCCATCCTCTGATTACTGCCTTTTTTTTCTTCTGTTTACCAGGATTTGAGGAAACTGGAAAAGGGTGTTGCGGGACGGGCTACGTGGAGATGGGACCTTCATGCTGTCTTAGTCTGAGAACAACTCCTTGTTCGGATCCTTCCAAGTTCATGTTCTGGGACGCTGTACATCCATCCCAGGAAGTATACAAAGTGATCACGAAGAAGCTTCTCGAAGATGTCGTTCCTGCACTATACAACGTCTGAGATTGATCAAGCTTCTGCTACGTTTTTACTAGCTCCCTAGTCTAATCTGATCATCTGAAATTGACAGTAAATCTTAATCATCTGGCCAGATCAATGGATTATACTTTCTTCTTCTTCTTCTTCTTCTTCTTCTTCTTCTTCTTCTTCTTCTTCTTCTTCTCCATAGCTGCAGTTAAGTTACAGAAATATTCTCCTTGGATGATCAATGAAATATTGACAACTCATGAGACAAAACTGGAATTTATGTGAAGGTGATGAAGTGGGTGCGGAAAAGGAGTACTAGTGTCTGGAAATCTTCTTCTTCTTCTTCTTTTTCTTCTTCTTCTTCTTCTTCTTCTCCTCTCTTGATTTTGAGCTAGGTCTCCATAGCTGCAGTTAAGTTACATAAATATTCTCCTTGGGTGATCAATGAAATATTGATAACTCATGACACAAAACGGGAATTGATGTGAAGGTGATGAAGTGGGTGCGGAAAAGGAGTACTAGTGTCTGGAAATCTTATTGTGATGAAGGGTAAGCAATAACTAGTCGTCTGCATCACACTAATTATTTCTGAAAGAAATAATTATCTTTGTGTGATCCATATGAACAGGTATATAAGACCATACTATAAATTAAAGTGGGATATTCCCTATAAGGGAACCAAAACACTGAATTTAAAAGTCAAGCATTTTGATTTATTTGGGTATTATTCTAGGGTGCGCATATGATTGAGACTTAAGTATATTCATAAAATCTATCAATTAATAAGTCCTTTCATTTTACGACCCTGAAACCTCGTGATGGCTTCCTGAAACCCAATTAGCTACGTGTCCAATTCTAGGAAGAATAAGATCAGTTTGGAATTATTATATTATATATGGGCCTAAGAGTGGTGATATGCATTTTGTGCTTTTTCACTGTGAGTTTTTATAGTATGATGTGGTAATCCAAGTCAGAGATAAAATAGGAACTATCTTCCTATTCTAAGGAAGCCTAAATCCTAGACCTTATCTGGAATGCCAACTAACTAGGCTGCTAAGAGGACAGCCACATCAAGATGTAAAACCTCACATGAAAGTACTGATATTATTTTTCATGGGGATAATCACCTAATTTTTATAGAGAAATGATTTCAGCACTGCCATATTTGACTGTGAGTTTTTACATTCTGACTTGGCTGTCCTCCTAGCAACCTAGTTGGTCAAGGGTTTAGGTTTACCTATAGAGTAGGAAGATCCTACTTTATCCACGCCAACGAGAATGCCACGTCACCCTCATAGTAAAATTTGGCAGTACTCATATCTCTACTTATTATTATATTAAGCATTATCTACAAATTGACTGAATTAAAACTTACTAAGTTTCATCTAATTCCACAACTTTTTTTGTAAAACATTAATTTTCTTTTAAATTTTACTCTAGTTTAGATTTCCTTCTTTCGTAATTTCTATAGTAAAATGGAGGTAATGACATTGCTTTTAAATATAAAGAACTCAATGGGACTCTTATATGAGAGAAGCTTTTAAATTTGAAGGAAGAAAATGCTGAAACGGGGGTATTAGAAGCTAATTTAATGTTTCAGTTATACAATGCAGGCACGACATCGTCCGCAAATCTCTTGGCCATCACCTTGGTGACTTTCTGGGATGGATGTACAGCATCCCAGAACATGAACTTGGAAGGATCACGACAAGACAATCTGATACTAAGAGCATTGCATGAAGATCCAATTTCAACGTACCCAGTCCCGCAGCACCCTCTTTTCGTCTCCTCGAACCCTGATCGAAGAAAATCAGTGAAGAAACAAGATCAAGAACAGAAAACGAAAAGAGACGAGTTTCTATCACTCACCGTATTTACTGGGGTTGTTTAACATGTCGATGGCAGGATTGAAGACGTCGCCGTACCCGAGTCTGCTTCCAGAAAGGGAGCCCTGTAGTTTTTTCAACAGTTTCTGTAGCTTGGAATTGTATACTTGGGCCTCCGTGTTTTCTTTTTCCCTGCATGAGCGATTCAAGATATCGATGTTTCTCTGCATGGGCACGCACCCGATCGGACCCAAACCAGACACGATGAACTTCCGGCCACCCTGGTTATAGATTTCCTATTTTTGAAGAAGAGGATCCAATTACAGAGGAAAACAGAGTTCATTTATAATTAGCAGAGATGGAAATACATATATAGAGAGAGAGAGACCTCGATGACAGATTTCATCCTTTCCAATAGAAAATCTTGGTACCCATTGATATCATACTGCAGTCTGCGCGTGGGGATATCGTAGAAGTTGAAGAGAAGATCATTTGTTCCTGCGCTTATCAAGATTACTGCATTACTGGTAACGTTAGAAGCTTCTTCCTCTCCCACGGTCTTCCTCAGCCTTTCCAAGTACTGCTTCAACAAGTCCGTCTGCTTTGACACAGGAATCACGCCGGAGGCGACCGTCGTGAGTTCGTCGAAGCCGGAACCCGCCGAGGCAAAACAGACCCCGGTCCGGATATCTTCGTCGGCGAGGTCGGGATCGAGAAATGGGGGAATGACTTCCTTGATACCCAGCTTCGACGCGAGCAGGTCCGGCACCAGCCGACCGTCGGAGAACCTCCCGGTGGCCGTCCCACCCATGAAATTCAGGCCGTAAGGGACATGGTTGGCCCTTACTAACGTGGCGATGTAGTTGTTGTTTCCCGTATCGACGGTTGAATCGCCGAAGACGAGCAGGGCGGGGACCTTGGTATGACATAGGGTTAAGGTGAAGCAGTACGTCTCGAACAGCAGGAAGAAGAAGAGGAGCTTCGCCATGGTTTTGTATAACTTGGATTCTTCTATGTGAAAGAGATCAATGTTGATGGCATATATATATATATATATATATATATATATATATATGTATATATATTCTATCTATAATTATCAGAAAAGGAGATTTAATTAAGCTGGTCAACGACCATTAATCACAGTGGCTTCTGCCTTTGCAAAACTGCAGCTAGCTATTAATGGAGGGAAACTGATGTCCATGGAATTGAAATTGTTCTTAACGGAAACGTCTCTCCAATTCATTACCATCTAATGGAATGTTTTAATTGAACTTGGTTCTAGGATTATATATAACAAGCATTAATTTATAGGGGAAATCAAATGCAATGGTAGTCCCCCGTTTTAGAAGGAATAATGCTATGCACTCCCACTAGGGTACGTATTAATTAGGCTATGATCCCCTCTCAAGTGGGTGCATTGGTGGCGTTTTGTTATTGATCTTCAGTCTTTAAATTGAGGCGCCAACTATGCACCCACATCTGAGGGAGGGTGCGCATTAGCCGTATCCGACGCACATGATGTAAAACTTAAAAAATAATAAAATATTTTTTATTTTATTAAATCTTAAATCCTACTCAATAAATGCCCACAATAAGTATCGTGCATAGGTGGCTGAAAATTTTTGTTATTTGTTCCTTGTTTCCAAAATTGTTTTTGACTAACCCCCCTTGGTTGAAATTTGTTTTATTTCTTTACCTTTTCCTAATAGCTAGACCTGTAATTGGACCATGAACCGAACCGGTTTTGGATGGGATCGGACCAACCCGCCTGTTCTCAGGGTTTCAAGTACTTGGAGAAAAATGGGCATACCGGCGGTCTTGGTTTAAAACCGTCGGGTATGAGGACATAAATGTCGGTCCGGTCTGACCTAGTTGGTCCGGGTCGCAACAAATGGAAAACCCGTCGTCGGAATCACTTTACCCGACGGGTTTTTCGGACCGTCGAGTTAAATGTTTCACTCGACGGTCTGTCTGTCGTGGAATGTAGGTTTTTAGTTGACGACGGTTTTAGCCCGTCAGCAATAGTTCTTTACTTAATAAAAATTTTTTACTTCGTTCTGTTTGGTTTCTTTCATCACTTAACCTAAGTTTTTCGTCACCTCAAAAACTTACCGGGTTAACCTAATCTTCGTCTTTTGGTGTCCGATGGCCGACGCCCGATTATGACGGCCGACGGTGGCTTGCGACGGCCGACGCCCGATTACGAAGGCCAACGCCCGATTACAACGGCCAACCGCTGATTCTCGGCGGCAAGATCGTGATTCGACGGCGAAGGACTTTCGGAAAAGCGGTTAGACGATTGCCCGAAAAAACGGGCCGACGGCAAACCCTAAATTCGCCGGAAAACGGTAAAGTAATCGTAGGAACAGCCCTCCGGATCCGATAACGTTCTTCCGAGGTAAAAAATTTCTTCTAAGCTAGGTTTTGGCGAGTTTCGTTCTTCGATTTCGACATTTTCCTCTCTGTTTTTCGTTCTTCACCATCCCCGACTGTAAATGATGGGGGACGGTTTATTTGGTTTTTTGAGACCTGGCTTTTTGAGAGAGAGAACCAGAATGTCATTTGGTTCTTGTTCAAACGGGTTGGACCAATTGGTTTGGTCTGGTTTTGAGAACATTGTTATGTACACTTAAATGGGTTGTAGCTAACTTTAAAAATGGTTGAAGCAGTGGTAGTCTCACACAAAGGTGATATTTTCCTTATAATATATGATCATTATCAATTTTTTAATTAAAATTTTAAGGTTTCAAACGTGTCTATAGTTTCCTCATAGCCCTTTTAGAATTAGTGAGTTTTTGATAATTTGCCCAGCCCATATTTGATTGAATTTTTTTACTTTGACATTTGAAGAAATCGATGAGTAGGATAATGATGTATGCCCATCAATTTTACCTGAAACAACATCACCTCCGCCTAGTTCTGAAGTGTTTATATACTTCCTTTGCTTACTTTCTGTATATACGCATCACTCATCATTTATATTTGAAAATGATATCAGTACTTTGACATAACTATCCTCTTGGCAGCCTAGTTGGCATTCCAGATAAGATTTAGGGTTTAGGCTTCCTTATAGAATAGAAAGATAATTCCTATTTTATCTCTTACTTGGATTGACAGCAAGAATGTCATATCACACTATAAAAACTAACAGTAAAAAATCATAATACACATATCACCACTCTTTATATTTTAAAGATAAATAGGCTTGAGGGTGGTTTTGGCTCTAATATCAAATATCTATAATAGTGATTATTAAGTCAAATAAAAATATTTGGTATAAATAAATATTAAATAGTATATTTTAATTAATTTTTTTTAAATTACAGGAAAAAATTGATGTGCTTTACTTATCTTTGGCTTAGAATTACTCCTTTTTTTTTCCTATGTACTTGCATTTCTACTTTAATTTACATGAGTTCATAAAAGGGGTAGTTTCGTAGTTACATGAGTTGTAGCGTGAGCGCGTGACAAAAAATCAGGGGTATTTTAGTAAATCGTTAAAACATTCGCGCCTTTTTCGAAAAGCAATTAGTACGTTCGAAGCGCCTCTTTTTTTCGCCAAAGAAAAAATCGTCTATTTTTTTACTATTAGCTTCTATTATTAGCATCCTATGTGTCGACGGAGCTCTGCAACGAAGATCCCCAAATCGCCAGAGACGCTCTTCTCAGCCATGTTCGTCTCAGTCGTTTCATCGATTGTTTCTTTACTCTCCAATAACGTAAGGTCTTCGGATGAGATTGATTAAGAAGCGAACGACGGAGGTTTCGATCGACGGATGCTGATGAATTCGCTGGAGAGTTTCATGTCTATTATCGTCTCGGTTTCGAGGTTAGTTTTCGTAGTACTTCATCGGAGATTTCGTTTTTATTTGTGAACGTGAATTTGGTGGTGGATTTCGAATATATATATGTTCTTGTGATGGGAACAATTTTCCAAAATTGATTTGTGAATTAGGACGCTTGTGTTAGCATTGTTGTCGAATAGCATCTGAGTTTAGGCAGGAAGACGAGAATCCGGTAAGTCCCACTTCACGGTGTCCCTTTCTTCCGATCTTTTGGTTTTAGGTTCCTTCTCTGTCAGAAAGTTAACGTACGCCGGAAACTTCGTCCTGATTCGCGGCGTTGGCTCCGAGAAAGCCGGTCTAGCGACAAACTTTATAAAAGAGCGTGTGCTAAAACGCGCCGATCAAATCCCCGGCTCTGCTACCCAATCTGCTGAGTTATTTCCGAGGCGTTCAGCGGCAGTTCTCGCTGGCCACTAGGTCTGTTATTTTGACCCGTGCCTGTAATGATCTTCAACCATTTGATGATTGTCCAAGGAAAGGTCAATATCTCTATTCTTCGTTGTGCGTTTCAGAGATAGTAATGAAATAAAGTTACCTCCAAACCTGCAACTGCAACACGACTGAGAAAGCAGTTCGTCCTCGTTACAGCTTCTTTTTTTTTTTTTTCTTTTTCTTTTTCTGTAGCTTTTGCTGTTTGGTGGGTAACAACCCTCGGGGAGCGAACCTGCGCCGCTCACTGTGGGTCTGGTGTAAAAGTATGTCTGTCATTTCACCTGTTCTTCATTGGGAAATTTACTCGGCCATGAGCCTGTTCGGTTGCAAAAGAAACCACCCTTCATTTCTTTCTTCGTGTCCTTACATCTGTGATGGAGTTTGATTTAATCGCAATATTGTGTCCAGATGCTCCTTGGGTTTCCCCGTTTCAGCCTTTCTTGTGCGACGACTTGGCCAAGTGGAGTCGGTTTCGCCCTTCCCACCTCTTTCCCAGCCCTCTGTTCTTCTTTTACTTTCAAAGTCTCAACAATGGTAGCGTTTCTACTTTTTCTGGAAGTTTTTCATTTAGGTTGGTGGACGATTAATCTGAACCACATCGTGAACCGTAACGAGTCTAATTCTATAATCTATTAGAGTCATTCCATTAAAATTTTTTAAAAAAGCTCTCTTCTTTTCTGTCAATCATAGCATGTGCAGGTTTTTGCTTTAGTGTTAAGCAGGCCCACCCCTACAGGGTGAGATAGAAATCTCAACATCTCACGGTCTCACCCCAGTTTGTGAGCAGAGTTTCCCATAGAACCCGCCTTTGCCCTCCCTGCTTGGTTGAGCTTGTTAGACCCAGAACTGATCGGCCATCGGTTGGGTGGCTGGGGATAGCTTTGGTTCGGTCGTTGATGGAAATTTCACTTTTCAAAAATGCTTGACGGTGATTTCATGAATGAAACATTTAAGGAGCAGACGGAATGTCCGCCTTATCAGAGTTTTGAGTGGTGGCGTCGAAATCAGTATCAAGAAATTACCGTCGTCGATCGTCTTTTCGAGGGGTTAGAAGCCACGCTAGTGGCAACTCACTTGTACAATTGATGGGTGACAACAAACACCTGACGCCGATTCATGTAGAAACAAAACAGGGAATTTTGGTTGTTCGACGGGAAGCTTTTCGCTAGCATTGAACCTTCGGGAGAAATGGCATCAGTAGCCTAATTCTTTTTTATTTTATTTTTGGAGAGTTCTCTATATTTTATAAGAATGTTTCTGTCATTTGACTGAAACATGAAGTCGTTCACGGGAACTATAATAGCAGATCTGGGTGCTATGCTTTTTGGTGGTCAGTGTCATATGAAGTTGTTCTAGGGAACTATAATAGCAGATCTGGGTGCTAGCTTTTTTGGTAGTCAGTGTCGGTAGTCGGTAATGATAGAATAGTGCTATAATACACGAGAGGGACCTTCAGCGAGTGGTCTCCATAATTATTTTTTTGCCTGGTATTCCATCTCATCACCTCTTGAAGTTCTAAAAATATTTTGGATATGCAGACATGGGCACTCTCACTCTTCGGTCACGAAGAAATAACTCCATATTTTACACGAATGTCATTTGTTTTTTGAAGGAAATGTTTGTTGTAAATAACCGAATATCTGGTATCCTGTTCATATTCTTTCTCACTAGAAACAGATTAAGAGGACTGTGAGCATGATTAGTGTAACTTTTGTCTTGCAAACAGAACAACTCTGGTAATCTGGTCTTCTCATTTTTCACTCACTGTGCTGCAGATGATAGAAGGGAGAAGCGCAGGAACGAGGAACCATGATGTTAACAATCCTCACTAGCGTCACAACATACCCAATTCGCTGGCATGGCCAGAAGACCTTCCTCTCCATTTTCGCCAAAAGCTCGCCCTAGTACTCCTCTGCTACTCCTCCTGGTCATCATCATCCCCATCTTTGTCATCACAATCTTCACCAACAGCCAGAAGCTCTCTTATTTCTTCCGTCCTCTGTGGGACACCCCACCCCAGCCCTTCACGCTCATCCCTCACTACTATGCCGAGAACGTCTCAACGGACCAGCTCTGCCGCCTCCACGGCTGGGAGCTGCGAACGGAGCCCCGGCGAGTGTTCGACGCGGTCCTCTTCAGCAACGAGTTCGACTTGCTCGAGATTCGGTGGAGAGAACTCTACCCGTTCGTCCACAAGTTCATCCTCCTCGAGTCCAACACAACCTTCACCGGCAAACCAAAACCCCTCTTCTTCGCCGAGAACTTCCGCAGGTTCGAGTTCGCCGTCCCCAAGATCGTCTACGGCTACTTCCACGCAGAGACGACCTCCGACGAATCCCTGCACAACCCCTTCGTGTTCGAATCGAGGCAGCGCGCGGCCGTCAATTCCCTCCTTCGCGACGCCGGAATCGACATGGGCGACTTGGTCATCATGTCCGACACCGACGAGCTCCCGAGTGCGCACACGGTGAAGCTCCTCCAATGGTGCGACGGACCCCCACCCGTGATGCATCTCCAGCTGAAACAGTACATGTATTCCTTCGAGTTTCCCCTCGATTACGGCAGCTGGAGGGCCACCGCGCAAATAGTCGGCCTGCAGACGCGGTACCGCCATTCCCGTCAAAGCGATCTCCTGTTCGCCGACGCAGGGTGGCACTGTAGCTTCTGCTTTAGGAGGATCGAAGACATCGTGTTCAAGATGACGGCTTACAGCCACGCAGACAGGGTGAAGACGAAGGGTTTTCTGGACCACGGTCGGATTCAGAGGATCATCTGCAGAGGGGACGACCTCTTCGAGATGTTGCCGGAAGAATATAGTTTCCGGGAACTGATTAACAAGATGGGTCCGATTCCTCCCTCGGCTTCCGCCGTCCATCTTCCTTCTTTTCTCATAGAGAACGCAGACAGATTTGGGTTCCTTCTTCCCGGAGGCTGCAAGAGAAAAGCTTATAAACCGCCGATCCGCCATCGTCACCCCGGGAGAGTGGCTGCTCCGCCGGGGAGTTTTGTTTGACGGAAAATGCTACAGGAAACTGCGACCGGGTTTTTTTGTCCCACCACCATGGTGGATTTTACGGGAAATAAAACGTTAATCGGGAGCATCAGAACATGTACAACGTATACGAAAATTATGCATCAGAACATGAACAATGGACACTGGGAAAATTTCATCATTTTAAGGAGGTTTTGCTTTGCCCCAGATCTTGAAATAATCATGTAGTTTGAACCAGGATCAGTTCTTTAAGGTCAAAGGAAACAGTACATAAATTCATCAATCTAGTAGTAGATATATAAAGCCCATCTTCGGTAGTTCGATCTCTCCACGAACCCTTCCAACTTCACTAGCCTGGAAATAAGATAAAATGTTGATGTTAAAATCAATTATTCATGAGGACAGCCATTAATTTAGCAGAAAAGGTTTTTCAGCAATTAAAAATACTTTTGTGTTTCTTATTGATCCTACTAAAGTATTCTTATAGCGTTGTAAGAGATAAATTTGGAGATAAAATGGGCAAGACTTTCATCCTTAAACCCTAATTTTTCTTATATGTGCACCAACTACTTGACCGCTTAAAGCCTCGGAATGACATTTAGAGATGACCCGTTTCAGTGGGTTGAGTTCTAGCGGATGTTCTAGAGAGCCCATTGATGGGGTCCATTAATCAGCTGAGTCAAATGGTTGACTGTGCTGCACCCAGGAAAGCATCTTCCTAAACCCTAAACCCTGCTACAGAAACTAAATAATACCGTAAACCCGAGGGGACAGCTTGCGCTTGCGCGCAACAACGAAACGAAGGATCAAACAGTTGTACCTCTTATGCGCGCTGCAGATTACTTCTTCTGCTTCTGTTCTTCACCTTACGAGCTACCTCTACTATCCCTTAGCGAACGCTGCTTTCCTCCTCTTGAACGACTCATTGTTCCAGCTGCGGAATTGGGAACTTGGTGGGGGGAGAAGGGACTTTGAGCAAAAGGTTTTACACGTTATACGTGGAAAAAGGGTTTTATACAGCTCTGATCTTTTATACCCGTTCGTTAAGCTGTAGCGACTTTGGTTTAAGGATTCAGTGGGGGCAAAACTTAGGGGACGGCGGAGACGAAAAAAGAAGTGAAGGAGGCGGCAACTAATTCTCCATTTTCAGGCTGTAGAGCATCTCCCCATTTTTTTTTTTTTTTTTTTAATGAGCGTTTGCAACTTTCATGTACGATAGTATTACGCAGCTTTCTGCAAATCACAGTGCACAGTTGGGTACTCTATTGCCACTCCGAGGTGTCTCGAAATTTCACCGAATTTGTCAACGAACCCCAAAATTATGTGGCGCAACGCTGTGAAACAAGCTTCTTTGCGAAGAATAAGGTCCCATGGCGGTACTTCTTCCCTACCTACTTGTAGTTTTCTCGTTTTACCTTCCAATTCAGAGTTTGGGGTGCAAAGAAGAGCGCCGGGAAGGCATAATGGCTTCAGAAAAGAGTTAGGACTAATAGGTTTGTGCTGTCAAGGGCTATCGGTCTGCGAAGGAGTGAGTCCTGGCTTGAGGTTCAATGGATTCTCAGGAAATTTAATTTCTTCAATGCCTTCTCGCTTAAATCCCGTGAAGAGCTTAGCAAGTGTAGCTGAGGTTCAGGTTGAACCTGAGACTTTCTCGTCCGAAGAAGAAGGCTCAGTGATTGACGAAATGCAAGGGTTATTGGAGGAATTAAGTAACGGGGAGCAAATCAAGGATCTTGATGTAGAAAAGAAGACTCCGAGAAAAAAACGTGGTAAGGGTCAAGGAAAATACTTTGCCCTGAGGAGAAGACAGATAAAGATTGAAACTGAAGCATGGGATCAAGCTGCAAAGGAGTATAAAGAGCTTCTAGCTGACATGTGTGAGCGCAAGTTAGCTCCCAATTTGCCGTACATGAAGTCCTTGTTCCTTGGTTGGTTTGAACCCTTAAGGGATTCCATAGCTGCTGAGCAACAATTGTGTGCTGAAGCTAAGTGTAAGCCATCTCATGCGCCTTATTTTCTAGAGTTGCCGCCTGATATGATGTCTGTCATCACTATGCATAAATTGATGGGATTGCTGATGACTGGAGGAGAACATGGGTCTGCCAGAGTCGTCCAAGCAGCTTGTCAGATTGGTGAAGCTATTGAACAGGAGGTGAGTAACCTCATGTAACTTTTTTCATTGGGACTTTACTACTGGTACCATGTCAAGGTGATTTATATTTTGAGCAGTTTCTGTGCCCTGAGGATGCTGAAATGTTTTATGTTGCAATTATTCTATGGAAATGTCTCAGTTTAGACTGTTTCCTAGGGAAAAGTTTCATATTGACTAAAGCTTGTTAGGGAACTTTAAGATAAGTTCTGGTAAGATCCTACTAGGAATTGAGCAACTGTCAAGGAATTGAGCTCTCCTTGATAAAACTCTAAGAGCGTAATTACAGAATCACGAAAAGCCAAGATGGCTGCTAGATTCTTTCTTATTACTGGAATGCCACAACAACCTGAAACAGATAATTAAGACAAAAGTATGTCTAAGAAATCCAAAGAGCCCAAGTTGTTATTACTTATGAAGTCTAAAACTTACTAAATGCTTTAATACAAAATGATCTGAAAATAAGGAGCAAGCATCCTATGTAATAGTCTTGGGCTTCATTTTAGCTTCTCTATTGCGGAGTCAAATAATTCAAGTCGATTGAAGCAAGCCTCATCTTGCTTCTTTACATCATCTGGCAGAGGCACACACCCATACATACAAGAAGCGAATGTTATAAAATATATGAAAATGCATTAATGGTGCACATGGACAGCTTTCTCCTTTGAGGTCTGAGGATCAAGTCTCACCTGAGTATATATGCACATGTAATCAACACAAAAAAGTAGCTTTATCGTTTTGGTTCTTTTTTGCATTAATGGTTATAATATGAGCTGTTTCTATTATTGTGGCGATAGATCTCTGTACACTGTCGATTGTATCAGATTAAGTCTGGCCAATGATTGGATAAACCTTGTCTTTTGACCGTTGTTAAATCATTCAGGGTGCAAATTTGCATTAAACACCTTTAGGTAAATTTTTGCTGGTCTGACAATGTAACTTCTGCTTGCTGAACCTTATCTTCAAGCTTATAAATAGTTGTTAACATGCTCTGTAAATCATTTTTTAATGGCCACTTTCCAACTTGAAGGATTAACGTGCCTCCTCTTTTGGTGACTGGATTCAACAATATTTCCTTATAATTTATTTGGAAATGTTGGAACTGTATGTTTTAAAGATAATGATGATGATGCTCTCTTTTCCTGCATATAGCAATTTTTTTTGGAAATGACATTGATACTGGTTCAAATTGTAAACTTTTATATTTTTAGTGATCAGCTATGATTTTATTGAACTATCATTTTTTTCTTTTGGATGGGTCAGGCTAGAATCCACAGGTTTTTGGAGAAAACAAAGAAAAAGAATGATAAAAAGAAGAAAGACAAGGAGGAGCCTGAACCAGCTTTGAAACAACAGGAATTTCTGAGGAACAAAGTTACTACTTTGATAAAGAAGCAAAAACATGTACAAGCAAACATAATAGTAAAGGGTCTGGACCCTTGTAAGCCGTGGGGCCAGGAAGCTCAAGCAAAGGTTTGACTTTTTACGTTCCTGTAGTTGTTATTTTTTAATTATTAGTACAATTGGGCATTCCTATTGTTTATTTTCAGCATAAGAAAAAAGCCAATGATGTCCTTTTCAGGTTGGTAGCCGTCTGATTGAGTTGCTTATCCAAACAGCTTATATACAACCTCCAGTGGGTTCCAATCCAGATGGTCCTCCAGATATACGACCTGCATTCAGACATACTCTCAAAAATATCATTAGAGACCAACAGTAATTTTTTAACTCTCTTTTGTTTAGCTACATGCTAGTTGCGCAGTTCAGAAAGTTGTCTTGCTGTTTGGCATATTTCCTTTATGCTCTCTCTCTTCCTTCTTGTGTCATATGCCGACCTACATTGGTGAAAAACCATAATTGATTTATTAACTTTTTGTGGTTCCAAATATATGTATTTGTTTCATATAGGAAAACCAGCAGAAGGTGTGGAATGATTGAATGCGACCCAATAGTCCTTCAGGGTCTCGATAGAACTGTAAGTGCCATTTATCTAATAGTTGTAAGTTTGATTAAGTTGGTCTGAGCATCATTTCTTGAAGATTATATATTCTTGCAACTGGTTTTCAATTTGGTACTTTATATTATGCTTTTTCTAAAAAAATGCCTGCTTTGATTTGTCAGGCAAAGCACATGGTGATTCCATACATACCCATGTTAGTGCCTCCACTTAAATGGTCAGGGTATGTTACAATGCTTGCTCCTTTTCAGTTTGTTCAAATTCATTCCAGGTTTTGATTTAGAAGAGGCTTATGTGGTAGGGCACTATGATACTTTTGTTATTTCTCTTGTTATCCCACTTTGTTTCCCTGGTGGTAGGCTCAAGCTAAGCTGAGCGTGAGCCTAAGCTTGAGCATGTGTTTGTTCAGGCTCGGCCAAGACAAATCAAGTGAGCCTGAGTTCGAATTCATGCCCCATACTGAGCTGGGGCTCAAGCGATCAAAGAGATTAAAGGAAGAACACAAGTAATAGATCAAAGAAAATGTGTCAAAGTTTCAGTTTATAAAGACATGCTTACCAAACCAAAACCAAAAACCCCCTGGACTCCCAGTTGGGAAGAAGTTAAAAGAAGATGACAAGAATCATGGAAGATAATAGATGACAAGAATCATGGAAGATAATCTTGTGAGAAGAGAAGAAGCACCTACATTCAAACTGTTGTGGAATAAAAAAAAAAGGAATACAATGTGTGCAGTGAACTTGAAGTTCAAGTTCAATTTCATAAAATTTTGTGTTCATATCAGATTAATATTAACACTACGCCATACCCCCACCAAGATAATCAATGAATGACATTAAGCCAAGCTGCAACCAACACAATCACTGACGATTAAATTCAGTTACCTGTGCTTGGTAATTGTCGTCTTGTAGCTTTGTGAATTATCTCCAGAGTCCATTGTTAGAAGTTTCTGTGTAAAATTTTCCCAGCAACTATCTTAGACAGAAACTTCTAACAGTGTTGCTGTGAATCGTGCTTCAGTGTTTTTATTCTGCGGCATCATTCTTACATGTACATTGTTTACACTTGTGCTGCCTAGAAATCATACTTGAGAGCTTGTTGTAGAAAAG
Organism: Aristolochia contorta; assembly: GCA_022405105.1. Classification (NCBI taxonomy): domain Eukaryota; kingdom Viridiplantae; phylum Streptophyta; class Magnoliopsida; order Piperales; family Aristolochiaceae; genus Aristolochia; species Aristolochia contorta. The sequence goes on along the minus strand of CM039670.1, from coordinate 17,489,031 downwards.
TATGCTTACCTTGTGATTAGGAATTAGGCTGAGTTGGATCCTGTACTCTGCTGTTGGAGGTGGGCACTAGTCAGTTTGGGCAGGTTATTGTAAATCTATCCTTGAAAAAAACTGAAATAGGGTTTAAAAAAATAATCCTGTCCGCATGCTCTTCTTTCCCCTTTCCCTCATTGTTCGCCTTTTCTCTGCCCCCTCCCTATATCCCTGTCCCATCTCCACTTTGTGAAGTTTAATCCTCTTGGTTTGGGTTTGGGAAACCCATTTGCAACCTGAAACCCATCACCATGAACAGGAGCCCTGTACACGTGGTTTTTATGTAGGGCCAAGTCAGTACTCGTGGTGATCTCTTTTATCACTAGGTATTTAGCACTTTCGCATTCTCAATGTCAAGTGGTGTGCCTGGTTGACTTTTTTTTTTTTTTGTTTTTGAATTTTCATACTGACAGATATGATAAAGGAGCACACTTGTTCTTACCATCGTATGTTATGAGGACACATGGAGCAAGACAACAGCGCCAAGCAATTAAACAAGCTCCGAGGGAGCAATTGCAGCCTGTTTTTGAAGTATGAATAGTGAATACATAGTATTTATTTATCTCAAAAAAAATACATAATATTTATTTGTGAATACTTGTTTGAATCAGTATGGCATTTGGGCAGTGCAACTCTTGCATTTGCTTGTCATTTTAGATTATAAAACTTAATTTAATTTTTAACATGCATCAGTTGAAGGTATCATTGTAATTATAATTGTACTTCTTCAGCAGCTTAGCAGTTCAATAAAGTTATTTTTCTTGTTACTATCCAGGCCCTTGATACACTTGGCAATACTGAATGGAGAGTTAATAAAAGAATTCTTAGTGTGATAGATAGAATATGGGCTAGTGGTGGCCGTCTTGCTGATTTAGTTGACCGAGATGATGTAAGTAAACCAACTGTGTATGTTAAAAATTTCCAAGCTATGGAGGCTTTTTCTGCTTTGCAAATTGTCTTTGTGCTGAAATTGCTATTATTATGTGTGTTGCAGGTTCCTCTGCCTGAACAGCCAGTCACTGAAGATGAAGCCCTAATTAAAAAATGGAAGTGGCAAGTAAAAAGTGTAAAGAAAGAAAACAGTGAAAGGCATTCGCAGCGGTGTGATATAGAGCTTAAACTTGCAGTAAGAAGTAGCTTATGCTCTAGTTCTGGCTTTTCTTCTCAAAACTGAAATTGAAAGCTTGCTGAAGTGCGAATTTTAATATATATCTATATATACGTTTGTGGGAAAATAGGTTGCAAGGAAGATGAAGGATGAGGAGGGTTTCTTCTATCCACACAACCTAGACTTTCGAGGTCGTGCATATCCAATGCATCCATATTTAAATCATCTTGGTTCAGATATATGCAGAGGGATCCTTGAGTTTGCAGAAGGGCGCCCACTTGGGAAGTCAGGTTTACGCTGGTTAAAGATACATCTGGCAAATTTATATGCGGGTGGTGTGGATAAGTTTCCATATGATGGTCGGCTTGCATTTACTGAGAATCACTTGGATGATATATTTGACTCAGCAGACAGGCCACTAGAGGGTAGAAGGTGGTGGCTGGGTGCTGAAGACCCATTTCAGTGTTTGGCAGTCTGCATCAATCTTACTGAAGCTTTGAGGAGTTCTTCACCAGAAACCACCATTTCCCATATGCCTGTCCATCAGGTTTCTTATTTTTCTTTTCTACCATGTTCTTTTTTTTTTTTGTTCTTTCTTTTGATTTTATGCTGTGGATAATATTGTTGACTTCTAGACTGGCGGCAATACGGTAATTATGGATGGAGAGTGAGGAATCTCTTTTTTACTTTGTCCATAAATTTGTAGCTTACAAGAATCAATAGGAGTAGCAAACTGATTGTTTGTCAAATTTTGGACAACTTTAGATGTCTACTAATTCTTTCTGTTGGATAAATTTGAGTGTTTTCCTTAGTATCTTTCTCTCTTTTTGTTCCTAGGATGGTTCATGTAATGGATTACAACACTATGCTGCCCTTGGCAGAGACAAGGTAAAAGTTTTTCTTGCTTTGTAATTTTTTTTTTCAGTCGTTGGAAGATTCGTGATTGACATGCTTGATTTTGGTAATGAATGTTATTTTTACTTCTTGAGCATGTATTTATCCTTAAGAGTATGTAGAGCTAATGACTATCTCCTTATTATCATTTACTCACAACATCTCAGGGAAAGAAAACAATTAAAAGGATATATCCAATCTCTACATATATTAGTATCAGCATACAAGGAAAATGAAACTGACAGAGCAAAACTAAAGAAAGTCCTAAGATCTATATGTCATTGTTGACTTTCTATTGCAATGATCAGCTAGGGGCAGCTGCTGTGAACCTCATTGCTGGGGAGAAGCCTGCAGATGTTTACTCAGGAATTGCGTCAAGGTATTATCTACTCTCAGGGTCCCATTTAGCTTTACCTAACCTGTATTTTTGGTCGTACTGCTCATTTTTTTGAATCAGAGGGTGTCCATAAATTTTCTCTGCAGCAAAAAGAGAATTGCTTTTTGTGAAAAAATTCAGTTTCTGAGACTTATCATTGAGAAAAAATAGTCATAAAGCATTAAATTTATTTATATTCTTGATGCATGTGAAGTGGATGGTTTCCAAATTAAATTTTAAAAAGCTTCTGTGACTAATCTACTAGATGATTTGTTTACTACAGAGTTCTGGAAATAATGAAACTTGATGCAGCCAAGGACCCAGAAAAGGATCCAAATGCAAAGATAGCCAGAGTTCTTGTCAAGGAGGTAAGGTTTTTGTTTCTTTCTGGGCCATGAGTTGACGTTGCCAAGTAAAAGATAAAAAAGTACAATTTTATGGGGCATATTAGAATTACATAACATATTTATCATGTTTGTCATTCCATAATTACTTAAACCATATTTCTCTTACTTGTAAGTTATGATTGATGTGATTAGTTTTTGTGGTACTTTTTTTTATTATGTAATGATGCATATTTGAAGAAAATCAAGATAGGGCTGTCGTGAAATAAAAATGAAAAGGAAGAATATGAAAAGATACAATATATTTATGGATTCTGTGTATTCGCTAGATTCGGAGCTAACGCTTGGTTTTTGGCGCTTCAGGTGGATAGGAAACTAGTAAAGCAGACTGTGATGACCTCAGTATATGGTGTCACATACATAGGTGCTCGTGACCAGATTAAGAAAAGGTTATCTGAGCGCAATACTTTATCTGATGACAAGGAGCGATTTGTTGCTGCTTGTTATGCTGCTAAGGTAGCTTAACTTTCTAACTCAGGATGTGTTTTCTCTTGGGGTGTAACTCTCAGCTGACGCTACACTCTTAGAGGTTCATTTCAAACAACTAGATAAAAGGAATGGTGTTGACGAGTGTTTTTTGAACAGGTTACCTTAACTGCTCTCGGTGAGATGTTTCAAGCCGCAAGAGATATAATGAGTTGGCTTGGTGACTGTGCAAAGGTGCGTTGTATTTTTGGCGTTTATTTATGTGAAGGGAGGTGCGACTGATGGTACATTTGAGAGCCCTTAGCAGCAAGCTGCCAGTAGTGGGCCTTCCCAACAAGAAATTAATTTAGCATCATTTGACTTGATGGCCCATGTAGAGGATATTATTCTAAAGGAAAATTGTATCTTTTTTTTGGTATTTTCGAATGTAGATTTCAAATTTTAGAGATTTTTTTTCTTTAAAACCTTAACTGCTGATCTTGAGCAGGTGATTGCTTCAGAAAATCAGCCGGTGAGATGGACTACACCTCTTGGCCTTCCTGTTGTCCAGCCTTACCGAGCTGCAGGGAGGCATCTTGTAAGTACTTTGGCTACATGAAGACAACAAAATATGTTGAATTTCACATCACTTTCTTTCCTTTATGTTTTGTGAAGGGATTTTTGCTGTGTCCCCAATTGTTTGCTTATATGTGAGTGAGTTCCTTTCATGTGTTCTGCAGATTAAAACATCTCTTCAGGTTTTGACCTTAAAGCGGGAAACTGATAAGGTGTCCAACTAAGTTATACTAATTTTATGAATTTCTTCACTGTTAAAGCAAAAGCAACAAATTCTCTGAGTTATGTGGTCTCAACCTTCTGCCAATTGACTATTGCAGATTATGGTGAAGCGTCAGAGAACCGCTTTTCCTCCAAATTTTGTCCACTCCCTTGATGGTTCCCACATGATGATGACTGCGCTTGCATGCAAGAAAGCAGGGTTGAGTTTTGCAGGTTGATACTTTACTTTCAATTTGTAATATCACAAATTTCCTATGTTGTTTTTTGTGCTACAAAATTATAATTTATTCACCTTTGTTCTTAACAGGAGTTCATGACTCATATTGGACACATGCCTGTGATGTTGACCAAATGAGCAGCATACTCAGGGAAAAGTTTGTGGAACTGTATGAGCAACCGATATTGGAAAATGTAATGATCCTTACTCTGAAGAAGCCTTTAATATCTCTTGAGTTAGATTATAAGGATGCCTGCACTTATATTCATCAAAGAATTGCACAGGAAAAATATTTATGGTTAATCTTTCTATTCCATGCCACACATCATTATTTTTGTTAATTTTTAAAGTTTTTTTATTTTATCTTTTTCATTTTTTTTGTATTCATCATGGTTATCTCCTACTTAAGATTTCTTTCCAATGATTGAAGACGATGTCACAAAATCCTTATGGATGCAATCATGGAAAATCTTCATCTGCATTCATGCATGTCTGTACACATTGGAAGCATGCATTTTCTGCACACAACATTTTACAAGCTGTAGACACTTAACCTTTTGCACACCAGTCTCTAATGCTGTTCCTATTTCGAAATGTATGCAGTTACTGGAGAGCTTTCAGAAATCTTTCCCAGAACTGAGCTTTCCTCCTCTACCCGAGCGTGGAGATTTTGATTTAAAAGAAGTTCTTAATTCAACTTACTTCTTCAACTAATTGATCCCTAATCTTCTCATAATTGAGTCCATGGCCACTAGTGGCAGCTTTCTGGCAGTTTGTATGATGGCAAGTTCATGGTAAGTTTCTAATTCTTTGACGAGTTAAGGTGTGGAGATGGATGGATTCAGCAAAGAAATTTTCCTGCCAAAACCCACTTGCCCAGCTGCTGGTTTATACTAACAAGACGGTGGACGGCCTTCAAGTTTTAAAAGGAGACCAGTGTCTGCTACAGAAATTCAAATGATCCATTCGGATATTGAACTTATTGGTGGAAATTGTATTTTAAGTTATACAGCAGAAGCTTCTGATGGTAGTTCAAAGCAGTTCTCACATTGACTTGGAATTGGGAACAGAAAGAAGACTGGATTTTGTATATGCAGCTTTCTTGACATGCGAAGGTGGATGAATTTACCCGGTGTACTTAAATTTGGAGACCACAACATGTCTTCAGGAAATATGTAGTTAAAATTAGAGATCAGAAAATGCCTTCAGGAGAACCGTAGTTAAAATTGGAGATCACAGAATGTTTTCAGGAGAGTGCACCAATTGGAGTGAAGTCCTGCTGGAGTTGCTTAACCTGAACTTCTTCCGAGCAGCAGAGCAAAAAAAAGAGGCTATGGATAGCAACTGAAATGATGGGGTGCCTGATTCCAATACAACAGGAGCCATCCATGCAAGTTAAATAACCCTGTTGACACTGAAGTAGAGCTGCTAGCGACAGACACTTCTTCATGGAGGATTGTGAAGCTTGTTTTCGTCAAATTCACGATGAGGTGGTTGTGATGGGTCTCAGATTGGATTCTAATGGCTTACCCTTATTTAAAAGTTGTCATTACTTTCCATTTGATCACCAGTGCCATGGACAGACGTAGAAAACTCTGAAGCTTGATTTTCGATTGGAGCATCTTACCAGTTCTGTCAGACAACATGAAGATCCAAACATGTTGGCCGCTGTTGTGCTTCCTTAGTTCACTCGCACCGCTTGTGCTATATAGCTGTATAACCTTGTTCCATCTGCTCTCGTGGCTTTATGATGCAGAGTTTTATGATTTTTTTCAACCTTTATAGTGAAATGTCAAAAAGAAAAAGTGCAATACCGTGTGTAATACAATCTCTGTCAAATAATCTGGAAATGAAAGAGATGTACCATTCTTTTCTAATTTCTCTCTTGTAACAACTGACTGTATTACTATATTCCCAATGTCAACCGACCTCCACAACTTAAATAACGCAGGAAGATCTCTTTCTTTTTGTTTCCCTCAATCACATCATGCCCATCAAATCATCAAATCCGCTTGGCCCATTTGCAGTCTTTCGTATCCAGATAATTGAAGCTCATCAATGGTTGCTTTTCTTCAAAAACACTCGGGGATATTCTCCCTTTTTCACTAAACATGAAGAACACGGGATGTGAAATCTCTTAGTCTTTCATGAAACACGTTGAGCTTTCCAAGTAGGATATCTTAAGCAAGTAGTAATCCCAACGTGAATAAACACACAAGCATAATTGAACCTCGACCATGGTTGATTGTGCAGACCGTGCCTGACCGACAAAGATGAGAAAAAAAAGGATTTAGATTCCTCAGATGTCGGTAGGAGTGTTTTGATGAAACGTTATACATTTGGATAGTTGTGTCGTCTCGAAATGTTTTAGGGTTTAGGGTTTAGATAAATGATTCAAACCAGGTGAAATCCAGATTGGGCTGTGTTGGTGCGACACTCTTTTTAGCTGAAAAATCTTACTTAGATAAATCTCTCTATTAAATAAGAAAATTACTCCTATTTCAGTTTTATATGTTCTATTTTTCAGTTTTTAAATTTCACACACACTTAGCACTAAGCTCCTAAATCAGAGTAGAGTACCGCTAGCTCAACCTATATATAGTACCTATCTAACGTATGTGCTAATTTAAGCTCTTAAAAATATAAAAAAATTATTTATTTATAAAATAATATATTCTTAAATATAAACCCTAGCCAATAGTTTAGGGATTAATGTGTACATAGAATAAGTACTACCGATTGTGCGGTTAGCATTTTCCTTAGATTTCCACTTTTGGGTCAATTAATAATTGCTAGATTTTACAAATTCAATAAAGATAAAATCGAAAAAAAAAATTCCATCGCCACGTGGAGTACGGCCGTCCAGTGGTAGGCGTGCTTACGTCAATCCCATGACGTCACTTCCACATACATGTATCTTTTCTTAGCTTTCACGAAAGCAAATCTTCTCGTGTATATTGTCAATTACTTTTGTACCCTCACTTTTTTTCCTTGAAATTATCTTTATTTTTTCTCTTGATGTATAGATACACTCAATGTATTTCGCTCTCCATCCTCACTAATGTCACGATCATGTATAAGATTACTGTAGATTATCACATAAACATTATAAATTTATAACTTAAATACGAAAATAGAACAAAAGTTACGTGAAAATACGTGCGTGTGTGACACTTGACTATCAACAGTGAAGAGGGCATATAAGTCATTCTCGTATTTCGCACTTCTCTATAAATGTCGAAGAGCGACCTCCGTCGTTGGGAACCTCGTCCGGGATTCCGACCACTTCGACGACCGGAATCTCTGCGTACACGTCTGAAAATACGCGTTTCAGGGTTCAGGGTTTTGTTCACGGGACGTTCTCGGAGTCATATATGGCGGGGGAAGTCGCCGAAGTCGAAGACGAATCGAGAACGACGTCGCCGGAAGTGGAGGCTTTCTTCACCTTGGTCGAACGAGAAGCGCGGCGACTCCGGTTACTCGCCGGTGACAAGGATCGATCGGAGACGATATTACCCGGGATGAGTGTGAACCGGGTTGTCGCGTGGCAGCCCAAGTTCAAGATGGAAGATTTCAGCTTCCCCTTGAAAAATCCCAGTACTCCAAATAGTACGGCATATTCTGGTAATTCCGTCGCCGTGACCGAGAACGACGACGGCGACGGCGGCGGAGGGAAGGAGAAGAGTTTTTTGAAGATGGGTCTGAAGAGGCTGCGAAACTCGACGTTGAACTCTTCTTCTTCGTCTTCTTCTCTCCTGGATCAAGAAACCGCGAAAAGAAAGAAACACAAGGACGACGACGGTGATTCCAGGAAACTAGCTTCGTGAGTGGGGGAGTAGTACTGTCCGAATGTGAACAAACTACTTTTAGGTTTTTTCGTGTTATATATTATATCTTTCTGAGAAGTTTCATGACTGAAATGTCTAACAACGTATCCATATATTCATTAACTAATTAATACGTACGTGACCCAGAAGCTATATATATTATGTACCCGCCACAATGTCACGTAATTAACGTTATCTTGCATAAGTCCTACTTAATCGTGATAATGGAGATTCAATTGAGACCTACGACGATGCAAGAAATATCATTGATTCATTGATGCTCTTCCTAGAGAGAGCTTCACGGATCAAACGTTCCTATGCTTCTTGTGGGTCTTTTATTCCCATGATAGTATCCACCTCGTCTTTGTTCGACATCACCTGCATTGGCTCCCACATTTAGTTGAAAATGAATAACAGAAGTTAATAAATCTAATTCCAATAAATCCTAAACTTTAAACCCTAGATAAAATTTGCAAAAATTTTTTAATAAAATATTTTTACCTAATCTATAGGTAAACTCTAAATTCTAAATTTTCTCTTACCTAGACCGCCAACTATACAGCCACATCATGATGTAAAACCTCTAAGTAAAATCAGGAGTAAACCATAAATTCTAAATTTTCTCTTACCTAGACCGCCAACTATGCAGCCACATCACGATGTAAAACCTCTAAGTAAAATCAGGAAGTACTGATATCATTTTTCTTCTAATTATTAAGAATTTTTCTATACTAATCTCCAACACTAATATAAGAAAAATGATATCAGTACTTATATTTTAATATCATTGTCCTCCTAGCAACTTAGTTAGCAGCCTAGATTTAGGGATTAAGGCTACCCATAGAATAGGAAGATAGATTTGACTTTATCTTTTATTTAGATTGTGACATTATATCACACTCTAATCCTTCACACTAAATTATGGTCTTAAGCATATCACCACTTCTAATATAATTGACACAGTTTGTTTTTTTTTTTAGTAATGCTAGAAGCACCCAATGGACTCATCTATCCGACGTACATGTTAATCTAAGCCCATAAAATATAAAAAAAAATATTTTTTATAAAATCTTATTTTTTAGAAGATAAACCCTAGGCATCAATTGCTTAGATTAACATATATATATATATACCTGTGGTCTAGTGCAGCTAGCATGATTCTGTTTTTTTTCTAAAAAATTTGATGATTGTTAGTGAAGATGTCTTCTACAAGTCAATAATATTATAGTCAACCAAGAAAATTAACTATGGGCGGACCCACTTAAATTGCTATCATCTATTAGAGTGTGTTTTAAAAAATGAGGAGCTATATTCCTCCGCACTAGGATACGTAATTCTACTGACTCAGCCACGAATGAACCTACCTTGATAAATTCCGAAAATGATAAATTCCGAGAATGTTAAATTCCGTTTCAGGGTCGATCGTCACTATCGTCACGTCCGGCTCCGACGTGATATGCCGCTTCAGCGACTCGTCTCCGACAGCTCTCGTCATCCCCAACTGCCCATCCACGCGCGGCACATTCCCTTCATCACAACACCCACTTCATAATTAAAGCTTCAATTTTTCCGAAACAGAGAAAAGAAGAAGAGGTTAACCTCGTTTATGGGACACGAAGCCTCCTTTAAATTCAACCTCGTCTCTGTCCTTCTTATCGGGTTCGTGATCGATCGAGAGCTGCGCTGCGACGCCGTTCCTACATACAATCGCCTGTGAATCCCCCACGTTGGCCACTATCAGTTTCTCTCCTTTGATCAGTATCGCCGTCACCGCCGTCGAGCCTCCCCGTCTCGCGCACACTCTCTGTCCAGAATCTCGCCGTCCGTCCCCTGTACGCTCTCCTTATCGCCCTCTCTGGCTTCGTCCAAAAATCCGGCTAGCAACGTACCCCAGAAAAGAATATCAGAACAATCCAAAAACCAGAGCACCAAAATCATATCATAAACCGAAATGAGAGACGAAATACCAAAAACATATAAGAAATCGAATTATATACACCTGAGATCGAAATGGTGAAAAAAACAGAGCATCAAAGCAGAGTATTTCGAACTCAATAAGTTTCCACTGGTATTTCAATGTTTCATAAACATTAGAAACATGATTTCTTTATAAGTTTTTAAAGAGATGTCTAGAGACAATCGGGTAATTGTAGTAATTTATCAAAACTGGGTTTAATTGATTAATATTTACTTCGTGGAGGATGTTATCGAAGAGATGGGACTGCAAATAATCGGCGACGTGCTGACCGGAATGCCCGTCAAAGATTGCGTACAAACCCAACTGATTCCCATCGACTACTCTGTTCTGGCTTACTACGTAGTCTTCCATGTCGTGGCCCTGTTTTCCTTTTACGGCATCGGTACCATGAAAAGGCGATTTAACTAGGACTCACAACCTTCCGAGTTGAATCGACCCAGTCGAATCCCAAGTTACTCTTTACCAATGTCTCAGAGAGTCTCTATGCTTGATGACTCTGCGTTTAAAACCTTGCGTTTCCAGTTTTCTTGTCTATAACCTTTAGCTGTTTGGCCCTTATATCAATCAATGCAACTTTGGGAGGCTTCAGTCTTTGGTATTCACTTCCAAGTCTAACTTGGGTTGGGGTTGTACCATTCAGAATTTTATATGGTTAACATCTAAAAAAGGACATCTAATTTATCTTACCTTAAAAAGACTTACAAATTGCTTGCAGGTTGTCTGGATGTTGAATCAGATTATCCTCTGAAACACTTTTAGGTTCTTTATAGTCAATGACCCCATTTTGTAGTTCTTGGAATGTTCTAATTAAATCACGAATTCCTGCCTTGCAGAGGCATCTTTATAAGTTGTGGAACCAATGAAGCAAAAGATACATAGTGAGATTTGTCAAGTGGATGCAGAATATTGGCAGCAGTTCTCCAACAGGTTAATGTTTGCTAAATTGATAAAAAAAGCTGTCAACTTAAGCAGTTGAAGCTAAAATGCATCTCAGGGTAGTTGAATGTCTATATTTCACTGCATACGGTGCAACAGAAATACTACAATGATTTTGTTATCTTTCTTTCTTTGTTTTTTCAAAGGAAATTGGGGAAGAAAGAAGAAAAGTACCATGTTTCACATATTTAGAAGTCTCATCAGGACTTGATACAGTTAGTTTCTCTTGCAGGGTTATTCAGGAACAAAATCTCATTCTCAAGTGAATATATAGATAGTAGTATTTGCTCTTTTAATTGTGCTCATTTGGAGGTTGAAACCACAACTATTGAATTATAGGCTAGCTTGTTCATTCATTTTAATTTTATCTAGAAAAATCATATCAGTACTTTCTAATTTTACTTTGACATTTTACATCATGACATGGCTCCATAGTTGGCTGTCTTGGCAAGAAAAAAATCTGGGGTCTAGGGTTTATCCATAGAATAAGATAGATAATATTTTATTATAAAAATAAAATCTTACAGATTTTATCTCCGAATTTATCTCTTACCTGGACTGCAACATGGACTCAGGATGTAAAATCTTGGAAGTAAAAAGCTGCAGTAATTATATCACCACTCTTTTATCAATTATGGAAAGCTAAATTTCTCTAAAAGCACATAAGCATGCCATTCATTTGGATATGAGTGTTGCTTGATGTGTCAAAACCAATCGATCGAGTATTCGAATGATGCAAGAGTGCTGATCAATTCCACACTTGCCTTAATCCATACTTGATATCTCTTCTTAGGTGGCAATTACTTTCAATAGACGGGTTAAACACATCCAACAAGGACACTGAGAACCACTTATGGGGTGGCCAGCTCTAAAGAGTGACCTTACTGAACTTTGGCAATGGCTTAGTAGCACATAATAGTTATGGCCCATAATGATGTTTATTGTTTAGTCAGTTATTGATCAGGTAGAGCTGTGGGTATTGATGTACCTGAGATTTTCTGAACAGCCTCTGAATGAATGTACATGCCCACTAAATTTTTATATTGTTTCAGTGGCCGGAAGCAACAATTAGACCTTTCTTATTTCTTTTATAAAGTTTCACCCAGACTTAGATGTGGACCCTAGCCCTTGGTCAGGGATACGTGTAAGTTAATTATTGATCGTTAATTTGGACGATCTGAAAGGTGAATGAGAAAAAACTTTTCTATCAGTGAGAAATTTCTCCTTAAATCCACCAGCTTCATTTCGATCGAATGTACGTGGTGAGGAATTTTATTGCCGAAAACCAACTTCCATACCAAAATGTATATCCATTTAATTAAAATTTATAATCTAGTAATATTTTCTTAACTTTAAGATATCATCACAAACTGTCGATGAAGGAATAATAAATCAGTCTCACTTTAAGTCCTGCAAAGTACAAACTCCTAGTGGAGCTGGTATATTTTGTATATCATGTAGAGCCAAACACAAACTAATATATTACCTATATGGATGTTTGATCTTGAATTTATCCTAAATAAATACTCATTCAGAAAGCTTATTACTCAACTATATGACTTTATAACAATATTTATGAGCTCCTCAACGGAAAACATTTCTCACTTAACGTACGTAATATTTTTTTCAATTTTTTTACTGTTTGTGCAAGTCTAAAAGGTTCTTAGTTGATTTCCAAAATCGCACTTGGATTCATAGCTAGCTGCCTTTTTTGTGAGAAAGCTAGCTATAGTACTATATATGTCCCATACTAGTCTACGAAAACCATTCTCAATAGACTATTGGGTTTTCATCTTTCATGATTTTTATCTCGCCACTTTCCTCCCTTCTTACTTTGTCATTCATCTCAAAAAGAAATAATCTTTTCCTGGTTCAAAACTACATTTGAAACTTAAAATCAATCCAACATTTGATTTTTTACAAGTAGTGATTGTTCTATATATATTTTGTTCCCAATAATACTTTAACTACTAGCAGAAAAAGTACGTTTACTAGCAGCCTGTACGAATCGCATAGGTAATGCGCTTTACAGGGGTCAAGACCACCCTTAATAAAACCAACCGCCAGCAAATAAAATTCCCTACTTGTTTTTTCTGACAAAGTTCGAGTATTCAATATCAACAGTTACATGTTACTAGACGGGTTCAATCAAAATCAGATATTAATATACCAATGACTGGTTGGGTTTTTAAAACATTGGTTAAAATCATACTCAAATAATTTTCAAGGGAGTTGTATGTTACATCAGAAACATTCCACCGGATACTCTTACTAACTTTAATTTCACCGGAATGTTCTACATATTGGCCCTATGTAACAAGTATAAAAAACATTTTTTATGAAGGCAAGACGTCTCACCCACAACATTAATATCCTCAGCCAAGACTCTGCAGTGTCTTCAAAACCCACAGCTGTGTCCTCGCTGTGTTTGAAGACGACGCTGTAGCTGATTGCACGTACAGCAGTATCAGCAGCCACCGTCATTCTGTTACAATTGAATCTTTCATCGTCTTCCTCATCATCTTCCTATTCTTTAATTTATGATCTATTCAATCGTACTGCTCTCTCTCTCTCTCTCTCTCTCTCTCTTTTCTCTCTTTCCAGAGTACTCTACCGTCAACGATTCCATTCGTCTGTGATTTGATGATATCAAACCAACCCTCGTCCCCTGTATCTTGATATCGTCCCTCCTTCTCCGTACCTTCATGACCGTGCATGGGTCTGCTCTCTTTCTGGATGAATGAGTCAGATTCTCTTTATACGGACTGATCTTCCTAATGACAGACCTGGGTACGTACGTACACACGGTAGACTGCTTCTGCGGCTGCATTGACTTCGGCAGCTAGTTTGCCAGGTAGGTCGTAGCTGTAGGAGGTACTAGTACTGTTCAGTCCTCATCACCACTCGTGGGGTGGGGTACCCTGCTGTGTGAAGAAATGTTAAGAAAATGCTATCCCCCCACGTTGTGTGGACGACTGAAACTTCAGAGTCAGACACGTGATGCAGCATTCTTTAGTACTAAGTTACTAACTCAAAGGAACCCAAAAAAAAAAAAAAAAAAAAAAAAAAAAAAAAAATTGAAGTTTCTCCAAGAAGTTTAAAAATTTAAGGTTTTATATTCTTTTGGGTCGCAATGCCTGAGAAATGAGAGAAAATTTGGGTCTTAATTTGGAAGAGCCGGGGAGGCCAAGAGAGGAGGGTGTCCTACTGTGCTACTCTTATTTGTTTATGGAGTAAAAGGAAAAGTAGGAGACACCACCTCTTTTGGGTCTCTTTTTAGGGTCTCTTTTTAATTAGGGTCTCTTTTTATGCCAATTTTTAATTTGGGCCATGCAAACAGAAGTGTAGTAGGGGCCCCCCTCCCTCCCCCTCTACCTCAAAGTTTGACCAAAGTGTTTGTTCTCATATGCCCTTAATTACATGGAACTGCTTAGCCGTCGGTGAGCCATTCATATAGATATGACATTTTATTGAGAAGGGATCTGTATATAAGAAATCAGCTAGCTTTTTCAGATTTGTTCAATCTTTCCATTCATGCAAAGGACTATAGCATATTTTTCATGCCTATCAGGCCGCAGCCTAAACCGAAAGAACTCAACATATAAGCTCATTTAGAAAGAACAAAGAAACATCAATCTTAGAAAGAATTCTTCAACGATTTATTTATTAATATATTCCCCTTCCTTCACCAAAAATTTCGTTCCTGTTCAATTTATTCACATACCCATATTTTATGTTTCTCTCTAGCTAGCTCGGAACCAAGATTCTGAGAACAGTACCCACAACAGAACATTGATCTCCACTTTACCTAATTCAAAAAAAAAGATGAGAAATTTGGATTGATCACGACTGCTATGCCCTTCTGTCATGGCAGTCTGGGTCCATATCACATACATACGTGGTCATTCTGATGCTTCATTTATTAATCCTGGTACGAGGGTTAGTTAGCCGAAAGAGACTCTGCAACCTCACTATCCCTTCCACCGAATCTCCACTGCTGAGCCAGTGAAAATCAACACACCCAGCAAAGTGAAAAAGATAGAATTAAAGAAAAGCCATGCACGCAGCTGCTTCACATGCACAGCTCATGAGCATTTCAGTCTAGTTAGCTCCTACATCTGCTTGCGTACGATCCTATTACTTTACCAAATTCAATCAACAACCAGAGTACTTACACTGAACAGTCTGAATTACCTGATGCTCTCAGTGCCTTCTTCTATCTTATGAGCTCAATGTACGCACTGCATGCTTTATTTCAGTTTCTACTCTCTTCAGATATTTATGAAAAATTTCATATTTGAGCAAGTTGGCACTCGTTTGATAATGCATGTGATATGACAGGATTAGAATTTGATATGGGGTCCAACTAATTAAAGAAGATAGAGCATCAGTTCGTAAGATACGGAAGCTAGCTTTCGGATAAACAGATCTATAAATGCATTAATGAAGATCTATATATACCGTGTGGATGCATTTTTTTCTTTCTCACCAAATGGCCCCATATATTGTTGTCGGCCGTGCTTCTGTAATCCACGAATAAATTCCGTTGAAAAATCTAATTTAAAGATATAAAAGCATGATTAAATTAATTGACGTAGACATTATAGGTTCTTTGTTACTTGCATGACATTGAGTTGTAAGCCTGGGTTTATCAGTCATGTTTGATATTATAGAGTTTTCCAAGGTATTTAATTAGGATAATTCAGAGTGTAATTATCTAATTATCCCATGGCAACATAGCTAGCTAGTAATTTAGTGATGTGACTACTAACATAAAGTACATCCTGTGAGGGTCTCATCCTCTTCTACAGTTATACTTTGGCAACTTTCATATCTTAAAACATGAGATACGGTAATTTATATATATCTATTGACTGGTACATGGAACGTACACCTAATATTGTGATATTTTTACCTGTGGGAATGTTATAGTATAAGGTGGTGATGGACTCATTAAAATATAGGGTAAGTTGCCCTTATTGAGTTATTGTAGGAGAACGATGGGACTGACATAAATATCAAAGGGCTCCCACTGTCACGTGCATGCGTACTTGTTTCATAAATGCATGGGGTGGGATACCCCTATATGGCGCAGAAGCCAAGTAAAAAATCGTACGTAGATCAATTACTACTTGAAAGATAAAAAAAAATTTATATAATTTAAAGGGAGTGAAAAGAAGATTGAGAAATGAAAAAAAAAAAACAAAAAATGAAGCAGATAGGATGTTTATTAATCATTTGTTCTAAAAGTAGTTCTCAAATTTATTCTTCATTTTTATCCCTAAAAATCTCAAGCAGCTTTTCTCCAATCACTAATTAAGAAGTATTTTGTCTTTGCTAGTGATATATCATGGATAAGTTCGAATCTCCTACATTGATCTTTGTGTAATTGAAATAATATATAGAACTACTTTAAATTAAATCTCATACATATCATCCGGTCTATGTTAATAATAAATTAATTATTAGAGAATACATGCTGAGACCCTAAACCGTCTCCACCAAGACAAATGTATATATATGCCTTAAACTTGTCATGATTATCAGTGGCATGCACATGATCACATCATTAATTTAATTAAGCCGAGAAAATCAAACAAGGGAGAAAATTAGAGCCTTAGTAATGACATATTTTTTAGTAAGAGACGTGTTCCTGTGTACAGCTAATTTAAGCACGTACAGTACTATATAATGACCCTTATCAA
Source organism: Aristolochia contorta (assembly GCA_022405105.1). NCBI lineage: Eukaryota > Viridiplantae > Streptophyta > Magnoliopsida > Piperales > Aristolochiaceae > Aristolochia > Aristolochia contorta. The sequence goes on along the minus strand of CM039670.1, from coordinate 17,472,350 downwards.
CCACTAAACAATTAATCCTGATCATCAATTTCCTCTCCCAACAACCAAGCGGACTTTCTCATTTGCACCTTTCTCCCAACTGCAAAAGCAGACCTAGATGCAGAAACGGATCGATCCATCGAGTTAATTAAGTACTCGCCCTGGTCGATTATCTCTCCAGATTCTTTTCATGGAGACAACAGATGCAATCCATAAACAAATGGAGCAAAAGCAGATTAGAAAAACATATCCGGACAGAATATTTTCTATGTGGCTCCACCAAACTACACTCCAGAAAAAATTAATGGAGGAAGAAGAAGGGAGGAAGGAGGGAGTAGATACTAGAAAGAACCCCCACCACAGCACACGAGAAGACAAAGATATATTAAAGTATGGTACTTTGTTTTTCTTCTTTTTCTGCATTAATTAAAAGATCAAATATATACTTTCAGATATCCATCCATGCACTTTGAGTACATTACATCCTAAGCTAGGAAGAAGAAACTTAAAGAAAGAAAAAAATGGAGGGAAGTGCGGCTGGCATTGGCTTTGTCCGCCATAAAAAAAGCTTTCATGTTATCCATAACTTCAGACAAGGAAAGCAGACACGCCATGCAGAGGAGAATTACACGCTTAAAAATTTTCATTATGGGAGTTGATTAAAGACTAAACATTCCATTTAGAAACAATATAATTAGGATGTCGGATAAAAAATTAGGTTAAGCCAATGAGGGTTGTGGAGGATTCCTTTTTTCTTGGTTGCTGTTGCTTAGAAGGTGAATGGAAGATGCATGTCTGGTCGGAATTAATTTGGATTTTGGTTTAATTTGTTCGATTGCTTGGGAGACCATCAAAATGTTTGACTTGCCCTACTCTTATGTGGAACACTTATACCAATATTAGAGGAGATGTTTGTTTTGGGGATGGCAGGGATGAGGTCAGTTATTATAGATAAATAAAACGTACGTACATAATTATCGTATAGTTAATCAACGTATGAAGAAAAAAATTAAGGAATACAGACTTAAATCTAGGACGTTGGTTGGTTGAACTTATATTTTATTCTTATCATAAAAAAATTGAATTGAATAAAATTTATATCATTTCATGTTTATTTAGTATCAATCTATATTAATTATTCATATTGGTGTTATTTTGATAGAAATTCTTTATATTTATTATTTTAACGCTAAATTTAAGATAATGATATCAAAATGCACAAAAAGAGTAATTTTCCAAAGAAGAAAAAATTAGGTGCAAGCAACCTTAGTATAATTTCCTTCCTAGAACTTTTAACACTCACTAGAAGAGGATGGGGCCAGGGAATTAATAATGGGACCAAAGACAATTTTTACGAGGCAAGGTGTTGGAAATTCAACACCAGGCCCCTATGATTTTTTCGCAGATATATATTAATGTAAACCCACCCATTATCATATATACATGGTAATGTATATATCTATAATTAATAGCAATTCATAAATATGAAAGGATATCATATGCTACTACATGTTATAGCAACCAGTTGATTCTAGCTAGCTAGATACTAGATTCACTTCATAATTAATTATAAACTTTAAATTCACCTTAATTATACACAACTTTGTTTATTGGTTTAACATTACAAATCAAAACTCCCATCAGGGTGCAATCCATGTCCAGTACTAAACCTTGTAACAACTGTTCCTTTTAACTGTACACATCTGTCTCGAAGGTGTTCCACATACACTAAGCAAGAAATGATATCTCATATTATCTTACTTTTGATATGTGTCACCTGATATATAACATATAATGCCTTTATAAGCAATTAGAGTACTGTTGTCTCTTAATGAGAATCTTGAGAACAACCAAACCGAAAATGGCTTTGTGGAGGTCCAAATGTTATATATACTTGATGCAAAATTAGGGGAGCTTGACAAGACTCGGTCTCCTCGCAAATCTAATTAATTAGTCGACCCAACCGAGTTGCGAGTCAAATGCCGAGTCACGTATCTATATCTTATTTTTTAGCCTTTATTTTTATTATTTAACTCTTTGTGAGTTTAAATGGTGACTTAAAAAGGGTTGTTGTAGCATTATCATGGGCATAAAAGACTAACCAACTGCCCCCAACTGTTTATTTGAACCCAAATGATGACCTTCCCTGGAGCGGATCACTGTTTACTGTGGTCAGGCAAACCACGGGAACTCTTCACTCTATTTGTTTAATCCAATCAAATGATTAATGTTTAACCAACATGATTAGCTCACTGTTTTCAAATTTCGTGTCGGGTGGAAAGCCGCCACGTTTCGGTTCAAAAATTTAATTAAATTATAATTATGGTTTTTTAATTTTATTCTTTAAATTTTAAAATGGCTTTTTTTCGTTTAATATTTTTCTTATTTTTATTTCACGGGAGGAAATGCGATTCCGACAAGAAGTCGTGCGGAAAATGTCTGCTGTACGTCTCCGCGATCCGATCCCACCCACCGCGAAATCCGGCGGTGTCACCACTTCCTCCGACACGAGGTTAAGATCCGACACACGAGATCGGATCCGGACCGTCGGATCGGGCATCCTCGGTCAGGACTCGGACCGTCGGTGGACTCCGACACGAGTAAACCGGGTTTGGGTTTGAAAGAGTTTTGGCGGCTTTCGTCGACGATTCCACGCGGCGATTTTGACGGCCTCGCGCCGTCGGCAGTTGAATACGGACAACGAGGAGTGGGACCAGCGGGGGCGTCCGTGTGGGCTTGCTGCCGTCTGTAGGACTAGGGCCCACCAGCAAGCTAAAAGTAGGTGGGCCCTGATGGATTGATCAGTTTTCACAGTTGACTGCGTTTAAATTTTTTAATAAGTATTTATTTTATTTTATAATAAGGGGTTTATTTACATTTTTAAATAATTACATAGTCAAAAAATAAAAATAGTAGAGGAAAAAAACAGAAGGCAGGCTTCATAGACTGTCGGCCTTCGCACTGTCGCATCAACTTGCATGCTTTGTCCCGGGTCAATTCATTAAAAGTAAGGGTAATTTTGTAATAAAAAAACATTTATTTCATAAAAATATATTAAATAGTCAAAATTAAAATTAAAATATTAAAATTATATTTTATATATATATTAAAAATTAAAATAATTATATTTAGTAGAAAAATGTGAGAAAAAAAAAAAAGAAAGAAGGGAGTGGAATATGCTCGTCATTGGCTTCAAGGATCGGCCTCGCACCAACTTGCATGCTTTTGTCGCGGGTCAATTCAATAAATCCGAGGCTAATTTCGTAAAATACGCCTCGTGCGCTAAAGACAACAGAACCCCGATTAATCGTTGCCACGTCAGACCCCCACACGGGTCTACTCTAACCTGCGCACCTTCGTAAATTCCTCCTATAAAACCGTCACTTCGCCTTCCTCCTCCAGAGTCCACACCGAACCACAACCCCTCTCTCTCTTTCAGCAGAGCACTTGCTCCTTTTTCTCAATCGTGTTTTTAGTTTTTCTGAGCTTTTAATGGCTTTGGTAAAAGAGGCTGCTTCAGTCGACCTCGAGCTTCGACGTAGACAAGCTGAGTTACGAGATCTTCTCCATTCTCGAAGCTAAGTTCCTCTTCGGGTACGACGAACCCAAGAAGCTCCTCGTCGACGGGTCGAGCCTGGGAAAAAGTGCTACTACAAAGCTCAATCCCGGAAATAAATCGGCCGGAAAAGTTAGAATTCTCTCGATCGACGCCGGGGGTCCGACGGACGGGCTCCTGGCGGCGAAAGCGCTAGCTTTTCTGGAAGACTCGCTCCGCCGGAGCTCCGGCGTCCGGGACGCTTGCATTGCCGATTTCTTCGACCTCGCGGCGGGGTCCGGCACCGGAGGCGTCCTTGCGGCGCTTCTGTTCACGAAAGGAGGGGACGACGGCCGTCCGTTGTTTACCGCTGCCGAGGCCCTCGAATTCCTCGCCGAGAACCGCCGCGAGATCGCCCGGCCGAGGCTGGTCCGGCGGATTTTCCGGCGGCGGAGGTCGTCTGTTGACCGGGTGTTGAGAAGGGTGTTCTCGGAACAGACGCTCAAGGACACGCTGAAGCCGGTCCTCGTCCCCTGCTACGACCTCGCCACCGGCGGCGCGTTCGTCTTCTCCCGCGCCGACGCGCTCGAGACCGACGGGTTCGATTTCAAGATGCGGGAGGTTTGCCTCGCGACGACGGCCGACCCGACCGCCGTCGGCGCCGTCGGGATGAGGTCCGTCGACGGGACGACGAGGATCGCCGCCGTCGACGGCGGGATCGCCATGAGCAACCCCACCGCCGCCGCCATCACCCACGTCCTCAACAACAAGCAGGAGTTCCCGTTCGCCGGCGGCGTCGAGGATCTCTTCGTCGTCTCCCTCGGGAACGGCGACTCCGCTCCCGGACGGTCCGCCACGCCGGCGCCGACGGACTTCATCAGAATCGCCGGAGAAGGCGTTTCCGACATGGTGAGTGACAATTAAGTCCCCCTCCCCCAAAATCCCCAATTTTATCAATTTCTGCAAAATATCGAAACTATTCGCTGACCCGGATCACTGTTACAGGTCGATCAATCGGTATCCATGGCATTCGGAAACAGCTGGTCGAGCAATTACGTTCGGATTCAGGGGAACGGATTTGGGAACGCGAAATCGTCCCCTGTTCGGGCCGGCTCCGATTCGAGCTCGACGAAGCAGCTGCTCGGAGCGGCAGAGGAGATGCTGAAACAGAAAAATGTGGAGTCTCTTCTCTTCCGTGGGAAGAAAATCTCGGAGAAGACGAACAAGGAGAAGCTCAACTGGTTCGCCGGTGAGCTCGTGAAAGAGAACGAGAGAAGAAAATCCAGCATTTATCCCACCGTCGTTCTCAAACAAGCCACACCCAGAACTTCCTCTGCCACCATTTCTTCCTGTTCATCAAATTGAGACCCCCCCAATTCTTTCTTCTTCTTCTTCTTCTTCTTTGTTTTTTTTTTCGGGTTTGAGAATTTGTATCCGGCCACTCTGGATTAATCTCATGTCCTAGAGTCGGAGCTGAGCGAGTAAGATTAATTATTTACATAAATTTATGTTATGTTTATGAATGTGTATATCAGTTATGATATATGACGAGTAATTATGTAATATTGTAACATTTGCTTAACCATAGAATATGCAAGTTTATGCAAGGTTTCAAAGGACTATTTTCTTGCTCCTCTCTTACTCTTTACGGTCATTAATTAGATAATCTTATTCTATTTTAGAGCGAAAAGTGTCGGAAGAGACATTCAGAGATCACTGTATTAAAGTTGATTCGGGACAGATTTATCTCCAAGGAACTTGTGTTAATGGACCCGCATGTATTAGATTACGTGATAAGATTATTTTAGAAGCTTCATAATTAATATCAACACGGGCAACATAATTAGATTCCTCCGTTAACTATGTTTCTTAAAAGAGACCACTGCTTCCTTGTCGCTCAAGAGTCGCTTTAGTGTGTCATCTCTCTAGTGAGGTGACGACACTGCTTGAACTTGAAGAAGTAATAATACAAATTAATTACAAAATTAGCTTTAATTGAAACTTATCTTTTTGCATAATATAACGTATCAGGGAAGTTAACCATCTAACTCAGTCGGGTTGACTCGGTTTATCAAGATATTGAAATTGTTCGACATGATCCCTACTACTACTTCTTTGGTTGCCAAAGCAGGGAAAAACCCATAACCGTGTGGTAGGACGTGTAAAAGGTGTATAAACTAAAAGGCTTATGAGGACTAATATAAGGACTGTTATATTTTACTTTGAGGTTTTTTGTTTTATCTCTTACCTAGATGCGATGTCATGCTTGATAAATTTGTAAATCTCTTACCTAGATGCAATGCTGACATCACCACTCCAATAATAAATAAATAAGAGTGGTATAATGTAAACTGGAGTAAAATATAGCGGTTTACGGAAAAAACTCACTCTGTACTGAAATCATTTTTTTTAAAAAAGAAATAAAAAAGAATTATCTAAAAGTCTTGAGCAATAATAAAAGACTAACGACTAGTAGCACCTAGACAACCACATCAAAATGTAAAACTCCATAAATCATTTAGGAAATAGATCAAAAAAAATGAAAAAAATAACAAAATATATTTTATTTTATAAATTCCTAAATTCTAAAGGATAAACCCTAGGTAAATGTATTTGAAATGGTTGGTTACTTAATGTATGGTTAGATAGGTAATGTGCATAGATGCAACTAGCATTTTCTTAATAAAAATATTATAAGGTAAATAATAATTGGATATTAATAATTTATTTCCTTTTTTCGTTTAATAATCAAACTAAGGTAAAATGGGTAATTGGGTAAAGCTCACACTTTTGGTCACAAAGTCTGCCTTTACCACAGGAACTACCAAGAAGGGCACCATAACTGATGCTTTAGACCACATTTCAGCACACCCCAAATTGATACCCAAATCTTGTGCCTCAAATCATAAAACATACAAGTCCCATATCCTCAGTCTTAAAGCTTGAACTCAATGCTATTGCATACTGTAATGGTAAGTGTTTTAAATCATTTCCTAGATTGTGCAATTCCCAAAACTCCTGCGTCCACTAAGCCGTCAATTATGCCCATAATGCTCTGATGAACCACCTGAAAACACTCCCACATCAGGGGTTATGAAGCTCCATTATCTTGTCCAACAACTTCTAATTCTCACTCTTCTCTCTCGCCGACAATTTCTTTTAACTCTCTCTTATCTTTGCAATTGAATTGGGGGCCAACAGTCCCTCCCTCCATTCATTCCTCATAAATGAAAACATAATCTTAGACATACCCACCGAGATATTTCGGCCATTTTATAAACGAGAGATTTGACGCCTCATGGGGCTCACCTAACATGAGAGAAAGCTCTGTGCGGAGATCCCTTCCCATGGCCCACCTCTCCGGCAACTGTACGGCAAGCAGATTTCTTAGATTAAGTGGAGCCCTCCCTTCCAAAGTTAAAACTGGCCCCTTCCATTACAAGTCAAAGCCGCGTATGATCTTGGGGGAGTGGACGCGTCTCATGTGAACGCGTCTCATGTGAACGCGTCTCCTGGTGCCAGAGGCCTAGGGGTTACTGGTGTTGGTGAGGTAGGGTAGCACTGTGGCAAGAGAATCTTGGCCTGGGGGAATTTTGGGATTGTATTTTGTTGGCCACTTTGAAGGCCACTTTCAAGCTCTATTAGCCACCACTCTTTCCTACCCCTGTTGCCTTTTCTTTTTATTTTTTATTTTTTTTAGTAAATTTTATAATAGAAAAGTAAAATAAAGAAAGAAAAGTCTTTTGTAAGCAGGTCAATATAGAATGAATAGGTTGTGCCATGGCTAACATGTTAAAGGTGTCAAATATGACTGATAAAGGGGGTGAATTGAATTCTGAATAGTAATAGAGTATCACAAATAAAAAACCCACTTCACCTAAAAGATTTAAGAGTCTGGTTACCTGTATCTGTTGGGTATCTAAGAGGGCTGTATCTAAAGGAAGGATATTATTAAATAGATGTGTAAAAATTGAAGTGATGAGACACTATAAAGAGATTTCAAATATTTTAAGAGTAAGGTAGCACTTACAGTCTAGTTACTGTCAGTGAGCTTTTGTTCTGAAATAAAATCAACATGGGGGAAGGGAAAAAAGGAAAAAGCAAAAGAAAAAGAGACCGGAGGTGAGAAAGCCCACGGCACAGGTTTGAATTCCAAGGAAGTTTCTTCTTTTTCTGCAATCGAAATGAGCACGAGTTCTGAGTCAAATTTCCATTTCGATTGAATTGGGGGCAACCAAAAGATTCCGTGGCGGATTTGCTTTCCAATGAAGCTTCTTCCGTCTCTCTTTTTTGAGCACTCTGGGTTTTTTCAATGAAGCTAGCCTTTCCACGGGGCTTGGCGGTTGGCCATTTAAAACGGGGGAGAGAGAGACCAATAAATGTAAAAGAGCAGGAGGCGACAAGAAGAAACGAAACCCATCATTCTCTCTCTCTCTCTCTGCCTTTTCCTCTCTTTCTGTCGACGTTGCTTTTGCAGATTTCAGGCCTTTTTGCGGCCTTCTGCATTCGAAATGGAAAGCCTGGCATTTCTACAAACAGCTGATCTACAAAAGAGAAAAGCTGGTGGTCCTCCCGGTCCGGCCGCCTCCCCTCTTCTTCGCGCGTGATGGGTGTGTGATTTTTTGGTTTGAAATCATGCGCCTGGATGCCGATGGTCCCCTTTGAGTCTCTGATGTTTCTGGGCGGTGACGACTCTTTTCGCCATTGGAGAGCCTGGAACTGAGTTGGTGTGTGATAGTGAGAACAGTACTGTAGTGATGTGGGTTCTGTCATCTGTGGGGACTAAAGTCGTTTGGCTTTAAGGGGGATCTCTGGTTTTGCGTGTCACCGAGTTTGGCTTGCGAATTAAGACACGCATTTGAATGAAAGCGACTCGGTCCAAAGAGCTGACTCGGTTGAACTTGAACACTTGGGGCGGGGACCCCGTCTGTATAGGTCTTTTCTAGGACCATTTGGTTTTGTTTGAACTACAATGCTTTTAAAACATGAAATTTCTTCACACGAGGATGAACCTATGTAATCAAAGTAATAAAATGCAAATACAAGTTATACAACACTAATTTTAGTATATTTATCATTATAATTAAGAAGTAGAATATCATTAAGGTATATGGTTAATATAAAATTTTACAATAAAAATGAAAAAATTATAATAGAATCGTAAGTTTTTTCAATATCCCCATTCCTCCAATCTGCTCAACTTTTTTTATAGTTTCATTTGTTCAAACAAATACATTGGGTATAGCAGTTTGATATTTGAACGGTTTTCCGAAATTAAGCATGTGGGAACCTGCCCCACCCTGTTTGAGGTGGGTATGACCTTTTCCAATACCTGGTCCACAGATAGAAACATGTCACAGGTTGATTTAGGTGCTGGGTTGAACCGGTGGCCTCTGTTGGTTTATTCTTGTAACGGTAACAATCATGTAAGCTCAAGATATTGTACACAAGCAGCATTAGTGGGTCATGAACATCTAACCTAATGAGGAAGTTAAGTAGCAAACCTTCACACAGAGTATAGACTTTCTTGTAATTTTTCAGCTGCACGAATGCCACTTAGAATTGCACCTTCTACAGTTGGGCTTGCGCAGAAGTCTCCACAGACAGCAAACCTCTTTGCCCTGTTCCAAAGGCACTTCTCCTCACCGGCAACAACAACAGCAGGAAATGCACTACCCCTGAGAATACTTGGGAGTCAAAAGATTAAAACACAAAACTGTAACTATAACACAAGATGATTTTATCACAGTGAATTCAGTCAAAGATGAAATGTAGGATACCGGGTGTTCAATGGGCTTCAAAATATGAAATAGTCGTCAGTTTGAGGCATTTTTTACCCATGTTTGGACTTGAAGCAAATTAGGTGGAACCGAAATTTAAGCACTCTCACTCACTTACTATGTTTACAGAAGATAATATTATCACAAAAATGTAAAAGGTCCTCCTTTACTGTTTATTAGTTATCAGACAAGTTGGAAAAAGCATTGCTTACTTCTTCAAGATAGAGAACTCTAAACCCTAAATTCTAAACAAATTTAACCATTCCAGAATTCGAAGTACATTTCCAATAATTTTACACGAGCGGGTAGGCATGGCAACAAGTTTCGTCAAGCTCAAACAAAGATAGGTTTGCCTTTGGCACAAACAATTAAGTGCCAGACTTAACTTGAGCCAACACATGCTCAAACGAAAATCATGTGGCTAGGAATCAGCTCAAGCTCCACACCAAGGGGGTGTAGAGGAATTTGGGAGGGCAGTCCATTGCAGTCCCCTCTTATAAAGGGATTAAGCAGATAAAGAGGAAGAGAAAGGGAGAGAGGAAGAGGAAGAGGAAGAGGAAGAGGAAGAGGAAGAGGACGAGGAAGAAAAGAGAAGAGAAGAGTCCTTGTTCTGGAAGACGTCGCTTTCTTCCACCAAATAGGGTAGAACCGCTCATAAAAAACCTATAACTATGTAAAACTAAAGTTCATACAAAATTACCGTAAATATTCCAACCCAACAATAGACCCTCATGCCTACAGCTCGTGGAATGCGGCTCTCTGTTTGTTAAAAAAGTCTGTTTCTCTACTTCTCTGGCATGTATGTCAGTTTTTTATTGATTCTCTCTCTTCGCCTTTGTTTCAGATTCTGGAATCTAGAGATGACAGTTCACAACTAGCAAAACAGTGAAGACCGTGGTTACAGATCATAGATGCCAAAAGATATCAATAAATGTCAGTATCCTTTCTCAAGTCTCAGTGTAGATATAACTTTTTTAATATTTGCAAAAGCAACAATTTATTTTGGTTTGCTGAGCAGGAAGCTGAGAACCATTTGAAGTTGGAACTTTTGCTCTTATCCAGTCCAACTCACGGGCCATCAAATTGAGCTAAATCAAGCTGAAGGTTGGCTTGTTTGAGACAAAAAGCTCAATTTAGAGGTTGAGTTCAACTCAAATTTCAGATAAAAATCAAGCTAACACCAAACCAAGCCAAAGCCACAGACAAACTGGCTTGACTCAATGAAAGGCAATAATAGAAAGACAATTATGCATTATGGATATAATTTAATGTTCGCCTCACTTTGATCATGTGTTCATTACTAACTAGCAACAAAAAGTAGAAAAGATCAATCTTCTAAATAATTTGAATTGAGTCATTGTGGTACTGACCATCGATGAGCCTTCATGAAGAAAGGCTGAGGGATATCAAGGCCAGTGCTTTGAAATTCTTTAAAAATATCTTCAGCCACTTTGGTCAATGTACTATGAGAGGGCTTCTGAAAACCTGTTTGACGTATTATACCTTCAGCATATTCGGAAGTTGAATGCAGTACCCAACATTCACTGAAAGACAAATAGGAGAAAATAACTGTAAGATGCACAGTTCAATAATAAAGGTGAGCTACGAAATAACGGGATTATGTTCCACTTTTCTTCAGAAGTTTTACTACTGAAAATCCACTTATTACTTGCACCTTCGCTTGGGTGCAAGTTGGTGAAAATTCACATTTGAATCCCTCAACTTTTGCATTAAGAACAAAAGAATCCAAAAAGTGACAGCTAACGTATTACTCATAACCAGCAAGACTAAACTAGACCAAATCAATCCCAGCAATAATATATTTCTTGAAGCACGTTTTGACATGCTACCATATCATTAAACTGCATTTTCTGGTTCTGTGGAAGATAGTATGCCACCTCCACATGATGCAGGGATCACAATGCCACAGGTGATTACAACAGTAACTCAAAACTACATATGACCCTGAGATATGATTATAGTCAATCCAGTTACTTTATTGAATAAAGTCACGATTGTTGATCAAGAAAAGAAGTTAACACAAAAAAGAGCTCAAATCAGTGAGTCGACCTTCTCAATGTAAAAGTAGAAAGAGTACAATGAACAGGGTGTTGATTAATACCTTGTGTCAGATGCAACGCCACGCCCAGACTTGCAGCTGTCACATGCAGCCCAGCTTAGCACATCAGAATTTAGGAATGAGAACCCTTTTACTGGTATCTGAATCAAAATCATCATCCGTCACACAGCTTAGGGGTAAAAGGGGATCATAGTAAACCATGAAAACCATTGGAAATTCCTGAGAGGTGCAAGCTGAGCACATTCTTGCAACTTGAAGAGAATTTGGAAAAACAAGCATTCAACCAGTGAAACTCCAAACAAAACACGAAATCTAGATAAAACTGGAGAATTTAATATCAGAAAAGATATCTTGGAGATCAAAAGAGAAATAAAACTGAAAAAACACTGGCTTAATATTGGTGAATGACATAAAACCAACCCATATGTTAAAGTTTTAGGGAAAAATCCCTAGCATACAACCAATATTAGATCATCTTTGAGATAGGACCCAGACTCTTTGCATTAATAACGGAAGGTGCAATATTTCTTAATCAATCAAAGAAAAAGAGCTCAGCATGTCACTGGGTCTGCTGCCATCTGGGGAGGCCATCTTCCATCCTACATGCCCTGTCTGCCACCGCCTGGCAGACCCCATCACCCATCCCTTTTGAGCCTGCTGGCTCGTACACGCACACTAATCTTGACCCATGCCACAAAATCCGTAGAATGTATAAGCTAAGGCAGAAAACCAACAGAAAAACATCTTACCGAGGATAAAGGCTCTGAAAATGCCAACATAAGAGCAAAACATGAATGAACTGGAATATCTTCCAACTTCAGGGCCAACTCAGGAACCAAACGCATATCTGAGGAGAACAGATATCAGTCACAATGCTACTTTTGTATTCTTCCCTTTTGTTTTCCTCTTTTATTATTGAAAATGTGGTAAGCTTTGTAGAGTTTTTTTTTAATTCAAGGAAATATAGAAGAAAACTGAACCCTGAGTATAAGGTCAAAGAGGAGCAACCATAAAAAGCAAAAAAACCATTAGTTTTAAACAATCTTTTATAAAGTAAGACCTTTGCAATAAGGACTGCTGGAACAAGTTATAAATCTGTTTGTACCAGGCTTACAACCAGACCTAGCAAAGGATTTAAACATATGCAGGACAACTTCCACTGAATACATAAAAAGAGTTCCAAAGAATTTTGTTAATGCACACCAAAATAAGATGCTTTGTCCAAAGGCAGGATAAGGCTTTTCATAGCTTAGTAAAAGAAAAAACTTTGACTTGCCTAACAACTCTACTACCCTAATTAGACAACTCAACTACAACTAATTTCGAAGCTACTTATCTAAAATTTCCTAGTAACAAAAAGCCCTAGTACGAAACTAGAATAAACAGCACTAGTACAAAAGTAGGATAATCATAGTGAACAATTGGGGCAGCAGGAAGAACCCCCTCCTTGGTGGCTCAAAGGCATCTTTGATGAAGTTGAAGCCCTTGTCAAGGAATGGGGAATTGCTTGGTATAAGGTACCCCCATCAGCAAATTCTGTAGCTCAACAATTAGCTCAGGCAGGGGTCACCTAGGACTCCCTGCTCATTGGGCCCAGCCTTGTAATTAAAAAAGTATGCTTGCATCAAGATTTTACCAGGCTGACATACCATGTCACTTATTAAACAAATGACAGTTATCCGCTATTTTCAAAAAAAAAGGATGAAATGAATTTTAAGTTGGAAATTCTGGAAGAAAAAATTTAAAAGTGGAAATTACTTGCAAGATTTTATATGAAGAATAAAGACAACTTACTGAACTAGAACACTTCTAAGAAACTACATTAGAAAAAGGATTGGAAGTATGATTGTGTCATACTAAGTCATCCAGATGAGATCAACAATATCTAGAATGTCAGTGTTGACAAGGTCCCACGTCAGATTTAGTTTGATCCATGACCTAGCATGAAAATGAGGGTTCCGCTTTTCTGATCTGTAGTAGCCTTTTGGATTACGTGTCTTTGTTCTTTTTATTAGAGAGGGTCTTAGGACTGAAATCTACTGCTTGGAAAAATGGTTTTCTATTCCAAACAATAAAACTTTCATGCATGAAATTTATGTTGTCTTTCAGAGCCATCCCAGGCCAAGTTTTATACTTTTTTGAAAGAAAATGCATATTTTTCACAATCTTGTATTTCTGTACAAAGTTATGTCTATTACTTGTTCAAATTCTGATTTTTATCCTCTCTACCCTTTCTGGTTCTCTCTTTTCTCTTTCAATTTGCAGGTTAATTAGAGGCTTCTTTCTTTTTCTCACTTACCTTTCTACTGAATTTAATTAGGGGCTTTGTTCTCTTTCCCAATCACCTTCCTATTTCCATATGTTAACAATAGTCGAGTCCCCACCCACACTGGACCACATATTAACCACAAAGAGGGAACAGAAACGTCAGGGAGAGTCCCTCAACTGATTCAGAATAAGTAGCAACCAGTATGAAAACTTGGGTTGGTCTTCTCCACCTAAACTTGAGCTGACGTCTTTCGTTGGGCAAGTCCAAGAACAGGGTTCTCGTCCTTTGAAGGTGGATTGCTGATAGGCCACCGGTTTGGTTCACCTATGCTAGGCGAGGAGGAAAAAAGAGCAAAGAAGCAGAGGTGTCTTCAACTCGTCCCAATCAGCAAGAAACAAGAACGTGAAGTTTCTGGTCCCTAATCAGGAGTTAGTTGGAGGAGGCTGACGTGAGGAGGGTTGGAATCAGTCATACGAGTTGCATAGAGGGAGTAATAGAGGGAGAATTGTAGGTATCAAAATATCTTTTGTAAACTCAGAGTGTGGGAAGTGCCAAGCCTCTCGAATGCTTGGTTAGCTATTGTTAAACATTGAATTGAGTAATAGAAAAATAGGGAGTCCAGTACTACCCAAATTGCATTATATTCTCCTTGCTGTTTTTTCCATCTCAAAGTATATCAAACTGGTATCAGAGCAGTTCGTACCTGAGGAAATGGCCAAGAACGTTAGCCAACGAATGGACCATGTGGAGGAAGTCATAGGGTCGGTGCAGAAAGAACTCCAGAGAGTTGAAGGATGATTGAAAGAGGAGTTACAGAGCTTTAGTCGACAAATCGGGCAGTTCTTGAAGTAGCAAGAGGAAGCTGTTCGTAAAGGGTCGTCATCTGCCCAGAAATCACACAACCAAGAGCAGTACAGTCCCTCGATGGTTGGAGAAAATCACAGGGTCGTCGGTCAACACACCTGTTCTGGGAATCAACATGATTTCCGTTTTGGAAGCTTGAGATGCTTATATTTGATGGCACCAATCCGGATGGCTGGATCCTAAGGGCGGAACGGTACTTCAACTTCCATCGCTTCAGCAACGAGGAGCGATTGAGGCTGCAGTGGTCGCGTTTGAAGGAGACGCCCTTCTGTGGTACAAGTGGGAAAGCAAGAAGACCACAATAGTGCTTTGGGAAGAGATGAAGGTGAGGCTCCTTAAGCAATTTCGAGCAGCAAACGCCGGCACCCTTCACGAGCAGTGGTTGGCTCTCGTCCAAAGCGGCAGCATCCACGATTATCGCCGGAGATTCATCGAACTTGTGGTGCCGTTGGAAAATATTTCAGAGGAGGTTGCCCTAGGTCACTTTATTAATGGACTGAAACCGGAGTTGCAGGCTGAACTTCGGATACTCGAACCCATTAACCTGACCCGAGCCATGGACCTCGCCTTACGGATAGAAGAAAATTTGGAAATTGATGGGGCCACCGGGGACCAAATAGCTTTGTCCCCAACCGAGCGTTCGGGAGCCCTAAACCTCCGCCGGCTTCGGCGAGCTTTGCTGACCACCACAAAGCAGCAGCAGCACCAAGGCGTCGGCCCCACGGTGACGTACGACGACTTTCCAAGACAGAGGCACAGAAAAGGCACGAACGAGGCCTGTGTTTTTGTTGCGACGACAAATGGAGTCCAGGACATCGCTGCAGACGCGTCAAAAACTAAGTGTCCTACTCACCTCCACGGAAGACGATGGTGGCTTTGAGCAAACTGTGGTGCTGGAGGACAGACACAAACCGGAATTAGAGGCAGCCGAACTCAACCAAGTTATAGAGGTATCTTTAAACTCAGTGGCAGGTATGTCTTCACCCAGAACTATGAAATTACAAGGATTTTAGAGCAAGAGGTAGTGACCCTGATAGACCTGGGAGCCACTCATAATTTTGTTTCATTAGAATGTACAGCAGCTCAGCATCCCGATCACCAAAACCAACTCCTATGGGGTGACTATGGGTACCGGTGATTCTGTAAAAGGAGAGGGTATTTGCCGAGGTCTTACATTGCACCTGCAGGACATGGATGTGGTGGACGATTTCTTACCGTTAAAATTGGGCAGCTCAGATGTGATTCTTGGCATTCAATGGCTGGAGACTTTGGGAACCACGCACACTAATTGGAAATCACAGGTGATGAAATTCTCTCTCAGCTCCAACACGGTCACACTGCGGGGTGATCCCTCATTGGGCAGAACGTTGGTCTCCTTGAAATCGATGCTGAAATCAATTCGGAAGGAAGGTGAAGGCGTGCTAGTTGAACTAAACCAGTTGGAACATTCGGCATTGTGCACCCAACACGAACTGGAATTTTTACAAAAATTGTTATTGGACCATGAGGCAATTTTTCATATGCCATGTGGGCTGCCCCTGGTTAGGGGACACGAGCATGCCATTGTGTTGCACGCGGGCTGTCCACCCATCAGCATACGTCCGTACAGGTATCCCCACTTTCAGAAAAATGAAATTGAGAAATTAATCAGTGAGATGTTGATGGCAGGTGTTATTCGTATGAGTCAAAGTCCATTTTCCAGCCCGGTATTGCTAGTAAAGAAGAAGGATGGATCTTGGAGATTTTGCGTTGACTACAGGGCCCTCAACAAGGCCACAATTCCCCACAAATACCTAATTCCGGTGATTGATGAACTCTTGGATGGGAGCGCAGGTGTTCTCAAAATTGGATTTGAAGTCCGGGTATCATCAAATTCGGGTAAGAGAGGAAGATATTCCCAAGACCACCTTTCACACCCATGATGGACACTATGAATTTCTCGTCATGCCCTTCGGACTCACAAACCCCCCGGCTACATTTCAGTCCTTGATGAATGACATCTTTCGTCTGTTGCTCAGAAAATCGGTCCTCGTTTTCTTTGATGATGTATTGGTTTACAGCCCTACAGAGGAAACACATTTGCAACATTTGAATGAATTTTTGGGCATTTTGCAGCAACATCAGCTATACATTAACCGAAAGAAGTGTGAATGGGGAAAACGTGAGGTGGCCTATTTGGGCTACATCATCTCGGGTGACGGGGTGGCAGCTGATCCAACTAAAATTAAAGCAATTGTGGATTGGCCGAGACTAAACAATCTGAAAGAGTTACGAGGATTTCTGGGGCTTACTGGGTACTACCGTAAGTTTGTGGCTGGTTATGCTCGCATCTCCCTGTCCTTGACTGAACAGCTCAAGAAAGACTGTTTTGGCTGGAATGCTGAGGCTGAGGAAGCTTTTAACAACCTCAAGCACACTATGACTCAAGTTTTGGTGTTGGCCATGCCAGATTTCACTCAAAGCTTCATTGTTGAGACGGATGCCTCAGGATTTGGGTTAGGTGTTGTGTTGTTGCAAGGGGTACAACCTATGGCTTTCTTTAGCCAAACATTGGGGCCCGAGCACGGCTAAAATCCATATACGAGAAGGAGCTAATGGCGATTGTGTTTGCGGTACTCAAATGGCGGCATTACCCTTTTTTTTTGAAATAGTGACCTTCTAGGAAGGAAATTTGTGGTTTGCACGGATCAACAAAGCCTGAAATTCTTGCTTAAACAGAGAGTGGTGGGAGTGGAGTATTAGAAATGGGTAACAAAGCTATGGGGTATAATTTTGATATCCAATACCGTAGTAGAGCAAGTAACAAGGTAGCTGATGCATTTTCCAGCATTTTGGGGCAGGTTGACTATTCCACCTTGATTGTCCCTCAGTGGCAGCATTAGACAAACTTAGAGGCAGAATTATTGGTGGATGCATTTCTCACACGTTTGAGGGAGGACATCACTTCGGACACCCAAAAGCATGTAGGATTTTCAGTGGAAAATGAAATTTTGTACTACAAGGGTCGCCTTGTAATTCCTCGTACTTCTCAACTCATTCCTCAGATCCTTACTAAGTTCCATAGTTCTCCTGTTGGGGGACATGCGAGGAGACTAAGACCTTACAGCGGCTGGCAGCCAAAGTTTATTGGGTAGTCATGGCAAGGATGTCTCCGATTTTGTTCGAGAGTGTGTGGTGTGTCAACAAAATAAATACTTGGCTACAACACTGGCGGGACTCCTTCAACCTATTCCACTTCCGGCTCAGGTATGGGATGAGGTAACTATGGATTTTATTGAGGGTTTACCCCGGAGGAGTAGATACAATCTTTGTGGTGGTGGATAGGCTCAACAAATACGCTCACTTCATTGGACTGAAGCATCCTTTTACAGCAGTGTCCATGGCTACCATTTTCACTCGTGAGGTCGTTAGACTCCATGGCATACCACAAGTGATTATTTCAGATTGCAATCGAGTCTTCATGAGCCATTTTTAGAGCGAGTTGTTCAAGCTCCAAGGCACTTCATTGCAGCGCAGTACGGCTTACCATCCACATTCGAGACGGGCAAACCAAGGTGTTGAACAGGTGTTTAGAGACATATTTGCGTTGTTTTGCTTCCGGGAAGCCCCGCACTTAAGCCCGTTGGTTGGCATGGGCGGAGTATTCCTATAACACATCAGCCCGCTCGGCCACCCAATGTACACCTTTTCGAGCTTTATATGGCGCGATCCTCATGCACTTCTCCACTATAAACGGGGCTCCGCTTTAGTCTCGGCTGTTGATCAGCAGTTGACGGACCAAGATGCCTTTCTGGATGACTTAAGGATGAATCTTTTTCGTGCCCAACAGAGAATGAAGTTTCAGGCCGATACTAAGCGCCCGGTGGGGATGATGAGGACAGCGATCACTTGCACAACGCCGCTTTGAGAAGCTGGGATTGGGGTGTTTCTGACGGGTGGGGAAGGTTGCTAAGTTGGCATTGCCCTCTTGAGCTTCCATTCATCGTCTTTAACATGTCTGACGCCTATGGGGAGTTCCAATTGGCTGTACCCCCTCCTAAGTGCTGAGCTAGAGCAAGGCAAGACCGGTGACCCAAGGGGCAAGGCAAGACCGGTGAAATGGAGGTGTTGCTCAAGTGGAAGAGTCTACCAGAATTTGAGGCAACATGGGAGGATTTTTACTTAATTCAACGTCAATTCCCTAACTTTCACCTTGAGGACAAGGTGAGAGTTTGGGCGGGGGTAATGATACGATACCGGTTCGGTTCACCTATGCTAGGTGAGGAGGAAAAAAGAGCAAAGAAGCTGAGGTGTCTTCAACTCGTCCCAATCAGCAAGAAACAAGGACGTGAAGTTGCTGGTCCCTAATCAGGAGTTAGTTGGAGGAGGCTGACGTGGCAAAGGGCTGGAATCAGTCATACGAGTTGCATAGAGGGGTGGGAATATATGTAATAGAGGGAGAGAATTGTAGGTATCAGAAAAATATCTTTTGTAAACTCAGAGCTCTGCTTTGTGGGAGAGTGCCAAGCCTCTCGAATGCTTGGTTAGCTATTGTTAAACATTGAATTGAGTAATAGAAAAACAGGGAGTCCAGTACTACCCTAATTTCCCCAAATTGCATTATATTCTCCTTGCTGTTCTTCCCATCTCAGAGTGTATCAATTACATGGAGACAACAATAATATCTAGAAAACAAACATATAACTAAATTGTACAAGGATACCCACCGTAATACAAGTACTTGCAAGTTGATAGCAGTCTAATGCACACAAGCATTGAACATTTAACTAGGGTAAACAAGTTGAGCTTCAATAGTTAATTCTTTCCATAAGGTCAACAATGTTCCAAAATCATATAATATGCATAAAGAGATCAAATTCCCAAATAGAAACTCCAAAACATATAAAAAATGGCTTAGAAGAGGACTCATAGCCATACTGATATATATGCAACAACAACTAGAGCCACCAATGGCCTGGACAGAGCACATATTTCAAAGCTAACAGATCAGGATGACTCCTTGAATGTGTAAATATGTGTCCATCCATATGTCTTTATCCGTCTGATCATGTCCCTCAATTTCTCTATGCATATGGATGAGAGAGAGAGAGAGAGAGGAAGGGTCAGACTGCCAATTATTAAGTCTGGTTAATCTAAAAGAAAAAGAACTACTACAAAATGAGTGGCTGAGAATGTAGCTGTGCTCTTTAAAGCAAACAGAAGCCTTCAAAGCATAATAGTGTAAGTATTGCCAAATAAAAGAGCAGCATGCATGAACCTGAATGTACACAAAAATGAAAAAATATGACTGAAGAAGATGCAGAGAGACTAACCTAGAGGTGGGGGTCGACCAGTTAGGCCAGTGAATCGCGTGGAAGCTATATTTTTATCGGATGCAACCACACCATCAAAACTCCCAAGGTTTTGACCATCCAGGCCACTCAAAGACCACAGTCTACTATTCTCAAACCACTGTAATCTTCCAACTGTTACCCCAAACTTCGCTTCAACTCCTAGACAATACAGAGGGCAAAAAACAAGCACAAATAGATTGCTGATCAAGAAGCCAAACCAAATGAGCAGACTTAGTCACGGGAAAAGAAGTGTGAAAAGCAAAAACCTGGCTCAAAGCAAAGGGCTTTGCATATAGAATTCATGCCAGGTACCCCAACATATTTCTTACTTGTAACTCCCTCCTACAGCAACCAAAATTCAAACGAGTATTCCATAAAGAACATGACTTTGCAAGTCTCATTTCAGATCATGTCTAGAAGTTATAAACCATAGTCCAGGTTGAATGGAAGCAATAGTACCTGCAATTTAGACTCGCAAATGGAACTAACAGAAACTGGTTTGTATCAAACGGTTTAAAAAATAAAGATAACCAACAGAAGTTGAATTATATTGTGACAATCCAAGTTGGAAATACCATTGAGCATCAGAGTTCAACCCAAAAGCATGTCACTGAGTAACTAAAAGTGAAATCTAGAAAAGATAAACCCGTAGATAGAAGTCCTAAGGGAGGAGCAACCATTAATTTGAAGTACTTATTAAATCAGACCTCTCCCAGTTGTAGGAATTTGGTAATAGCGAAGTCGAATATCCCAAAATTTTCTTTCCATTCGGCAACAAGACCTCTTTCTTCCCATGAGCTAACGATACCCATAACCTCATTGTCTTTGACAGTGAAACAGGGAGCACCATGGTCAAAAAATAGTTCTCTTCCGTTTTCAGCAATTTCTCTAAACAAATGGACAAATATATAGTGAGTTCCGAGAGCCCCATCCATAGACCCAAAGTAAAAAAATCTATGAAAAGTTGTATAAGATCAGGAACGCATCCATTGCATACTTGAAATTATCCCACTCAAACGGCCCGAAAAAAAAAAAAAAAATGAAAAATGACAGAGAAATAATTAAGAATAACGAGTACCTCCTTCTGGACATCCTCCCACCAGGACCTCTCCCCGTCTCAAACACCGTCACCATAAAACCTCCCCGGGCCAAAGCTGCCGCGCATACCGCGCCGGAAACTGACCCACATAATGTCGTCTGTATTAAACACCGAAAACGCTGACAAAATAAGAGGCAATAAGTAGATTTTGCAGTCGAAGCTTACTCACTTCCGCTTCCTATCACGGCTATCTTCATAAGGGCTTTGTCTTTGTCGCCTCTGCGCGACCGGGGTAGTGATAGCTTAGAGAACAGCAGCAACAGACAACCAAAAGCCGAGATGCGAACTAGTTCCCCGCCATAATTCTGAAACTGATCTGCATTCCTGTTCTGCTTCGATGTAAATCATTAATCATGTAAT
Source organism: Aristolochia contorta (assembly GCA_022405105.1). Lineage (NCBI taxonomy): Eukaryota > Viridiplantae > Streptophyta > Magnoliopsida > Piperales > Aristolochiaceae > Aristolochia > Aristolochia contorta. Next base: position 17,451,051 of record CM039670.1, on the reverse strand, counting down.
TGGGTGATGTACTTCCACGTAGGATGAGGACGAACGCGTGTCTACTTTACGTATGTTAAGTGGAATTTAATTGTTAGTTTCATTTATAAAATTGGTTTCAATGATTTTAAAATTCTCGTGTTTACAGATACTTTATAATTATTATTTTACTATACTTAAAATTTATTATTTTAAAAAAAAAAAAGAAACTCATTAGAATAAAAAACAATGTTCGGAGTCTTCGAGGAGTTCGGACAAACTTATTTGTACACGAAATTTTTAAAAAAATAGAAAAATTAGTGTTTGATTAGGCTTTTTGATAATAAATATTTCAGATAGTTTTTTGAAAGAGTCCTCTTGAAAAATTTATTATAAAATAAAATGTAGTAAAACCCCACAGAGCTTAAGAAAATGTTGTCTTGTAAAATCAATCCTATGAAAAAAAGGGTTAACTCGAGTCAAAAGTTGGGTGAATTTATATTTTTATAGAATATTAATTTATTAAAAATATCGTATGATGATCTACTATATGCAAGACTATTACTTTTTTTATGTTTATACCGTTTTAAAACTATAATAGGATAGACACTACATTAAGCTAAAGTTTATAAAAGTAATTAAATGTTAATAATTAAAATTAAAATTACTGATAAAATTGGTTTAAATTCATTCTCTTTCTTTTATATAATCATAATTAGCTCATTATATATGTTTCTCGAATAAAATCAAACAAAAGAAATGGATATTTAATATGGAAAACAACACAAATTAATAAATCAAAAACAAAAAACTCTAAGAACTAAGATTCAAGAAAACAATTTTGACAACGATTTTTTTCTGAAAAATGTTATACATACTATCATAGGGTATTTTTCGGGTACATTTTGATGTAGAGCATAGGACCCACCGTGCAAATGCCAATCACTTTGCAACTTGTAGCATCCACAATAAAAAATAGAAAAATGATATTAGTATTTTTTTATTTTACTTTGAGTTTTACATCTTGATGTGGCTGCATAGTTGGCAACTAGGCATGACGACTCACATCAGGATGTAAAACCTCACAGTAAAAGTAAAATGTCAAAGTAATGATATCATTTTTTTTTATAAAAAAAATTAAAATCTTATTGATTTTATCTCCATGTTTATCTCTTACTATACTAGTGGACAACGCGTACATTCAGAATGTAAAGTCTTGAAAGTAAAAACTTGCTCTAAAAAATATACCCGAAATAATATCCATGACAATAGGTACAGAAATTAGAATTACTTTTAGAGTGGGATAACCATATTTCCAAATTTTACTATGAAGGTTTATAGCGTGACACTTGAGTCCAGATAATCGGGTGTTGATAAATCAGAAGAATATGGGCTAACAAAAATTAATTGGAGGAGGCCCTAAACGAGAGTGAGCTCACGTCCACCACTGCTCGTTATCGTTAAACCCTTGAACAAAACAAAAGGTGCCAATAAAATCTCCCATAAACCCTCGACCATCTCCCTCCCCTAAAACCCTCTCTCCCGGAGGGTCTCCCTACAAAACGCCTGTCTGCGTCCGGCGGACCGACCTTCCTCTCCGTCTCCGACTCCCTCTTTTGTCTCCCGAAACCCTCTCCTCGAGGGTCTCTTACCAACGCGTCTCTGCGTACGGCGTACCGGCCTATCTCTCCGTCTCCTCTTACCTCCACCTTGCACTTAACGTTTAGGGTTTACTGATTTTCCTACTTCGCGATGAATTTCCTGTTCCGGAAGTCCGTCGCAGCGCCGGCGTCGAAGCAAACACTGGTCGCTTTGGCCTACGGGGAAGCCCTTTTGTCCGCGCCGGCTGTAAAGTCTCATGTTTTCGCCGCGGATTTACAGTCGTCTCCATCTACCGGAACTGCTGTGAGGTTCGGATTCGGTCTCGGTCGCAAAGGTTTCCACGTTTCCACCACTCCGCTGGGATTTCGTGCGTCCGATGCTCTGCGCGCGGAATATGCGGTGGAGGATTTTTCGGATGAAGAAAAGGCCCCTGGTAGGAAATCTGGCGGCGAGAGCGAAGAGGGACTTGAGATTGCTAAGCTTGGAATTGCTGAAGAAATTGTTACTGCTCTAGCGAGGAAGGGAATCACTAAGTTGTTTCCTATTCAGGTAATCTTTGTATCCATTTTACTAACATATTAAGTGAGTACGTTGGTTTACCTGTCAAATGCACATTTGGCGTACTGTTGCGTGATGTTCATTTTTCACTGTGGTGATTTTGTCTCGTACTCAAATGATATTTTAAATAATCTTTTTGAAATCTTCTTTTTCATGTTTCACAGCGAGCTGTGCTGGAGCCTGCTATGCAAGGTCGCGACATGATTGGTCGAGCCAAAACAGGGACAGGAAAAACTCTTGCTTTTGGGATTCCTATATTGGACAGCATTATTAGATTCAATGCAAAGCATGGGTATGTGTGTTTGATTATACCACTTTATTGAGTAATGTGCAGGTTTTTTACTTGAATGTGACTTAAACAAGTTGAATATTTCCTTATACTTCCAGGCGTGGAAGGAACCCTTTGGCCCTTGTTTTGGCACCAACACGAGAACTTGCTCGTCAAGTTGATAAAGAATTCAAAGAATCTGCTCCTAGTTTAGACACACTATGTGTTTATGGTGGAGTTCCCATAAGTCAGCAGATGAGTACACTTGATTATGGTGTCGATGTGATTGTTGGCACTCCTGGACGTGTCATTGATCTGATAAAGAGAGGTGCACTGAATTTATCAGAGGTGAAGTTTGTAGTCCTCGACGAGGCTGATCAAATGCTTGCAGTCGGGTTTGCTGAAGATGTTGAAATTATATTAGAGAAATTACCTCCTAAGCGTCACAGCATGATGTTCTCTGCAACAATGCCAAGTTGGATCAGAAATATAACAAGGAACTATCTAAACAATCCTTTAACTATTGACCTCGTGAGTATTGAGATTTACTTCATTTCTGTTGTATGATATATTTTTATTTCATTTTTATTGTACATTAGGTGGTCAATTAGGTTTTATGGTCATTTCTCCCTCTACTCCAGGGAGGTGCTTCTCCTCCCTCCCTTTAGGTCTTTTTTTTTTTTTTAGAATTTCCCCTTTTAAGTCTTGTAATAATGTAATTAATTAATTTTACAAAATATAGAAGCAGGGACTATCTTTTATATGTAATTTGTCACAAAAAATAGGAGGCAAGTGTAATGATTTTTTTATATTCTAGGGGTGAGCATAATAATCATTTTTTTGGAAGGTGAGAGTAATTTCCATTTTCTAAAGTGAAGGTGTGAGTCACTTAAAAAAAAAAAAGTGAAGGTGTGAGTGATTAACCATATCTTGAAAATGTGAGACACATTCTTTGGTGTCCTATTCTTCACAGGAGGCATAATATTTTTTAATTTAGCTAAAGAAATTGGATAACACACTTTATTTTTATTTTTTATTTTTTTTTAAATAAGATACCTTTAGAGTTAACAGGGTTCAGTATATTGGAAGAGTTTTGAGAGACTACAGTAATTATCTAGGGAAGGCAGTGCTTGGCTTTCTCTAAAATCCCATCTCGTTTTAAAACCCTGCTGGATTAATTTTTTAATCAACCATATTACAGTCTCCTATTTGAAAATAGAATATGAACTTCATCTTTGTCAATCTTTTTTAGATAATGCTTCATAAAATTTGTGTAGTTTCTCAAATTTAAATGTTTTTTTAGTAATGCAAATGATGTTTTGAATCCCATTGATCTTCAAGTTGATAATGTGAGTGGTTTATTTTTGTTGCTTTTTAAAAAACTGTTATAATGATATATTACGTCATTTACATGGGGAAATATGCTAACTTTGATTTAAAATGCTTCTGTTGATTGACATTTTTGTAAATTATGAAAAGGTTGGGGAAAATGATCAGAAGCTGGCGGAGGGTATTTCTCTGTTATCGATTGTGTCTGACGTGTATGGAAAACCATCTATCCTTGGACCCCTGATAACAGTAAGATTCAATGTCCTTTCTTCTTGACTAATGTATATTACATGATTCATAGTTTGATCTGACTAAGATAATATTTTGTATATTTTTTCTACTTCTCTGGAACTGAAAAACTTCTATGCTTGAACAAAGCAAGAATTTAAAAATGTGGTTGTCTGTGTCTCTCTCCCTCCCTTCCTCTCTTTTTATTTCTCCCTCAAAAAATGCACTTTTGTATCTCAGGAACATGCAAAGGGAGGGAAATGCATTGTGTTCACTCAAACAAAACGTGATGCGGATCGGTTGGCATATGCCATGGGTCGCAGTTACCGGTGTGAGGCTTTGCATGGGGATATCTCTCAGAATCAGAGGGAAAGGACACTATCAGGTTTTCGAGATGGGCGTTTCAATATCTTAGTTGCTACTGATGTTGCTGCTCGTGGGCTGGATATACCCAATGTTGATTTGGTAAGGAATATGTTTATTTATCTTCATGGTGACTATACCAATTCAGTTTTGTGTTTCCTCTTTGCTTTATGTGTCTGTTTACATATCTGCTATTCCTCAAACTTTCAGGTAGTACACTATGAGCTCCCAAATTCTTCTGAAATCTTTGTTCATCGATCTGGCCGAACAGGGCGGGCTGGTAAGAAAGGGAAAGCAATCCTTATTTACTCAGATCAGCAAACTAGGAACGTCAAAATGCTTGAACGAGAAGTGGGATGCAGGTTTACAGAGGTAACTGTTCTGTTGATGTGCTTATTTGTTCTCTAAAAACATTTTCGTTGTTGTGCAGATATCGTGAGATGTATTTGGGCATATTTCAAATTTTATTTTATTCTTTGTTTCACAATTCATAAAAGAACAGCAAATGTTATTGACATGCATATTCACACATACATTCACTCATACATTCATGCACACACACATTCACATTGGTGTCGTCTTTGTTTTTGGAGTTTTTTGATATAAATCTGAGGCTGATGCTAGAGGGCTTCGTGTTTCCTTGTCTCAGTTTTTCTCTATAACAAAGTATCCCTGTTACTGAGTTATATTTAATTTTTTATTTTTGAGGAAAGTGATTTTTTAAATCCAATTCCATGCCACTAAGGAGACTTGAACCCAATACCTCCCATTACAGACCCCCATGTGGCCTCCGAGCTATGCTCAAGTTCACTATTGAAAATCTTATTTATAAGAGCAAAAGTGAATTCCTTTGCAGTTTTGCCATATACTATTTGTAATGTTATAATTGTTTCAGAGTAGAACATAAAAACTTTGATGTGGAAAACAACCATCTAATAGCTTCCATCCTCTTATGCAATCTTTTTTCACTCTGATGGGCCGATGTTAGTATTCATTGTTGTTTGCCTTCTTTCTAGCACTTCCCTTAAATGTTTATAGTATTGTGAACTAAACATCAATTGATACAGTGTTTTTTATTGCATGTGATCAGCTCCCTAAAATTGTGGTTGAAGGTGGGGGTGCTGACATGTTTGCTGGCATGGGAGGACAGCATGGAGGTGGTCGAATGAATGATTCTGGTTTTGGTCGTTATGGTGGTGGTTCTGGTTTTGGCCGATCTAGTGGTGGTTCTAGTTTTGGCCGATTTGGTGGTGGTTCTGGTTTTAGCAGATCTGGTGGTGGCGGATATGGGGAATCTGGTTCGGGCCGTTTTGGTGGATCTAGTTCTGGACGTGGTGATGACTCTGGGTTTGGTCGTTCTGGTGGTAGCTCTAGGTCTGGCCGCTCCAGTGGGTTTGGGGATTCTTCTAGCTTTGGCCGCTCCAGTGGAAATGGAAGTAGTTTTGGATCTTTCGGTTCAGGTGGTTTTGGCAGTGGTAGCCGAGCTGGTGGCTTTGGAGATTCTGTTCCAAAGGGGTCTGGTTCAAGTCGCTTTGGTAGTTTTGGTTCAGACAGCTCTGATGGTGGTTTTGGATCTGGCAGGAGATCAAATTGATATATTTTGGAGGTTAGCACATTGTCCCTTGGAATGAGATTTTTTTGAAAATTCTCAAGTTCTGATTGATGAATGGGGTGCATCTCTGATGATTTTACGCTTAATTTTCCACAATATAGTTTTCACTTGCAACTTGCCAGATCTGGTTTCAGTGAAATTCAACAGACATACCTTATTAAAGTAGATGCTCTTCCTGCATTTCATGTACCTTTATCATCTTCAGATTGTAAAGTTAGTTTGTGTTCTCATAATTCAAATTTCACAATCTGCAATCTGCTCCTTTTTCGTTCGTGGTGCTAGCTTATCAGTATGGTCATAGCAATCTGTCTGTGCCTGTTGGGTTGAGCTTCCGTGGCCTTCTTACTGCAAAGTCATTTCTTGTTTGTTTGTTTGTTTGCTTTTAATTCCATCTCTTACCATTTCTTACAGGGAGCTACGAGCCATGCAACCTCCACCGAAACTGGAGATGAGACTGGGACACCAGTAGAACTTGCTGAAGCGTGGTCAAACTCATATTTACTGTATTCAAGCGCCTAAAGCCACCAAAATCCAAATTTATTAATGTAGTCAGATAAATATATACATTAGGGTTTAATGTTAAGGGTTTTCTTTTTTTTGGTCGCTGGAGAATAATTTATAGTATAATTTATAGTAAAGTCCCTCACGAGTTTCAAATATGTGGGACATTTGTATCTTATTTCGCATAAAATGATTTCTTTAATGTTACAGTGGTTATTGCCCAACTCGTTCATACAAAAAGACTCAAACATCAGCGATTTGGAATGCCTTTCTTCCTTCTGTATAGATACTGCCCGCCTGGAGAAGTTTACCTATTTTTCCACTGCCTAGTCTTCCTAGGCATTTACATTGTGGACAGTACAAATTGCGCTTCCCAGATTGAAAGACGTGGGGTTCCAAAAAAATGATTTCCTTCTTGACTTCTTCTTTTGCAGTGGGGGAGTCGTCGGACTGGTTCACTCGTTAGACTTGAAAATCACTAAGGTGGAGCTCCTTTCAGCGTCCTGTACAACAGCCTCTAAGTGACAGCGCCTTTCCCGGTCCTGATCTCTGACGAACAGGCGATTGACTGACTGTTGTCAAACCGAAGATGCAAGTTGCAACCGAACAAAAGAGAAACCCTAATTTGAGCAGAGGGATTTGCATTTTTTGCAGAGGTCACCAACGTTGAACAATGGAGGCGATTCCCTCACAAACCTTAGAATTCCTTATTTCCGAAATCCAAGTGAGCTATGAACACTGCCAAAAAATGATTTTACACGGACTCAAGATTCAGGTTCGCGGCAACCCTTGTTCAAAAGTCTTTCAATTCCGTAGTGCCGGATGATCTCAGTCAATGCTCATCTTTCAAAAGTTCCTTCGTCGTCGACGCCTGCCCAATTAGTTTCCTTCCTCTGAGATTTCACACCGAAGTCATCCGACGTTATCATCATCTCCGGATTAAACAAATTCCCTCGATCTGTAACCATCCCTACTGCTTTGACGTGCTCACCATTGAACGAATTTCATATTGGAGGAAATTTAATGGCGGGCGGAGGCGATCGAGATCAGATATCAGTCGAACAGTCCCGCTACATCTTCCTTTTGACTCGTTCTGCGAACGCGATCTCCGATTCGTTCCTGATGTGTCTGAAAGGGTTCGTATGGATCCGTGGAAGTGGAGACAACGGTCTTTCTCGCTTTATGATCTCATTCCCCAGTTCAGTCACGGAAATGCACGTCGTCAAGTTCGGTCTCTGCATGAATTTTGCCCATTTGAAAACTTAGGAATATAAAAAAGAAAAGAATAATACTATGTCACGGTTATGCCACGTGCAGCACCAGCCCTCTCACATATGAATAAAATAATATATTTCTTAAATTTCCTAAAATATACATAACATTACTCAAAAGAAAAATATTATATACATTTTACTTTTACATGCTTTTTCTTATTCAATGTAGAAGTGAGACCCACATCAGAAATATTTTAATATCTGAATGCTACAAGGAGAGAGAAGTGTAAAATGAACATTAAAGTGCATATAACATTACTTTATAAAAAATACAACACAACTACTTGTAATTGAACAAGCCAACATAGTCAATGTCACCTGTTACGTTCAAATTTATTTTATATGTTTATAACTTAGTCACTTTGGAATAAAATTATAAACTTAGATTCGTAAAATATTACGTCTATGATAACATTTTTCTATGTTCCAGTATACGCCCACCCGTTGCTGATGATTAGCGTTTAATCTAATATTTGAAACTACTATGAGCGATACCTGACTCATTCGTTACTCACTTTCAATGTATAATAAATCATTTAAAATAGATAAATGAACTTTTACGGAATCCCACCTTAGACAAATAGCAAGTTGATTAGATTTTATATATTGAGTGGCTAAAATATAATAAATATATATTAATGTCTGTTGACTATACATGTTTTATAATTTCATATTCATTTTCTTATTTCCTTTAAATTCGAAGTTAAAAGGTTCCCTATCTATTTTTAATTCATATCTTATCAACTTCTATATATTTGTTCCATGTAATTTAAGATTAAAGAAATGAAACTAGAGCAGACTCTACCTGAAATGCATGTCAATTGTGGCCTTCTTGCATGAGAGGACAAAAAAGAGGTCATTTTTGCAACCTTTTCAAAGGATGACAATCATATTTTCTCTTTCTATCATGCTTTCCCAAACTAATAATAATAAAGAGTAATAATTCGTACAGGTTCTAAGTCGTGCACAGATTCTCTTATAAGAAAGTAAAATAATATATTTCACAGAACCCAAGAAATATATTATTTTACTTTCTTATGAGAGAACCTGTACACCAACTCGCTCACAGAGTCATTATTCAATAATAAATTAGTCTAACTTAGTCACGTAAATTATACTAATGGAAGTAATAGTTTTTACTCTTCAAGGTTAAAAATAAGATATATCTCATCTTCTTGTATCATAACAAGTGTTATTCTGTCATCCTGGTTAAACAAAAGATTGAAATAATTTCGGGTTTGTTATTAATCAACTGTTTTAATGGGTTAGTACAGATAAAATCAAGAGTAATGTTAGTTGTACCTACCTATCCTATGTATACGTTAATCAAAACCCATAAAAATATAAAAAAATATTTTTTATTTTATAAAATCATTTATTCCAAAGGATAAACCCTAGGCATCAATAGTTTAGATTAACATGTAGAAAAGCTCAATTAGCATTTTCCTGAATGTGAAAAATTAAATCACAAAACATTATTTTTAATGTTCAACCAGATCGAACCAAAAATATTAGTAAAACTCAAGGTCGGTTTAATTTTAAAGACACTATACTTTGTCATTCAACAATTTAAAATCACCCACAAAAAAAGAGTAATGCTATGTCTACCGCGGCCATGTGCATTTTATTTTAATATGGGTAGGCATAGTGTTATTCAACAAAAAAAACCCCACATTTTATTTTTCTTCTCTCTAAAATTAGGTTCAAATGCATATTCAATCCCCAAAGATTGGGTCAAAGCTCAAAATTCCCTCGATGACAAATGACACAAGCCCGCATAAAGTGGCATTAACTGTACTTAATCCCATTTCAAATTTCCACACGGTTGGCCTAGTCCAAGGTTTGCTTTTCCCATATTTTTCACGAGAAAGACAAGGGCAGTGAGGTGTTTCAAGCGTAACCAACTCCTATTATTTCTTCCCAATTATTTGACTCGGTTTTATTCCTTTTTATATACCATACCAACTTGGAATGGCGTTCACTAACCTAACCCTTTTTGTTTCACACGTAGTCCGTCTGTACGCGCCTCGTCGGCTGCCACTTGTCTCAAACACGTGGCACACCGGATTGGGACCCATTTTAATATTCGACCGGGGTATTATCGGTATTTTGTTTCGTCCGGCAACGACCTCGATTCACGGATCTGGGACCGTTGATGGAAGGTCAACGGGATCGAACGGTTACGGGTAAGTCGAAGGCGGCTAAATAATAATCGATACGTGTCGAAAAATGGATATATGAAAATTGAAAAGGGAGCGAATTGGGATCTGACGTAAAGGTTTGGGGTTTTTCGTCAGAAGATGTGGGGAAAAACCGGGAAAGTACCGCGCAGAAATTTCAAAGCCCGTACCGTCTACAGTAGACTCTCTCTCTCTCTCTCTCTCTCTCTCTCTCTCTCTCTCTCTCTCTCTCTCTCTCTATCTCTGCCGTCTCTGGATTTCGGTCTCTCAGGTGTCGTCGTCGATCCGTTTGGCTGACCAGAGCAGCCGCGTAGGTACTCGGTGGCGACTCTCTCCCATTTTTAATATTGGGGATCTCTGCCTTCTCATCACTTATTTTTCTTTCTTTCCTCTCCCGTTACTTTTTTTCTTCGTCTCTTCCTCCTTCACTTTCTTGCCTCTGTCAGCTGTCTCGCAGGTAATATTTTTATCTGGGTTTTTGTCTGAACTGTTTCCCTCCTTTTGATAACGCCCGTGATATGATTTTTTCGAGTGTTTGATGTTCGGCGTGATTTTTTGTATATTTTTTCCTCGAGCTGTATTGTTTTCCTGTTGGGTTTTCTCTCGTTCCGCTTGGTTCCTCCTGAACGGGGGTGCGGGAGATTATTGAGGATCTTGGTTTCTGCGGTTGGTTGTGTTTATGTGTGATTGCTGAGGAAGAGCTTCGATATTGCCCGTTGGGTACGGCTGCGAACTTTGTCGTAGAAGTTTGAGTCGTTTGTTGGCCGGCTTGGAGAAGGAAAGGGCGGTGGTCAGTTTGTTCGAGAAGCTTTGTTAATTTCTATTACTATAATTTGAACTCTTGAGATACAAGTGTCTGGAAGAATTATACACCGCCCCAATCTTTTCCTGGTTTTGGTTGTGGGAGTTTTATTTTTACATGATTGTTCAGGAGACTGGGATATCCGAAATCGTTTAAACTGAACAAATATATTCAATTTGAAGTGGGTAGTCCATGCTAGCTTGCTTTTTCTTGTTGTTTCTGCATGCCGAGCAAATTGCCTCGTTCAAATTACTCGAGGCATCTACAATCTGACTTACCCAGTACTTATTCTGTAACGTGTTCAATGTTTGTGTGAAATGCCGCTAAAGCTTTTTTGGTCCGCACTGCGGCTGGCACCTTCTTTTGGAGTAGTATCATATCCAAATTATGTGTGGCGTCTTCAATCTAATATCATCTTGTGTATTAGTAATGATTGAGTAACCAAAACTCGTGGAAAATCCTTCTAATTTTATATGTTTGTCTCAAGTACGTAAAGTACATGTAATTTGGCATGTACTGTGTTTTCCGAACTTCTCTTGTGCATCCTCACTGTAAGAATATAGATTTAATTAGTGGTCTGACTTGTAGTTTCCATCCCAGAAAGAGAGACATAAACTGCATTTGCGCATTCGAAGTTTAGATTTTTTTTCTTGAGTAATGTGTCTAAATTTAATTGGATGCCACTTCTCTCTTTCTCTGAGTCTTTTAATTATGTTCATTTTACTTTTTTTTTTAATTCTTTTAATCAGATGTTTCACACTCTGCAAATAAGCTACTTTATGCGAAAGTCCTGTTTAGCAGTTCCCCAAAAATAAACCATATACTAAAACAGTTAAATGTCCCTGATAGTGCCATAAAAGTCACCTGGGATGGTATATCAGTTGAATGGATGTTATTATATCAACTTAAGTGGATGCCATCTTCTCATTGTGTTGTATATTTTTTTTTTGTAGCCAGATCAGCTTGGATTTTTACATTCTGCATTTCACAATTCTTTGCCACTGGTGATTGGCTCTCTCTACCATGATGACTTGTTTCTCTTGCCTTGTTAAACGCGGTCCAGTGAGAGGGTCTCCAGAAGTTGATGAGGGTATGCTAAAACATTCCCTAGTTTTGGTCTCTGTAGATTTTTTTTTGTTTTTTGCTATCTTAGAATGAAGAAGAGCTGGATCATTTCTGCTTTGGTCAAGTTTAGTAAGCGAGTTGAAATATTTTCTGGTCACTTGTCATTAGCTATCATATCAGTGGCCTGAAAAGTAGGCAGCTTCTTTATTTGTGTTGAAATCTTGTCAGAAAAATAATCTCATCCAGTTGCATAGTGTTATGACAAATGGTTGAGTTTATTTGTGGTTTACAGAAAATGGTTGACTTTATTTAGTGGACAGATCAATGAACTGTTGATTCAGAGTTATATTGCTTATTATAATAATTTTATTGCTTAAACTTAGAGCATACCATTTTTCTACAATTTATTTATTAACTGGTATAATTACAGAGGTTTCCAGTATCCAAAATGTGAGGATATTTTCCTACAAAGAATTGAGAGCAGCAACTCAAGATTTCAGTCAAGATTGTAAGATTGGAGAGGGAGGTTTTGGCAGTGTGTACAAGGTACATTGTTTTTTTTCCCAGGCCTTATTATCATCGGTTTTGATTACCATTTTTTTAATAATGGTATGTGGTTACTTTTTCTGAAATTCATTATTTCTGTCTTGATGGGTGGTCAGGGAACACTTAAAGGTGGAGAAGCTGCTGCTATAAAGGTTCTTTCTGCGGAATCAAGGCAAGGTGTGAGAGAGTTCTTAACAGAGATAAATGTGATCTCTGATATAGAGCACGAAAATCTTGTGAAGCTGCATGGTTGTTGCGTGGAAGGCGCTCATAGAATATTGGTCTATGGCTATCTCGACAATAACAGCCTTGACAAAACACTTCTTGGTAATCACCGACATAAAGCTCATTATGTGGAATGTCTCAGAGAGGGTCTCTCTCTCTCTCTCTCTCTCTCTCTCTCAGTTTCTTAACATATCTTATCATTAGACAGACTCTTGAAATAAGGGAAGTAGAAAAGCAGTGTATTCATTTCAGGTTGAAACGGTGTTCATTGTCCCACCCTGTTTTAGGGAGCTGATATCTAGCTCTTCTTGGGGTGGACGATTATATATTTAAATTATCTTGTCCGGAGTTTGAATTTCCTGTCCCATCATTTCCAGGTGCAAATGATAATAACATTCAGTTTAATTGGAAAGTCCGAACTACTATAGCCATTGGCGTTGCTCGTGGACTTGCATACCTTCATGAAGAAGTCCGGCCACATATTGTACATCGTGACATTAAAGCAAGTAACATCCTTCTTGATAAAGATCTTTCCCCAAAAATTTCTGATTTTGGTCTTGCGAAGCTACTGCCACCAAACATGACTCATGTCAGCACCCGTGTTGCCGGTACAATGTAAGTACAAACACTCTTCTTTTCAGCATTTTCCTGCAATAGTTGAACATTTGAAACTAGCTGCGTAAGTGTAATCTAAGCTGAGGCAAATTAAAGATTAGAAATGATTCAAGATATTTTACTATCGAGCTCTTGTCGAATTGGGCAAAGATGTCATCTAAGTTGAGGCAAACTAAAGGCTAAATGATCCAAAATATTGTGCTGACCAGTCCCTTCTAGCCATTATCTACATTATTGATGTTTAATTTGTTGTCCAATAGAGTGCCTTTACTTGTTGCCATCGTATCAAATTTCTTTATCTTCTTGATTTGCAGAATTTGAACTGACATTATCTTTTCTGTTGTAATTAAGTGGCTATTTGGCACCAGAGTATGCTGTACGTGGCCAGTTAACACGGAAAGCTGATATCTACAGTTTTGGTGTACTGCTTTTGGAGATTGTTAGTGGAAGGAACAACCGAAGCTCAAAATTGCTTCATGAAGAACAGTACCTCCTTGAAAAGGTGAGTGAACTTTCAGTTCAATAGGCACATCTTTCATTTGATAAATATTGGAAGTTGGCGATTGAAGCTATTTGGCTTATGAAAAAGCAAGGGGATAAAAAGGTTATGAGAAAGTTTAGTAGACATTAGACCAAAGAGTCTGGATTTTCCCTTTCTTCCTCTTATGTTCTCCCCCAGAATAAAGCCTAAGAATCAGCATGAAATCGATTTTGCATTGATGTCACCATTTTTTTTGTCTTGTTTTTGTAGTCAATTTGGACTTCAATATATTGACTGTAGAATGTTTATCATTTCACATATGAGGAGCAGAGCTGACTAGGGCAATGTGAAATGATAGACGAATTTTATCATCTTCTAGGATGAAGATTTCGAAGTTCCAACGAATTACTAAAGAGAACAGAGATTGATCATTCCTGGATAGGACTAAATATAGCGTCGACGTTGATATTTTTACCAGTAAATTTAGCCCGGTAATTGGGACGGACTTGACCTCAAATCGATATCTTCTTACAACAATCTGAAAAGCCTTTTCATGATACAGACGTGGGAGCTGCACGAACAAGGTGAGCTTGCAGACTTGATAGATTCATCACTTCACGGTGATTACAACCTTGAGGAGGCTTGCGGGTTTTTGAAGATTGGACTACTATGCACACAAGATTCACCGAAGCTTCGCCCTGCCATGTCTTCAGTTGTAAAATTGCTCTCAGGGCAAACGCCAGTGGATGATGAAAAGATTACAAAACCTGGACTCATTTCTGATTTCATGGACCTCAAAGTCCGTGGCCCTCCGAAGAACATCGACCCCAAAACCACTTCTTCTTCTGGATCATCTGGTTTGTCACCATTGAACAACACTTCTCTAGTGTCAGGAAGCACTGGTACATATCCCTCCATGACAGTCACAGCAATCTCCGAGAGAAGCAATGAAACCCTGTGATCTGATACGTGCCTATTCGTGTTTCTTAACGTTCTTTTAGTTTTTTGGAGGTTACTACCTTCTGTGTAAATCTGGTGTAACATTGATCATGGTCCTTGGTTATTTTATTTTTTGGATCTTCTTCCTTTGATGCTTACAAGTGCAAGATGTTGAGTGTAAAGAGCAGAGAGAATTTGAGATAAAGAGTTGTAAAGTTTTGTAGTGTTTTATCATTGCAGTGGAAAGTGGAAACTACCTGTTCTGGAAACTTAGTTTCAGCAGGTACCCATCTTTTGACTTAATAATCAGGAAAAATATCCTTAAGGGAATTCTGAATTCACTAGGTTTCATCATGAAAGGTATATAATGCTGTTGGTTATGTTATTTTTGTATGTAAAGATGTCAACACAATCTAATTGAACGCACATAAGCAGTCGTTACACGCATTTGCGTATTCCAGGAAACAGGGCAAACCTAAGATACGTACGGATTTGAAGATATTAATATAGAAATAAAAAATATAGAAATTAAATATGGGATTTAAAGATACTAACATGGAAATAAAAATTATAGAAATTACAATAATACATAAACCAACTTTGTGACTTATTTTTCTCTTAGTTTTTTATTCAGTCCTTGAACAAAAAAATTTAGCATGTCTTGTTATTTCTGTTTTTCTTGTGTTTATTATAGCCTTATAGCCAAGTGGCCATTATGCTTTCTCTCTCTTTCTACGTTGATGTTTATTCCATCACGTTTTATATTTTTATACATGATAATCCTAAAGTTTTATTGAATGAAAATTGGTTATTACAATTTTATAAATTTTAGTAGTAAATACTTAATTTTTGGCTGAATTGGTTAAGATTGGATTTAAGTATTCTAGGTCAAAATTGTTAAAATCTTATTTTTTTGTTCTTCAATTAATCTAAAAGTATATTTTTGTTGTATCTATGGTATTGTAATCATGCTACATAAGATTATGTTGCAAGTGAAATAGACGATTGGTAATGTTTCGGATTGTTATTTTGTTTGTTTTTCCAAATACTTGAATAAATAAAAATATTATGTTTTCATATTAATATTATTAATGAATAATTATATTTTTTATATTTTAATAAGTTTTCTTAAAACATCCATACTTATTATAGTTGTTTCATAGTGTATCCATGATATATATCTATATCTACGATACATATGCATATCTTTAAGGGAGATCCTTCGCATATCTCCGATAATGCAAACCTTGCATACAACACACATGGGTTACAACAAGGTCCACACAATTACTTTCATCTACTCAGGCTTATCTCTTAAGCCCATATGCAGCACTTTGATGGGCCTATGAACACGTGTGGATCACAACACACATGGGCTACAACGAGGTCGACACAATTACTTTCATCCACTCAGGCTTATCTCTTGAGCCCATATGTAGCACTTTCATGGGCCTATGAACATGTGTGGATCACACTTATCCTCCAGTATACTAGTACTACACTATAATCTGACACATTGTACACACACGTATATACGTTAATTTAGTTCTGTATCACAAGTATAAGCATGACTCAATCTCTCTTTGATTCTCCGAGTCTACCATAAACCCATACCCATGAACCCGGTCATAATCACGGTTTGCACGTTCACGAGTTACCTTCTGTAATATATGAATAATGCTATGCATACAACATTGTTTTTCACACAATAAGTATAACCCGTCATTGTAGTGGTAGAACCCACAACAGTAATATTTTAATACCCCACCACTAAGGGTTATAGGCATTGTAAGAAAAATAATATTTTACACATATCATTATTTAGTAGTGGATAATATATACGTGAAACACCACATATTATTTGAAGTCCTTAAAAATATAAAAAAATATTTTTTTATAAATTCTTATTTTCTAGAGGATAAACCCTTGGCTTAGATTAACATATACCGTCAGGTGAAGCAAGCACTATAGTAAAAATAATATTTTTTATATTATAAAATTTTCTATTCCTATTTGACGTGTGAAATTTCAAGTCAATTTCGATGGCGAGTCGAATTAGCCCACTCGCCTAATCAAGATAAAACCAGGATGACGACCCGGCCTAACGGTAGTAAACAAAAATAAGATCCCTAACGAACTTCCCGGTGAATGTCGGCCGTCAATAAACATCCAACGGCTGAGATCACCCGTCTTCGACCGCGTGGAGATGGAACCGTCCAGGTGAAAGAAAAAGGTCTAATTCCGAAATCTCAAAAAGTCAGCCTCGCTCGAGAGTGACGTCACCCGAAGTGCATGAGAGTTGTCGAGACTCTCGAGCGGTCACGCCAAAATTTGCGACGCTCCCGTCTCTTTCAGGGCATCAAAACCAAATGATTACCTCCCTCGTACGGTCCAGTCAAAACCGACACCACCTTCCCCCCTTTTTTTTTTTTCAAAATGTATTAAATACACATTTTTTTCCCAACATAAATTTTTGAAAAAAAGTCCCTTTCTCCTCACGCGCGCAAGCACGCCGCGTGCGCCTCGTAATCTCAAAAAACCCGAAAAAGCGACTCCCATGCGCTGCTTCCCTGTCTTCTTGATCCTCTTTCCCAAAAAATAAAAAAAATAAAACAATAATTAATTAATTAATTTCGTACTTCTTTTTACTATTTTTTGGTCGATTTTTCGGGTGTCAGCCTGTTTCGTTATTTTTAAGCTTGTTTCAATTTTCTAGAAAGAAAAAATCCTCCCCACGATTTGACGTGTCAACTTTTGCTTTTCCGAAAAAAAAAACGGTCGCTTTTTCCGACAGAATTAGTTTGACTAATTATTGCGTCCAAGCCACGGACGTCGCGCGAGCTTTTAACATAGATCGTGGCGGAAATTAGCAGACATAATGATGGCGCGCCATCTGTCGATTGGGTGATTATCCGACGCGGGCCCGTTCCATTGAGAGTGGCAGTTTCGTGATTTTGTGCTTTCTCTCGGCCTTTTTCGTCACACCGTGAAGTGGGGTTCCTTGGCGCTTCTGCTTTACGCCAGCGTCAGATCAGGGGAAATATTAGGGCGGATCCGCACGGTCTTGGCCCACGACGCGCACGTGGCGAGGAGGCGACAGACGTTACACGTGGGAGCGTTTCAAAGGATGACGATCTTCGGCCTCTTCGGGGTTCAGGTGATTCGAGGAAGGCGTTAGGCGGTGGACACGTGTAAGCGGGCCCAGGCGGGCCGTTTAGAAAAAAGAAAAATATAAAAAAAAGGGGGAGAGGGTTCTGAGCGGTTCAGAGGTGGCAGGGGGTGAACCGGGTCGGGCGGAGGTAAGGGGACCGAATCTTGGGGTGACACAGCGAGCCAAATGGAACAGGGCTGGGGCCCGCATTCCGAAACTAACAGCTGTCGGCAGCAGCCTACGTGGCAGGATCAGTGGGCCAGCGGAATCTCATCATTAAGCTCCCTCAGTCCTCCCACAGTCCTCCCACTCTCTCTCCTCTCTCTCCTCTCTCCTCTCTCTCCTCTCTCTCCTCTCTCTCCTCTCTCTCCTCTCTCTCCTCTCTCCTCTCTCTCTCTCTCTCTCTCTCTCTCTCTCTCTCTCTCCTCTCTCTCCTCTCTCTCCTCTCTCTCTCTCTCTCTCTCTCTCTCTCTCTCTCTCTCTCTCTCTCCTCTCTCTCTCTCTCTCTCTCTCTCTCTCTCTCTCTCCTCTCTCTCCTCTCTCTCTCTCTCTCTCTCTCTCTCTCTCTCTCTCTCTCTCTCTCTCTCTCTCTCTCTCTCTCTCTCTCTCTCTCTCTCTCTCTCTCTCTCTCTCTCCTCTCTCTCTCTCTCTCTCTCTCTCTCTCTCCTCTCTCTCCTCTCTCTCTCTCCTCTCTCCTCTCTCTCTCTCTCTCTCTCCTCTCTCCTCTCTCTCCTCTCTCCTCTCTCTCTCTCTCTCTCTCTCTCTCTCCTCTCTCCTCTCTCTCTCTCTCTCTCTCTCTCTCTCTCCTCTCTCTCTCTCTCTCTCTCTCTCTCCTCTCTCTCTCTCTCTCTCTCTCTCAATCTCTCTCTCACTCTCTCTCTCTCTCTCTCTCTCTCTCTCTCTCTCTCTCTCTCTCTCTCTCTCTCTCTCTCTCAATCTGATCTCTCTCTCTCTCTCTTCTCTCTTCTCTCTTTCTCTTGTCTCTCTCATCTCTATATCTATTGAAAGGGAGTTTGTCTCTGACACGGCGTGCGGCCCTGGCCGTGTTCGAACCAGTCCTTGACTTCATTCCTTCCACTGTCGATCTGTCTCCAAAGACCATTTCAGGTAAGACGCCACTTAGAGCTAGCTAGCTTGGCCTGTCCAAGATCCAAATTTGTATTTTCTTGACTAAAAGCCTAAAATGTACTCTCATATTCAGATTTTGTTTATTGATTATTTATTAAGTTGAAGTCACTTTGATTCACACACTTATTTTCAGTTTTTATTTTAATTATATAAAATATAAAAAGATACAATAGCCTTAGATAATTGAACAGTTTTGTTTACTGGAGTACTGGATTCAAGTGAAATCAAATCAATAAATAAAGTTTCATTACTTTTTCTCTTGATTGATATCAATCAAAATGAAAGGATGCAATTAGTGAAATCAAGCTGAGAAATATCAAAACTAACCCGGATTGGATTCAAAATAATCAATAAACAAGTTTTGAGTTTTAATTTGACACTTCTTTCAAACTATCTTAAATCTACAAAAAAATTATAAATTGAATAATTTTCTATATTGCATTGCGCTATATAATTACGCAAATTATCGTAAGTAAAATATACTTTGAAAACCCATTGATATATAAGAGGTCCCTCGATTTTCTCATAAACTTTGTACAACATGAAAAAATCATGCTTGAGAAGCAACTAAGAGTCGCTCACGTCCGAGAGTCCAAAGAAAGTGAAAAAGCCCTAAGAGTCTAACTGCGAGGACCGACCGTATGAACTTTGAACCATACGAACTTGTTATGAGAACAGAAGAGGGGGATGTGATGGGCGAGACAACAACGTATCATGATTCATAATTCGTATCGGGCAGTGACGTGACCATGCAAAATAGTCCGAGAGCGAGTCTCAGACTCGGGAGACGCAGATCTTTTAGGAAGAAGTTCAAGTCGTTTCGTGGGTTTCTTCTTCCATGGCTGCATCGACTCTCAAAACTCAAAAGACTCCTCTTTTTCCTTCTCTCCTCCTCTTGCCTAACCCTAATTTCTTTCTCTCTGGTCTCTCTCTCTCTCTCTCTCATTAGCTCTCTCTCTCTCTCTCTCTCTCTCTCTCTCTCTCTCTCTCTCATTCTCTCTCTCTCATTCTCTCTCTCTCTCTCATTAGCTCTTTCTCTCTCATTAGCTCTCTCTCTCTCTCTCATTTGCACTCTCTCTCTCATTTGCACTCTCTCTCTTACTGTTTTTCCTTACTGCAATATTCGACCTGTATAATACTACTGTGTAGTGCGTAATCTGAGGTACCGTCGTACCCGACCGACCGACTGGTAATTCATAACCCGGAAAGCTGCAGAAACGATAATGATTTTGGTTGATTGAGCGGAGGTTGGTCAATAGCTTAATAACTTGGTCTAGGAGCAACATGGGACCGATCCCAATCACCCTCTCTGTCTCTAGGGTTCTTCTTACTTCTCGATGCTCCTGTAAAATACTGATGAGAGGATATATCGGAGAGAGAAAAGGGGGGAACTCTATATATGTGGTTTAATTCTGTCCTTGCTAATTGACACGTAAACTTTTTTTTTTCTTTTCTTTCTTTCTTTTTCGCCAAACTGCTAATCTTTAATATTAGGTCTTTAATTAGCAATTGAAAACCTGGTAAAGTTATCAAGGTTTTATTTTATCATAAGTTATAATATTTTATCGTAAGATCATCTCACGAGTACTTTTTATAGATCTCTCTCTAGATCTCTCTTACTTTGGATTATGACTCATTGTGTCTTCTCTTTTGCTTTTGTGCTTTTACTTTAGGTTTTCTTATCTTGTCTTCTAAATTTTTCCACAAGGGAGGCAGAGCCCTACACATTGCGGCAGTCTGAAGGGAGAAACAACCAACTGGGCAGCCTGTCTACCACTCACGACTCACCGAAAGACCGAAAAGATAGATACAAAGATCAATAGAAAGAGAGAAAGTAAGAGAAATAATTGATATTCATATATAAATTTAGTTACAACATTAATTAAATAAACAAGTAATTAAGGAAGAATTCCTAATTAAGGGCCAGTCACCACTTGCATATATAGTCTTAAAATACTGTTCATATATTTTAGTTTTGGTTAATTACCCAGATACTCAGATAATTATTATAAGCTAACTTTACTTTTGTAACTTATTAAGCTGGTAATAGTAAGATTTATAATCGTTTTATATAGTATTAAAAATCAGAGATTCTTTGTTTTTAAAAAGATGATTTCTGTTAGGGGAATCATTGTAACCTAAGATAAATCCATGCAGAGTACGTACAAATACCTACATGAGGGAGGAACGTACCACTTCCCTCGTAAAGTACCGAAACGCTAGAAAAAGTGAGCCCAACATATCTCTTATTCCTGTATAATATTCCTTTCTGCTGTTCCGGCTCCAGGTTGTCGAAAACGTAAGATGCGTCTTAGACTCGAGAGTGAATTAAATTAGTCTATTTTTTTAGAGGAAATATACTAATGTTGAAAGATGGGGGCATTTCGGTCACAGGAGATGATATATAAATAAATATTCTAGATTATTAGCTTTCCAAAAAGGCCTAATTAAGTACTGAATATATATCTCCTATTCCTCCTTTGATTGCTCGATCGAATTTCGTTTTTGGATATATAAAATGTCACCACCCAATATCTCCATTATGGTGAAAGATATTATATATAATACCATTTGGAAAATAATTACAAGAAATGCTTCAAATATTTTTTTTTATATATATCAATACTTACGAGGCAATATCAATGTGATAGTTGAGACAAAATATGTGGATATAAAAATAAGTTTTTGATCACACATATGATGCTAAAGATAATTATATAGATGAACTAATAAAAAATAATGCTTGAGAGCATCCCAATTTGTATTCAAAATTACTTATTCCATAAAATCCCAAGTCTTCAGAGCACTGATACTGACATGAGTGACGAGAAATCCTGTCAAAAAACACATCGCCCATGAGTAGAAGCTTTTTAAGTTCAGTCAATTTATGAAGAATGGACATTTTATATATGATTTTTAAAGATTTTATATTAACTTATAGTTTATATAAACTACTAAAAATATTTTAAAAATTTCATCAAAGCACCCATATATTGAAAACATTAAACTCTTCTTTAAAAATTCAAAAATATTTTCCAGATCTTCAATAATATTCATGATAGAGTGTCCATTTATTCGATTCGATCCTTTAACACCTCTTCATCGGCATAATTTGTCTAAGCCACAAGTTTGTATTAAGACCCTAAAATCATTTTAAGGAATATTTAATTAGTTGATCTAAACACATTTTAATGTTCATTATATATAGGTATTAATTTCAATCAAATCATTCTGATCTCATTGAGATCTTACAGATGGATTAGGGTTTTGGTTAGCAATATTCAAAACCCTTAATGTATTCACACCATTATATTTGGGTTGATTAATCACATCAAAGGTTTTTAACCTAGTATTCTACGCGTGATTTTCGGCCAAATCAGTTAACTGCATGCTAAACCTAAAAATTACTTGTGCACTTCTCAAAGTACGTACATATATCAGAGCTATACCTAACGTAGTGTTTTATAAAAAAGAAAAAAAATGGTTGTGGGTTAAAAATCTCACAGGCTTCTCACTGCAGGTTAGAAGAGATCCCCAAGTTGGTGATAAACTGAAAGGTGCTTCTGCTAACACAAAATCTAAGAAGGGCTGGGGATAAATCTCATATTTCAGACAAAGAAAATGACAAAACAGGCACTAAAAATTAAAAAACGAGAAGGGAAAAAAGGCCCGTGTATTATTTTTTTTTTTAAGATTTAAGGAGGTGAAATCCCATTCGTCGCTTTGGTTGGCGAAAAGAATCAGAGTTCTTCCAAGCGCTCCAGACAAATTATTCTTCAGAAGCGAAAAGCAATCTCCTTTTACAAGCGAAATAAAAGTGAGCTTTCGAGCCTGCAAGCTTGGAAAATGGGGTGGGTGGCAGTGATTCCCTTCTTCTTCTCCTTCGATCGGCTTCTCTCTCTCTCTCTCTCTCTCTCTCTCTCTCTCTCTCTCTCTCTCTCTCTCTCTCTCTCTCTCTCTCTCTCTCTCTCTCTCTCTCTCTCTCTCTCTCTCTCTCTCTCTCTCTCTCTCTCTCTCTCTCTCTCTCTCTCTCTCTCTCTCTCTCTCTCTCTCTCTCTCTCTCTCTCTCTCTCTCTCTCTCTCTCTCTCTCTCTCTTTCTCTCTCTTTATCTATCTTCGCTCCGTCTGAACCTAGAGAAGGAAAAGCCCTAGAGACCAAGGTGGGAAATACAGAAATGCCCATAGAGCTGGCTTTAGGGTTTCTTATTTGTAAGGTTAGGAGGTGTAGAAAGCAAAGCGTGAGGGGGTGGGCACGCATTTTGTTAAGTGCCTGCTGGGGGAGGAGATTTTCCTTTTGGGATTTTGATGGGGTGTCGAAATCTTTAGCATTTAAAATAATTAAAGAGGAAGATCTCTCTTGGGGGCTATAAATCCACCTTCCTCATCTCATTCAGTGGCCGCGCTCTACCTAGCTCTCATGAGGTTCTCTGCCCCCCCCTCTCTCTCTCTCTGCGCCATCTCTTTCTCTTCTCCTGCTCTCCTTATACCGGGCTTAGGTTTCGGGGAAGGTTTTGCGAGGGAGAAAAAGAAGAGGAAACACGACGACGACGATGATGATGCAGAAGGCTAAAGAAGGATGAAGGTGAAATGGTTTGTGCCTGGCTCCCTGTATGCCACACGTAGAGACCCATCTGTTTATGATCGGCTACTGCGAGTGGCGTGCGAGGAGCCAAGCATACCTCCTCCTCTCTCTCTCTCTCTCTCTCTCTCTCTCTCTCTTCTCTCTCTCTCTCTCTCTCTATCTCCCAGTCTCTCTATATCTCAGTCTCTCTCTCTCTCTCTCTCTCTCTCTCTCACACACACACACACACACTCACTTTCTATTCTTTTATTTCTGCGTTAATTTGTTTTGGTTTTCATTTTGTGTTATGAAATATTGATCATATACTGATATACTTTCTCCGGTATGCAGATCTATGTACCCATCTCATTTTACGTTTAGTATTATTGTATATCAGCAAGTTCTATATACCATCTCGATCTTTCTTGTTGTGCTCTAAAGTTTTGAATAAAACTGTGTGAAATCGAGGAATTGATTGTATTTTTGCTCTTTATCATCTCAGGCTCTTCTTTAATTAATGTTTTCTCTCTTCATGATTGTCTTTACCCATTTTTTCATTCTTCTTTCCGATGATACATGAGATATGATCAAGAGATTTTTCACTGCGTGTTTTCTTGATGTCTGAATTCCTCATGATCTGTTCCTGATTTCATCATGATCTTTTCACGCGACGGGTTCAAAGATAAAACTTATTTATCTATCTAGCAGAACTCGAGGGTGAAAATTCTTCTTTTCTGACCCTGATACTTAGTATACGAGATATGATCTAGTAAGAGTCATCTTCAAAATTTTTCCACCTCCGTGTTTTCTTGATATCTGAATATGATCAAGAGATCGTGTTTCTTGATGTCTGAATTCCTCATGATCTGTTCCTGATTTCCTCATGATCTTTTCACGCGACGGGTTCAAAGATGAAACTTATTTATCTATCTAGCAGAACTCGAGGGTGAAAATATAGCCCTCGTGTTTTGAATTACTTTCCAAAATCCAAACCCTGGTACGTACTTAGTATCGTACGACTCGATCGGCACTGTATCTAGTTATGGAAGTCATCTTCAAAACAGTTTCCTTCTTTCCTTTCCTCCATTAACCCTGCTTTCCTCTAATATCATCCTGAAAATCCCACGTTTTATTCAAGCCCTAATTCACCGGGCGGCTTCTTTGCTGCAATATTTTTCTTAAGCTTAGTCTGCTGAAAGGTTGCTTTGGTTTTATTAGTTTCCACATTCATGTCAGCCAATTACAGACACAGAAGTATCGGCCATTAGACACCCTGCCAGTTCATCACAAGAAACACTATTTTTTTCCCTCTTAGTCCACTCATGGCGTCCATCCGAAAAATCAGAACTCGTTTAATATACCCACCAAACGAAAGTGTCTTTTGTTGTAGGAGTCTTTCTTCTTCTCGCTCGACGTCTTTGTAGTTAGTACTGCTACTCTCCTCAGCCCTAGTAACTGATCAGCAACCATATATATGTTGTACATTCCATTTATTTAAATACTTTTAACTTTGTAATGTGGTCATTTATATTGGATCACCGTGACACGCATCTTTAAGTGTCCACTAATTGTTATCTTCTTTCGTATCAGTCAGAATGGATAATATAAACTGCCTTATCTTTCATCAGTCCAATATCAATCTGTCTGGTCTTCAGATAAACGAAGTTCCTAATCTCAAATGATGTTCCGAGAAGTTATCATGCACATATAGAGAGGTGCCTCCGGCATTAGCTCCATGGATCGTAGATTTGATAACATGTAAAAGGATATCTTTGCATGTAAATTTAAGTCAATATTACTGATCTGGGTTAATCTACTTTTTTGGGATCTAAAGTTATAATATTTTTCTAATATTTGTATGCTGTAAAGTCAGTGATAAGATTGATGGGAAATGAGGGAGGAGCAGATGGGGTTCGATGGATAGAAGGGGGAGCATCTCCCAGCTTTTGCATATTCTTTTGTTGGTTTGCCTCCAATGGTGCGAATTTCTGTTTGCAGCTTTTGCATCTGGGAGGGGCCGGGGCTCTAAAGGACAGTACTCGGGGGACGAGAGCGGAGAGCTTGTCCAAGTTTTTATCCCCTGTCTCTCTCTCTCTCTCAAGTTATCTCTCTCTCTCTCTCTCTCTCTCAAGTTATCTCTCTCTCTCTCTCTCTCTCAGTCTCTCTCTCTCTCTCTCTCTCTCTTTGCTCTGTTATAAGCTCTCTCTTAAGCTCTCTCATTAAGCTCTCTCATTTGCTCTCTTTTCTCTCTGGAGATCTTGTCTCTCTCTCTCTCCGGTGCTCTCTGGTGCCCTCTCTCTGGTGCTCTCTCTATCTCTGGTCTCTCTCTCTCTCTCTCCTCTTCTGGTCTCTCTCTGCCTCCCTCCTCGTCTCCTCCTTCAGAGACAAATAATGAAACGATTCTAAAGTCGCGACTAAAGGCCGACCCCTTCGTACGCTTCTCTCCCTCATCTTTATCTGGAAAGCTACCCATCCCACGTCCCTTTCCTTCATGTTCTGCCACTCTTACCCGGCCCCACATCGCATGTGGGACCCTCACTACGCCGTCCAACGACGCGGATCGAGTCGCTGGAGTTGATCGTCTTCCTTCTGTTCTCCGGCGGTGGCGGGACCACACCCTCCATTGACGTATACTTCACAGGTGAGCCGGGTGCTATAGAGAGGTCCCCTTGTCTGGGGAAGGGTGGGTCACGTGAGTGAACCCCATCATCTTGGCCACACGTCCGTGAAGCTCCTGCGCACGCGAGTTTCCGGCGCAGCGGTGCACGGTGTCGTATGACCAAAACGCCCTTCGGTCGGCTCGCTAATCCCATGCTTCCAACCTGGTTGGGCCATTTTGGTAATTGTATGCATAGTTTAGTAGTTAGCCAAACTAATCCATCAGTCAAGGTAATTAAAGGTGCCTTTTGGGCCTCTCTTTCACAATTTGTAACTTGTTTTTTCCCACTAACTTAATTAAGATTTAAACTTTTTCCTTTAGTACGTGGGTTTGCTTTTCTCTCTCTGCCTTTAATTGCTTGCATTAATTCCACTGCCTCTTCTTTTCTTGTTTACATGAAGGAAAAGAGACCAATCTGATCACGATGGAGATATGGATGAATATTGAGGAGTCCCAGCCCCCTGACGACCATACCATGTGTTGCATGAACGAATATGAATGGACCTTTGTGATGTAATGTGTAGTTGTGGTTAGAATTATAGTAACTCATGTACGAGATAGTGGAGGAAGACTCCATGTTTGTTTTGTATGGGTTAGTAGAGTGAAAGTGATGTGTGTCATGTAATGTCACTAAAGTCTCTCATTAGTGTATAAGAAAAGAGAGGAGCTAGGAATGTTGACTCAGGAGAGTTATATATGTTAAGTCGTCTCAATATTCACTGCTAAGATCTCATGAAAAAGACAAGCTGCTCCCCTAATCCGGGTGGATTATTGTGTGGTAGTGGATTTTGTCATCCCTTTTCAAGATCGTATTGAATATGAAACTTTATTCATTTGTTTGTTTGTTTATTTTTAACTGGATTATTGTTTTTTTACTGCTAAAGGCCGTTCCTTTTAAACATAAAAATATGTATTAATGTGGACACTCTTAGTTAAAAGAATATATATAGACAAAATAAAGTCTAGTATTAACCTAATCTTTAACATAAAAGCATTTATTTACTAATTTTTTTATTGATTTTAAGTTCCAATACCGTCTAACTGTCTAACTAAGCATATATTTTCCCAGCTTACATTTATATTTTTTTAATGTTTAACTAAAAAAACATAGATGAATATCATATATAGGCTGAAATTTCCCTATATGTGTGATTTTAAATGGAGAGGTGACATCAGAGTTTTTGCTGTTTTAAAAACTTTCTTTACATTATAAATTGTCCACTATATGCACTATGCAAACTTCGGGACATACCCTTTGAAAGTGAAAGGGAAAACATTTGAATCATATAAAAAATCCATTAGTGACATTCATACCTAAGGTAAGTATATTACAAAATGGGGCAGGTAAAAGCATGTGGCACAGAGAGATTGGTGTTGGCCCTGTGGGTGGGACATCAAACAGGACAAACTTTTCAAGCAGTAAGGCCAGGAATCTTTCCCAAAGGAAGCACTTCCAGCTCCTTTTATATCACCCCATTAATTAATAGCACAAAAGAGAAGGAATACACGACTGAATGATATAAAACAAGATCATAGTGCTGACAAAAGCTGGGACAAGAATGCTCTCAGGCTGAAAAACGAAGTGGGACGTTGATTTGTTTAGTCCCCTGCGAAGGTGTAATTCCATTGATCTTTTGAATAAAATAGATCACTTTTCTGCAGGGTTCAAAGTGGGGAGGAGGCAGGAGGAAAGGGAGAGGGAAGGCCCGCGGAGAGCGCGTCTTCCCAAGAGAAAAAACGCTTTTTGCTGGTTTCTTTTGGTTTCTTTACGTTCAAACAGGAATAAGAGCATGTGGGAACACAGTAGTATAGTACTGAGAGGCAATTGAGCTTCTTCTTGGGGATGCGCGCTTCCCGGGCTCGATCAGCTCTCTCTCTGGAATCCATCCATCGATGGAGGGAAGGAAGGAAGGGAGGCAATAAATGTTGGGCCAATCAGGGTGGGAGTCAGCAGCAGCAGCAGCTTTGAGAGATGCTCGGGAGTCGAAAAGGGTCAAAAGGGTATATGTCTCTGGTCTGCTCTGGGTACGAGTTCACGGCCTGTTCGAAAGGCTTTCTTTAATGGCGATGGACAGGGAGGATGTGCTGGATAGTTAGAGCATGATATATATGCACGATATATATATGCATCTATGTATCAAAGTACTGGAGATTCTCTTTGCTTTACAGCGACTGTAGATGCACTTTTTTTTTTTCAGCAGTTCCTTTGCTTTCTACCGGTGGCTTCTTTTCAGAAGGGAATGAGGAAGAGTTTAGGTTCAGGTGATTCAGGTAGAAAAATTCTGGCCCTTATCTTTGCTCCACTTTAGCTGCAGTACTGCAGGAGAATAATATATTACCAGGTCCAGTACGAAAAGCTTCAAAAGGAATATTGTGCTTAAATGTTATGAGGAAGCAAGTTGTTGTTGTATATATATGAGATGGACGTTGGAAATGTTGATCCCTTTTGTATAATGGGGATCGGAAATATTGGACCACATATTCAGATCATGACCGCTCTCCTTGATCTCAGATAAAAATTATCAGAGTACTTTTTTAAAGAACTAGACTTACTTCGAATGAGAATAAATTACCATAGAATCATGAGACAATGACCAGCTGATTTAACCACATATATTTTCTACTTAGGGTTGTAACTAGACGTATTTGGGAATCTATATTAACGTATTCCAATATTTTTTGAATATCAAATATGTCTAGCTAGGGTACGTACTTTAGAGTGAAAATCATTCCAAAGACATACATACATTATAATGTACTGTAGATGTGTGTGACACAGCTAGTTGATCCTTAATTAACAGTATAACGAATTAATAGATTGATAACCATTAATTATTTGCACATAAAGTGTCTTGACTCGAGTGTCCTTTCATGACTTTGTCTAAACTCGAAATAGTACCTATGAGTTTTTCCATTATTCAATCACAAGTAATATCCCACCATGCAAGGCGAGAAAGATAACTTGTCATTGGTACCCCACCATGCAAAACAAGAAAGATAACTTGTCATTGGTCCACAATAAAGATTCTTATGATCTAGACTCTAATTGGCCAGCTAACAGTATTGGTTAATTGCAAACACTTCTGCCTTAATTTATTACATGATTTATATATACATTTCATATGCAAAACAGATTAAGTTTATAATGATAACTAATTAAGTGCTAGTTATCCCATAGCGAATCTCGTTCACTTTTCTTGCAACAAGCTGAGTATCGATATTAATTGACCACCATTTTGTTTGTAAAAGAGTAACTATGTGCTCTAGCTATTATCAGCATAACATCTTCCACTATTCTACCGGACTCACGAAATGCAAATTCTCTCACAGAGCCATGTATTTGTTTTTGAGTGGTGATATGAGTAATGTGAAGTATATATTACTGTAAGGTTTACATCCCTGGTAAGAGATAAACTCGGTCATAAAATGGACAAATTTGTTTTTTGTTTAAAATATTATCTTCTTATACTATGGGTAAATTAAACCCTAAACTCTAAAATTTCTCTTACCGGGACAGTCAACTGAGGACAGCCATGTCACGATGTAAAACCTCAGAGTAAAATGAGGCAGTTCTGAAATCTTTTTTCTTTGTTTTTTCACAATCATATAATATAAAATTTTCTTATATACATATAATTATAAATGGAGACTCGAAATATTCTAAGTACTGATCAAAAGTACATCTGTATATAGTTTCCTAGCTCATATATAGTATTTAACCTGAAATTACACTTAGGTTAATTCATCAAAATCCGAGCTAGCATGCAGGATGGCTGAGTGTATATAGTTGAGTCAAACCCCAGACTTGGCCTGAGTGGGAAGTCATCCTTTAGCTATATATATATATATATGAGTTAACCAGGTACTCAAGTGAAAAACAGAGTCAATCCAGCTGACTCAAGAGTTGAGCACTTGTCGGGTTGGAAATATAAGCTTAGTCAGCATGAAGGGAGGGCATCAATGCAACGTGCATGTAATTAGTAAAAGTAGTAAATAATGTAGGCCTTGTTCCTGATCATAGAAATTTCAGAACAAACTCTAACCTGATCCAACGTTCCTTAACTAATTAATCTTTTTATTAACTCTAGGAGAATCATTCTACGATACTCCAAGAGCAGATCATAAAGCAAACTAATTAAGGACGATCTCAATTCTCAAAGCCCACAGTCCAAATGCATGCATATATGCCCATGACAAGTCTATATTAATAAAACCAGATATTCCGCATATTCATATATATAATAGTCAAACCCCAGTTGGGATCTCCGCCGCGCATTCATTCAATTTGGGTACGAAGATTCCGACGAGAGAAGCAAGAAATGAAGAACAAGCTGAGAATTAAGCGACGTAACCAAGGGGGATCTCGATCGAGAGACCATGCAGGCGGATCCTTCAACGAGACCGACCGCAAGAACGAGGAGGATCAATTCTTCCAGTACCTATACCTCTTGCCCTACCATTCAATAATGCCTTCTCTTTGCCTGGCCTTCATTGACTCACCGCCGGGATACTGGCATCCTTGCTCCTCTTCCTCGGCACCGGGAACTCGCTCATTCCGCCGCAGGCTACACCATTTCGAACCTCAGGTGATCAGTCTCTTCTACCTTTCTACATGTATAGTAATTAATGAGAGAGTGCAATATGAACTATCTCAACCAGTTGATGCACTATAAGTACGTCCTTAAGATTAATTACATACAGATGCGAGTAGAAAAGATCTAATTTATGGAAACATGGTTTCTAATTTGGGCTAGTTATTTTGGATAGAACTTGAAGTTTCATGGAAGTACTTTATAATTAATGTTTCATGTGTTGTTCCTGCGGAATTCAGTTCATTTCAATGGAACTTGTCAGGAATTTTGTAGTAAACATGTTGGAGTTTCATGAATTAATCATGCCTCTGTTTTGCTGGGAAGGAAAAAATAGTTAATGGGTCCACTTCTGGTTTTGTACATTTGCTTGCAGATTTCGTTCAGAAATATCGTATTAGACTGAATTAATACCAATCATGGCTCACAATCCAAGCTTCGATACTAGGGGAAGTAGTACTAGTGCTATTATTCCCAGCTGGAAGGTCTCTCGCTCTTCATCAGATTTAGGAAGTTTCTCCGGTGTTGCTGAAAGAGTAGTATTCAAGCCCTCCAAGAAATCGGCTTCTGATCTCGTACAGGGAGGTATTAAGGACTGGAACTTGTCTCGTTCCTCTTCTGATCGATGGAGGAAAGATCCCGGTGAGGCTCTTCCAGACATACCCGAAAAGAATGTTACTGCAAAACCCAGAAAGCTGAGCAGTACTTCAGCCTCCGATCTGGTTCTCCAATCGTATAATTCTCTGTCAGGGAGGAGGGATATGAAATTAGAGACCATAGAATCATTCCGGTTTCCTCTCGTGGCTATCGAATCAAATGACAGTTTTAATCAGGATACAAAAGATAGCAATTCGATTTCTGGGTCTGTTAGCAAAGATCAGTCTGAATCAAATTACAGGCCCCGCGGGAAGGCCTTGAGTCGATCAACATCAACCGAGAGTGGAAGCAAGAAGATTGCAAATTTAGAGAAGTACCCTCTTCCTCGGTCAGCCGCATCATATTACAGCACGAACTCTTCTCTAATGGAAATTTCTGAAATGTGCGAGAGTATTAGACAGTTGAACGAGTTTCTGCAAGCAAGAAAGTCCGATCTTAAGGCCGGCATTCCTGGAATGTTTTTGCATGCCGTCCTTGGACAAGACGTGGCAGGTACTTGCTACTCCATAACTCATCATATTTGCTCAACTCTGTTGGGTATATGCAAACAAGGTCCATCTTGGCTAGTGTAGAGGGGTTTACAAGCATGGACAACATCTCTATAGATACGAGCTGACATTTGGGGTAGAATCCAAAAATCATTAATGCATACGAGAGACTAGGCGCAAAGCAAACAATATCATTCCAATTTTTTATTAATTCAACTAATTTCAATTAGTTGTTAAATCCAACTTAACAGATATATCATCGATCGTTTCCACTATCATGTATGCTTTCTACTTGAATGAGACACTGAAGAGCAGCGAGTTCTGCACTATGCCCATCCTCAACATGAAAAGGGCTGAGCTGAACATGCATGCAGAACTCCAATGGGTGCTCGATTCAAGTTTCATTGATCAATCTTCCTTGGTATTCATTGATGAGGTACGCTAGCTTCAGCTCTCTGCATTGATCAGTATTCTTCGCAATTTCCATTATATAGTTAATTAAGATTATACCATGCAATTATATCCAGCATGCGTGTACTACTAAGCACAATTCTGCCATCTGATCAATGTTTGGTTGTGGCAGAGCAGATCGATTTATCTTACTATGATCTGTTCGGGAGTCTAAAACTAGTTCTGCTGAACGGCCAAAAGATCCCCACAAAACAGGAGGTACGTAACTTCCACATCTGCGTGCAGTCAAAATCGATTCATTTTAATTAAGTTAATTACTACCTTCCAGTATGGTCTGATCATCAATATAAGTTCGTAAATAAATCTCCCTATCATATATACACAGGCATTAAAGGAGTCCCTGGTTGAAATCTTCAACTGCAAGCAGGTTCCCTTGAGCCGTTCCATGCGATCATATCTGCCCAGTTCCTCTTTGATCATGAGAAAGCATACGAGTGTCTAACATGACTGAGCTTGTTTTGTAGGCTAATTCTAATTTCTATCCATGGGTGGAAACAGTAACTGTGGGAGAGGTATTAATTATTATCAGTTTAGATAAGATTGATGATCAGCCTACTTTTTATGAGCTATGAACAAATACCTTTCAAACTGTGCAGGATTGCTCGTTTTGCACTCTAGTTGCTGAAAAATTTGCAGTGATTTCACCAGAGATTTTAGCTGGCCGAGGCTTCTGCAGGCTCCTGGTACGTAGATGTTTCTTGTCATTTGTTCAGTACCAGAGATTTGGTTTGTAGAACAGCAGCTGTAAAATTGCAATGAATTGAATCTCCGCAGTTTCTACATAATTTTGATTGACCCACTATTAATATATCTGCAGCTAGCAGGTATTCTTCTGGACACAGGAAATCTGACAAATGCTCAATGTACTTCAAGAGACAAGTATATGACGACAGCACTGATCAAAGGAGCAGGTCGTTTTGGGAGCAATGGTCTATATCAGATATGTACGTGCCTTCTTTAATTTTCTCTCTAGCTAGCTTCTGCAGCAAATCTATTCTAACCTTTGGTTGTTAATACATGCATATATATCCTTCGTGGTGATTCGAGTACTGACGCTTTGTTGCAGTGAAATATAAGATGTTTGATGTCTCGGGGCTCAAAGTTAGAGACATCCTGAGGAAGGATTTCAAGAAGTGGACTAGGGTTGCAGGTGTGCTTACAACACTTCCCTAATTAATAATTACTTTCTAATGCTAAAAAATAAGGATAAATGAATTTACTAATTGACTAATTGTTGCAGTGAAATAGAAGCATGTATTCAGATCGATTTTGGCTCGACAACCTAAAAGTATTACAGTTTTATAGAGATTCCCACCATTGGGTTTTTATATAGGGAAATTTATATTTATTAATTAGGTAGCATTTGGCTGGGAAAATTTTGAGATGGGCCCCTTGAAAGAATATGTTTTGGGGCTATTCCAAAGGCTAAAATATCTCCTCTTATATAGCCAAATTTATCTAGTTGAGGTACACTCTTTCATGATCAAAAAAGACCATAGTTAAAACACATACCTCTAGTTTTTTGTGATATATATATATATATATATATATATATATATATGGTTAAAACACGACATGATTTTTGGATTTTATGGATTATTTTACATAATATTACACCACCTTAATTTAGTCATTTTTAAGGATTCTGACAAACTAAAATATTATAGATTTTCGAGACCCAATTCACGTTGGATATTATAGGCAAACCCTAGTAAAAAAACATGACTAACTTTTTAGAGGCTGGCCTCGTTTCAACCTTACAAATCAAATATATATATAACTTTTGATAATATTTCTTACCTTGTAAACTCTAAAAATATTTACGAACTTTTAAATATTCCAGGCAAGCCTGATATAACTGGTACAAGATTGACCGTCTCACACATCGGTATGAGTTCAATTGGGATTTCTGTCGGTGAACTTCTTTCCCACGAGACCTCCGCCATGGAAGAAATCATTTTTTTCCAGCGTAAGTAATTCAATCTTTCTTCTCATCCCATAATTTCTAGATTATTTGACACATCTAATAATCTGATCTTTTTGAACATCCCAATCAATCACGTACGTACTACTATACTAAATAAGTTGAGCCTGTGATAAAACCTTCTCAGATTCAGAGAAGCTTCGGCTGCTCATGGTTGTCTCAGGTTACTATGACGCCCAAAAGATCTTCAAGGTGTGTGCCCATCCAAGCTATATATCTAACCTATTCCCTGGAATTTACAACTTTCAGAGTTATCCACAATTCTCAGTCACTGATCTTTCTCTCTAATTTGCTCCTTGTTTGTCCAGAGGGAGATCCTGGTAGCTGCTGATACCCCTGAGCATATGAGAAATTTTCTGAATTTCATCAATGCAAATGCTTCCCAACTGCCACTCAAAGTTATAAATCAGCCGGCTGGTCAGTTTTATATATACAACTTCTCTTTCCATTTGTAATACTTAGTATCTTTGCATGCATATGCCAAACGACCATAATTAACTAAATGCATGTTTCAGTTCTACTGTTCAAAGACTAACGTCAGTCAATGTTTGCATGCATGGACGTCCTTCAGGTCTCAGAGAAGAACTTAGAGCCTTTGAAATCGACAATAAAGTAACTTCAAGAAAGACAATCGAGCGCCTGCTGGAAGAATATGGAGGCACATCGAGTTCAAGGCGAGGATGATCGATTTTATAATTATAGTATATAACGTATCTTGATCAGATATAGAGAATATATATATTATAGAAATATTGAGTGCTCATTTTGTAATGTTATTTTATATATATATATATATATATATATATATATATCACAAGAAAAATTTAACACAATACTCAGTTGTTTCACCAGTACGTACTAAATGATCCTATTTACACCAGTACTTGGCGACGTTAAAGTTGGTTCTATATCCACTCAAAATTGATTATAATTAATGGATTGTTTTATAAGTAGCGCACATATATAATAGATATTAGTATGCCTCGATCAAAGAGTAATTACATGCATGTCTCTTCATAAGTACAAGTAAATTAAAGATTATGTGTTACGTTAAGAGGAATAAAATCCACCCATTTTGTTAAAAATCAAGAAGAGAGTATATCTTAATGGTGTTATCATCGTTACCACTAATTTTTAATCTATTAAAATAAAGAGTAATACTACTAGCTGCACCTAGGGGCTGTACCCATTAAATGGGTGTTGCGCATAGATGATAGCTAGCATTTTTCTAAAATAAAAGCTTCTCAATATATGTATACACACATTATTGTGAACCAAGTTCTCAAGAGGAATATGAGGTTCCCCTCCCTCTCCCCCAGTAGAGAAGAATCCGAACACGATCCATTATCTATCTGAATTCGTACTTAACCATTACGTACCCTAATTTCAGTCAACCACGTAACAGTTTCATCATCAGCATCTCCTAAGGCTAAGCAAACCCCCCCATATAATATTCTTCAAAGTTTCATCATCAGGAATAATAATAATCTCTCCTCATATGCTTCAAAGTTCAAAAACCCCCACATATATAAGAACAAAAGGGACGGTCCCAAATCCTGATAGAGATCCCATGCACCCGAGTCCCCGTCCATCCACTCTCACTAAACTCATAGCGGCCGTCCTTACCCGGTTTGTAGGGTCCCCCCTCCCTCCGAGCCCCGAGTTCGGTCAAGGTGGGCCACGGTAAGTGCCAAACTCTTGTCCCTGTCTCGCTAAAAACGAACCAAAATAGGCCCACTAAGCCAAAAGCGAATATTCGTAAGTGGAGAAGAGGCGTCGACAATCGAGTCCACCACGTCCACGCACAGTGCGCTGCTTTTCTTCTTCTTCTTTTTTTCTATCCAAACAAAATCTTCCAAAAAGCGACGGATCGGAGATGGTTACTTAGATAGGACAAAGGACAAAGCCTTCAATGGTCTAAAATTGATTAGACGTTACTTAGGGAGGAAGCTAAAAAGGCCAAATGGCCCAACCTAAAGAACTAAAGTGGGTTTTTTTTTTCCCCAAAATTATGCATTAAATTACAGCGTTGCACGGACTTCTTGATTCTCTCCTTTAGATTTTTTTTTTTTTGCAGAGAATATTCTTCCTTCTCCTGAAAATGTAAGGCACTAAGGTAACATTGGCTAAGCTATGTGATGAAGAATTTTCCAAGATATAATAACCCTATCAAAGAGCCGTGGTCCTATTGGAAAAAGTTCCATTTTATAACTTTTCAAAATACTTAAAATATCTTATCTGGAAAAGAGATGTATTTAAAAAGGAAAATGCTGCACCTATTGCATAGTACCAATCTCTAAATACAAGTCAATCTAAACCACATATGCCTAGGGTTTATCCTTTGGAATATAGGATTTTATAAAATAAAAATATTTATTTATATTTTTAAGGGCTTAGATTGTTTTACATGAGATAAGTATTGTGCATGGGTGCAACTAGCATTACTCATTTAAGAAAGAGGTTTATCAAAATATATCTATTATTCAACAAGTCAATCTTCAATAGCCAAAAATATACTCTAAGTGGGGTTAGTGCAAAGAGAAATCGATGTTACAAAGGAATTTAAACTAATTGATTAAGTTCTAAAGTAAAAATTGTGATTTGGTTAATCAAATTTATGGTAATGATAGAATTCAATAAATTCATACTTCCACTTATTTACAAGTGATAGAAAATTCTTCAAGGTGCCAAATTATACTAAAGATGGGACTTTAAAGTATGCTAAATTTAGGGTGCATATGATATAGCAACTAATTAGAATTCCACCAATTTGAACAAAAAAGTGATTTTTTTCTATTAATGACCACCCCTCAGGAGGCTTATTTGTATTGAATGATATTGAAGAGGATAATGCTATGTGTACAGAGCATGTACTCAGCTTTGTATGCATAGCATTACTCTATTGAAAAGAAAAATAATATCAATATTTTTTATTTTAATTTGAGGTTTTACATCGTGACTTGGCTACATAGTTGGTGGGTTTAGGTAAGAGAAAATCTAGGGTTTAAGGTTTACCCATAGAATAGGTAAATAATGTTTTATTAGAAAAATAAAATTTTACAGATTTTTATCTCCTAGTTTATTTCTTACCTAGACTACAATGTCAGGATGTAAAGTCTTGGAAAAAACTGTAGTACTTATATCACTGCTTATTATTTTGTATTATTTTAATGCTATGTGAGGGGAATGTACTCCAGAGCGAGTGCATGCTCTGTACGCATACCATTACTCTATTGAAAAACAAGTTTGATTCTTTGATGAGTAATGCTATGTGTACTCATGGGGTACTTCCACACGTTGAAAAAATGACTGGCATTTGGTATGGTGGGCCCCATGCTCCATATCAGAATGTACCCCAAAAAGTATTTCATTGGCAGTACAGGAATAGCATTTTCCTTCTTTGATCGGATTACTAACGAGTTGTGGGTCGGCGAGTCACTGAGTTCCCTTTGCTATAGAATCGGCCGACCGGAAAGACCACCGAACCGAGTGCGGTAACTGCCGAGTTCCGAGCTCCACGTCAGCAGCGGCCACGCCGAACGTGTGCTCCGTTTGGTTGTTTTGCCACCGGCAACGGGAACCCCACCCCAAAAAAGTCCAGGTGGTCCCCACACCCGATTCTCTCTTCCGCACTGCCGACTCCGAGCCTCGCCGTGGCGCGTGGCCATGGAGCCCACGCCCAAGAGGGACACATGCGGTATAAATACGCTTCGCTCCCCTCCTTTCGGACTGCATGCAGGCATGGCAAGGCAAGGCGCGGGCTCTTCTCGAAGTCTGGAATCGAGCCCCCTCGAGATTGGATGCGGAGATTGGAGGAGTACTGAGGTCGAGTCCGAGATTATTCACTACTGAAATGCGGAGGAAATCTGGATAAAATTCGCCGAAGTTGACTTCTTTGATCATTATCATCGGTTTCTCTGAGACGATTTTGCGTTTATTTTTATAGACTTCTCCACAGTGAGATCCGGAGTGGAAGAAGAGAACTCGTTTGGTGGATTGTATTTCGGTGGTCGGATGATGTGCAGCGCGTGAATATTTGCTAACAGCTGGTTATCAAGAGGTGATTTTTAATTCGGTTCTCTTTACGTAGGACTTTTGCAATCAGTCTGCTAATTAGTTTTCCTCCTTTTGTGGATTTAAATCATTTGTCAGATGGTTTTGAAAGGCTCCTATTGTTTTACCTGATATGCTTTTTCTTTCTTTTTTGTTTTTACTTCTTCTTTCATGCGTTTATGTAATCGTTCTGATTAACTAAGTTTGTTTGACTGAGATTTCTGTTCAGAGATAAGACTATGTCCCTGTTCTCAGTTGGTTCTATCTCTTATCATTTCGTAGAATTTTCAGATAATATTTGATTTAAGCGGCGAATAGGTGAGGGAAATGGAAATGTTTTTTTTCTTTCGTTTATAATGGCTTGTTTGATAACGGTGAGCTTTTCTTCTTTTAATTTTTATTTAATTTTGGTCCGTAGAGGAGTTCAAATTAAACCGAAAGTGATGCGATGGCTGTTACTGAGGCAACGGAAGGACAGTTTATAGTAAGCAATGGAAGTCAGGGCCTCTCGAATGTACCTCTTATGGATTCTGTTGATAATGATCAAATCATCGTCCCTGAAGTGAGTATTCCGTGCATCATTTTAATTTCTAACTACTATTGAAGTGATAAAAAGTATGAACTTGATTGTCTGCTTCATTTAAAATTGCCTTTACATAGGTATAAATTCCAACTAACAGTGCCTAATAGAACATAATTGCTTTGTTCGGGAGTGTTTTGATGAGAGAATAAGTGGCTTGCTTCCTTAGTAGTGCCTCGGTAAGGGCACGTATTATGAATATCTTTTCTGAAGTCCTGCTTTTACTTCACGATCCTTCCTGCAGTTAGTCTGGGACTGGAAGAGTTACAGAATTTGAATCTTTAGAACAGACGGAAGGCTGGATTTTTGCTTTCTTTATTCTTTTTAAAAGCTGATGTTTATTTTTTGGTTACAAAACAGGCTATAACTTTGCTGCTAGATAGATATTGTCTTACCGATAAATTACTTGTGTCATCTTCATATTTTGCCAAATATTCTTCTTTTCAGGTGTTGCTGTTATAGATAAAGCATTTACATGTGTAAAAACTAAGAAATTGCCTGGAAAACACTATTACAATCTTCATAATGTTAGTTTTTAGCACTATTAACTATTTAAAACAATTTAAATGGACTTTTTTGTCACTTCTGCAGACAAAGAGCTGGAAAAACTTCTTCGCATATTTGGGCCCAGGATTTCTTGTGTCTATTGCTTATATTGATCCAGGAAATTGTAAGAGTTACTGAATTTTTTTTCTGATTTGCTCAGTATTTCTTTTGCATGTAACTTTATATTCATGTAATGCTCTGTACTTTCCAGTTGAGACTGATTTACAGGCTGGAGCTCAATTCAAGTATGAGGTGTGTGATTTGCCTCTTTGTTTGATTTTTCTTGGTTACTTCGTAATGGTAAGCATTTTATCTTACATTCAGAGTTCTAAGAAAAGCATTTTCCTTTGCTTCAGTTGTTGTGGATCATACTTGTTGCTTCATGTGCTGCTCTTGTCATTCAGTCACTTGCTGCCAACCTAGGGGTCGTGACAGGTGTGTAATTTCATCCCGGAGAAGTACATGTACAACCAATGGAAGGAATAGATGACCGTGTCTTATTGCTCTTTGCAGGGAAGCATTTATCAGAGCATTGTAGAGCAGAATATCCAAAGGTGCCAAACTTCATACTGTGGGTGATTGCTGAAATTGCTATAGTTGCCTGTGACATTCCTGAAGGTACTGGTTCTTCCTGCTAGTCTTTCTTAAGTTCACATAAACCACCGGTGACTTATCATTCCAAGGAGCTGCTGAGCATTATTCTTCTATGAGAATTCACCGTTTCTGTCTACCCAGAAGCAATGACTGTTTAACTCTAATCCTAATAGGTCACATTCAGTGGGTTTATATGAACTCTCATATTTCGAGATGTGACATATCATGATTTATTCATACCAAAATTTTCTGATGACTTGTTTATCTGCGGAGACTAATTGAATTTGGAAAACACCTTGACTTTCTCAACCTTAATTCATCTTTGTGTAACTAATAACTTTTTCAGGTTTGAGAAATATGCATGATGTCTCAATAGAATTTTTTTTTGTTAACAAGATGTGATATGCCACTCTCTCTTAAATTCACTGGTCCTTTGAGATGGCATCCTCAAAATGTTTTCAAGAATTGTTTTCTGAATGACAGTCTTTCAATTGGTTGATCAGTATGTTTATTGAAGCTGATCACCTGAAGAAGCGATCAGCCTGTTGATGTGAGGAAAACTGTTGAACTCCTTTTACCCTCTAGTTGAACTTTGTCCTAAAATAGTTTACATTCACATTGAATGTTTTATTTTCTCTTTATAGTGATTGGGACAGCATTTGCATTGAATATGCTTTTTAGCATCCCTGTTTGGTGTGGAGTACTTCTCACGGGGCTTAGTACTCTGATGTTTCTAGCATTGCAGCGATATGGGGTATGCAATATATAATTGCAGATCAGAAACCTTGCTAGTCATTTATAAAATCTACTTTACTTTTTATATTTTAATAAAGTACAAAATATTTTTAGCACTCAGTTTTTCACTATCAATAAACTTTTCAGGTTCGGAAACTGGAGTTGTTTATTGCCCTACTTGTATTTACAATGGCTGGCTGCTTCTTAGCGGAACTAGGTTATGCAAAACCCAGTTCATCAGAAGTTCTGAGGGGACTTTTTGCCCCCCAACTCAAAGGAAATGGAGCAACTGGTCTTGCAATCTCACTTCTTGGCGCCATGGTTATGCCGTGAGATTCTTATACCTTCCTCACTTCATCAACTTCTATTGCATCCATGTAAGCAGCAGTTTGATCAAATAATTTGTATTATTAACTTTTTTGTTTGCTGCAGGCACAATCTCTTCCTTCATTCAGCTCTTGTGCTTTCCAGGAAAATACCTCGATCAATCCCTGGAATTAAAGTAAAACATAACTTTCTTGTACCTTCCAATGAATTGCATTGTTTTGGATGGTGTTACTAATGCAGGGCCTTTGCCTTAAAAGCCTCATTGGTGTCTATAGTGATAGTATCAATCCCAAAAAGGGTGGTTTTGTTGTTTTAGAGGCATTTGAATCTTTAACACGAAAATGGGGTTTATAGCTCAAAAAATTATTGTATATATTCAGTTCAGTCACGGTTGTGGTTGATTTCTTCCTCCATTTTTTGTAATCGAAGCATGTCATATTGGTCTTGTACTCCTTTCTAATCTTGAGTGTTATTCTATGATTTAGGAGGCATGCAGGTATTATACCATAGAGAGTGCTTTTGCCCTTACAGTGGCGTTTCTCATCAACGTGTCAGTTATTTCTGTAAGTGGTGCTATCTGTGACTCTTCGAATTTGAACCCTGAGGATAAGAGGAGCTGCAACGACCTAGATTTGAACAAAGCATCATTTTTGCTCCAGGTATCCCTCCCTCCACCACTTCTTCTTTTTGTTCTGTGACAGATATTAACATTATAAATACTTTTTCTGTAGAATGTTTTAGGCAATTGGAGCTCAAAGCTTTTTGGAATTGCCCTCTTGGCATCTGGTCAAAGTTCTACAATAACAGGAACCTATGCCGGACAATATGTTATGCAGGTGCTCTTTACTATGTATAATACTGCAGCATTAGAATACCTTCTCGTACTTTTCATATCTGTGGTTCATCACTTGGCTTTCATTTTTATGACT
The DNA here is from genome assembly GCA_022405105.1 of Aristolochia contorta. Lineage (NCBI taxonomy): Eukaryota > Viridiplantae > Streptophyta > Magnoliopsida > Piperales > Aristolochiaceae > Aristolochia > Aristolochia contorta. The sequence continues at coordinate 17,409,053 of CM039670.1, read as the reverse complement.
CCATATCCTTGCATTGGGCAATATTCTTAACATGCGTTTCTTTTTTTGCTTGTAGGGTTTTTTGGATTTACGTCTAAGGCCTTGGTTACGAAATCTTTTGACTCGTTCCTTGGCAATAATTCCAAGTTTGATTGTTGCATTGATTGGTGGTTCTTCTGGAGCTGGGAAGTTGATTATTATTGCCTCGGTACTTCGATGCTTGATTCTTCATTTTTTTTTTCATACTTGTATGATACTATGGGGGCTATGAATTAAACCTTGGGGCAGTACATCTTAAAGGTTATTTAAGAGAAGAAAATGCACCATCATTTGAAGGCACTTATTGATATTTTTTTGCAGATGATTTTATCATTTGAACTGCCATTCGCCCTCATTCCACTCCTGAAGTTCACCAGCAGCAAGACTAAAATGGGCCCCTATGTTAACTCTAAAATGGTGGGATTTCTGGATAACTTTCTTGTACTCTTGTTTTGTAAGCAGCACATACCTGATATCTCGAACTCAAGTTCTACCTGCTGTGGCTCAATTTTAACAGGTCTCGGCTCTGACATGGGTGATAGGATCGTTAATCATGGGTATCAATATCTATTTCATTGTGACCAAATTCATCAGCCTCATCTTACATAGTGGAATTCGGACAGTGAGTGCAGTTTTTGCGGGGTTTTTCGGTTTCTCAGGTCTGTTGGTTTATATGGCTGGGATATTTTACTTGATTGTTCGTAAAAATAAACAAATTACTCCCTTATTGGCCTTGGAGCAAGCGGAGATCGAACAAGCATGTAATAACTCTGGCGACCAAAGGGCCCTTCACCGTAGAGAGGACATTGCAAGCATGCAACTGCCACCGACAAGACATGCTACAGATTTAGAGTGATTACTTATAAGAGTCTCAGCTTTACGTACACATAGGAGGTATATTATAGCCATATAAGTTTTATGGATGGGTCTTCTTAGCAATCTTAGCAACTCCCAATTTCCAACTCACGTAGCTTTGTCGGCCAGCTTTCGAAAGTTTTGTCCACTTCGATTTTGTTGACTTCAACATTTAGAGAAAGCATTGGCTCTTTATGCACGCCTAATCTGCACCCTTTTCGACTTATGTGGCTATCTTACCTAACCAGGTCACGTCCTGTTGGATTTAGCATTTACGAGCTGCGTGAGTAAGACAAATTTAAGTGATGGGCATCCATACTGCTCTTTATGCACGCCTAATTTACACCGACCATTGAAAAGTCAGTATCATGGTCTGGCGGCTGGAAGGTGATTTTAAATAAAACCACAAAGAAGAAAGACAACAAGGCTTCAAAGTAACTCGTGGAGATCGACTGATATCTTCTGCATTTTTATAGTGGAACAAAACAAAACAAGGCAGTAAAGATCTAACGCCAGACGACGAAAGACTTAGATCGCCATTGCAGACTGCTGTACGAGCTATTGCTATTGCAGAGACTGACATGGTCCCCCGCTCCGTTATCCTGCTGCGTGCCTGCTCTTGCCTGTTCCCTCTTATTTTAACGCACTGTAGCATCTCTCATGGATTAGCATATGAAACAACAGTACCATGGCACACGGAGTAACTTCCTGGGGATGAGATATGGAGAATCAAAATGGTAATACAGATGAATATAAACATCAGCTGATAAAAAAAAATTGTTCCAAGATCTAAGATAGTGTTAACTAATGCCTAATACGCCTTAACTCTTACCTAAAATGAAAAAAAAAACCAGATTTTGGAAATTGGAACTATTATCAAGTTCATTTCCTTATTCTTTAAAGAAGGGGAGGAATAAAACAATGATAAAGATGGTGTTTACTGGCTGCAACAAAATTAGACACCACCCATAACAATAGAATCTCGTGACTGACAGGTATAAGCCTCCGGTTCTTCGCCAACCATAAAATTAATGAGCTGAATCCTACTCAACTTGGTAGATGAGAATTACAGAAAGCTTTACATTGTATATTTGTTAGAATTGCTCTAGGGTGGAATGTTCAGGAGTCCTAGTAAAAAAGTGTAATTAAAGATTTGATTAGGAAAAATCGAGCCCACTTGATTCTTCTCCAAGAAACTAAAATGGAACAGATGACCGATTGCATTGTTAGAGATTTTGTTCCTTTCCAAATTCCTCAGCGGTATGCAAAAGAGGCCAGTGGAATAACAGGGGGCATCCTATGCATTTGGGACCCATGTAATATTGCAATAAAAAGCACAATTGTAGGTCAATATTTTTTAATCCTTGAGTTAACTGATCTCACCAGCAATAAAGATTGGTTCATTGGGGCTATATATGGGCCTACAAGGTATAGACATAGAAGCATTTTCTGGGATGAGTTGATGAATGCAATAAATCAAAGACCAGGTGCATGGTTAATTGGAGGGGACTTTAATGCCACGATGTCCAGAAATGAGAAATCACCTCCTACCTCTTCTTTCACTGCAACTATGAGAGGATTTGTTGATTTCATGGAGGCTGCTGAATTAGTTGACCTCCCTATGTCAGGGAAGTCTTTCACTTGGAGCAATGGAAGGAGGCCACTTACTATGTCAAGATTGGACAGATTTTTGTGCAATGCTGAATGACTAGAAATCTACCCTCGGACTACATGTAGAGTGTTGGGAAGACAATATTTGATCATTGGCCAATTTTGCTAGATACATGCTTTGCAAATTGGGGAAGCACACCATTTAGATTTGAAAATCATTGGCTTGAGGATGAAAACTTTCTTAACCAGGTAGAAGGATGGTGGCAAAACACCGCAAATGATGAACCTCTAGGGGGTAGGCTCTGCAGGAAGCTGAAAAACCTGAAAGGAAAATTATTGACATGGTCAAAGGCACAAAAGGCTGCTCAGTTGGCACGTAAGGATGACCTAACAAAGTTGATAAATGAGCTGGACAATGTTGAGGAGACAAGGGCCTTAAATGACAATGAGGTAACCGAGAGATTGGCAGTTGTGGTGGAACTCAATAATAATATCAAACGGGACAACATTCTATGGAAACAAAGAGCTAGACACAAGTGGATGAAAGAGGGTGATGGGAACACAAAATTCTTTCATGCTATTGCCTTGGGAAGAAGAAGAACGAACATGATTAGCTCTTTGGTTGTTAATGGCATGAAAATTATAGATAAATCAGAAATAATAAGTAGCATAGTGGGGCATTTGAGGCACTCTTCACAGAAGACATCCCTTCTAGACCAAAGCTCTTGGGTAACATTTGCCCTTTGCTTACCCCCGACCAAGCTGATGCTCTTGAAATGCCTTTCACATGTGAGGAAATTGATGCGGCGGGACAGCTCATGCCAAAAAATAAAGCCCCTGGCCCCGATGGTTTTAATGGTGAGTTCTTTAACTCCTGCTTGTCTATTATTAAAGATGATGTGATTGAGTTATTGCAGTACTTCTATCAATATGGGTTAACTAGTAAAGCATTGGGAGCTACCTTTATTGCACTTGTGCCTAAGAAGAAATGTGCTGAATTTGTCACGGACTTCCGACCTATCAGTTTGGCCAGCAGTACTTACAAAGTGATTGCCCGTCTACTCGCTAGTCACCTACAGAAAATTTTGGGACAGATAATCAGCCATGAACAACATGCTTTTATAAAGGGCAGAAATATTCTTGATGCAGCACTATGCACCCAAGAAATCATCCATCATTGCAAGCTAAGTAATGAATCCACAATTGTGTTGAAGCTTGATCTAGAGAAGGCCTTCGATAGAGTATCCTGGCAATACCTCCAAACCATGATGCAACAGCTTGGGTTCGGTAGAAGATGGTTAAAATGGATTATGTCATGTGTATCTTCAGCTAGATACTCCATCCTCATAAATGGAGACACTCATGGTTTTATTCAACCAACTAGGGCACTAAGGCAGGGTGACCCTCTCTCTCCTATGCTCTTCAACATTGCTGTGGAGGGCTTGAAGTATCTATTCAGGTTAGTGATTGATGAGGGGTGGCTCTAAGTACACAACTTCTCCAGTTCGCGGATGACACCATCATATTCTGCAAGGGTACCATTGAGCAGCTGAGAATAGTAAAATTCTTCCTATTATTATTTGAGATTACCTCATGCCCGAAAATAAATTGGATAAAATCGTCCATCCTTGGCTTTAATGTTGAGGGCAACTTACTCCAAGAGATGGTAGTTATGCTTGGGTGTTGAATTGACTCCCTCCCCACCACATATCTCGGACTTCCTCTCTTCATTTGGCAGGACCTCAGCTCAACTTTGGGATCCGGTTATAGAGAAGCTAAATAAGAGATTAAACACTTGGCAGAGGAGGTTCTTATCAAAAGCTGGTAGATTTACGTTAATCAAGTCTTGTCTCATTGGCATCCCAACATATTTCCTCTCCTTTCTCCATTGTTCCTTATCTGTTGCAAACGCTATTGAAAGGATTATGAGAAATTTCTTGTGGTCTGGCACAACTGACAAATAAAAAATACATCTATTGAATAGGAGGAGATTTGCAAGACAAAGGAGGAGGGCGGTTTGGGAATACGGAGAATTAAACAGATAAATTTTGCTATGCTGGTGAAATGGATTTAGAAACTGAACACGAATAGAGGTGCTACATGGAAAAGAATGGTTACTAGAAGGCTTGACAACAGGCCAAGGAATTGGTGGCTCCAAAATGTGAGAACTAGAACTCTCCTGTTTGGAAAAAGATCAGCAACCTTTTTCCTTTTTTTAATCAAAGGGTAATCCTCCATCCGGGGAAAGAGAACAATATTAGATTCTGGATTGATGTGTGGCTTGAAGATGTTCCCTTAGCTGAGATGTTTCTTAGGCTATACTTGGTTGCTCAAGATCAATCATGCTTCATTTCTGACCTAACACCAAATGGGCAACTTAAAAACATCAATTGGGAATCCTGTTTCAGACGGAGCCTGACTAATGCTGAAGCAATTGAAAAATCAGCTCTCCTTGATAAGTTGAATGCAATATATCTAGACAGAAGTCAAGAAGATAGAATTTTATGGAAGCCAAATTCGAAGGGCTGCTACACTACAAATTCGGGGTATAAATCACTCACCAACAGTGGCATAAATAAGCACAGGGCTGGTACTGCATGGTCACTTTTCTTCCCAAGGAAAATGGCTTTTTTCTCATGGTGCTGCTTGAGAGGAAGGATTCCCACGAGGGATATACTCCAGAGAAGAGGAATTTCGATAATATCAGATTTTTGTCCTTTATGGGAGATCGCAACTGAGTCCATTGATCACCTAACTATCCAATGTAATTATAGTAAAAAAATCTGGGATTACTTCCTAGGAATGTTTGGGGTGACCTATGTTCTCCCTCGTGACATTGCTGGACTACTCCCTATGGCTAGTTATTTTGGATATGGGCTTAAGGGCAAGATAATGTTCATGTGTTGTAGTGGTTATATTCCATGGATGATTTGGAGAGAGAAAAAGAAAAAATCTTTCATGGTGCTGCAATACAATGGGAAAAACTTTGCCACCAAATACTTCATCAGGTGATTGGATGGTTAAAAACTCAGAGCCTATTTCACGGCATTGATTCCGGATTATTATGGAAATCCATGGAGGCATAAGTTTATATTTAATGAGATAAGTGCCTTACCTCTAGACACCTTTATTGTAAGCTGGAACCATGTACTTAGAAGTGCTAATGGTAGGGCTGATGAATTGGCAAAAAAAGGAGTCAATGAGCAACACCGTTGTTTGGACACCTTAGCCGACTTTGTAACATCAAATTGTAATTCCTCTATTCCATGAAATAAAACACAACTTCTCAAAAAAAAAAAAAGGAAATTACAGATATTAGTACAAAAGATTCTCCAAGCTAAACACCGCAAAACTAGAAACTTGCAGGGGCATCTTGTATCAGCTGTAACTGGGATGGGCTTGAAATCAACAGCAAAATCGTCATAAGCAAAAAAACAATGCACTTCTGACAAGGGAAATGCATCTTCAATTCTCTGAAAAAATGGGAAATCTGTCCGTTAGCCAAGTCAAAGGCTCCCTGTGCTAGGCCATAATTACAAGCCATTAACTAACCGCAATCACTGTTGTTGTTCATAAATCTGCATGTAAGCTTCAGATAGAGCAACCATTTGAGGAAGAGTTTCTGCAACATGCAGGTCCTGCATTTCGTACCTGCAAAATATTCACAGATATTAAGTTATACAGATTTTAGCAGCTAATATAGATCAACATTTTGCAAGTAGCCAAAAACTTTTGTTCAGTACCATAGCTCCTCTGATTTTCTCTGGATAAAGACCTTGTAAAATCCTTCACCAGGCTTGCCATCGTGAACAATATTAGCAATTAGATCATATTTTGATCTGAGCTTCTCGTTTTCCTTAGGACTTGGTAACGGAATATAATCCTTCAGTTCCAGATTCTTCACCGGAAAGTTCACTAATCACAGTAAACACCAGCAACATAAACACAAGGTAAACTGTAAGGTCATCACAGCAGTTTATAAGGAATCTACCTTCTATTAATTTCCAAGTTTGTTCTTATAACAAAATAAAGAATCTTTTGAGGTTCTGAAATAGGTTGTGGCAATAAAATATGGCTCAATCAATCCATAAGCATCTAAACTTACCCAGAGTGGGATTTTTCTCTATAAAGAAATTGTTTTTTGTAAACCGCCGCATGTGAAGAATTAGATACTGTGGGAGCTTTGTTACGCGGTATCTCATTCTCGCTACACAAGGACGTACAACTTCGGTGACTGATTCTTCATCGAATTTCTTCAGAATATTGAAGAGTGGAACCTAAAAGAATAAAACAATGCAACTATCAGATCAATAAGTTGATGCAATACAATGTCAAAAAGGACATAGTTTTGGCAACTAGATAGCACAAGGAAAATAAATTTTGCAGGTTACAAAATGAGTAGAAAGATCATAATATTTTGCTCTGCTTTTTGTCAGCCAAGAATACCTGAGGTATAATATTCTTCTCCATGACATCCTTGAAAAGGGGAGGTGGAGGTAAATCAAGTCCAAGCATTAAGAATGGCATTCGGGATGTTTCTGTGACCACGGTTGGACGCTCTGTCCCATCTTCAGTTATGCTTTCATTATTAATCTGCTCATCCTCCCTCTCAGTAGATGCCTTTACTTGTATATCTTTAACTACTTCTAGCTCTCCCTTCAAAAATAACCCAATGTTACACAATGTAAATCAAAGAAATATGCCCCCTACAGCTGCTACACGTATATAGTTTCTAGGAAACAATAATCACCTGAAAGCATTTGTAGATAATGCTACTAGAACTTTTCTTTGATCCCTTGAGATCTGCATGAAGAGTATTAAGCAGCCAAGACATAAATTCAACTGGGTCTGACTGAGCACCTATTCGGAACCTTTTTTTGCTCGCTTTCATAACCGCCTGCAGAAATTCATGAGGACTAACCTGCAAACAAATTTGAAAAAATCTCATAAGAAGAAGAGATCATGTGTGACATGTCCTCTCTCATATAAAAGGGAAATAATTAAAGAGCTAGAATACAAACTAACACCACCTGTCCCTTAAAATTCCTTGCATGCCAAATTTTTCGAGTAAGCTCTCCAAATCGATGAACAAGAGGAGACTTGAAGTTCTGATAATTTTCAGGTATAAGGAAGAAATTCCTCAAGGGTGTAACCCGCATTAAAGATTGAATAGTAACATTCACAAAATCCGTCTCCTTAATGTTATTGAGGCCAACCTGGATGCAAAATTCAATTACCATAAGCAGTTCCTCGCACACATAATCAATCGAAGGAGAAAGGAATTGATAATACAAGCGGTCGTAAAAAACGATAAACAACATCATGTAAAAGAGATCATACAAATAACTATTTTGTTTCAACAAAGAGAGAAAAAAAATTCACACTGAGGACACTCAAACACAAGACCTAAAAAATAGCCCAATCCAAAAAAATAGCCCAATCAAAAAAAATAGCCCCCACGTGACTAATGAAAAAGGCCCAATACAAAAATAGCAATAATTACCAAATAGCTGCATGACCATTCAAATCAAAAGAGAAATAAATCTATTCACTTAATGCCTATGAATGTATGCCTTGGGCCAAGTGTCAGCATCAATGTGACTTACGCTATTGACTTAGGGGTCACTGGAAGGGTTTATAGTCTGCTCAAAAATCAAAAAAAAAAAAAGAAGAAAAGAAAAGAACGAAAGAGAGAAGCTGAGGAACCAGACGTGATGACACTGTTAGACATTGCAACCACAGCCTTGTTACAAGGAGGACCCATTTAATGCCAATCACAAAACAAACTCGAACAAACCTCCCATAGGTTGCTGAAGAATCACCAGCTTTACCTAATTGAGGAATGCCATGATGAATTGTTCCTTGTTTTATACAAAAAGGCAAATCAGCCCACTTAACAATAAATCAATTATACTATTCACAGAAAACTTTCTCAAAAATGCATTTCTACACCTTTTACGATGGATGAGATTCACAAGCATGTTACATACCATTCCAGGGAGATAATCAGAACCATCAAGTGCCCTTGACCACTGCTTAATTTTATCAAGCTGTTCCACTTGTTCCCGAGTGAATCTGCACGAGTACAGCAGATGATGCATAAGTGTACCAAGTGAAGTAACCACAGTATAACTACAGAGGCTTTAACAAAAAAAAAATAAAGAAAAAATTAAAGAATGAATAAATAAATCATCCATCCCAAGCTTTCTTTTGGGGACTCTTCAAACATAAGATCATAAAACGATCAAACAAAGATGATAAAAACGAGCCACTATAATCAAATGTTCAGACTTGTATATAGATAAATAAGCATCGGTGGCTAATGTCATGACAAGAGGTGGAAGTAGCAGAAATTTGGGACTGCATAGAAATCTCAAAAAGAGGGTAGGTGACTGATGTTGCAGCTCTCACTCTATTGCTGGATGGTCACTATAAATCAGATCAACAAAAGAATGAGATAATGAGGACCCCTGAGCTTCTTGAAATTTTTTTGTGGCATCATGCGACAAGGTAATCCAGCCCCTTTCCTCAGAGCCTATACTGAGAGGGGTTTCCTTGTCATAGAATCTCATTGGACTCTGCAAAGCCAAGCATTGACTGCTGCCCTAGGGAAAGATACTTACACGTGATGAGTTGGCTCAAAGAGGTCAGATGATAGTTAATTATCTGTGCAAGCTTTGCCATGAGGAAGAAGAAAGCTCAATCACTTGCTTATGCACTTTAGAATTAGTAATGAAATCTGGGCAGGGTTTTTGAGGAAATTTTGATTAATTATGGATGCCAAGGAATTTATATTATTAAATAATGTGTTCAAATTCTAGTTGCAAACAACTCATTCTCTCTTACTTTTGAGGGTTATAGTTTTAGAAGTTTGGTAACAAAACATACCAAAAAAAAAAACAATGCGTAGATAAATGTAAGTGCAAAACGTATACAATTTAAACGTGCAAATACAATATTTTTTCCAATATAGCACAGATGAAGGTTATACAGGTCCACCTTTTCATTTATATAAGTAAACCAACTGAGCCAGGATAGGTGGCATGATGGATCAATAGCTCAGTCAACTTTAAAACCACTGGCTTAAAGGATCAAGATGGCTCACTGGCTAATCTGCACTAAATTTACTTCCAAATGAATAAATTGACATGGATTCTCAGACATAAAGTAGAATCAGAATAAATAAGCGAATATAGACATAGGAGAGGTACAAACCTCGGGTTCAAAACATGTCGAATGTCATCAAGTGATGGATCATTAATTTCATATCCGTCTGGCAGACAATAAACCTTCTCCGTTTGAAGATTGATGTAGACATGGTGCCCAGCTTCAAGACTGTGTGTATATGCATGAGACTTGCGGCCTCTCCCTTGAAAGTATTTACCACAGACTAAGCATGCATAAACATTTAAATTTGACAGAGACACTGAGCAAAACTTCTCAAAATCAAAGTCAAGAACCTGCTTAGAGCAAATGAAATGTCCAAACTACTTATTAGAACGAGTATTCAAGTAAAGGTGTAATTATAGAATGATATAAATAAAGCCTAGAGAGTCAATCATCTGCAATATTTCTTGTACATAACTAGTTTCCTAATAAATCAGCACCATACTTTTACTCATCCCTACCATTTGATTTGGCCACTTAGATCAAAGTCCTTTATCATAATATTTGTCAACTTTTCTTGCTTCTCTTCCTATGTTTATTGTCCTTTTATCCTATTACTCTTTACCTTTCTCTCACCTCCTTTTTTCATTTGGTTCAACCTCAAATCTTCTCACGCTACAATTAAACACAGTATAACAGCAAATTTTAGACCTCCAAAACAATTGTAGAAACAAAGAAGAGTTATGCTTTTCAGGCATAGGAAAGTTCAACCATGGCACACTGTTTCTATCTCAGAATAGATATCCGATTCCCTGGCAACCTTCATCCTCAAAATACAAAGAACAAGCAAAATTATTTTTCATACATAGGTATAACTGCCGTTCTAAAAAATTAAAAATTCTTTCAAGAGTTTCAAGCTTAGTTGTCCTAAATGAGTTATTCAACAACAACACAGTGTTAATTATTGTGATCAATGATTCTGTGTACAAATAAATTTCATTTTTCACCTTCACAGGAGAATTTTTCTCAAGTTTTGAACAGGTTTGGGACGTTTTTCTTTCCCTGTTCCAAAATAGACATTATAAAGAGTAGAAAATCAATGATCAACTTCTCATTAATTTTCTCCGGAATTTACTCTCTTTGGGAAAATTTATCCTTCACACTTTTATAAAACTGAATTTTAAAATGTGCCATTAATAACTCTGCTGTCTTCCACAATCAACTTTTTTCTATTAATTGTTTAAAACTACAGGAGCAACCAGATGCACATTTTTCTTTTCTTCTGCGCTTTCTTTATGGATATTCATTGGGAAGCAACTCATTGCTAAAATCCTAAGCTGGATGTATAAAAAAACAGTGATTCTCATAAATCATTTAGTCCTCTTTCTCGATCGCCAGGGGGGTTTGGTTGAAACTATACTATCACCACATCATATGACAGACTTAAAGTACAAAAAAAAAAAAAGATCCCACTCACCTGGCGATTCACAGTATCCAAGTACGGACAATCTCTACGGACCTCAACGTGCTGCTGCCTCCTCGTGAAATCAGATGCATAACTATCACTCTCATAATCCAAATTATCTCTTTCATATTCTTTAGTACCATTTACATCTCTGTTCTCTTCTTCTTCTTCCTCCTCTTCATCATCATCACCATAAGCAAGTGGGAGAATACCATTACCAGTAGAACTAGGTGGAGAAGATGACTGACTCAGCTTTTGATGCTTATTCTCAGGTAATAGCTCATTCTCCTCTTCTCTTTTTGTTTTCATTCTCTCAGAATGAAAAAAAACACACTAAATACTCCAAGCGCTGCTGCCTACACGATCAATCAGACTATATCAATCATAAGGGCCGAGACATTAGCAAGTGTCGGGGATTCGGGAAGGTAAAGCTGTAAAGGTATTAGGGTAGAGGATATCTGAATATTACTATTAGGGGCATGATTTTTACAATAATATATATAGGATTAGGGGTGTTTCTGTAAAATAAAAAGTATTTCAAATTAAAAATATTTTATATAACTAAATTTATTATAATTTATTGAATAATGATATGCATACAATACTGTTTGCATACATTTTGGGTAGACTTTCATTGTAGAAGTGGGGTGTTAAAATATTTTTCTTAGGGATCCCACTTTTCCCTGTGAGGGGGTGTACCCAAAATGTACCAAATTAGTAATGTACATGTAGTATTATTCTAATTTATTCAACAATGCAATGCCAAATAAGAGGTAAATATCTTCCTAAAAAAATTATACATAAAAATTAAATTTCCTGGTCTCCAAAAATGCAAACAAGGATAACTAAAGTTAATCTATAAGATTATATTAATTAAAACTAAAATTTTAGAATCTACATAGCATTATTAATATACATTAGGCATGTTAGTTGTAAAATGACTTTGTACTTAAATAGAATAAATAATTTAAATATAATTTATTTTATTATTTCTAAAATAGTAAGACTTTTTTTTTTATCATTATATCAATAAATATAACAAGATAATAAAAAAAACAACTTAAATTTTATTTTTATCATTGTACTATTACATAATTATGATGTATGATCTATGAGATTCTAAATTAATAGAGCAATGCCTCTACTAATTAAAAAATGTGAAATTATTTAAATTTCAATTTAAAATTTTCAACTCGTTTACTATTTTTTACTATAGGTAAGAAAAAATAATTTGAAATGATTTTAGGGCCATGCATATGAAAAATTGCAAATTTACAATTAGAATATGTGGGTAGATAAATTTATAATATTACCCTTATTTAAACAGTAATCGGGTAAAACATGTTCTGAAGAGCTGGCACAACTCTGCTTTGAGAAACTAGTTGCTCACTTTTACGGGCCATATAAGATTCTTCAAAGAGTTGGTAGGTTGCTTACAAATTGAAGTTACCCTCTACAATTGTCATCCATCTGGTTTTTCATGAGTGTACCATTCTTCTTCGAAGTTGTTGCCTCAACGATTGTCATCCATCTGGTTTTTCATGAGTGTACCATTCTTCTTCGAAGTTGTTGCCTCAGTTTACTACCGACATGGAATTAATTGTTGAACCAGAAGAACTCTTGAATGTTCGACCTATGCCACAAGGTGCTGTAAAGGGAGCTGAAAGTGTTGCTCAAATGGAAAGGGTGTTGGACCTAGTGGGTAAGAAAACACCTGATAAAAAACAATCAGAAAATTGACACCACTTTTATTCAACTATAAGAGCAACTTAAACCACCTAACCAGAATTCTTGTAAAGTAGTTTTGCTAAACAAGGGTTACTAACACATATAACTACACAATTGAAATTAATCAACAACTCAAGTAATAATTTTAGACACTAACAACATTGATAGACACAATAAATTCAAAAGCAAATATAATAATAGAAGAATGAAACTCACAATGGGAATTAAAATAATAGAATACTAAAGTACTTTTTCTCTCTAATAACTCTTATTGAAACAAGATAACAGAATTTTAAATAAGCAAACAAAAGATCCTTAGATTACAACAAATACATCATCGACTATAGAATTAACTCAAATTCCAACATGCTCAACATGTAATATTAAACAATTACCTTACCTACACAAACAGAGCTACAACAAGAAAATTGCATTCAATTAAGTTTAGATAACAAAATTACAGCAGTAAGAGTAATAATATTTTAAACTTGAAACAATAAATATACAATGAGGAATAGCAACTTCAAAATCAAGAACAGTTCTGATTCAACACAACCTACTATTAATAGATGCACAAACACTTAGAAACTGATAGCAATCTAATAGAAATTAAATTAAAATAAAAAACTTATCAGTCAAGCTGCGGCGTGGAGAAATCCACTGCCTTAAAGACGTTATCGGCGACCACGGTGCAGAGTCACGAGCCGAGCGTCTCCCAAGGTCACGCAGCCCTCTCAGAAGGACGTGCACTCGTCGCTGAGAGGTTTGGAGTTCGTTCAAAGCTCAGAACAAGAAGAACCAGGAAGAGAAATGTTTCTGAACCACTAAGCAATCACACAGGAGAGAAGAAATGACTATGAGGGAGAGTACGCAGTGAAAGAGAAAGAGCTTCTGAGAGATCCCTGAGACCGAGCTTGCAATCAATCCGAGAAGAACAAGAAATCGTGAAGTTTCTGTAGAGGACGCTCCTCTCTGATTTCGTAGTTAGGGTTTTATCCCCAAAACACGAATGCTTCACCAATGAAGAGATTAGGAGATTCCACGAAGAAGAAGACTAGTGATTCACTGGAGGAAGAAGAAGACAGCCAAAGGAATTTTTTTGTGCCTAGGGTTCTCAGGGAACCCTTTTTTAACCCCAAAATCACGAACGGGCAAAATCCCATTCGTGTTATGAGATCCGATTTAATCAGATCTCATTTTAATGTTTTTACCGTTTGGAAACGGTAATATTACTCACAGGTATGGAAGCGGGTCTCGACTCTCAGTCGGGTCCCGAATCAGTCATTTTCCCAACAAAGGGTTGCCTCACTTTGAGGCTATTTGAAAGATTTTCAACTAGTCTTGCAAGAAGTTCCTGAATTTTACCTTTAGGACAAGTGAGAGTTAGGGTAGGAGGTAATGTTAAGCCTCAGATACGCATCACTTATGCAAGGCGCAAGAGTAAGGACAAGAGGGTGGCTAACGTGGATAAATAGTCCAGAGTTAGGGTGGTTATTTTGTGTAAGGGCTGATGTTTAAATAGGAGGGACTTGTTTTTGGCATGAGGGAAAAACAAAGAATAAAGAGGGGAGTAGGAGAGGAGAATGACATAGGAATATTTCAATAATCAGAGAGCTATGCTCTTGGGGGAGAGACCAAGCTTCTCGAAAGCTTGGGGAAATTTATCTTATTGTCTATCTACCACTACAGATTAATGAAACTAATAGTTATAGTCTGAATCACTTTGAGATTTTGGGTTGAGTACTTACCTATTTAATTGCTTTTTCTCACGTGTATAAACTTGGTATCAAAGAAGCACTATCCTCGAGAATGGCCAAGAACGTCTCCCAAGGGATGGATCATGTTACAATATTATATTCCTTGATTCAAGGACTCATTCCTTGAATCAAGGAATGTGTCCTTGAATCATTTCATGGGTCCTTGATTCAAGGAATGTCAAGGAATATGTTTTTGATTCTCATGTATAAATATGATTGATGAATCAATAGAAAAAGAAAACCATTCTCGGTTTATCATGGTACCAGAGCGAGGATTAGGTTCGGTCAGAAATTTTTTTTCTTTCTCGTAAATCATTGCTGCAGAAGCCACACTTCCACCACTGGCAAAGATTGATCCCAGTTCGCTATTCTACTTAGGGCCACAAGATCGCCCTAGCGACTTTATTATGCCCATTCGTCTTAAACTTGACAATTTTGATGAGTTGTCTCATACTATTCGTGACACTCTTTCTACTCGGCGCAAATTTTGATGAGTTGTCTCATGCAAAACGCTTATGAGATGACTTGAATGAATGATTCTCGATCATGAATGGTCCGCGTATTCCCCAACTTAAGGGAGATATTAATCGTTGTGAGCAAACAAAACTTATGCATGTTGCTGTTTATTTTAGTAAATTAAATGTTATATGGGATGAACTAGATAAACATGAGCCTTTGATTTCTTGCAAGTGCGGTAGATGTATTTGTCAGGTTGGTAAACAACATGAAAAATGGCGTGTTGATGATAGGTTGCATCAATTTTTTCTTGGCCCATGCTCCGATTATTATGCACAATTACGGTCTACTCTTTTGTCACAAGATCCTCTCCCAACGTTGAATCGGGCATTCCAACAAATTGCTCAAGATGAGCGGGTTCGGGGGTTCACATGTATCACCGAAGAGAAACCTGATGTCGTTGGTTTTGCTATACGTACGGAGAATAAATCTACATCGCATCTGGATAGAACGGAGAAGGCAGCTTTCATTTGTTCTCACTGCCACAAAAAAAGGTCATGATATTGCTACCTGCTTTGATATACATGGTACTCCAAATTGGTACTTAGAGAAATATGGTTCTAATCTTGAGGAAAAAGACACTTTTAAGGGCAAACCACCAAAGAATTCAACAGGATATGGGCATACCGGAGTGCGTGCTAATGTCGCTACACCGATGTTAATCCCAATGCCAATCTTGCAACCTCGAGCTCCGCTCTTGCTGTGCAACCTCTTTCAGGCTTCATATTTTGAATGTTGCTCGTGCATTGTGATTTCAATGAGGCTTACCAGTTTATTTTTGGGGGGAATGTGTTTTGGTTGCTGCCCACTTCATAAATAATACTCCGTGTAGTGTTCTCCTCAACAAGACTCCTTATGAAATTCTTTTTGGTTGTGCACCTTCTTTCAGTGACTTACGTATTGTTGGTTGTTTAGCTTTTGCCCATATTCAACGAGCTAAGGGAGACAAGTTTGCTAGTTGAAGTCGTAAATGTGTTTTTGTGGGATATCCATTTGCTAAGAAAGGATGGAGTTTATTTGACCTTGAAAAAAAAGAATTTTTCGTGTAAGGGATGTGAAGTTCTATGAAAATGAGTTTCATTTTGTGGAAGTAACACAACTTACTCCTTCCCTTGACCGTGCTACTCCTTATACTGAAGAGTTTATTGATGATATGGATGATCATAGAATGATGCATTATGATATCATCGTTGTTCCTCCAATGGTCTTGCCGCCCACTAGCAACATGTCTCGGCCTACTAAGATGCCACCCTCTACATCCGAGCCTTGTCCAAACGCTCGGGATGTTCCATCTGTAGCAACTTCCCCCACAAATAACGAGGGGGTTGATGAAGCTCCCGTAGGCTCGAGGGAGGACAACTTGGGCCGCGGGTATCGGGAGAAGTTTCCATCGATAAAATTACGAGACTTCGTGACACTTACGGCTATCAAGAAAAGTCCATCTCTTGCTCCACCTCATCTGCAATATCACACTCCCTCAGGTACGCCTTTCCCTATAGCACATTATGTTAGTTGTGACAAATTTACTGTGCAACACCAAAATTTTCTTGCAGCTGTAACTACCGGTGTTGAGCCACGGTCCTTTAAGGAGGCAACAAAAGATGTGGGAAGGTGTACTGCTATGCAAAAAGAAATCCGTGCTTTATAAGATAATAGTACTTGGACTATGGAAAAATTACCTCCTGGAAAGAAAGCTCTAGGCAGTAAATGGGTGTACAAAATTAAATACAACTCAAATGGTAGCATTGAGAGATTAAAAGCCAGATTAGTTGTCCTTGGAAATCATCAAGTTGAAGGAATTGATTATAAAGAGACATCTGCCCTAGTAGCAAAAATGGTGACAGTTCGAGTTTTTCTAGCTGTTTTCGCATAAAAAAATTGGCAGTTGCATCAGATGGATGTACATAATGCTTTCCTTCACGGCGATTTAGACGAGGAGGTATATATGAAACTTCCTCTAGGATTTAGCTCTTCCGATTCCAATTTGGTTTGTCGTTTGCGTAAGTCACTGTATGGCTTGAGACAAGCACCTCGATGCTGGTTTGCAAAACTCGTGACTGCTTTAAAGGGGTATGGTTTTCTTCAATCATATTCCAATTATTCCCTATTTACTTACACTAAAGGTTCTGTACATATTAATGTACTAGTGTATGTTAATGATCTGGTAATTTCTGGTAATGATTCCGCTGCGATGACATGTTTTAAAGCCAATATGAGTAATTTTTTTTTATGAAGGATTTGGGTGTGCTTAAATATTTTCTTGGCATTGAAGTGGCTCGAAGCACTTCAGGGTTGTTCTTATGTCAAAGGAAATATTCTCTTAATATTATTTCGGAAACTGGATTGTTGGGCTCAAAGCCAACTTCATTCCCGATCGAACAGAATCATAAGTTGGCGCGTGCCACAAGGCCTTATCTTTTGGATCATGAGCCCTATAGACGTTTGCTTGGGTGTCTTATTTATTTGGCGGTTACACGCCCTGACTTGGAATACTCCGTTAATGTCCTATCACAGTTCATGCAGGAACCAAGACAGGAACATTCGGATGCTGCATTACGAGTTGTTCGCTATTTAAAGAAATCTCTGGGTCAAGGCATTTTCCTACGCTCAGACAGTGAGATGTTTTTGACAGGTTGGTGTGATTCGGATTGGGCAGCATGTCCTCTCACTAGACAGTCTCTCACTGGTTGGTTTGTGTTTTTGGGACATTCACCAATTTCATGGAAAACTAAAAAGCAACATACTATAGCTCGCTCTTCTGCCGAGGCCGAATATCGTTCTATTGCTTCTATTACTTGTGAACTAAAATGGTTGAAGGGTTTACTTTTGAGTTTGAGAGTTCATCATCCAAAGACGATTCCTCTTTTCTGTGATAGTTAGCATTGCATATAGAGCAGAATCCGGTATTTCATGAACGTACGAAACACATTGAAGTTGACTGTCATTTCGTGCGAGATGCTATCTAGGAAGGTCTTATTTCTCCGTTTTATATACCGAAGACAATACAATTGGCGGACATTTTTACCAAGGCTTTGGGAAAGAAGCAATTTAATTTTCTTCTTGCAAAGTTGGGCTTTTTAGATGTCCATGCTCCATCTCGAGGAGGGTGTTATAATATTATATTCCTTGATTCAATGACTGTGTCCTTGAATCATTTCAAGGTCCTTTATTCAAAGAATATCTCCTCTATTCAAGAAATATGTTTTTGATTCTCATGTATAAATATGATGGATGAATAAAAAAAAAGATGAAGAAAAGGAATACCATTCTCGGTTTATCACATAGCTTAAGAGTTTAGTCCGACAACAAGTGATGCACAAGATAGTATTATAAAGTTTGAGAAATAATTGAGTCAAGCATTAATAGAAAAGATATAATTAGATATAGAAGTAAATTTACAATTATATAGTTTTTATTTTTATTTATTTAAAAGGACCAATGCGAAGGCAAATCGTGTTAATCGAGTATTGCTATTTTAATAATATATCAACTTTAACATGGTCCCGACCAAAACGTCACCCCTATAATAAACTTGATTATATTTTCGGATATTTTATCATCACCATATGAATCACCTATAAAACAACACGTTGCTTTCCGAGTTTAAGCTAAGCTATATTGTGTCTCCGTCCATGCACCTTCCGGATCTCCCAAATCTACTTTATTTCATATGATAGAATGCTTATTTAGCAGATTAGATCAATTCTAGCTAGATATGCCCAAGACGTGGCACGTAACACTTGTAAGTACAATACAGGCACCGATCTATAATATTTTACAGAACATTACATCAGACCTACTGTCTAGGAAATGGGTACTACTCGCCGAACCAAAACAGCATAAAAGGAGCAGTTGAGTGAGTAGTACAAGTGTTCTCCTTTTTTTTTTATTTTTTCACTTACAGAGATGATCAAGAGAAAGATGGGGAGGACGAGGAGGTGGGAGGTATTATACCTTCTTCGTCTGTTATTATCTCTCTCGTTTCACGGCTGCTTCGCTGCTGCGTTTACCAGGGACGCCGTCGGACGAGGCTACGAGCTCCGATCGGTCCAAGTTCACGATTCCGGCGAGGCGTTGACCGCCGATCTCCGCCTCATCCAGCCGACCTCCACCTACGGCCCCGATGTCCCCCGTCTCCGGCTCTACGCCAGGTCAGTCAATTAAAACAGAGTATTTGCTGCTCTTTCGGAAGTGTAGAACATCTTTCGATAGTGTAGAACATCTTTCGGTAGTGTAGAACATCTTTCGACTCTGCTCGGAAGTTTTGAGTGGAGGGTTTTCTTCACATCGGACGAGTCGATTGGAAACATGTGGCGGCCATGGCTGAAGCTCCGAAACATTAGAAACTGAGACCAACTGGATAAAAACGGGATTGAAAAACAGGGATGAAAAACAGGGATAAAAAAAAAAACAGAAAACAGGGTATAAAAATACAGGGATAAGAAAACAGGGTATAAAAATACAGGGGATAAGAAAACAGGGGATAGAAAAACAGGGGATAAAAAAACAGGGGATAAAAAAACAGGAGAAAAATTATTGATAAGACAAAAAGTTGCCATGTGAAATGCCCATAATCCCTTAATAAGTGGAATTTGTGGATATTTTGTATGGCTCTAATAGGTGGGGTAAAATGGGATTATTGTGTGAAATCACTGAAATGCCCATAACCCGTTAATATGTGGTAATGTTTAATTAATTGAAAATGGGATTATTTTGTGATTTACGTTGTGCAGTTTCGAGACGAAGGAGAGGCTGAGAGTGAAAGTAAGCGACGCCGATCATCGACGATGGGAGGTGCCGGACGACATCATACCCCGGCCGGCCGTCGACATCATTCCCCGGCCGGCCGTCGACATCATTCCCCGGCCGGCCGTCGACATCATTCCCCGGCCGGCCGTCGACATCATTCCCCGGCCGGCCGTCAACATCATTCCCCGGCCGGCCGTCGACGGCCGCCGGAATACGGACTGGAGGGATCGGAGGTCCCTGATGAAGGTTACCTCGGGGAAGACGTACACCCTCTCCGTCCCCGGCTCCGACCTCCGCCTCGACCTCCGCGCCGCCTCTCCCTTCTCCCTCGCCGTCTCCCGCCTCTCCACCGGCGAGACCCTCTTCGACACATCGTCGGAGAATTCCGGCTCCGCCGCCGGCCTCGTCTTCAAGGACCAGTACCTCGAGGTCTCGACGGCCCTGCCGGCCGGGGCGTCGCTGTACGGCCTGGGGGAGCACACGAAGAGGACACTCCGGCTGGAGCGCAACCAGACGCTCACCTTGTGGGCGGCCGACATCGGAAGCCTCCACCTCGATCTCAACCTCTACGGCTCCCACCCCTTCTACCTTGACGTCCGGGCCCCCGCCGGCGACACCCACGGCGTCCTCTTGCTCAACAGTAACGGTATGGACGTCGAGTACGGCGACTCCTACCTCACTTACAAGGTCATCGGAGGTCTCCTCGATTTCTACTTCTTCGCGGGACCCTCGCCGGAATCCGTTCTCTCCCAGTACACCGAGCTCATCGGCCGTCCCGCTCCCATGCCTTACTGGTCCTTCGGTATGTTCTTCCAGGATTTGCCCCAAAATTTGAGTTTTTGTCGATTGATTCTCATAGAACTTTTCACAATTCCTGTTCATTGTTACTCATTCTCTCTTTCTTGCAATCCTGTCTCTGTGTGTTTGGTAGGATTTCATCAATGCAGGTATGGATACAAGAACGTATCGGATCTGGAAAGCGTGGTGGCCGGATACGCGAAAGCTGGAATTCCTCTGGAAGTGATGTGGACGGATATCGATTACATGGACGCATTCAAGGATTTCACACTCGACCCAGTGAACTTCCCCGCAGACAGGATGAAGAAATTCGTCGATGGGCTTCACCGGGAAGGGCAAAAATACGTACTCATCCTCGATCCAGGTACTCGATAAATCAATCCCGCCATTAAAGTCCTTCACTTTCAAGCTCCCCGAAATTTTCAATTCGGCTTCAATGTTCAGGAATCAGCGTGAACGGCACATACGGTACGTTTCAGCGAGGGATGAAAGGGGATGTGTATATAAAGAGGAACGGGAGCGAGTACCTGGGGGAAGTCTGGCCGGGGAAGGTCTACTTCCCGGATTTCCTGAACCCGGCGGCGGTCGATTTCTGGGGGCGCGAGATCGATCTGTTCAGGAAGACAGTCCCCTTCGACGGTCTGTGGATCGACATGAACGAGATCTCCAACTTCATCTCCTCCCCTGCTCTGGCGAACTCCGTCGAGGACGACCCGCCTTACAAAATCAACAACTCCGGCGCCCGGAGACCCATCATCGAGAAGACCGTCCCCGCCTCCGCCGTTCACTTCGGCGGCGTATCGGAGTACGACGTGCACAACCTGAACGGGTTTCTTGAATCGAGGGCGACGCAGAGGGCTCTGGTTCAGGCGACTGGGAAAAGGGCGTTCGTCTTGAGCAGGTCCACCTTCGTGGGGTCCGGGAAGTACACCGCTCACTGGACCGGCGACAACGCCGCGACGTGGGACGAGCTCGCCTACTCCATTCCTTCCGTTCTCAACTCGGGAATTTTCGGGATTCCGATGGTCGGAGCTGATATTTGCGGATTCAACAGTGATACCGCAGAGGAGCTCTGTGCGAGATGGATTCAGGTACAACAAGCTTTGAATCATTTAGTTTTCTCCCAATTTCGGTGATTGATGTTACAAAACACCTATTTTACATACAGATGGGAGCTTTTTATCCATTTGCGAGAGATCATTCCGAAATGCAATCGATTCGACAAGAGCTCTATCTCTGGGACTCTGTCGCAGCTTCTGCTAAAAAGGCACTGGGTCTTCGGTATCAGCTACTTCCTTACTTCTACTCGTTGATGTACGAATCACACACAAGAGGAATCCCCATGGCGAGGCCGCTCTTCTTCTCCTTCCCCGAAGACGCGAACACACGCGGCATCAGTTCCCAATTCCTGTTAGGGAAAGGCGTACTGGTCTCCCCTGTTCTACATCAAGGAGCAGTCACGGTAGAAGCATACTTCCCCGCCGGAAATTGGTTCAATCTCTTCGATTACTCACAGTACGTGAGTGTGGCGTCTTCAGGCAGATATGTAACAGTGGATGCTCCGGCAGACACCATTAACGTCCACGTTAGGGGAGGGAACGTGCTCCCTATGCAAGAACCCGCCATGACCACGAGCAGAGCACGGAAATCCGGGTTCCATCTCGTGGTGGCCGTGGACGGAGACGGAGCGAGCACGGGGGAGGTGTTTCTGGACGACGGAGAGGAGGTTGAAATGGGTACTGGGGTGGGAGGGAAATGGACGATGGTGAAATTTTACGGCAGTGCGAAGAGTACTTTTGAGGCGGGTTTGAGGTCGGAGGTCGTGAATGGGGAATATGCAGTGACTGAGAGATTGGTCGTGAATAAGGTGACCTTTCTGGGTGTGGAGACGAAGGCCGGAGAAGCGAAGGTGTTCGTCTTGAAAGGAAATCGGACGAGTCTCGGACGGGGCTCGGTGGTTGCTAGAGTAGTACGAGGGCAGGGTATGGAGAAGAAGTACGCAGTTGTGGAGGTCTCTGGGTTGCGGATTCTCTTAGGAGAGGCTTTCGATTTGAAAGTGAGGTTTAGCACACATTAATAGAGAGGGATTAATAAAGAGGATCGACGATTTCTTGAGGAGGAAGTTGAGCATCAATAAGTTTAGACATGCAGAGTTGTGTATCAGTATTCTATTCTTGTCTTTGCCGGAAATTAAATTAGAGTAATGCTAGAGGGTAGGTAGCCTCTAACGTGGATGATTAGTTACGACTATGTTATTGATTTGAGTAATGCTAGTTGCTCTTCCGCTGCAGTACTTATCCGGTGTATGTGACGTTACCGACCAATAGGATAACTTAAAATAATAATAAAATAAGTTTTTTATTTTATAAAATTCTTAATTCTAATGGATAAGCCTTAGGCAACGGTTGGCTGGTTACGTCATGTACGTCAAATAGGTATTCTGCATACTGTAAATAACAATATCTTTTTGCTTCCTCAGGTCTACTTAAACATCACAGTGACTACCTCAAGAGAACTGTTGCTGATCAACATGCACGTTTAAGTGATGCAAAAAAAAAAAAAAAATGCTTTCTAAGGTGGAGGAGAAACAACCAGTCCTAGAAGACTGGGTTAAATGTGCCTTGCACGCATATACAGTACTTGTGGAGCCACTACAAAGTTTTAAAAGCTTACCTGGCGCAAACAAGAGACCTCTGTCGAGAGCTGAGCGTCAATTTTTAAGTCACAATTAGGTAGGACGTAGTTTCAATCAGGCAAAAGTTATTGGAAGAATAGGACTAACTCTTCTTTTACCTGAATATAGCAAGAATATCTTTTTCTTTTTTATGTCTGGAGTTTCTCTTTCATATGTTTCTTACCTACATCCCACTTTACTTCTTTGTTCAAGCGCTGCACAAATTTCTTTAGTTGTTGAGTCCTTAAGCTTAGCCACATCTTTTTACTTATTTTTTTGAAAGATGCATGTTATGAAGGCTATGCAGTAAGCTGCTGAGAATGAAAAATGTGCTGGCCTTAATTATTGATTGCATGAGATTCCTCAAAATACAAAGAACAAGCAAAAGTATTTTTCATACATAGGTATGTTGGAAATATGATTTCAAAGATTGATTTATAAATATTGCCATGACTTTTGGGTGTGGGGCCCACTTCTAGATACGTTGTCATTGGACGTTCAGTACAGGGAATAATGGCCAGCACATCCCCCTGTAGAGGTAGATATAATGGGGTACATTGAATGGTTGCGTCTCTCCCACGGGTTGCGTCTCTCCCAAGGGTTGCGTCTCTCCCAAGGGGTGCATCTCTCCCAAGAGTTGCGTCTCTCCCAAGGGTTGCGTCTCTCCCAAGGGTTGCGTCTCTCCCAAGAGTTGTATCTCTCTGAAGTACCCATTGGAATCTATAAAATCCTCCATGGTCTTACAAGTGAGGCTAAGGCTTATTGCACACCCAGTCTGGCTGAAGGGAAGCAAGCTTATCACTTGTAAAAATATATTCGAAAAGGTTTGGTTGTGAACTACATCAATTAAATTACTATTCCAAGATGAAAGGTACGCTCCCGTTATCTTTCTTATTTCAATTCAATCATATTTGTATAATGTTTACGTAATAGGAATCTTATACATATTATATGTCTATTTTCATGATGATTATGTTATTTATTAGACCTAAAGTCTAACAAATACAAGTGATTTCGCCTCTGCTCGTATCATGAAGATAGATTCTTAGTATTTACATTTTTCTGGATTTTGTCGGATTTTTTCGGATTTTTTAGCTATTTATTTGAATATAATTAGCTATTAGTTTTTGGAAGTATTTTCTGCCCTTGCATACGGGCTAAAAACTAATGCGCGCGGGCTTAATGTCGCGCGTGGATTTGGTGTGCGGGCCAGCGATCGTGCTGGCCTGCCTTGTTGAAGGCCTGTCTAAAAGCGGGCCTGCTCTTGAACAGGTCTGCCATCGTTCGGGCCTGCCTTTTTTGGCGAGCCAGCTTTTGTGCGGGCTTATTGGTATGAGATGCTGCAGTCTGTGGGCTGCAAGCTGCGGGCTGGATTGTGAGCCGCAGTAGACCGCATGGTTTTGTGCGGTTCGGGCCAGTAATGACCCAGAAATATGAACTGGACCAGGTTTTACATATATATTGGGCCAGAATGTGTTTTCAAGTGCTTTTGATTCCGAATTTTATTTAATTTTTTGTAATGTTTATTAGTGATTTTATTGCATTACTTTAATTGTATTTATGTATTTAAATGTGAAAATTAATTTAATTATATGATTTGCAAAATCCCCAAAGGGTAATGCGAATTGTATTTTTAAATTAATTTTGTGTGTTAATTCATAATAATTTTGCATTAATTTTTATACTGATTTTATTATATAATGAGCAAAATCCCCAAAGGGTAATGCAAGTTGTATAATTAATTAGTATATTACAAATTAATTTATATGAATCCCCAAAGGGTAAGTATAAATTAATTTGTTTGTTTGAGTGTGATGTTACTATTTGTTTGTATGTGATGGTACTGTTTGTTATCCGTTGAATGATTTGCCTAGTATCTCTCATAAATCTCCAAAGAGTAAGTGGGAGTGCTAGATGATTAAATGATTTGCCTAGTATCTCTCATGAATCCCCAAAGGGTAAGTAGGAGTACTAGATGATTGAGCATAATGTATTATTATGTGTGTTCTCCCAAAATATTGAAATATTTCCTGGATAACAGGAACATCAAGTAGTGGACATTCGTTTGCTAAGTCCTTGAAGAAAACCGTACTTGATGGAACAAATTATGTGAACTGGTCACAAAGGGTTGAATTGATGTTACGAGGCTATAGATTTGATAGAATTATTAAAGTGGATACTCCTCCTCAGAGACCTTCCCGAGTGAACTACCCCAACAATCTGAAACAATATAAGGACCTTAGGAAATTCAAACAATGGGATGATGCAAACGAAATTTCTAGGTCACATATTCTTGATTCTCTTAGTGAAAGTCTTTTGATGACTTATTTTCATGTCCCTACCGCAAAAGAGATTCGGACCAGCTTGAGGCTAAATATGGAAAGAAATCGTCTACTCACATCAATAATTTATGGATTAAATTTACTCGTGCCAAGTGTGAGGAAAACGCTGATGTGAGAAAGTATGTAAATGACATGCTTGCTATGGCGAGATGAGTTACTGATATCATGGTAGAGCAATGGATGAAGAAACTAAGGTGGTCACCATTGTGAACTCTTTACCAAAATCTTTGAAATATATTCAAGATTTTTACTCCTTCATCAAAGACAAAGTGGACAATTTCTGAATTGGTGAATAACATCGATAACCAGTCTGAGAGACACAATTCAGGTATTAATCTGGATAAACCCTCACCTAGTGCCAATATAGTTTTGAAGCCGAAGAAGAAGAATTTTAAGAAGAAGGGAAGAAATTTTCAGTTTCAAAATTTCAAGGATAAGAAGGTCAATGAACAGAAAATTGAAGTACACGCAAATCAACGTGTATGTTTTTTCTGCAATAAGCCAGGGCATATTAGGAAATACTGCAGAGCCTTAAAAGAGATGCAGGAAGGGCAACAAAGGAAAACGAGTAAGTCCTTATATTTTGAAACTTGCACTATTTATATACAACCTTTTAGTTGGTGGGCTGATTCTGGTGCAACTGTTCATGTATCAAATGAGTTGCAGGGTTTCAAGGAACTAAGAAAAATTGATGAAGGTGCAAGTTTTATTTACATGGGGAGCGATGAAAAAGCCGTTGTGGAAGGCGTAGGGACATACCTACTAAAGCTTGCTGATAATAAATTTTTTGAATTAGAAGATTGTCTTTATGCTCCTTCTATGAGGAGAAGTCTATTATCTGTATCTTGTCTTGAGAAACTTGGATTTACCTTTTATTTTGGAAATGGAAAGTTTCTTATGCTGCAAGATGACACAGTTATTTTGAGAGGTTTTCGGAATTCTGATTTATATCAATTGCAACTTAGTGGAAATATGGTATTTAATATTTCTACTTCTTCGGATATAAAGGAGAATGAATTATATTTGTGGCATCTACGATTAGGGCATATAAACAAGGATAGGATATTTAAACTTGTGACTCAAGGATTATTACAGAATTTTTCGCAGAAAGATTTTCCTACATGTGAATGTTGTATTTATGGAAAAATGACAAAAATGCCCTTTCCATCCAAAGGCTTAAGGAGTTCTCATATTTTAGAGATTATTCACTCGGATATATGTGGACCTATGAATGTGAATACTCGAAATGCTCATTCATATTTTATCACATTTATTGATGATTTTTCAAGATATGGAAGAGTATATTTACTTCGAAGGAAAAACGAAGCCTTAGATTATTTCAAGACATTCAAATTGGAAGTAGAAAATGCCACAGGAAAGAAAATCAAAACTTTGCATTCGACAGAGGTGGAGAGTATTGTTCAGAGTTATTCTCAGAATTTTGCATGTCTAATGGGATTATCCATATGTTTAGTATGCCTTATACACACTGGAGCGAGCGGTGTAGCTGAAAGGAGAAATCGAACTTTACTGGAGATGGTTCGATCTATGATGGCACTTGCAAATTTGCCAACATCCTTTTGGGGCGAAGCACTATTAACTGCTACCTATGTCTTAAACAGAGTGCCTTCAAAGTCAGTTGAGACAACACCGTATGAGGTATGGTCGGGAAAAACTCCTAGTCTTAACCATTTTAAAGTCTGGGGATGTGTTGGTCATGTATTAAATCCTGATCCTAAAGATAAATTGAAGGCTAAGACTAGACGGTGTTTATTCGTTGGGTATTCTGAAAATTCAAAAGGATATAGGTTATATGATCCCAAGGAGAAAGTAATTATTGAAAGTAGACATGTAAAATTCATTGAGGATAGATTTGACTGTGATGAAGATCTAGGTACAAAGTCTCACTTGGAAGAAATTGTGGACATGTCCTCCTCTCTGAAGCTCCTACTAATGAAGAAGTTTCCACTCAAACGGATATTCAAGAAGTGCAAGAGATAGAAAACCTAGTCAGCTTATATCGTCTTTTGATTTTTATACATATATGGAGAAACTTATGAAAGAATAAGGTTGAATGAAGATACTACTGATCCTGCCACTTATGAACAAGCAGTCATTGATGTAGACTCCGATAAATGGCAGTTGGCAATGAAAGAAGAGATGGACTCCATGTATAAAAATAAAGTTTGGAAACTTGTTGATCATCCTGTATCTGTTAAGCCCATTAAGTGCAAGTGGATTTTTACAAGAAAGAGAAATTCTGAAGGTAAAGTTGAAAGATTCAAGGCTCGTCTTGTTGCCAAGGGTTTTACTCAACAGTATGGGATCGATTATGATGAAACGTTCTCTCCTGTTGCACGTATACAGTCTATACGAACTCTCTTGTCCTTAGTCGCTTATTATGACTACGAGTTGTTCCAGATGGATGTTAAAACTGCTTTCCTAAATGGAGAATTAGATGAGGAAATTTATATGGAACAACCTCGTGGGTTTATTAGCACTGGAACTGAATCGAAAGTGTGTAAATTGGAAAAATCCATTTATGGTTTGAAACAAGCCTCAAGACAATGGAATATCAAATTCACTAAAGCGATCAAGGAGTATGGATTCACTCAAAATTCAGAAGATCATTGTGTTTATATTAAAATAGTGGGAGATCGCATTGCTTTTCTTACTTTATACGTAGATGATATTTTATTAGCTGGGAATGATATTCAAATACTCCAAGGTATAAAGACATGGTTATTTCAGACGTTTGAAATGAAAGACCTTGGAGAAGCTTCTTATATTCTCGGTATTAAAATTCTACGGGACAGGGCTTTGCGAAAATTGAGTTTATCTCAAGAAAAGTATATAGACATTCTTCTGGATCGGTTTCATATGTCCAACTGTATTCAAGGTAAAGTACCCTATGATAGCACTAAAAAGATGAGTCAGGTGGATTGTCCTTCTAAACTCAAAGATAAGTTGGACGAATCGAAATATCCATATGCTTCTGCTGTAGGGAGTTTTATGTATGCTCTTATGTGTACAAGACCTGATCTAGCTTATGCTGTTGGGGTTCTTAGCCGGTTTCAGGCTAATCCAGGTTTCACTCATTGGGAAGGAGTTAAATGGGTAATGCGCTATCTTCAACAAACTAAGTCATATGCTTTGACGTATCAGGCGGACACGTTGGAATTAATTGGTTATTTCGACTCGATTATCAAGGATGCCTTGATACCCGCAAGTCTACTTCGGCTTTATCTTTATTTTTGGCGGAGGTGCCATTTCATGGAAAAGTAAGAAGCAAGACTGTGTAGCGCAATCAACCATGGAAGCAGAATATGTAGCTATGAACTTGGCTACAAGGGAGGCTGTCTATCTTCGCAAATTCTTACGGAGTCTTCTAGTGGTAGACTGTGTGGAGCGACCTATCCCTCTCTTTTGTGACAACGCATCTGCTATTGCTATTACAAAAGATCCTAGGAGTCACTCCAAGGCTAAGCATATTGAAGGGAAATACCACTATATTAGAGACATGCTGAGGAAGGAGGAAGTTGTTGTTCTCAAAATAGCTTCTCTCGAACAACTTAGCTGATCCACTAACTAAGTGTCTTCCCGTGACTAGTTTCACTGTCCATGTGGGGAACATGGGTTTAATTTATTTGTAATTATGAGACCAAGTGGGAGAACATTGTATTGTATGAGTTTTGTATGAACTATGGTCTCATTGATTTGTAATGTCATGACATTGTATTTTATATTCCATGGAATGAAATGACAAATTTGAATGAATGCATATGCTTTTGTGTAATTATATGAGTACTCATGGTGTGCCTTGAGATTCAGCTTCCCTATTAGGTATACACTTGTATGTGTATACGTGATGGGTCTCAATAGGGAGTGACGGTTGAGTCTCTAAATTGTCCAGGCCAATGGGACTGCGTAGGCACAGTTTCCTTTACGGCTAATACTCATGCTGGTATAGAGCTTTACCCTGAGCTCCTCAGGTACTGAGTATGCTATGGACGGTGGAATGCCTTGATGTCCAGCTTTCCTATTAGGTATATACTTGTACGTATATACGGAAGGGTCTCAATAGGAAGATAGGGTTGGATGTCTAAATTGATTCAGGCCTATGGTACTGCTTAGGCACAATTACCTTAGTGGCTAATACTCGAACTGAGTACAGAACTTTACCCCGAGTTCAGGTCCGAGTATGCTATGAATGGAGACCGCTGAACTTGACAAGTATGGATTTGGTTTATTCCCAGCCTTAGATTTCTGAGATGTACATTGTGTAGGCCCGGGTTAACTACACTTGTATGTTAAAGTATTTGAGGTAATGCCCATGGTCGTGGTATGGTTTTATGTGTCAAAATGTTTTTTCAAATTTTTTGAAAATCGGAATTTTATAAAAATGGATTTGAAACCAAGTGGGAGTTTGTTGGAAATATGATTTCAAAGATTGATTTATAAATATTGCCATGACTTTTGGGTGTGGGGCCCACTTCTAGATACGTTGTCATTGGACGCTTGATACAGGGAATAATGGCCAGCACATCCCCCTGTAGAGGTAGATATAATGGGGTACATTGAATGGTTGCGTCTCTCCCACGGGTTGCGTCTCTCCCAAGGGTTGCGTCTCTCCCAAGGGGTGCATCTCTCCCAAGAGTTGCGTCTCTCCCAAGGGTTGCGTCTCTCCCAAGGGTTGCGTCTCTCCCAAGAGTTGTATCTCTCTGAAGTACCCATTGGAATCTATAAAATCCTCCATGGTCTTACAAGTGAGGCTAAGGCTTATTGCACACCCAGTCTGGCTGAAGGGAAGCAAGCTTATCACTTGTAAAAATATATTCGAAAAGGTTTGGTTGTGAACTACATCAATTAAATTACTATTCCAAGATGAAAGGTACGCTCCCGTTATCTTTCTTATTTCAATTCAATCATATTTGTATAATGTTTACGTAATAGGAATCTTATACATATTATATGTCTATTTTCATGATGATTATGTTATTTATTAGACCTAAAGTCTAACAAGGTATAACTGCCGTTCTAAAAAATTAAAAATTCTTTCAAGAGTTTCAAGCTTAGTTTTCCTAAATGAGTTATTCAACAACAACACACTGTTCTTATTGTGATCAATGATTCTGTGTACAAATAAATTTCATTTTTCACCTTCACAGGAGAATTTTTCTCATGTTTGTGAACGGGTTTGGGACGTTTCTGTTTCCCTGTTCCAAAATAGACATTCTGAAGAGTAGAAAATCAATGATCAACTTCTCATTAATTTTCTCCGAAATTTACTCTTTTAGGAAAATTTATCCTTCACACTTTTATAAAACTGAATTTTAAAATGTGCCATTAATAACTCTGCTGTCTTCCACAATCAACTTTTTTCTATTAATTGTTTAAAACTACAGGAGCAACCACATGCACATTTTTCTTTTCTTCTGCGCTTTCTTTATGGATATTCATTGGGAAGCAACTTATTGCTAAAATCCTAAGCTGGATGTATAAAAAAACAGTGATTCTTATAAATCATTTAGTCCTCTTTCTCGATCGGCGGGGGGGTTTGGTTGCAACTATACTATCATCACATCATATGACAGACTTAAAGTACAAAAAAATTGGGGATCATTGGCCCATTTACCTGGATACCAATTCTGAAAATTGGGGAGGAGTGTCTTTCAGATTTGAAAACCAGTGGCTTGAGGGTGAGAACTTCCTACCTCAAGTTGAGAATTGGTGGACTGATATAGAAGACAACGGCCCAATGGGGGGGAGACTATTTAGAAAGCTAAAATTTCTGAAAAATAAATTGCAAGTTTGGGCAAAAAATAAAAAGGCTGTTCAAATGGCCAGAAAAGTTGAATTGAGTGATCGGATTGACGCACTTGACATGCTTGAAGAGACTAGAGCCTTAGATAGTACTGAGTGTACTGAAAGACTCTCAGCGGTTGTGGAGTTCAATAGCTTGCTTCGAAAAGAAGCCATCCTTTGGAAGCAAAGAGCAAGATACAAGTGGCTACTAGAGGGAGATGGCAATACCCGGTTCTTCCATGCTATGGCATCCCAGAGAAGAAGGACAAACAGAATCTCCTCCCTTGTTGTCAATGGAGAAATCACCTCTGAAAAAGACACTATTATAAATTGTATTCTAAATCATTTTTCTAGCTTGTTTGCAGAGGATACCTTCAACCGACCACCATTGGCGGGAATTAATTGCAATTGGCTCACTCCAGACCGTGCTGCTAGTCTTGAGCAACCTTTCACCATGGAGGAAATTGAACATGCGGGCAAATGCCTCCCAAAGGACAAAGCACCAGGGCCGGATGGATACAATGGGGAATTCTTCAACACCTGTTGGTCTATCATACAATCTGATGTGGTTCATCAACTTCAGCATTTCTACCAGCATGGCCTTACTAGCATAGCCCTTGGAGCCACTTTCATTGCCCTCATACCAAAGAAGCATTGTGTTGAAAATGTGACTGACTTCAGGCCTATCAGCTTGGCTTCTAGCACTTACAAAATTATAGCAAGGCTATTGGCAGCAAGATTACAAAAGGTGATGGGGCATATTATAAGCGTTGAACAACATGCTTTCATCAAGGGAAGAGTCATACTAGATGCAGCAATGAATGTACATGAAATCCTTCAAATTTGTCAACAGTTAAAGGAACCACGAGTTGTATTAAAGTTAGACTTCGAAAAGGCTTTTGATAAAGTCTCTTGGAAGTACTTGGAGTCAATGATGAAACAATTGGGATTTGGATGTCAATGGAGAAAATGGATAATGTCGTGCATATCTTCAGCAAGGTACTCCGTTCTAATCAATGGTGGAGCTCATGGATATATTAAACCCACTAGAGGACTACGGCAGGGCGACCCCCTATCCCCCATGCTCTTTAACATAGCAGGGGAGGGGCTGAGGTACATGTTGAATATGGCAATTGATGAGGGATGGATTGAACCTGTTATTGATAGAAATTGTCTCCAAGCACCACTAGTACAGTTTGCCGATGACACCATTCTCTTCTGCAAAGGTACTATGGATCAGCTAAGGGTAATAAAATGCATTCTGATGTTATTTGAATTGGCTTCAGGATTGAAAATTAACTGGTCCAAGTCAGCTATATATGGGTTCTCTATTGATGATGAAGTGATGAATGACATGGCACAATTGTTAGGGTGTAAAATTGGATCTCTACCATCAACCTACCTAGGTCTGCCACTCTTCGCGGGTAGGGCACAAAAGAACTTATGGGATCCGGTCATTGAAAAGCTGAATCTCAGATTGAACACTTGGCAAGGGAAGATGCTCACAAAAGCGGGCAGGCTCACTCTAATTAAAGCTTGCCTACTAGGAATACCCACATACTACCTATCATTTTTGCATTGCCCTATATCAGTGGGGAACAGAATGGAGAAAACCATGAGAAACTTCCTTTGGTCGGGTTCTTCTGAAAGGTCAAAAATGCATCTCATCGGTTGGGACGATGTTTGTCAGGCCAAAGAGGATGGGGGACTTGGAGTCAGGAAGATAAGACATATGAATGAAGCATTACTGGTTAAGTGGCTCTGGAAATTAAATGTAAATGGTGAGGTTACTTGGAGGAAACTAGTTACAATGACACTTGACAGTGGACCGAGAGATTGGTGGCTGGGAAACATAAGGCAAAGAAGACTTTCTTCAGCTTGGAAGAAAATCATTAAGTTGTTGCCCTTCTTTGCTCAGCATGT
The DNA here is from genome assembly GCA_022405105.1 of Aristolochia contorta. Classification (NCBI taxonomy): domain Eukaryota; kingdom Viridiplantae; phylum Streptophyta; class Magnoliopsida; order Piperales; family Aristolochiaceae; genus Aristolochia; species Aristolochia contorta. The sequence goes on along the minus strand of CM039670.1, from coordinate 17,375,705 downwards.
GGCTATTCAACCAGGTATTGGTAATAAAACCCGTTTCTGGGCGGATAAATGGATGGGTGAGACCACCCTAGCTGAAAAATTTCCAAGATTGTTCCTCCTTGCTAGAAATCAAAATTGTCTCATCAGTGACATAGCGCCTAGTGGGCAGCTGCAAGAAGTGGATTGGAGCTCATTGCTTAGAAGAAATCTCAATGATGATGAGGCTATTGAGGCATCCACATTGATTGATGAACTGAGTATGATCTACTTAAAAAGAGATCAAGAGGATGAGATGATATGGAGACCCCATCCGTTGGGGCGTTATTCAGTTAGCACGGCCTATTCCTACTTAACAAATAGTGGTAATCATCCCCATCAATCTGCTAAAGCTTGGTCACTTTCATGCCCAAGGAAACAAGTTTTTTTCGGGTGGTGTTGTTTGAGGGGAAGGCTGCCTACTAGGGACACATTAATGAGAAGAGGAATTCAGCTTCAAGACGTAACCTGCTCTCTATGTAATTCAGAGAATGAATCACTCAGTCATCTCCTACTACATTGCCCATATAGCTGGAAGGTCTGGACATTCTTCATAAACAAATTTGGGTTCTTTTTACCCATCCCTCAAGACCTCTACAGCATTATTGAACTTATTAGATCCCTTGGTCTTGGAGGTAATGGTAGGATTATGTTCAGTTGCAGCTTGGGATACATCCCATGGCTGCTTTGGAAAGAAAGAAACAACACAACCTTCCAAAATAAAGCTATTCCTTGGACTGATCTATGTCATCGTATCTCTCACCAAATTATATATTAGCTTAAAAGGCAGAAAAGCTTTAGAAACATTGAATGTGGTGCTATTTGGAACTCTTGGGCTATACATGCCACAGAAAAACGTGGGAAGTCACCCACAATCATTGCTTGGACACCTCCACCTATGCATGCTTACAAGTTGAACTTTGATGGATCATCATTTGGAAACCCGGGGTTGGCTGGTGTTGGAGGATTAATCAGAAATTCTTCTGGTGACATCTTGCTCACTTACTCATGTCCGATTGGTATTGTGGATTCCACAATTGCTGAAGCAAGAAGTCTACTCCAAGGCCTCAAGTGCTTCCTCAATTTCCATTTTATTGGACCACTATGTGTTGAAGGCGACTCACAAGTACTAATCCAATGGTGTAGTAATAATCTACAACCTCCTTTGAGGCTACGCTACATCATTGATGAAATTAGAGATTTATCTTCTATTGTAACTAGCTGGAACCATGTACTGAGAAGTGCAAATGGTAGGGCTGATGACTTGGCAAAAAAAGGGGCCTATGAGCAACATGCTAATGTGTGGACCCCTTAATTTGATGTACTTGCTTTTCCTGTTTTGTTGTACTCTTTAGCCCAATTGGGCTACAATCAATAAATCACAACTTTCAAAAAAAAAAGTACAAAAAACAAACAAAAAAAAATCCCACTCACCTGGCAATTCACAGTATCCAAGTACGGACAATCTCTACGGACCTCAACCTGCTGCTGCCTCCTCGTGAAATCAGACGCATAACTATCACTCTCATCATCCAAATTATCTCTTTCATATTCTTTAGTACCATTAACATCTCTGTTCTCTTCTTCTTCTTCCTCCTCTTCATCATCATCACCATAAGCAAGTGGGAGAATACCATTACCAGTAGAACTAGGTGGAGAAGATGACTGACTCAGCTTTTGATGCTTATTCTCAGGTAATAGCTCATTCTCCTCTCCTCTTTTTATTTTCATTCTCTCAGAATTAAAAAAAAAACACTAAATACTCCAAGCGCTGCTGCCTACACGATCAATCAGACTATATCAATCATAAGGGCCGAGACATTAGCAAGTGTCGGGGATTCGGGAAGGTAAAGCTGTAAAGGCAATTAGTGTAGAGGATATCTGAATATTACTATTAGGGGAATGAGTTTTACAATAGATATAGGATTAGGGGTGTTTCTGCAAAATAAAAAGTATTTCAAATAAAAAATATTTTACGTAACTAAATTTATTATAATTTATTGAATAATGATATGCGTTTGCAGACATTTTGGGTACACCTTCCTTTTATAAATGGAGTGTTAAAATATTCTTCTTGGGGGTCCCACTTCTTTTACGAGGTGTACCTAAAATTATGAAAAAACAGTAATGTATACGTAGCATTACTCTAATTTATTCCACAATACAATGTCTCATAAGAAGTAAATATCTTCTTAAAAAACATTATACATAAAAATTAAATTTCTTGGTCTCGGAAAAATGCAAACAAGGTTAACTAAAGTTAATCTATAAGATTACATTAATTAAAACTAAAATTTTAGAATCTACATAGCATTATTAATGTACATTAGGCATGTTAGTTGTAAAATGACTTTGTACTAAAATAGTATAAATAATTTAAATATAATTGATTTTATTATTTCTAAAATAGTAAGACTATTTTATTTTTATCATTATATCAATAAAGATAACAAGATAATAAAAAAAAACTTAAATTTTATTTTTATACTTGTACTATTACATAATTATGATGTAAGATCTATGAGATTCTAAATTAATATAGCAAGGCCTCCCCCCTTCCCTCTCCCACTCCCCCTCTCTCCCTCTCCCGCTCCGGCCTCTCTCCCTCTCCCGCCTCTCTTTGACTGACGTGGATGCCGGTAAAGACCGACAGTAAATGTCAGTGCCCATATCAAGACTCTATAATAAAGATATAATTAGATATAAAAGTTAATTTATAATTATATAATTTTTATTTCTATTTATTTAAAAAGACCAATGAGAAGGCAAATCGTGTTAATCGAGTATTGCTATTTTAATAATATATCAACTTTAACATGGTCCCGACCTAAACGTCACCACTATAATAAACTTGATTACATTTTCGGATTTTTATCATTACCATATGAATCACCTATAAAACAACACGTTGCTTTCCCAGTTTAAGCTATATTGTGTCTCTGTCCATGCACCTTCCGGATCTCCCAAATCTACTTTATTTCATATGATAGAATGTGTACAACATTTTTTACCTGCCAGCCCAAAGATACTGTACTTTGTATTATTTAGCAGATTAAATCAATTCTAGCTAGACATGTCCAGGACGTGGCACGTAACACTTGTCAGTACAATACAGGCACCGATCTATAATATTTTACAGAACATTACATCAGTTCCTATTATCTAGGAAATGGGTACTACTCGCCGAACCAAAACAGCATAAAAGGAGCAGTTGAGTGAGTAGTACAAGTGTTCTCGTTTTTTTTTTCTTTTACTTACAGAGATGATCAAGAGAAAGATGGGGAAGACGAGGAGGAGGGAGGCATTATACCTTCTTCGTCTGTTATTATCTCTCTCGTTTCTCGGCTGCTTCGCTGCTGCGTTTACCAGGGACGCCGTCGGACGAGGCTACGAGCTCCGATCGGTCCAAGTTCACGATTCCGGCAAGGCGTTGACCGCCGATCTCCGCCTCATCCAGCCGACCTCCACCTACGGCCCCGATGTCCCCCGTCTCCGGCTCTACGCCAGGTCAGTCAATTAAAACAGAGTATTTGCTGCTCTTTCAGTAGTGTAGAACATCTTTCGGTAGTGTAGAACATCTTTCGGCAGTGTAGAACATCTTTCAGCAGTGTAGAACATCTTTCGGTAGTGCTAGGGGATTGATGAAGAAGCTCCAGGTTTCGTAAATATTAGAGCTGATTTACCCGGTTTTTCTTGGGTTTCTTGTATGATCCCTTTTTCGACTCTGCTCGGAAGTTTTGAGTGGTGGGTTTTGTTCACATTGGACGAGTCGATTGGAAACATATGGCGGCCATGGCTGAAGCTCTGAAACATTGGAAGCTGAGACCTACTGGATAAAAACAGGGGAGTGAAAAACAGGGATAAAAAACAGCAAAAACAGGGGGGATAAGAAAACAGGGGAAAAATTATAGATAAGACAAAAGTTGCCATGTGAAATGCCCATAACCCCTTAATAAGAGGAATTTGTTGATATTTTGTATAGCTCTAATAGGTAAAATGGGATTATATTGCCCTTAACCCGTTAATATGTGGGAATGTTTAATTAATTAAAAATGGGATTATTTTGTGATTTACGTTGTGCAGCTTCGAGACGAAGGAGAGGCTGAGAGTGAAAATCAGCGACGCCGATCATCGACGATGGGAGGTGCCGGACGAAATCATTCCCCGGCCGGCCGTCGACATCATTCCCCGGCCGGCCGTCGACATCATTCACCGGCCGGCCGTCGACGGCCGCCGGAATACGGACTGGAGGGATCGGAGGTCCCTGATGAAGGTCACCTCGGGGAAGACGTACACCCTCTCCGTCCCCGGCTCCGACCTCCTCCTCGACCTCCGCACCGCCTCTCCCTTCTCCCTCTCCGTCTCCCGCCTCTCCACCGGCGAGACCCTCTTCGACACCTCGCCGGAGAATTCCGGCTCCGCCGCAGGCCTCGTCTTCAAGGATCAGTACCTCGAGGTCTCGACGGCGCTGCCGGCCGCAGCGTCGCTGTACGGCCTGGGAGAGCACTCGAAGAGGACGCTCCAGCTGGAGCGCAACCAGACGCTCACCTTGTGGGCGGCCGACATGGGAAGCCTCAAACTCGATCTCAACCTCTACGGCTCCCACCCCTTCTACCTCGACGTCCGGGCTCCCGCTGGCGACACCCACGGCGTCCTCTTACTCAACAGTAACGGCATGGACGTCGAGTACGGCGACTCCTACCTCACTTACAAGGTCATCGGAGGTCTCCTCGATTTCTACTTCTTCGCCGGACCCTCGCCCGAATCCGTTCTCTCCCAGTACACCGAGCTCATCGGCCGTCCCGCTCCCATGCCTTACTGGTCCTTCGGTATGTTCTTCCAGGATTTGCCCCAAAATTGAGTTTTTGTCGATTGATCTCATAGAACTTTTCACAATTCCTGTTCATTGTTACTCTTTCTCTCTTACAATCCTCTCTTGTCTCTGTGTGTTTGTTAGGATTTCATCAATGCAGGTATGGATACAAGAACGTATCGGATCTGGAAAGCGTGGTGGCCGGATACGCGAAAGCTGGAATTCCTCTAGAAGTGATGTGGACGGATATCGATTACATGGACGCATTCAAGGATTTCACACTCGACCCAGTGAACTTCCCCGCAGACAGGATGAAGAAATTCGTCGATGGGCTTCACCGGGAAGGGCAAAAATACGTACCCATCCTCGACCCAGGTACTCAATAAATCAATCCCGCCATTAAAGTCCTTCGCTTTCGAGATCCCGGAAACCTTCAATTCGGCTTCAATGTTCAGGAATCAGCGTGAACGGCACATACGGTACGTTTCAGCGAGGGATGAAAGGGGATGTTTATATAAAGAGGAACGGGAGCGAGTACCTCGGGGAAGTCTGGCCGGGGAAGGTCTACTTCCCGGATTTCCTGAACCCGGCGGCGGTCGATTTCTGGGTCCGCGAGATCGATCTGTTCAGGAAGACGGTCCCCATCGACGGTCTGTGGATCGACATGAACGAGATCTCCAACTTAATCTCCTCCCCTGCTTTGTCGAACTCCGTCGAGGATGACCCGCCTTACAAAATCAACAACTCCGGTGCCCGGAGACCCATCATCGAGAAGACCGTCCCCGCCTCCGCCGTTCACTTCGGCGGCGTATCGGAGTACGACGTGCACAACCTGTACGGGCTTCTGGAATCGAGGGCAACGCAGAGGGCTCTGGTTCATTCGACTGGGAAAAGGGCGTTCGTCCTGAGCAGGTCCACCTTCGTTGGGTCCGGGAAGTACACCGCTCACTGGACCGGCGACAACTTCGCGACGTGGGACGACCTCGCGTACTCCATTTCTTCCGTTCTCATCTCGGGAATTTTCGGAATTCCGATGGTCGGAGCTGATATCTGCGGATTCAACCTTGATACCACAGAGGAGCTCTGCGCGAGATGGATTCAGGTATCAGCTTTAATCCTTCAGTTTTCTCACAATTTCGGTGATTGATGTTACAAAACACCTATTTTACATACAGATGGGAGCTTTTTATCCATTTGCGAGAGATCATTCCGAAAAGCAATCGATTCGACAAGAGCTCTATCTCTGGGACTCTGTCGCAGCTTCTGCTAAAAAGGCACTGGGTCTTCGGTATCAGCTACTTCCTTACTTCTACTCGTTGATGTACGAATCGCACACAAGAGGAATCCCCATCGCGAGGCCGCTCTTCTTCTCCTTCCCCGAAGACGCAAACACACGCGGCATCAGTTCCCAATTCCTGTTAGGGAAAGGCGTACTGGTCTCCCCTGTTCTACATCAAGGAGCAGTCACGGTAGAAGCATACTTCCCCGCCGGAAATTGGTTCAATCTCTTCGATTACTCACAGTACGTGAGTGTGGCGTCTTCAGGAAGATATGTTACAGTGGATGCTCCGGCAGACACCATTAACGTCCACGTTAGGGGAGGGAACGTGCTCCCTATGCAAGAACCCGCCATGACCACGAGCAGAGCACGGAAATCCGGGTTCCATCTCGTGGTGGCCGTGGACGGAGACGGAGCGAGCACGGGGGAGGTGTTTCTGGACGACGGAGAGGAGGTTGAAATGGGTACTGGGGTGGGAGGGAAATGGACGATGGTGAAGTTTTACGGCAGTGCGAAGAGTACTTTTGAGGTGGGCTTGAGGTCGGAGGTCGTGAATGGGGAATATGCAGTGACTGAGAGATTGGTTGTGAATAAGGTGACCTTTCTGGGTGTGGAGACGAAGGCCGGAGATGCGAAGGTGTTCGTCTTGAAAGGAAATCGGACGAGTCTCGGACGGGGCTCGGTGGTTGCTAGAGTAGTACGAGGGCAGGGTATGGAGAAGAAGTACGCGGTTGTGGAGGTCTCTGGGTTGCGGATTCTCTTAGGAGAGGCTTTCGATTTGAAAGTGAGGTTTAGCACACATTAGTAGAGAGGATTAATAAAGAGGATCGACGATTTCTTGAGGAGGAAGGTGAGCATCAAGCAGGAAGCCTTTTGTATGTATCAGCTACAGTCATTCACCATAAAAACACTAATGCGCCAGCCTTGGGATAGTAATCAATAAGTTTAGACATACAGAGTTGTGTATCAGCATTCTATTCTAGTCTTTGCCGGAAATTAAATTAGAGTAATGCTTGACGGTAGGTAGCCTCTCACGTGGATGATTAGTTATGACTATGTTATTGATTTGAGTAACGCTAGTTGCTCTTCCGTGACATACCTATCCGGTGTAAATGACTATTACCAGCCAATACAAAAACTTAAAAAAAAAAAAAATTATTTTATAAAATTCTAAATTCTAAAGGATTGGCAATTGGATTGGCTGGTTACATCATGTATGTCAAATAAGTATTGTGCATAGGTACAATTAGTATTTTTCTATCGATTTTCAGTCCAGAAATTGAGGAGAACTATGTCAAATAAGTATTGTGCATAAGTACAATTAGTATTTTTCTATCGATTTTCAGTCCAGAAATTGAGGAGAACTATGTATCCACGTTACCTGAATTCTGTACTCTAAACTTGGAAAGATGTGAAAACCAGATGACCTGGTCGATTCTATTGGTTCAACTATAGCATTGTTGAACCGACCGAACCAGACTGACAAATCTAGTTCCTCCCTCACACTCACACACTCACTCACTCACTCATGTACTCACACACTCACTCACTCACGCCCTCACTCACTCACGCTCTCATGTTGTCACTCACGCACTCACTCTCTCACTTGTGCACTCACTCTCTCACTTGTGCACTCACACGCTCACTCATGAACTCACTCACACACTCACTCACTCTCTCACTTACGCACTCACGCACTCACTCACTCTCTCATGCACTCACGCACTCACGCACTCACGCACACACACATGCACTCACGCACTCACGCACACACACATGCACTCACACACACATGCACTCACGCACTCACACACACACACATGCACTCATGCACTCACGCACTCACTCATGCACTCACGCACTCACGCACTCACTCATGCACTCACGCACTCACTCATGCACTCACGCACTCACTCATGCACTCACGCACTCGCTCTCGCACTCACGTACTCACGCACTCACGCACTCACGCACTCATGCACTCACTCGCTCACTCGCGCACTCACTGACACACTCATGCCTTCACGCACTCACTCACGCACTCACACACACTCACTCACGCACTCACTCACTCACGCACTCACTCACTTACGCACTCACTCACTCACTTGCGCTCACAAGTATGAACACTAAACATGGGCCTCTGCGGAAATTCACTAACATAGAGGAAGATTAATATTCCAGTCTTCTGCCAGTTGGATGTAAAGGCCAAGCTGTTGGTTTTCTTTACAATACCATCAATAAAGACTAGGTTCTAGTGATTGCCTGGAGCAGTGGACAATTGCAGGTTGATGCATTAGCAGATGAACTCCAACCCCTTTGGAGCACAATTAACCCACCCCATCTCTGCTTTGATGCGTCTGGTGCTCTTATTGGGACTAATGATCTGTGAGTGTGCTTCTTAAGAATTTTCTGCTACCAGGCTTGATGCTCAAGTCCATACTTTCGATACTGTTTGGCTGGGTCACCCACCACTCTTGCTGAGACTTGCACTTGTTGACTTGGCATTACTAACAAAGACAGCTGAGTGCAGAGGATGTCTTCTGTCCATATTTTCTGACCCCCTTGTACCTGTGAAAATATATTGTGTTCACAGTAGTGGGATAGATTAGATATTTTTGCACTTTCTCCCATTTTCAAGTCAAATGGCTGGAAAAGAAGAAGTTGCAATGCTTCCTTCAGTGCGGCCTAATATTGTTGCTTTAGGCCTAGGTGAAATGTCCTCGGAATGGATCATTCATGGTTTTGCACCTTTGGCAGATTCATTTGGGAATTCTTGGGTTGTGGGTTTTGCATCCTCTCAAGAATGTATACTGATAAAGATGAAGAGTTGGGACATGACGTTGACCTTTCATGCTGACAATGATCAGAACTTGATTGATGATAAAGAGCTTTCGGACATGGGTTCTACAGATATGTATTGATAAAGAAAGAACTACGTTTTTGCGTCCAAAAGACAGATTTTCTCCTTCGGACAGGGTCATCATATTATTAGCAAAGAACTCTCTGAGTACTGATACAATTGAAGGCCATTCAACTCTTCATCATTCTTCAAATTTTCCATGAGAATTATGTACAATATGCACACAAGGTACAGACTTTGATCTTCCACGGCAATTTTGTCGAAGAAAAACAGAGAATTAGAATTTAGTGAAACTTCCCCTATTTTTGCCAACTCAATTAATTGAATTATATCAGAGTTACACATTTCCATTTGGTTGGAAACTTAAATCTTGTAAATAACAATATCTTTTTGCTTCCTCAGGTTCACATACAACTTAAACATCACAGTGACCACCTCAAGAGAACTGTTACTGATCAACATGCACGTTTAAGTGATGGAAAAAAATGCTTTCTGAGGTTGAGGAGAAACAACCAGTCCTAGAAGACCGGGTTAAATGTGCCTTGCACGCATATACAGTACTTGTGGAGCGACTACAGAGTTTTTAATAGCTTACCTGGAGCAAACAAGAGACCTCTGTCAAGAGCTGAGCGTGAATTGTTAAGTCACAATTATGTAGGACGTAGTTTCAATCAGGAAAAATTTATTGGAAGAATAGGACTCTCTTCTTTTACCAGTGTATAGCAGGAATATCTTTTTCTTTTTTCATGTCTGGAGTTTCTCTTTCATATGTTTCTTACCTATATCCCACTTTACTTCTTTGTTCAAGCACTGCACGAATTTCTGTAGTTGTTGAGTCCTTAAGCTTAGCCACATCTTATTTTATATTTTTGAAAGATGCATGTGATGAAGGCTATGCAGTAAGCTGGTGAGAATGAAAAATGTGCTGGCCTTAATTATTGAGTGCACGAGATTGTCTATCTGCAATTAGTTTTCTTCGTGTAACTAGTTTTTGACTGTTATTCTCTTATGCTATTGCCTATCATGCATTAAACCTTATGTCCCATTTATTGCAGATCAATACGACTTCGAGCTGGGTGTTTTGCACTCTTCCATTGAAACTCTGAAGACTAGGTTGAAAAGACATATTCAGCATTCACAAGCTAACAACCCTAGCCCAAAACAAGTACAAAAGAATCATCTTCGTGTAGTCAGCAGTCTCATTACTGGGAAATACTGTGAGACTGCTATGTAAAATGTATAAAATCATCTCGTATCAAATGGGGACTGTGCCAACTATTATGTCTTGTAATACACCCATCTTGAAGCTTCCAAAGCCAAATTAAATCAGCCTAAATCCCCATTTATACATAAGTTTAGCAGATAATTTACAGGTTCGTGAGCTAAAAACTTGAAAAGTTGAAAATCATCGACTAAGTTTGAATGACCAGATATTCTGGTAAGCTTCTCTCATGGACCACCAACATTAAGACTTCCCAGCAAAACAACCACTTCTATGCAGAGCATCTCCATTAAAGAAAAATACAGAATTACAGCTGCGTTATGTAGTCACTACTAAGTTTTTGCCTCCATATGAGTGAAGCATCAGAAGCAAGGAGACCTTAATTAAGAACAACATATACTACAGATTCAACATATCCATAGCTTTATTAGCTTTTCTCAGGTCCCTGTTTTTGAGCTGTGGATGTGAAAGTCGCAGGGTTTAATGGATCCCTCACGGTAAGGTTCAACACCTCAGGCCTTCAAAATCAAATTTTAGCTAGCTCCTCTCCAAGATCTGCCAGTAATTTGAGTGAGAATGAAGCACAGAGTAACTCTAAGATAAGTGGCTCGGCAAATCATTCAACAATGTCCAATGACTTAGATCAGATGAGATGAGGGCTTCTCCTTCGTAATTAGGATCTCCTAAAACGGACCCAGAAGGGGTGATAATTAAACTACCTCCTGCACGCATGGATTCCATAAATCATACCTCTCTATGTATACAGACCATAAGTCATAGTTACATTCTTTCTTAGGCAGCAAACCATTACATAGCAGCATTTAGACACATAAACACATTGCTGATGGTTTAATGTTTCACATTTTCCAAAGTTTTATCCTTGAGAGCTTTGAACTTCAGACATTTCATCAACTACTTCTGAAAGATCCGAGATCCGGTGGAAGGAACATTGCACCTAAATAGGTACAAGCACACCTGGTTGAGGCACCTGCTACTTTTAGTTTAAAAGAATTAAAAGGGAAGGAAAACAGTTGGCTTCCGTATGTTAGTTCTTTTCGTACTAAATCTCCTATGTTTACTCCCAGTCTCCCACGTTAAAAAACACCTTTCCTAATACCCTCTCAATTGTGGAATCTGCATGTCTGTGCTTTCGTTTTTGAGATCATCCCTTCGAGGTTCTCTTCTTCGGCTCAGGTGTTCCTCTTAGTCAAGGTACTGTTGTACTCTAATACAATAATAAAAATGATTTAAATTTAATAACAATAGTTTAATGTATAATAAATTTTATAAGCATAATTACATAATCCTTCCAAAAGATGCTTAAATCATCTTCTATCTCAAACATTGCCCATTGACGGAGAGGGAGATCTTGCAGACAATTTTGAAGTCACCATATGTTATCTAACTTCTGATGTTTGTGTTAAATGCATCATTGCTTCATTTATATTGCACACATCTATCGTAAAGTATGTACTGAAGTTATCAATTAAAAAGACCAAAGAAAGACTGTGGCATGAGATGCTTGGATACATTACAAGAGAGACAATGAAGAAGTCTCTTTCTAGGTACAGAGCAATTTCAGGCTCTGTCAATGATAACAAAAATTATGAAGAAAGAAAGATCTTGTTAAACAAAGCTCCTTTTTTACACATCCTTAAAAACCATAATAAATCTCAGAAGAATCATTGATGGTATGACAATTATGAAAGTACAGAAGTTATCTATCACAAGTGCATAGATAGAGTACTCAGATTAACTTGTGGTGCTTCCCCAATCTGATCATGCGAATCAGTTTCCAGCACAAACAAGTTGAAGCAAGAATTAGCAACCCATCACTGCACAATTGTACACAAATGCCCCAGCCCGCTCTCTCACTGAAAGAACATTCCAGTCAACTTCTCCTGCAAGATGATACAACCAGTGTCTGATTCAGGTTGCTCAACCGGCTTCTCTTCGAGTGAGTAGCTAACTCCGAGAAAATTGCAGAGGTCGGGAAGAAGAAAGCAGAGAGAGAAAAGAGGAAAAACGATAGGAAACAGAAATGTTACTTTACTCTTCATTGATTTTTTTAGGTTACAACTTTGGCTTAAAAAGTATTCTCAGCTTGTCGGCTAACAACTTAATGGTAAAAATGTAATAGTAAACAATTATCCTTTAATGTAAATAGTCTTCCAACCACCTGGGCTTTCTGGTAGGACGCCTACGCTAGGCTCTGGTATCTTCTTCTTTAGCAGTTTCCTCTTCTTCTATCAGATTATCTTCTAATGTTTCCTTAGTGTCCTGGAGAATCCTCGGGGTGTCTCCCTGTTTAGCACTAGTCGTATCAGTCCCCCCTCTTTGAAAATCACCTTGTCCTCTAGGTGAAATGATGGATAAGTGGTAGTGAAGTCGTCAAAAGACTCCCAAGAAGTCTCCTCAAGCGGGCAACCCTGCCACTGCACTAGCACTTGAGGTTGAGGTTTGCCATTGGATAGAATGGTCCGAGTGGCACAAATAGCCAGTGGTGTTTCAACTGGTTTGTTGCTCTTACTGGTTGGAGGCAGGTCCCTAGATAGATCAGTAGCAGTACCAATAAAAGGTTTGAGAGCTGAGACGTGGAAAACCGGATGTATGCGACTCTCTTCTGGTAATCCAATTCTATAGGCAACTAGACCAACTTTAGCTGTGACTGGAAAAGGCCCATAAAACTTTTTCGTGAGTTTGTGGTGGCGTTTGTTAGCAACCGAAATCTGCCTATAGGGTTGTAGACGGACAAGCACCAGATCCCCTACCTCAAACTGAAGGTCTCGTTGGTGAGCATTCGCCTTCAAAGTCATTCGGTGTTGAGCCGCTAGTAAGTTTTTCTTGAGTGTGTGAAGGAGTTCGTTACGAACTATGAGTGTTTCATCCAATGCTTGGATTGAAGTAGAGACCTGTGTATAGAGAGGAATAGAAGGTGGAGTCCACCCATAAAGAGCCTGAAATGGAGACATCTTGAGGCTGCTGTGATAACTCGTGTTATAATGAAATTCAGCCCAAGCAAGTAACGAAACCCAAGTAGTTGGCTTGTCCTGAGTGAAGGCACAGAGATATTGCTCTACGCCGCGATTCACCACTTCAGATTGTCATCTGTCTGTGGGTGATAAGCACTACTCATTGAAAGAGTTGTACCACTCAGTTCAAACAACTTGCGCTAAATTGAACTCATGAATATTGGATCTCGATCTGATACTACTGAACGGGGAAACCCAGGATGCCTCATTACTATATCCACGAAAAGATCTGCTACCTTGGCAGCAGTAAAATTCGTAGGTAATACTCCAAAGTGTGCTAATTTAGATAAGCAATCCACTACTACCATAATAACAGTTAAGCCTTTGGAAGGGGGTAGGCTGGTCACAAAATCCATTGTTACATCTTCCCACACTACTTCCGGGATGGGCAAAGGTTGTAGCTGCTGGCACTCGCGTGGAGTACTTGATCACATAACGACCTCGAAAACAAATCAGTCCGTGTTGTACCATGTAGAATGACGGGAGTGTTCCCTCTTGGTGTTGCTGATGTAAAGCAATTAAATATGGATCTGCTGCATTATCTTGTTGGAGCTGACTTAGTATGGAGAAGGTCGGCATCGGACACAAGGGCAAACCATGAGGAGTGTACTTCAAAGTCATTGGAAGGCCACTCAGCTGGAACTCGGGACAAGGCATCAACAACACGGTTAGAAACACCGGGTTTGTATTCAATGCGAAAGTGAAATCCGAGAAGCTTACGAACATAAGCATGCTGATCCGGTGTTTGAATGGCTTGCTGGAGTAGGTCTTTTATGCTTCTTTGATCCGTTCTAATGATAAAGAAATGCCCCAAAGGATATTGGCGCATTTGAGGACTGCTTCGGTGATGGCGTGGAGTTCTTTAATGTAGGCGGACAAAGCACTGAGCTTGGGACCTATCTTCTTGCTGAAAAACGCAATAGGTTGTCTTGCTTGCATTAGTACGGCCCAATACCCACGTTAGAGGCATCTGTCTCGATATTGAAATCCTGAGAGAAATCTGGAAGGCGTAAAACAAGTGCTGCCATCATGGCTTGTTTAAGTGCTTCAAAAGCTGCCAAGGTTGCTAGGTTCCACGTGAACGATCTCGACGGAGGAGATCGGTTAAAGGTGCTGCAATGCTAGCATAGTTGGAAATAAAACGTCTATAATACCCTGTGAGGTCCAAAAATCCACGAAGTTGTTTCACATTAGTTGGGACAGGTTAGCGAACCACGGCCTCAATCTTAGCTGGATCAGCATTAACTCCCTTAGAAGAAACAATATGACCCAAGTATTCAATAGTATCCTGGCAGAATTGGCATTTGGATAGCTTCACATAGAAATGATTAGACAACAAACATCCGAGAACTAAATCTAAATGCAGCCAATGTTCATCAAGTGAAGAGTTATAAACCAAAATATCATCAAAGAAGACGATAACAAACCTGTGAAGGTATGCTGAAAAGATCTGATTCATGGCAGCCTGAAAAGTAGAAGGTGTGTTAGTCAATCCAAACGGCATAACAAGGATTCATAGTGTCCTTCATGGGTTCTAAAAGGAGTTTTATAAGTATCCTTAGAGTGAACTCGAATCTGATGATATCCCGCACGCAAGTCAAGCTTGCTGAAAATTGAAGCACCCCCAAGCTCGTCTAGTAACTCATCAATTGTAGGAATGGGAAATTTATCCTTGACTGTGGCAGCATTCAAAGCCCAATAATCCACACAAAATCGCCATGTGCCATCTTTTTTTCTAACCAGAAGAACTGGTGAAGAGAATGGACTATGACTCGGTTGAATAATTCCTTGCTCAAGCATTTCACGAATCAGTTGTTCCATTTCTGATTTCTGATAATGCGGATAGCAATAGGGTCGAACATTAATTGGTTTGGTGCCTTCCACAAGATGTATGTGATGGTCAACTGATCGGTGTGGTGGAAGACCTTGTGGGGAATGAAAAATACTGCTATATTTATGGAGTAACTCAACAAGAGAGGGTGGTATGTCAGTGGGCAAGGAGAACTGATCCGGGAATGTAGTAAGACACTCGGAGTGATATTCAGCCAACTCAAAAATACCAGAAATTTCATCGCTGCTTACTAGTGCTTGTAGCTGATGTAAAGATACCGAACTTGGCAACAAAGCGGTCTCACCTTGCAATGTTACTGATTTTCTATTCCACATAAATTCCATAGTAAGAGCTGAATAGTCGTGTGCCACCTTACCGAGTAATTGTAGCCAAGGAAATCCCAAAACAATATCAGGCCCTTCAATAGCCAATACAAAAAGGTCAACAATAAAATTAATACCTTGGAGAAGGAGAGAAGTCGACTTGCAACAAAATTGGCACACCAAAAAAGCTCCAGACCCTATAGCAACACAGAAGCGAAGGATTTCTGCAATCGGTAAGCCCAATTTTTCCACTAAATCTGGCTTGATAAAATTGTGGGTGCTGCCGCTGTCAATAAGGACCTGAAAACAATTAGAATTATATGAACCAGAAACTCGCAATGAACGACCTTGTAGTTGGCTCGAAAGTGCATGTAGGATAGAGATATCGTCGGAGACATCGCCTGAAGGTCCATCGTTGGCGTCCATAGAGTCATCCGTTGTTAACTCTTCCTCATCTTCTCCTAAGATGAGCAAATACCTGCTCTTCCACTGATGGTTAGGCCCAAATTTTTCAGCACAATTAAAACAGAGACCCTTCTCACGTTTGTCCCGCAATTCTGCAGGTGAGAGGCGGCAAATAGGGAGTGCCAAAGTTGGCAGCAATGGGGGAAGTCTTTTTGCTGAATTAGAGGAAGGGGATGGAGGTCGAATAGATGTTGAACCAGTCGGTGAAGTATGTTTAGGAGTTTCTGTGAGGATAGTCGTGGTGAGAGCAGAATTGTTAGTTGTTGGAGAGGAACTTGGTGCAGAGCTAGGACGCCATGGGATCCCTGCTGTCCCATTGTCATCACCTCGAGCGGCATAGGCTAGAGCCATAGCAAAAGCCTCCATTAAAGTGGATGGACGATGAAAAAGAAGCTCCCTACGAATGGGTTGCTTGAGACCAATAATGAAAAAACTAATGAGGAGGGTTTCTGAACTTCCAGTTACATTATTGAGCAAATCCTCAAATTCTGCCTGAAAGTCAGCAACAAAACCCGATTGTGTTAGCTTTGAGAGACGGCCTTCAAAGTCTTCATAAATTGGAGGACCAAATTGGTGTTTCACAGCAGTTAAAAATGATTTCCATGTCGGAATCAACCCATTTCTCGTAGCCCATTGAAACCAAGCGGCTGCCCGTCCTTCCAAATGAAAGGAGAATCTATAATCGTGATTCTTCTGGTGTGGAATAATAATCAAAGAAGGCTTCTATACGAAAGAGCCAATTAGTAGGATCTAACCCATCAAACCGAGGGACATCCAATTTCAATGAGCGAGTCATTGACTGAGATCCAGGACGACGCGTTGTTGAATCAACTCTGGAAGTGAACTGAGAACGGGATCCCGCACCCATATTGGACGGAGAAGAAATTCGAAGCTCGGCCCGCAGATTTGCTAGTGTGGAATCAACTGATAGCATATGTTGCTGCAGCGTATGGTGAATGGAATCGGTATGGGTATCAAGTTGTTGCTACATAATCTGACGGATTGAAGCTGATTGGGCGTCAATCTTTAAAAGCACCAATGATACAACCTGCGTCTGATTCATGTTGCTCAACCGGCTTCTCTTCGAGTGAGAAGCTAACTCCGAGAACATTGCAGAGGTCGGGAAGAAGAAAGCAGAGAGAGAAAAGAGGAAAAGCGATAGGAAACAGAAATGTTACTTTACTCTTCATTGATTTTTCTAGGTTACAACTTTGGCTAAAAAAGTATTCTCAGCTTGTAGGCTAACAACTTTAGGGTAAAAATGTAATAGTAAACAATTGTCCTTTAATGTAAATAGTCTTCCAACCACCTGGGCTTTCTAGTAGGACGCCTACTCTGGGCTCTGGTATCTTCTTCTTTAGCAGTTTCCTCTTCTTCTTTTAGATTATCTTCTAATGTTTCCTTAGTGTTCTGGAGAATCCTCGGAGTGTCTCCCTGTTTAGCACTAGTCGTATCACAAGACCATCCTGAGGACACCAAAAATGCAGTGCAATGACCTCCCCTTCAGCTCTCCTGTGCCCACCAACCACCAACAGCTTGTCCCGACATGCCTTGAATGCCAGACCCCAGCCATTGTAATTATCATCCCTAACCGGCAACGTCCTCACGACATTCCATGCGTTATTTACCTTGTCATACTACTTCACCTGATTGGTGGACTGGTCAGCAGCATACAGCTGATTATTTACCACAGCAACCAGAGGAGGAGACTGGGTGGCTCTATTGCCATGTGGATACATGTTTCTTATCCTCCTCCACGTCCGTGTCTCAATATTATACTCTTCACCACATGTTAGGGAGTCTGTATGGCTGGACATGCCACCTATAGCATAAAATTTCCCATTCATAAAAAAACCAAAACACATTTTTCTTGGCTAGTTCATATCCGGCAGAGCTTCCTAGCAACCAGGCTCAGAGTTGTACAATTCAGCTGATTTTAACACATGCCCATTCTTATCACTCCCACCAGCCACAATAGCAATCTCTGCCTGGCTGCTAGAGCCAAACAGACAGCGCGGTAAGTTCATGAGAGGACACCTGGACCAACTACGATTCACCAAGTTATACATCCATATGGCAAATCCAGACAACTCTCGCCCAAAAACAAGTAACTGTGTTCTGACTGCCAAAGACTCTTTGTCAGCACAAGAAAAACATTCATCACAAGGCATTCTAGGAAGCCTCATCCACCTTTGTCTAACAGGATCAAAAGCTTCCCACAGCATCATACTGCATGCCAAGTATACCCAATGCTCAACAATGCCAAGTTGCCTCCTCAATTTGTACAAATATCCACTATTAACCAATAAATTAAACCTTCTATTCAAAGAGGCAAGGGAGGGGCAATCAGATCGATGGGCCCATGCAAGGCAATCCAGTGCCATATCATCATGAAGACCAGGGAGGAGACAGTCACTTGATGCTTGGCCATCATAATCTCCCCCTGCACGTGTCTTCACCACAGATTTGCTCTTCTTTGACGCAATACACTCTAAACTTGAAATACAAATATCTTTGTCAAAAATGTTTTGCCTCATGTCATTTAGTCAGGTCCCATGCTTTGGTAGCTGCTCCTAGGGGATGCACGACGTACATGTTAATTTAAGCCATTGATGCCTAGGGTTTATCCTCTAAAAAATAGGATTTAATAAAAAATATTTTTTTTATATTTTTATGGGCTTAGATTAACATGTACGTCAGATAGGTGCGTCTAGTATTATTCTATCTGAAAGAATAATGCTAGTTGCACCGAGCGGATGCACCTATCCGACGTACATGTTGATTTAAGCCATTGATGCCTTGGGTTTATCCTCTAGAAAATAGGATTTTATAAAAAATATATTTTTTAATTTTTTTAGGGCTTAAATTAACGTGTACATCGGATAGGTGCATCCGCTAGGAGCGTCTAACATTACTCTATCTGAACATTACTATTAGGGGCATGATTTTTATAATAGATATAGCACTAGGGATGTTTCTGCAAAATAAATAGCATTTCAATTAATAAAATATTTTATATAACTAAATTCAATATAATTTATTCCACAATGCAAAGTCTAACAAGAGGTAAATATCTTTCTAAAAAAATTACACATAAAAATTTAATTTCTTGGTCTCCAAAAAATGCAAACGGGGATAACTAAAGTTAATCTATAAGATTATATTAATTAAAACTAAAATGTTAGAATTTACATAGCATTATTAATATACATTAGGCATGTTAGCTGTAAAATGACTTTGTATTTAAATAGTATAAATAATTTAAATATTATTAATTTTTTATTTCTAAAATTGTAAGACTATTTTATTTTTATCATTATATCAAATAGAGATAACAAGATGATAAAATAACAACTTAAATTCTCTAGAGATTAACCTCTAAAATCTACATTGCATGATCAATATTACACGTGTATACTTGCAATGTTTATCTTTGATCTTTTTATCATTGTAAAATTAAATAATTATGATCTATGATCTATGAGATTCTAAATTAATAGAGCAATGCCTCTACTAATTAAAAAAAGGTGAAATTATTTAAATTTTTATTTAAATTTTCAACTCGTATACTAATTTTTACTACAGGTAAGAAAAAACAATTTGAAATGATATTTGGATCATGCATCCGAAAAAATGCAAATTTACAATTAGAATAAGTGGATAGATAAATTTTGAATAGTAATCGGGTAAAACAAGTTCGGAAGAGCTTGCATGGCGCCGCTTTGAGAAACAACTTGTTCATTTTACAGGCCATATAAGATTCTTCAAAGAGTTGGACATGTTGCTTACAAATTGAAGTTACGCTCTACGGTTGTCAGACCTCCGTTTTTTCATGTGTCCCAGCTATTGCAATTACATGAAGTGTCCCATTCTTCTTCGAAGTTGTCGTCTCAGCTTACTATCGACATGGAATTGATTGTTGAGCCAAAAGAACTCTTGAATGTTTGACCTAAACCACTGAGTGCTATAGGGGAGTTGGAAGTGTTGCTCAAATGGAAAGGGTTGCCTCCTCCGAGGCTACTCGAGAGGATTTCCAAATGGTCCAACAACAACTTCCTGAATTCCATCTTGAGAACAAGGTGATAGTTAGGGAGGGAGGTAATGTTAAGCCTTAGATACGCATCACTTGTGCAAGGCACAAGAATAAGGACAAGAGAGTGGCTAACATGAATAAATAGTCCAGGGCAGAGTTAGGGTGGTTATTTTGTGGCGAGGGTTGACGTTTAAATTGGAGGGACCTGTTTTTGGCATGAGGGAAAACTGAGAATAAAGTGGAGAGTAGCAGAGGAGAATTACATTGGAATATTTCAATAATCAAAGAGCTCTGCTCTTGGGGAGAGATTAAGCCTCTCAAAAGCTTGGGGAAACTTATCATATTGTCTCTCTTCCACTACAAAAATTAATGAAATTGATGGTTATGTTCTCTCTTTAAGATTTTGGGTTGAGCACTTACTTATTTAATTGCTTTGCTCAATGCGTATAAACTTGGTATCAGAGTAGCGGTAGTAAAAATCCGGTTTTATTGGGGGTTTTCGAACTAAACCGCCGGTGAAAATACATTTTCCTGGCGGTTATTAGAAAAACCTCCAGTATTATTAGAAAGAGAAGTTAACGCCAGTGAAAACATATTTGCTGGCAGTTTTGAAAAACTACCGGTATAAAAGACTTTAAATGGCGGTTTGCATTACAACCACCAGTGAATAAGAGATTTCCTGGCGGGGTTACACAAAACCACCAGTAAAAAGACCTTTATTGGCGTTTTTCCGTAAAACCGCCAGCCAATAAGTATGTTACTGGCAGTTTTATTGGAAACCGCCATTAAATATTTGTTTCTGTGGTGTTTTTGGTAAAACCCCCAGTAAAAATCCTATTTATTGGCGGTTTACCTAAAACCCCAAGAGTCTGCTTTATTGGAGGTTTTAGTGGAAACCCCGAGTAAATGGTATGTTTCTGGCCATCTGGATCCTGCGACTTACACCTCATGTTAAATTTTTATTTTTCGCTTGTCAAGACTGCCGTGGAAGTGTGGATTGCAAAACCAAAATATGTCCGCTTGGCACCTGCACGTATTTTCTCCCGCAGGAAGTCCCTAATCGTGTGCCTTCTTCGTCTCCGTCGTGAATCGGCGTCCCAAATCGTGCAATCGTCGCCGTCGTCGCATTGTCGTGCGTCGCTATCAATCACTTAATGTAAGCCCATTAGTATAAATAGCTAATACAATTGTAAATAGTGTGATGTCCGCTGTCATCGCAATACAATCTGGTCCGTCGCCATCGTCGCGTGCAGTGGTCGTTCATGTAATGTGATCTCTGATTTTGGTCCTTCTTTATTCTTTAATGAGATCCTTCCTCCTGCTGTGTGATTCTGTTGTCACTGTCGTCGTCGCCGTCGCCGCTACTGCCTTTGCCATCGTCGTCGTTGCTGG
This sequence comes from Aristolochia contorta, assembly GCA_022405105.1. Taxonomy (NCBI): domain Eukaryota; kingdom Viridiplantae; phylum Streptophyta; class Magnoliopsida; order Piperales; family Aristolochiaceae; genus Aristolochia; species Aristolochia contorta. Next base: position 17,354,437 of record CM039670.1, on the reverse strand, counting down.
GGCTTGCTGGAAAGAAAATATTTCGCCTATATCGCTGCTAGCAAGTAGAATATCATCGACATATAAAACCCCGGCCCAGCTCCTCCGCGTATTTCACTCCCTTTGAGTAAAGGAAGTTCCTAGTCGCCGGTATCGTCTCTGTCGCCAATATCGTTTCTTGTGCAAGTGCCTCGTGCTGGGCATTATTCCAATGAATTCAACTTTGAAAAGACTTCGTTCCACCTCATTGAGGGAAGAAGTGCAAGGGTGCCGTTGGTGCCTGGCCGGTATTGCCACCATTGCTTTAAAGCTTACCCCTTGTGTTTTAAAAGAGACTCGAGCTTGTTTGCAACATAGAGAACTTATAATGTCAAACATATAAGGAAAGAATGAGTAATCATATGAACAAAGAAAACTGAGTTGCGGTTTTATTGGATTCCTGGGCTGACAGCATTGCTTGTTTATTTTGGTTTCTATATGCCTGTTGATCAACTAATTTGAATTTCTTACTTTGTCAACATGTTCTCTTTTGTTTTATTTTTCTGTCTTACTTCCTTTAAGTAAAATACGATTAATACTGAAAGACTTTTTGTATATATTTCATTTTGAATTAGTTTGTTTGCCTTTGATGCATTCAATGCAGACTTGAAAGTCGACAAATCCAAAGGTTCCAGAATTTCATCCGACACAAGCCTTTGAATTCTCTGTTTAGAGATATGGCCTCACCACGAGAGCTTGTTTGCAGCATAGTATTATATGAACTTATAATGTCAAACATATATAGATTATCAATTAAACGACCAGAACCTACAATATTTGAATTTAGGGAGAGACTAACTTTACTATTTTCAAATGAACAAGAAAATCCTGATTTGTCCAAAGTTGAAATAGATATAAGATCTACAACAAAAGTCTCAAACAAATCCAAATAAAATCCAGGTTTAGTTGTAATCTAAAAGTTCCTATAGCTTCAGCTGCAACTTTATTGCCATCTCCCACAAAGATGAATCTTCAGCATCACTTGGAGATCGGCTCCTGGCAATCCTGCATAGTCATGCTTATGTGAGTAGTAGCACCAGAATCTACCCACCATGTATCTTGTGGTACAAAAGCTAAATTAATTGAACAAACTAGAGTACCCTTCTTTATCGCCAGGTGGCATACTTAAGACAATCTTTCTTCATGTATCTGTCTTATTGCAGAAATAACAGCTTAATTTCCGGCTTCTTCAACTTCTACTTGAGGAAACCCTTGAACAGTCTCTTTTGCTCGCTTCCTCTTATTACGAGAGCTTGGGCGAAATGGGCACTTTCGGTCTTAATTTTGAGATACCTCTCTTCCTCTTGCACACACAATGGAATATAAGCATTTTCAGGGACCATTTATCCGTTTGGATGCCATAACTCACTACTAAATGACCAAAAGTCGCAGGAAGAGATATCAAAACTAAGGTTAGAAATCTTCCGATATCCAGAAGCCGAGTGTGCCGTGAGTTTCACCGCAAGATCAGACATTTGCATAATATATTCCCGCACGTTCCCATTTCCCTTATATCTCATAGTATTGAGTTGACTCATAAGAGTACATGTCTCGACTTCTCATTCTTCTTGAAATATTGTTCTATCTCGAGAAGGAACTCTTGTGCATTGGTTGCACTAAGGGAGCCTTGAAACGATTGCGAATGGAATGTTTCATGAGCATAACACACAAGCGGTTAGACCGGTCCCACTTTTCAATCTTAATCTCATTGAGATTATCTGGAGTAGGAATGGGTTGCTGTAGTGCATAGTCTAAATCCATACATCCAAGGCTTATCTCAGAGACTAGGTCTTGAAATTCGTCCCACTTAGCATTGGGATGTTAGGGCGTGGAGCAGAAAAATCCATGGCAGTAGTAGCATAAACTGAATTGTAGAACGAAAGAAATAATCATACTCACAGAAATTTGCATGTCAAAGAATAATCAAGACATGAAATAAATAATCCAAATGGGGACATTATACAAGATACCTTATACAACATTAATTTCTAGTATTTGGACAGAGAAAATTAATTGTAAGTGGTACTCTCCAAGCAATGATCAAACACTGATGATTTAATTCTGCCAAATTGTGTCTTCTATTGGGCAGATCACAATTCGCATGAATAATAAAACTTTAGAATCATCACGTATTAATCACCACATGCATGTCATTATTCTGCCAAACTGTGTCTTCCTTTGGGCCGAGCACAGTTCGCATAAATAATTTCACACTGAGCATCTACGTAATTTTAATCAAATCAATTTAGACAACAGAGGTTACTTTGGCAACAATATTGCTTTAATCGATTTAATTTGAAATTACAAGACTAACTGAACATAATTCATTTATATAAATATTTTGGTATTGCCCCATGGTACCGACTATATGGAATTTCAAGAATAGCATGATTGCATACATAAAACAAAATGCATGCTTGAAATTTAAAATTTCCTCATGCTTTAACAGTTTATCCCCTCATGCAATAATCCAAATCCATCAAGAAAACAAATTGCATTAATAGGGTATCGAGATAAACTCATAAAATTCCCAAAAATATATCATAAAGTAGAGAATATTGTATTCTACTTATGGTTAAATTTTCATCAAAAAATTCCAAATTTTCGTAATCGGATCCGGATCTGGATTCAGATCTTTTAATCGGATCCGGGATTCGGATCTGAAGTCGGGTCCGTATTCGGAAGTGGAGCCGAAACCTTAGTCGGACCCGGAATCGAAACTGAAATTGGATCCTATTCGGAACCAATAATCGGAGTCGGATCTTTAATCGGATCAGGTTATCGAACATCAATCGGACCCAATAATCGGAGTCGGATTCGGTAATTGAAATCGGAACGCTAGTCGGATCCGATTATCGAACTCTAATCGCATCCTTTAATCGGAGTAGGATTCCTAATCGGATCCGGTTATCGAACTCCAAAGCGGATCCAAATAACCGAATCCGGACCCTTTATCCGGATGGAATGGTCCGGTATTCGAATTTGCCCCTGAACCTGTCTGATTTATACTTTTTTTTGACCGAACCGGGGAGCCGCCAGAGAACCCGGTTTAATTAGTTTAAACCAGGTTGGTTCATTAAAACATCTAACCGTCTCCTTCTTTAACGACGAACCGGTAGGAGAAATTTAGGGTTTCTCCCGCCAGCGCGCTTAGCTTCGCCGGCGCCCGCCCACAATTGGTATGGCGGATTTTATGCGCGAAATGGTCGCCCAGCCACGGACGACCATTCTCCGGGGTAGCCATCGCGGCACGGCGACGAAAAATGCCGAAAAAACGAAAAAAACGAGGGGTGCTTCGGCAGCCCCTCTCGGCTTCTTTGCCGAATTTCCGGCCGTCGCAATGGCCGGAAATCGGTACGAAACGGTCAGCCGAAGGTCGGCGACCGTTCCTCTTCACCTTCTCTCCAGATTCCGACCTCGAAATCTGGCCTGCGGAACCCCAAATTCCGGCGAGCCTAATTCCGAAATCCGGCGGCCGAACTCCTATATCCGGCGGCCAAATTTCTGGATTCTTTGATAATCCGAATCAGACGCCTGCTCTGATACCACTTGATGGATTTCTACGAAGATCCGTCCTATCAGATTATCAAATTAAGGAGATGAAGACTTACCCGATTCCATCTTCTGAGTAGCACGTGGGTTGATACTGTAGCAGAATAGAACAGTGGCTTCTGGCTTTCTTCAACCAAATCCTTTAATACCCAAAGGCCTGAAATTCTCTAGTCCAGATGGGAAAGTAGAGAGTGATTGATTTGGTGTGTTGGGAACCATAACCTTCAGCCTTTATATAGTGGTCCATCAGGGTACCCATTATCCCCTGATGGGCCAATATGGGTATCCACTCATAAAGCCCATATCAGTTTAGAAGTCCACGGGCTTATCAAATTGAATCACTTAATGTAAGCCCATTAGTATAAATAGCTAATACAATTGTAAATAGTGTGATGTCCATATGGGAAATACGAAATTTCTGACATCCTCCTGTTGTGTGATTCCGTCGTCACCGTCGTCGCCGCCATCGCCGCTGCTGCCGTTGCCGCTGCTGCCATTGCCATCGTCGTCGTTGCCGGGGCTTGCTAGAAAGAAAATATTTTGCTCCCGGCCCATCTCTCGCGCGTATTTCACTCTCGCGGGAAGTGCCTAGTCGCCAGTATCGTCTCTGTTGCCAGTATCGTTTCTTGTAATGAGTTGTTGTTTTATTGGATTCCTGGGCTGTCAGCATTGCTTGTTTATGTTGGTTTCTATATGCCCGTTGATCAACTAATTTGAATTTCTTACTTTGTCAACATGTTCTCTTTTGTTTTATTTTTCTGTCTTACTTCCTTTAAGTAAAATACAATTAATACTGTTTTTATATATTTCATTTTAGACGCTCTTAGTCTTTTGCATTTATTACTCTATAATTTTGGACATGGGTATGCTTACCATTGTTTATTATCTTGTGTGATTGCAAACATAATGAGCTACATATCATTTTATCATTTAACTACTCTGTTAGAGATGATATAATTGGAGGTTCTGCTTTGCTTCAGTGCAGGGAAATTGGGTAGGATCTTCCAAATGGAATACAATATTGGATCGTGAACCTTTCATTAAAATTGCTGAAGTTAATGAAACAGAAAAATTCTACAGTGGGTGCAAATCTGTATAAGAATCTGACGTGGTCAGATGTTATACCTCTCTATTCTGGGTCTATCTGCTCAGTTTACCTTAGGCTGGATCCATATATATAAATATATATATATATATATATATATATATATATATATATATATATATACACTTCTAGATTAACTTATAGTAGTGCAGACTATTTAGCTACGTGCCTCTTTTTTTGGTGCCTTTTTTCTGAGTTCACTTTATAAATTTTTTCATAATGTATATGGGACAACCCTGCTCGTCACATTGTAAAGCTGATGAACAAGGCTGAATGTTGAGGTTTCTGTTTCCAATGGGTTTAGATCATATACTAGCTCCTTAATAGACTTCAGTATCTGTGTTAGAATCTCTATAATTCCATCTCAGACTGCTAGCCTTGTTGGTGGTGGTCAAATTTGTAGTATCAAATAGAGCGAGTGCTGCAGAGAAATTCTTTTGAAGAGTTGAAGCTCTAAATCTTTTATCTGATCATTGGATGTTAAGTTGTAAGTAATTGAAATAAGACATTTAGGTTTCGATCAGAGTGTCTTGGGGTTTTTCGGGCTTGAGGTGATTATTTGTGTAATAGTTTTAGTTAAGCTCGTGCTGCTAGATTAAATTCTATTTTCCAATTAAGTTTGTATGTTTTACTTCATGCATGGTTGCTGTTGATATGAGCATCTGCTTAGAGCTGTTCTAGTCATTCTAAGTAGAACGTTTCTGACTGACTCCTGTCTGTATCGTTGTGTCTAATCATTTTACTTGGCTCTCCTTGTTATATATGTTCTTGTATGTACCTATGTATCTTTTCGAGCCACCTATGTCATGGATTTTCATTTATGTAATTTTATTCTAGAAACAACGTATCAGCCAGACATAAAACAGTTTTATCAATTAGACATAATCATATCATTATTTTATCTTAATTACTCAAGTAGAGATCCAACGTATATTTATGCTATCATTATAAAGTCGAACTAATTTGCTTTGCTATACTGCTTTAATAATCTCAGATTATTTTACGCTTCAGCTGTACTGCTGTACTATTTATTGGATTACGCTTCAACTGTATAAAGAAAATTTTAATCTGTTTTACTTTCTGTAAATTACACAAAGTCTTTTAGTAAATTTCTTCTTTTTGTTTCGCCCATTGCAAGTTTGTTTTTTTCTTTGAGATGTTGATATTTTTTCTTGGAGAAGCATGTTGAATGAATTACATTCTTTCCTCATTACAACATTTTATTTGTGTTCCCTTCTATAGGCTGATTCCTTTCTCTTCTATCTTGTCAACAGGCTGGCCAGAGAAAGAAAGTAGAAAGAAATGAAGAGAACAGATATATAGTTCTCGACTTTTATATATTGGATTGGAGCTAGTGTTGTAATATCCCAATCAATTCATTATCAGGTATGCGAGATTCTTATACGTGTATATAAATTAAGTGCGGAATCTGATATATGGAGACTGGAATTCTGTTGCTTAACAGTGGATATCGAGAATATGAAATATTAACTACATGAATTATTGCTAATTGGTGTCCATTGCTTTCATTTTATATACTTGCTTACTGTTCCATCGTTCTGTCCTTATCTTATATTGTTGGTGGTTAACACATAGCAAGTGTAGGTTGAATATTGTTGACTGTCTTGCATTTTTTCTATTTACTAATTTGCTCTAACTAGCTAGGTAGTAAATATTTTGCTCTATTTCTTAATTTGCTCTAGCTAGCTGTAGAGTTTTTTGGTGCTGCTGGTTTTGTTAATTTAGTATATAAACTACAGATGTAGGCTGTTTTTTTTAATCTCTTGTCATGACTAATTACAACCCCCATTAAACCTTATGCCTGGTAATCAGTCACTGCCCTGACCAATAGAGTGTGCCGTTCAATATTATAGAAAAGTAATATCCCTTTTTCTAACAAGGAAGAGTCTTCAAAGGGGAGAGAGAGAGAGAGAGAGAGAGAGAGAGAGAGAGAGAGAGATTACAATATTAAACATTCCTGTAGGATGCATGGTAATCATTTGTTGCAATTTCATAGCTCACGAGTATCTCAATTACTAGAAGAAAGACAGACTATACTGATGAGGCTTCTTCATATTTATTATTTAAGTAACTTTTCCTTTAAAATTTTTTTTTGATCAAATGTCTTGTATTTAGGTGGTTATAGAAAATAGAAATCAATGAGTTGTTTTCTATAGTTACACAACACGGTTTCCTATTTTACAGTGGGGGTGTAGCTCGCGTTTATGAAAATCAGAGAGGGCCAAGTGAGTCAGGTGAGCTGAACTCTTAAACAGGGTCGTTCAACCTTTGAACAGGGTCTTGACCCATTACCCTCATATGTCAGAACTAACAAACCAAGTCAGACAACATTAGATCTTCAAACTATTAAATCATTATGGAGATTTTATAAAAGGCCTTATTTTTTTTGAGACACTTAACAAATTTAATTTAATAATTTCATTAAGAACAGTAGCGGGTCAATTTGGATCAGGGATGGGATTTTATAAAATGGCTAATTATGATCATAATTATTTAGCAGGTGTAATCCTTTTGATGGTAAAGGTTTTCTATGTATCCTTTATTTGTTGGCCAAATAGGTTTTTCTATGTATGCTTCACTTTCAGCTTTCACTCGTGGTTTTTGTTTAGATATTTGAACAACTCTATTGCTGAAACCTTAATGTTGTCATCCTTAGTGGTGTCAATTTGCTTTTCATTCACTAGTCATTTACATGAAAAAAAGAGATTCATATTAATATTGCATGGTTTTCAATTTTTCTTGTGTCTTCAGTTGCTGATTGGTGCTTGAAATTAAGTGTTGGATAGAGAAACACCTGTGGTGTGGATTCGTTTTAGGTGGAGTTTTCCCAAGCCACTAAAGGTAAAGTATGTATTACATTAAAAAGTACTATACATCATGCTTTAAGATTATATACATCAGTCTTTTCCGATTGGTGTGCCCTCTAAATTTTTGGTTAACAATGATTTAAAAATTATTCTAGTTTGAGATTATCTGAATACATTATTGTCTGAATAAATGATGTAGTCTATTTTAATTCGATTTGTTTACTTATTTAGGTTCAACTATTTCATTTCCTTTTGCTCCTTCCCTTTGCACTCTCACACTCTATCAGGGTGTGGGAGAGGAACGTAGAGGGAGATATGGACAATCTTAATGACGAGAACTAGACGTATCGGTACAAGAATAAACATGACCGGTGCAATCATGAGTTTGTGGAAGGCTTTCGTTTCTTCGTTCAATATGCCAAATACCTCACACCTGTCCAAACAAGCGGTAGAATGAGATGTCAATGTCTTAAATGTGAGAACAAATATTCATTTAATTGCAAGACTGTGCGGTACCACATAGTAAGGGAAGGGTTCATTCCACATTACACTATTTGGCACTACCACGGTGAACCATGGTTTGTACAAGAACAAAATATTGAGGTTGCGACCGGACACGGGTCTGAAATGTCTGAGCTGTTGAATGATGCTTTCATGCAAGAGGTGGAGGTGGATAATGCAGAGGGTGTAGGTGAAGACCCAAAATTACATCGATTTGAACAGTTAGTGGATGAGGCAAAGAAACCCCTCTTTCATGGATGTCAAAAATACTCCAACCTTTCTTTCATGGTTCATTTATGTCAACTGAAGTACTTGAACAAATGGAGTAATAAGTCATTCTCAGATGTGGTGGCCCTTATTAAGATGTTCTTCCCCCGAGCAATACCCTTCTAAACAATTGGTATGAGTCCAAAAAATTAATGGCAGATCTAGGGCTAAATTACCAGAAAATCCATGCATGCCCCAATGATTGTGTATTTTTAGGAATCAATACACGGATTTGAACAGTTGTCCTAAATGTGGAACATCGAGATGGATAGAATGGAAAGGTAGTGGGAAGAAGAAGTGTGGGAAACCGGCCAAGGTTCTTCGTCATTTTCCATTGGTCCCAAGATTACAGAGGATGTTTATGTCCACGAAGACCTCTTTGTTCATGGCATGGCATGCATCTGCTCCTGCATCTGTAGAAGGGAAGATGAGTTACCCTAGAGATTCTTTGGCGTGGAAGCACTTCGATGCACAATATCCCGCTTTCAGTATTGATCCACGGAACGTAAGGCTCGGCCTTGCTAGTGATGGTTTCAGTCCCTTTAAAATTGGCATTGGTTCGAGTCAAAGCACATGGCCGGTCACCTTAATCATTTACAATCTGCCTCTTTGGTTGGCTATGAAGCAAAGTTATTTTCTTATGAGTCTACTTATAGACGGTCCAAAATCACCGGGGAATGATATTATTGGCGTTTACTTGCAGCCACTGATCGATGAGTTGAAGTTATTGTGGGATGTAGGTGTGATGACTTATGATGCTGAAAACCGATTGTTCTTTCAGATGGGCGCAGCGGTGATGTGAACTATTTCTGACTTCCCAGCATATGGCATGCTATCAGGTTAGAGTACGAAAGGGTATAAAGCATGTCTAACATGTAATGTTAAACATGGTTCTATATACTTTTCTTGCAGTTGGAAAAATGTGTACCTACGACACCGTCGATTCCTACTTGAAGATCATCCTGGTGAGTGGACAAGAAATCATTTGATTTCTTCGAAGATCAGGACATGGCACCACAAGCACTATCCGAGGACGATATATTACGAATGTGGGAAGGTAGTAATAACGTTTAGTTCGGCAAATGAAAATCTCTCTCAAATGTCACTCATGAACTACCAGAAGGGTGGAAAAAGAAGAGTATATTTTTTGAACTTCCTTATTGGAAGACTTTGCTGATCCGTCACAATTTGGACGTCATGCATGTAGAGAAAAATGTGTGCGAGAGCATTTTGAACACTTTTACAGAAAGATGGTAAGTCCAAAGACAACATCAAGTCAAAGTTGGATTTGCAAAAACGGAATATACGGAAACCTTTGCACCCAAAACCTTCAACAAAGGCTCGCAAGGTATTAATTCGCAAGCTTCGTACAATATGTCCAAGGAAGAAAAAAACAGGTTCCTCCACGTGTTAAAGGGTTTGAAACTGCTAGATGGATTTTCTTCGAATATCTCAAGCCTAATACAAGTACGTGAAAAGAAAATATTGGTCTCAAACGTCACAATTTCCACGTTTTGATGCAACAACTCCTCTCAGTGGCTTTGAGGAAGTCACTTGCAATGCCCATTGCAAAGGTCATTAATGAGTTCAGTGCCTTTTTAGAGATTCATGTACAAGAGTGGTTGACGTGAGTAAACTTCAGATGTTGGAAGATGCTATTCCACTGACTCTTTGCAAGTTAAATCGGATTTTCCCACCGACATTCTTTGATGTTATGATCCATTTGATAGTTCATTTAGCAACAAAGGCCAAACTTGCAGGACCGGTTCAGTATAGATGGATGTACCCAATTGAGCATCATTTATTGACATTGAAAAATTATGTCTGTAACAAAGCTTGTCCTGAAGGATCCATTGCAGAGGGGTATCTGATGGAGGAAGTTACCACATTTTGTGTACGTTACATTGATGTCATAGAGACAAAGCTAAACTGGCCTATCCGTTACAAGGAGGGCGTCGTTGGGGCCACACGTTCCTATTTGGTTACATTCGAGGAGGCACAATAAATCCACCGGTTAATCCTGTTTAACAGACCAGATGTTAATCCGTACTTGACGTAAGTCCAAATAACTTTTACTTTGGTGAATTTTGCAAAATCTTTAAGTCATGTCCGATTAATTCAGTCAATATTTTCATTAAATGATTGTAGGCATTACAAAAATCTTTTGAGAAGGTTGCATCCATCGTGGACCGATCATCGAGTACAATAGGAGCAACACAATGGATTTGTCAAATGGTTCAAAGACCATGTAATTGTCTTTGATTACATTTTTTTTATCAAAACGCATCTTACATCGTTAATCATTAGGGACTATTCTGATTTTTTCACTTGTTTAGGTAAACAGTATGTTCAAACGTGGGCGAGTAGACGAAAATTTACTCGCCTTTGCACAAGGTCCGAGATGCGATGGTCTTTCGTACCAAGGGTTTTATGTGAATGGATACAAGTTTGAGACAGAGTCACTTGAAAAAACAAGGGTCACTCAAAATAGTGGCATTGCAACCAAGGTTCGCATTATCGGAGATACGGAATGTATCGGACCTTAAGGATACGGATACGAATGGATACGCTAGGCAACTTATGTAATGACCATGGATACTTTAGGAAAACTTATTAAAAAATGGAAAAGTACAAATATTCAATTATGCTATTAATATTAAAAGCATAATGTTCTTACTGACTCAAGTGTATGAAAAAACTACATCACTACCCAAAATGTGACTACCTAGTCTCTCTCTCTTGCACCATGATTGGAGTCTTGTGTAGCATGGCCAAAATTTTGTTCTTCTGTAAAACATATATCTTTGTATGAATTACCAATATCACCAGCATCACTAGCATCACCAACATAAGGTTCTTGTGTAGTATCCTCAGAGTTTACTACTTGGAATAACTCTCCACTCTTTTTTGCAAGTGCATCTCTTTGTTCTTCAACCCAGTTGTCAACATCAATATTCATCTCTGAAGCCAAAACACCAAGGGGTCGATGTGGAAAATCTCCTGGTTCTTCTAAAGAAAGGTCTTTCATCAATGCTATCCAAGACAATAGTGGGTCTTCTTCATCAAATATATTTGTCAAATTGATATGATCAAATATTCATCTCCTTTCTTGATATCCAGTGATACGTGCTTCAACTTAAGTCTCATATTATAATGAACGAACACCAACTTTGTTAATTTCTCATATGATAACCTGTTTCTCTGCTTTGTGTGTATAAGTGAAAATGTGCTCCAATTTCTTTCACAACCTGATGACGATGATGTTTGAGACAAAATTCTTACGGTAAAAGAATGGGGGCATCTAATCCATAAGTAACCCACCAATCCGCTGCAAACATACAAATAATTAAATATAATTTTTATATAAAATAAAATATTTTCTAAAGTGTAAAAACATACCTGGTTCAGACTTATTCCAAGCTTGAGTAGCCATTCTAGAGCCAAAAGTGCCTAACTTCTCACGAAACTTTTTGCCCTAAAAAATAAGTTTGACATAGTTTTGTGTAAAAAATTTAACAACTGCTATCATAATAATTTGTATAATCATTTAAAACATAAAAATAATATTATAATTAGTTACCTCAAACAAAGCCTTCAGTGCTTTTTCTTCATCTGGCTCTAACCTTTCAATTACCTTATGCAAGCTTCGCAATAACTCTTCATTTGTATCAATTCTTTGAGTATATTGGTACTTCGGGTTGAGATAATGGGCTGCAATATTATTAAATATAGAGTAATAATAAATAATTGATTTCTAAAATTATTTATTTATAAATACATCATAAATAATAACATACCTGCTGCATGTAAGTCATGGAGGAGTTGATGATTCCACCTATCATCAATGATATTGCAATACTGCTTAGATGATCTCGGAGAAGCTTCTTGAACTGCTAACTTAGTTAATCTCATCGCCTCATATATATAACCCATTGTAGGCGTCTTATCTCCATCAACCATTTTTAAAACTTTGACAATTGGCTCTAAAATCTTAACAGCTTCATGCACACTATCCCAAAATTGATTACTACAAATTAAGTCCTCCACCTCTTTTGCAGTTGTCTTTCGACTCAAATAATAGTTTGACCATTTTTCAGAGGTAAACATAGACTTAAGCCCTTGTTTGTGCTTATAAAGGCTACACAATGCTATCCAATTAGTAGCAAATCTTGTCATTCCAGGATGAACCAACTCACCTCCAGTATGTTCTCTCATTGAAGCCAATACCCAGTTATGGTTATAGATATAGTTTGTATAATTTTGGCTTTCTCCATCACATTTTGCATGAAAATTTTCTTTCCCATCTCTTTCAGCATTAGGTCTATACAATGAGCTGCACATGGAGTCCAATACAGCTTTTTTGAATGCAGCATCATTATCTGTCACAATCTGAATTACGTGTTTTTCACCTATTTCTTCTACAATTTTATCCATCAACTTATACAAATATTGATGGTCTTTAACAAACTTTGATGCATCAACCGATGCATGAAAGATTGTTTTTCCAAAACAATACACCATAAAATTTATTATACTTAACCTCGTCGGACCTGTCCAACCATCACACATAATAGTAACTTCGTACGTTTCCCATTCTTTTTTTAAATCTTTGATATAATCTTGTAGCTCTTCCATTTCAGCATTCAGATATACCCCAGAAATTTCTTTTGCAGTTGGTGGTCTAACTCCTTGACCGAGTTCTTGAATTTGAGAAACCATGCTTTTGTAATATATGGAGTTAGTTGCATTTGCCGGAATATGATTGTATAAAAAAAATTTTGATATGCATCGTCCTAAACTCTGGGTAGCTTTGCCTATCCAACTATCCTCTAGCCTTCTTTGTTTTGCAGCTTCAGGTACATAAATATAAGGATCTTTTAAAGAGGCTGTTTTTGATGCCTTTCTCTTATGGACATGAGATTCTTGACTGCTATGTTTACTACTTGATCCACCTCTACTTCTCCAGTTTCTTTCTTCCAAATCTTCAATTTCTTGGCGACTAATTCTTATAGCTCTTTCTAAATCTTTCCTCTCTTGAGGAACATCGCTATCATCCTCATCATCAATATTGAAGCACTCTTGCTCTCTATCAGCTTGTTTCAAATGTGAAAGAATTTGTTCTTCATTTTCTTTAATCTTCCTTTTGCCTTTCTTTTGATTTCGTAAATGTTCCTTCATAGCATTTTTCACTCCTTTTGGGCATTTTGTACAATCTTGGGAATTGCTAAAACCTCCAGCTATATGTTGCTTCAGCCTAGTTACACCTCCACTATTCATTACATGTCCACACCATTTGTATTTGGTCTTTAATCCATTATTGTCAATCATAGAACCATGATCCCATCCAATGCCACGTTTGTTTTCTCTTGGTGGCATCTAATATGTATATACAAGTCAAGTTATACCACTCAAGTACAATATTTATGTAAAGAGTGATACTAAATTTAAAAACACATTTAATCTAATAAAGATCAGAAATTGTTATCCAAATACTAATAAACATTAATTTAATAGTTGTACTAATAAACACCAATTATTACCATAGTGAATCTAGTTAAAGACATGCACCATGAACAATAGGAAAAAAATTACAGTGATGATAGTCTATTGAATTAGGCACTTTGTTAGTTTGACTTAGACCTATATAAATATTAAAATTAAAGAGATAATAAAGGAGTCTCTTCGAGTATATTAAATGTAGTACAACCTAACTTTACTTATCTTAATTCTTACAATAATATATTAAAAATTAAAAGAGAGAATTGTAGAAGAGAGAGGAGTATGTGAGCATTGAATGCATTAGAACCTAAATTTTTAGTTTTACAATAAAATATTAAAAGCAAGAGAGAGAATTGTAAAAGAGAGGAGTGTATTCCGAGCCTAGAACTTCAATTCTTAGTTTTTATAATAAAATATAAAAAATAAGAGAGAGAATTGTAAAAAAGAGAGGAGTGTATGTACTAGCATTAAATGCACTATAGCTTTAAACTTTAATCGATGGCTTTCTCTTTCCTATTTTTTTATCTCTATTGTTTTGGTGTTCAAAGTAAACACCAGAACGAGTTTACTTCTTGCTGCCGAGGGCGATTCAACTGTCCAACACACAGAAAAAATAAAAGAGAATATTACCTGAAATTCCAGCAAGTTCGTTTTGGTTTTTAGTTTCTGATTTCCGTAGCTGAAGATTCTGGTTTTAGCAGTTCTTCGTCCTTCGCCTAGCAGCTCTTCATCCTTCACCTAACTGCTCTTCCTCCTCTCCTTCTTCTGCTAGGTCATATGTGATCCTCTTCCGTCTTTCCTAAATTTTAGTTTCAATTTCCGTAATTTTATGATCTCCCTTCCCATCGTGATTCTATGAATCAAGAATGTTAAAAATCCTGCCATTGGGGGAAATGTCTCGAAAGGTTTCCCGATAAGTTAGGAAACCTTTCAATACGGCCGATAAATAGGAAACTCACCCCGTATTTTGTTTCCTTGTTTAGGGAAACGGATACGTATCGGCAGATACAGGCCGATACGTATCGATTTTTCATACCTTGATTGCAATTGTAGGCAAAGGGGATTTGTTCTTTTATGGGATTCTACAATCTGTAATTCGGGTCCATTTTGGAACAACATCGCCTATTCACTTGTTCAAGTGCATCTGGTATGATATGGGGCGAAGCGGACGTGTCACTGAAGATTATAACTTCACTTTGGTGAATACCACTAAACGAAGTTTTGAGGATGAACCTTTCATCTTTCCATCTCAAGCTCAACAGGTTTTTTACTCTATTGACCTAGTCACGCCTGACTCGAGTGTAGTCTATCGGTGGAAACTGAGAGACATTTATGAAGTCCCATTGGATAGTTCAAGTAAAGATGAGTCATAAGCCGAAGCATTGCTACATGCCCAGGATGCAGCGGTGGGAGCCGTAGGGGCTCTGGACCACGATAATGGTGTTGTGTGGGAGCGTAGAGAACTCTGTGTAGGATTGATGATTGATTTAGAAGAGTTGAATGGAAGATAACGTAGGTTCTTAAATTTTTGATAGACAATTTGCTAAACATTTACAATTAGTAATAGTAACTCAATTAACCAAAATTTAATTGTTTGTTTCAGCAGGATGATGCCACTCAGGAAATACTTTCGTGGCTCTTCCGATGGCGCAGGTAAATGTTTTATTGCAGTTTGTGAATTGTATCATATTCATTTCCTTTTAAGTAATATATTAATGGTGGGATTATATATTATAGGCCCTTCCCGAGTGTCGGTTGTTGATGAGGACTGAGACATATGATGAGGATCCCGAGACACAGGACGTGGTCGTGGAGACAGTTTTCGAAGGTGCCTACAAGACGCAGGGGGCGAGGTCCTACTAGAGCAAGTTCCCTTTTGCCGAAGGAGAATGAATTCCACCATATTGTGATTAAGGATGGCAAGCTGGTGGATGGTGAATTCGGTAAGGTGCAACGGTTCTTTGGTACCGATTTTCGTGCTCAAGATCATTTTAAGTTGTATAAGCTTTGGAAAGAACAACCGGAAGGTACCTACGATGTGTTCTTGAGGGATATGAAGGTATGTTTGGTCCGAAGAAACTTTAGATAATTTAATTCTTTAAAATGTTGCAATTTGTTGAGATGAAACTTCAATCTTTTTTTTTTTGCAGAGGTGGTATCGTTTTCATGTCAGCAAAATTAATGGCGATGACGCAACCGAACAAGATGTGAAGGAAACACTACAACCACATGTGCAAAAATTCATCAGAGACAACAGAAACTACTATAAGAAAAAATATTATGAGGGGAAGACCGACGCAGAGTTGGTGACATGTCCTATCTCAACAATGGATCCAGATGAATGGAAATTACTATTGGATTATTGGAAAAGGGAAGATGTTAGTAGGATGTCGGTGGCAAACACAGTAAATCTTTCCAAGCAGAAATCTCTCCACATGCTTGGGTCAAAGTCTCTAAGACAACTTTACAATAAACAAGTAAGTACTTCAATATATACTTATTTTAATTTGGTTTGTTTGCAATAATCCCTCCAGATTGTATGTAGTTTCATAATTTGGTTTAATGTTTTCACATACGTACAGATGGTGGATCAACAGGAAGGATTTAGCATGCTCACCGCCTACGTACAAGCCCATACAAAGGCTTATGGAACGTTTCCCGATGGAGGGACACAAGTGAGAGTTGTAAGTTCATAACTTTGCACTATCCTGTGTGCACCTCTCTATAAAGTGTTGGTTTGAAAACTCAGTATTTTCCCCCTCGTTATGCAGGAAGCAGCACAAAAAAATAGTAGAGGCTCGCGACCTCACAACGTCTCAGGATCTGGCTGACTTGGCTTCAATGCTAGATGAGGCTTTTGAAGGTCACCACGGAGGCTATGAGAGAGGGCTTGGCTTCAGGTACAACAGAAAAAAGGGCTTTTTGAAAAGCAGTTCGAGCCAAAGTGCCCAACTTAAAGAGATGGAAGAAAGGCTCCGTGCTTGAGAAGCAGGACAGAATAAGTTGATGGAGGAGATCAGACGTCTCAACAAGCAAGAAGTAGAGCGAGAGAGGGAGAAAGCCAAGGAGGAAGTAGAGCAACAAAAGGAGAAAGCCAAGGAGGAAGCAGAGCGACAGAGGGAGAAGCCAAGGAGGAAGCAGGGTGGCAACAAATGAGACAGGCTATTGCGATGTTGCAACAACTTGTGATGGGAAAGTCGGGAATGTTTCCTACATCGATCATCAATAGCTCAGGTATGCTACTTAAACTGTTTCCCTTATGTACTATTAATTTGTCATTTTTTTATAGATGAGACGCATGATGTAGACGGGGATACCCCCCAGGTCATACCTGAAGTTTGATATAGATAGTGCACTGAAGATGGAAGCGGTTTTTTTTTAGCACAACATTTTTCTCTTTTGTAAAACCGCACAGTGTAATTTTGGATTATAATTTAGATCTAATGCAATTGTAAATGTCTCATGGTCTTGTGTTCTTATAATTTTTGTAATCTACTAAAAGGTTTCCAATTATGAATTTTGCAAGTTTTGAGTAATTTTTGCTCTATTTAGATTGGATGAGTTTGCTCAAAGAGATACAATAGGATGGACAATGAGGTACGTACTAGAAAAATGGCGTGTTAGGATCTTCTGAAACTTTGTTACTTGAGTCATATGTTTCTCTTTGCCTTATGCAGAAGTGCATAGACAGAGGTTCCGAGCTTCAAATAAGGTCAGCTATCGCCCATGTTAAGGAGGCGAGGCGGCAGTTTGTTGCTCCTGTTTGTTGAGAAACTGTTTTCTATTAAGCTCATGTCCATACTGGGTGGTTATACAGGTTTGCAGAAACTGTTTTAGAAATGGAATCCTCTTATTTAGTAATGGGAAGGTTTATTATTATACTAGGTCTCTTGTACCATATTTTGCTGTGTCCACTTTTATTTTTTTTTTAAGTTAATCTGATGGGAAGGTATAAATTCCAATTGTTTGTTATCTGGTTCCTAATAAGTTTTCTTGTCCTTATATATTAGGATGGTAAAGATATTGGCAAAAAAAGGCCATCCTTCCTCCTCCACGACTTTTTAATGTTGATGAAGCAAGGTAAGTTTCTTTGTAACTTTTATAGAATGTTTTCAAGATTTCTATATTACATTAAAAAGAGCTTAATCTATTTCTATTTTGCATCAAAATGTTTAAGCCTTAACGAATTTCTCTACTCTTCTCGCAAATAGAAAAAAAGGTCATTTCTTAAAAGGAGATGCGGTTGTGGTTGTAAGAGTGTATCTCAAGAATCTGAAGGGTTGGGTTGAAAAAGTGGATGAAGAAAATGTTCACATCAGACCCAAATTAAAGGTTTGCCAGTTATTGCCTTTGTGCATCTTCTCTATATAATCTATTATTTATTGAAGCTCTAAATGACTCAAACTGTAATTTGCTTCTCTGCAGACAACTCTTGCTGTCAACGAGAGAGATCTGTGGAAGCAATTTAAACCTGGTGATCAGCTAAAGGTTGTGTCTGGGGCTCATGAAGGCACTACTGGTTTGGTGCTCAAGGTTGAGGACAATGTGGTTATTATTTTGTCCCATGCAACTAGCGAAGATGTATGTGATTTTCACTTTGACTGAACTTAGGCTAGAGTAATGTATGTGATCAGACACGTGTTTTTGCAGATAATGTAGTGGAAAGCACTGAAACAACTTCAGCAATTACAAATATTGGAGACTATGAGCTACATGATCTTGTTCTACTCAAGTATGCATTTCAAACCTTAGTTTTTTAATGTACAAACTATTTTTTTAACAACTGCTTTGATTAATTATGTTTTGTTTCTCTATTCACAAGATGCGAGGACACAGTGTCTTTGTTTTGTATTTACTTTTACTATATGAAACTTATCCAAGTTCCTAGAGTTTGCTTAGATGTAAAATGATTTAAAAAATGAAATAAGTGATTTACTTTCTCATAGACAAATCATTTAAATATCTTCGAATGAAATTTTACTCACCATGAACCTCTATTCATTGTTGCCTGTGCAAGCCAAATAGTTAGTTTCTTATCTACTAATCATGGATGTGCTATGCTGTAGTCTGCAGGAATTGTTGTCGCGTTTAAAGCTAGCTCAAAGTAATCTTATTTGCTTTTGTGTTGGATCTGCTTCTGTTGCTTCTATCCTTCTCTGCTTTCGCGTGAATGTACACTTTAGATGTTGGTTTTCCCAAATAAACGCTTTTTAGCACTGCAAAAAGTTTACGTTTTCTCTTTGTTGTGTATGTTTCTGTGCTAAATGCATTGTAATTGAACCTGTTGCAGAGATATGTGTTTTGCCGTAATCGTTCATGTAGAAAGTGAAGCATTTCTGGTGAGTGGTGCTAAATGTAAAAGAAAGAGGTGTTATTGTGCAAGATGTGTTTCTGTTTGCTTAATTCCCTTCTTTTCAGGTTCTTAATGCTGTGCCTGAGAGGCCAGAATCTGCCAGAGTCCGGGTTAAGGGAGACAAAAGCTAAAATAGAAAAAAAATCAAGTGCTCAAGATCGCTACAGAAATAACGTGTCACAAAAAAATGTTGTTAAGATTCTTGAAGGGCATGTTATGGTATGTTTGGCAATTTCTTAAAGCATGGGATTAAATGTTGTTTTCTACTTTATTTTGTTCATTAATAAAGCATCACTGACTTAAAAAGAAATTTCAAAATGTTTTTGGCAGGGAAAGCAGGGTCGAGTGGAGCATATATATAAGGGGATGTTGTTCATCTATGACAGACTTTACAACCAGAATTCTGGTTATATTTGTGCAAAAGCCCAGGCATGTGTTGCCATTGGTGGGGCATGTGGTGGCAGAGATAGAAATGTACTCTTTTAAGCTCAATTTGTAGAGTTTAGGGAAAAATTAGAAACTTTGGTTTTGGTCCCCCATATATTTTGTGGATTCTATTTTAATTAGTTTTAATATGTTGTCATGAGTAGAAACATGTGAACTGATTTCAAATAGCAAGATTTGTTTTTTCAAAAAAGATTTATTGCTGGCGGTTTTCAAAATTGCCATTACAACAGCCTAGAGGGGTTTTAATTAATTCCCCATAAATAATTCATGAATGTTTAATGGGGTTTTTAAAACCGCCATTAAATATTGAATTATTTTAATGGCGGTGTTTAAAACCGCCATTAAAAAGTCAGAATTTTATTGGGGGATTTTCAAAACCGCCATTAACAATTGAAGGATTTTTAATGGGGGTAGTTAAAACCGCAATTATATATTGAAGTATTTTGAATGGCGGTTTTTTAAAAAAAGCGGATTTTTTAATGGGGGGTAATTCAAACTGCCATTAAAAATAGTTGAATTTTTAATTGGAGTTTTAAAAACTGCCATTAAAAAAGCAGGTTTTTTGATGGGGGGTTATTCAAATCACCATTAAAAATAGTTGAATTTTTAATGGGGGTTTTTAAAACCGCCATTAAAAAAGCGGGTTTTTGAATGGGGGGTTATTCAAACCGCCATTAAAAATAGTTGAATTTTTAATGGGGGTTTTTTAAATTGCCATTAAATATCTTTATTGGCGGTTTTGCATAACCGCCAAGGAAAACTTAATTATTTGCTAGCGGTTATTGGTTTTGCTGTTAGAAATTTATTATATATCGGGAGTTAAAACTTCCAGGAAATGTATCGGTAATACTTTTGTCGACGTTATTATTGCTGGCCATACTAAAATCGCCAATAAATAAATTCCCAGTAGTTTTTGCCTCTTTAATGGGTGTTTTTCGACCCCTATTAAAAATCGGATTTTTACTAGAGGATCCTCAAGAATAGCAAAAGAACGTCTCCCAACGGATGGAACACTTGGAGGAAGCCGTCATGTCAGTCCAACAAAAGATGCACAAGATAGTAGGGTCAGGGAAAGAAGAGCTACAAAGTTTTAGCCCATGACTAAGGGCCTCCCTCACAATTAGAACAAATGCAAGAAGAATCGATTTGAGGGGGATCAATTTGAGCAAAAAACTGAAGGGCCCAACAACTCACAGCCCTTAGGCTATGGCTGAATCACAGTATAATAACCACTTTGCTTCAGACAAAAAAAATGTTGGTTGAACTTAATCAAGAAATCATTAGCATCAGAGATGTTACCTTTCTTGTACCAAACTATATAAAAAAAAAAACCCCACAATAAGTTCTGTGTTATATAGAAGTAAGCAATAATAATGGATCATGTCACTCAATTTTTTGTTTCTAGACACCTATTCTCTCTAGTTTCTGACTCTCTATCAATAGCGACAAGTACCCAAAAGAAGTAATAATGTGGGAAGGTAGAGTCTCTTTATTTTCACTTATGTGGAATGGATATGGTTATCTTCCTCTTCAAATGCTCATGGATCGAGCCTTTGGCATGGATCGGGCAATTGTCATTAATTGAGCCGCACCCTTTGATCGGGCCTCAAATAAGGATCCGTCCTCATACTGGATAGAACTTCATACATGGACTAGTCTTCACACATGGATCAAGCTTGAATGATAAATGGAGTCTTAAACATGGATCAAGCCTCAAACAAGAGTATATATATACAATGAACCGTCACTTGCTTTATGTTCATATAATTGGTGCTAAGTGTTTAATTATCCTATACGTCATACAATTGCTTTATGTTCATACAATTTCCAAGAGTTTTTAGTATTTCTATTTATTTAGAAGGACCAATGAGAAGGCAAATCTTGTTAATTGAGTATTACTATTTTTATAATATATCAAATTTAACATGGTCCCGACTTAAACATCACCCCTATAATAAACTTGAATACATTTTCGGATAATTTATCATCACCATATGAATCACCTATATAACAACACGTTGCTTTCGAGTTTAAGCTATACTCTGTCTTTGTCCATGCACCTTCCGGATCACCCAAAGATAGAATGTGTACCACATATCTTACTTGCCAACCCAAAGATAAAGTACTTTGTATTATTTAACAGATTCAATCAATTCTAGCTAGAAATGTCCGTGGCACGTAACACTTGTGAGTACAATACAGGTACCGATCTATAATATGTTACAGAGCATTACAATACTTGAAAGAATATGGTAAAAACATCATAATATTGTTGGATCTTCTAGTGAGAGTTTGCACCCAATATCAGGATATCATTTGCCAAAAATAAAAATAAAAAATACCACGAATATACTATAAAATTTACATGATAATACTTTGTAGTATTATAACACATGTTAAGATTCTGTGGAGCCTAGCTTAGGGTATGGAGGTTGGATAAGGCCAGCCTAGTATAGGATAAGTTCAAATGCTTAGTTTTTTATATTCTATTAGCTCTAGAGCGGTTAAAGTAACTAACGTAACACATTTTAAAAAGAATAATGGTTTCTCTTAATATATAAAAATAGTATATATCATGAAACCCAAAAAATATATAGTTTTATTATTATGTTAGTGAGTCGTGCGGGGCTCTAGCGCCAATCAATACTCTTTTAAAAATATAATAATATACTATAAAATACCAAAAGATATAATGTGCTTTACATTCAACTCTCCGAGTCACAACGTGACTCAGAATGATGAAGATTATCATCAGATGCAGTTATCTAGGAAATGGGTACTACTATCCGAACCAAAAGAGTATAAAAAGAGCAGTTGAGTAAGTGCAAGTGTTCTCGTTTTTTCTTACAGACGATCATGAGAAAGATGGGGAGGACGAGTTGGTGGGGGGAGGCATTATACCTTCTTCGTCTGTTATCATCTCTCTCGTTTCTCGGCTGCTTCGCTGCTGCGTTTACCAGGGACGCCGTCGGACGCGGCTACGAGCTCCGATCGGTCCAAGTTCACAATTCCGGCAAGGCGTTGACCGCCGATCTCCGCCTCATCCAGCCGACCTCCACCTACGGCCCCGATATCCCCCGTCTCCGGCTCTACGCCAGGTCAGTCAATTAAAACAGAGTATTTGCTGCTCTTTCGGTAGTGTAGAACATCTTTCGGTAGTGCAAGGGGATTGATGAAGAAGCTCCGGGTTTTGTAATATTAGAGCTGATTTACCCGGTTTTTCTGGGGTTTCTTGTATGATCCCTTTTTCGACTCTGCTCGGAAGTTTGAGTGGTGGGTTTTGTTCACATTGGACGAGTCGATTGGAAACATGTGGCGGCCATGGCTGAAGCTCCAAAACATTGGAAGCTGAGACCTACTGGATAAAAAAAGGGAGTGAAAAACAGGGATAAAAAACAGCAAAAACAGGGGGGATAAGAAAACAGGGGAAAAAAAACAGGGGAAAAATTAGACAAAAGTTGCCATGTGAAATGCCCATTCTTAATAAGAGGAATTTGTTGATATTTTGTATAGCTCTAATAGGTGGGGTAAAATGGGATTATATTGTGAAATGCCCATAACCCATTAATATGTGGGAATGTTTAATTAATTAAAAATGGGATTATTTTGTGATTTACGTTGTGCAGCTTCGAGACGAAGGAGAGGCTGAGAGTGAAAATCAGCGACGCCGATCATCGACGATGGGAGGTGCCGGACGAAATCATTCCCCGGCCGGCCATCGCCGGCCTCCGGAATATGGACTGGAGGGATCGGAGGTCCCTGATGAAGGTCACCTCGGGGAAGACGTACACCCTCTCCGTCCCCGGCTCCGACCTCCGCCTCGACCTCCGCGCCACCTCTCCCTTCTCCCTCGCCGTCTCCCGCCTCTCCACCGGCGAGACCCTCTTCGACACGTCGCCGGAGAAATCCGGCTCCGCCGCCGGCCTCGTCTTCAAGGACCAGTACCTCGAGGTCTCGACGGCCCTGCCGGCCGCCGACGGCGCGGCGTCGCTGTACGGCCTGGGGGAGCACACGAAGAGGACGCTCCGGCTGGAGCGCAACCAGACGCTCACCTTGTGGGCGGCCGACATCGGAAGCCTCAACCTCGATCTCAACCTCTACGGCTCCCACCCCTTCTACCTCGACGTCCGGGCTCCCGCCGGCGACACCCACGGCGTCCTCTTGCTCAACAGTAACGGCATGGACGTCGAGTACGGCGACTCCTACCTCACTTACAAGGTCATCGGAGGTCTCCTCGATTTTTACTTCTTCGCCGGACCCTCGCCCGAATCCGTTCTCTCCCAGTACACCGAGCTCATCGGCCGTCCCGCTCCCATGCCTTACTGGTCCTTCGGTATGTTCTTCCAGGATTTGCCCCAAAATTGAGTTTTTGTCGATTGATTCTCATAGAACTTTTCACAATTCCTGTTCATTGTTACTCATTCTCTCTCTTGCAATCCTCTGTCTCTGTGTTTGGTAGGATTTCATCAATGCAGGTATGGATACAAGAACGTATCCGATCTGGAAAGCGTGGTGGCCGGATACGCGAAAGCCGAAATTCCTCTGGAAGTGATGTGGACGGATATCGATTACATGGACGCATTCAAGGATTTCACACTCGACCCAGTGAACTTCCCCGCAGACAGGATGAAGAAATTCGTCGATGGGCTTCACCGGGAAGGGCAAAAATACGTACTCATCCTCGACCCAGGTACTCAATAAATCAATCCCGCCATTAAAGTCTTTCGCTTTCGAGCTCCCGGAAACCTTCAATTCAGCTTCAATGTTCAGGAATCAGCGTGAACGGCACATACGGTACGTTTCAGCGAGGGATGAAAGGGGATGTTTATATAAAGAGGAACGGAGGCGAGTACCTCGGGGAAGTCTGGCCGGGGAAGGTCTACTTCCCGGATTTCCTGAACCCGGCGGCGGTCGATTTCTGGGGGCGCGAGATCGATCTGTTCAGGAAGACCGTCCCCTTCGACGGTCTGTGGATCGACATGAACGAGATCTCCAACTTCATCTCCTCCCCTGCTCTGGCGAACTCCGTCGAAGACGACCCGCCTTACAAAATCAACAACTCCGGTGCCCGGAGACCCATCAACGAGAAGACCGTCCCCGCCTCCGCCGTTCACTTCGGCGGCGTATCGGAGTACAACGTGCACAACCTGTACGGGTTTCTGGAATCGAGGGCGACGCAGAGGGCTCTGGTTCAGTCGACTGGGAAAAGGGCGTTCGTCCTGAGCAGGTCCACCTTCGTTGGGTCCGGGAAGTACACCGCTCACTGGACCGGCGACAACGCCGCGACGTGGGACGACCTCGCCTACTCCATTTCTTCCGTTCTCAACTCGGGAATTTTCGGGATTCCGATGGTCGGAGCTGATATCTGCGGATTCAACCGTGATACCACAGAGGAGCTCTGCGCGAGATGGATTCAGGTACAACAAGCTTTGAATCTTTTAGTTATCTCACGATTTCGGTGATTGATGTTACAAAACACCTATTTACATACAGATGGGAGCTTTTTATCCATTTGCGAGAGATCATTCCGAAAAGCAATCGATTCGACAAGAGCTCTATCTCTGGGACTCTGTCGCAGCTTCTGCTAAAAAGGCACTGGGTCTTCGGTATCAGCTTCTTCCTTACTTCTACTCGCTGATGTACGAATCACACACAAGGGGAATCCCCATCGCGAGGCCGCTCTTCTTCTCCTTCCCCGAAGACGCAAACACACGCGTCATCAGTTCCCAATTCCTGTTAGGGAAAGGCGTACTGGTCTCCCCTGTTCTACATCAAGGAGCAGTCACGGTAGAAGCATACTTCCCCGCCGGAAATTGGTTCAATCTCTTCGATTACTCACAGTACGTGAGTGTGGCGTCTTCAGGAAGATATGTTACAGTGGATGCTCCGGCAGACACCATTAACGTCCACGTTAGGGGAGGGAACGTGCTCCCTATGCAAGAACCCGCCATGACCACGAGCAGAGCACGGAAATCCGGGTTCCATCTCGTGGTGGCCGTGGACGGAGACGGAAAGAGCTCGGGGGAGGTGTTTCTGGACGACGGAGAGGAGGTTGAAATGGGTACTGGGGTGGGAGGGAAATGGACGATGGTGAAGTTTTACGGCAGTGCGAAGAGTACTTTTGAGGTGGGTTTGAGGTCGGAGGTTGTGAATGGGGACTATGCAGTGACTGAGAGATTGGTCGTGAATAAGGTGACTTTTCTGGGTGTGGAGACGAATGCGGGAGATGCGAAGGTGTTCGTGTTGAAAGGAAATCGAACGAGTGTCGGACGGGGCTCGGTGGTTGCTAGAGTAGTACGAGGGCAGGGTGAGAAGAAGTACCCAGTTGTGGAGGTCTCTGGGTTGAGGATTCTCATAGGAGAGGCTTTCGATTTGAGAGTGAGATTTAGCACACATTAATAAGCATACATAGCAGTAGCACGGGTTTGCATAATAGGTCACAATAGAGAGGGATTAATAAAGAGGATCGACGATTTCTCGAGGAGGATGATCAGGAGGCCTTTTGTATGTATCGGCTACAGTCATTCCCCACAAAAACACTAATGTGCCAGCCTTGGGATAGTAATCAATAAGTTTAGACATGCAGAGTTGTGTATAAGTATTCTATTCTAGAGGGTAGGTACCCTCTCTCGTGGACTACTGGCATTTTCCTTCAAATATGAATGCCTCAATAAACATTGTTCTACCAAATAAACTAAGATGCCTTTGGTACATAATCCTCAGTTGTGGCCTAATAGCTGATTTTACTTCTGCTTCCTTCTTTGTCACGAGTAAACTTGAAAAGATGTGAAAATCGGATGACTCATGCTATTCTTCTTCTACACATGTAAGGGTCATGATTATTTGCTTCTTTTGTTTCAAAAAATTGTTTGTATCAAAGACATTCTCACTGTCGAGTGAGCTAGAATAAAGTGAGATATGTGCTCTGGGAGATTCTACAGCTTATTACCTAATTAGCTGAAAGAGGTCCCTCCCTCCCTCCCTCCTCTGGGTAAAGTCACTAACATAGAGGAAGATTAAGATTCCAATCTTCGTCCAGTTGGATGTAAAGGCCAAGCTGTTGGTTTTCTTTACAATACGAACAACGAAGACTCGGTTCTAGTGAATGCCTGGAGCAGTGGACAATTGCAGGTTGATGCATTAGCAGATGAACTCCAACCCCTTTGGAGCACAATTAACCCACCCCATCTCGGCTTTGATTCATCTGGTGCTCTTATTGGGACTGTTATGATCTGTGAGTGTGCTTCATAAGAATTTTCTGCTCCAGGCTTTATGCTCAAGTCCACTTTCGATACTGTTTGGCTGGGTCACCCACCACTCTTGCTGAGACTTGCACTTGTTGACTTGGCATTACTAACAAAGACAGCTGAGTGCAGAGGATGTCTTCTGTCCATATTTTCTGACCCCCTTGTACCTGTGAAAATATATTGTCTTCACAGTTGTGGGATAGATTTGATATTTCTGCACTTTCTCCCATTTTCAAGTCAAATGGCTGGAAAAGAAAAAGTTGCAATGCTTCCTTCAGTGCGGCCTAATATTTTTGCTTTAGGCCAAGGTGAAATGTCCTCGGAATGGATCCGTCATGATTTTGCACCTTTGGCAGATTCATTTGGGAATTCTTGGGTTGTGGGTTTTGCAACCTCTCAAGAATGTATAGTGATAAAGATGAAGAGTTGGGACATGACGTTGACCTTTCATGCTGACAATGATCAGGAATTGATTGATAATAAAGAGCTTTCGGACATGGGTTCTACAATATGCACACAAGGTAAGGACTTGATCTTCCATGGCAATTTTGTCGAAGAAAAACAGAGAATTAGCATTTAGTGACTTCCCCTATTTTTGCCAACTCAATTAATTGAAGTATATCAGAGTTACACATTTCCATTTGGTTGGAAACTTAAATCTTGTAAATAACAATATCTTTTTGCTTCCTCAGGTCTAGATACAACTTAAACATCATAGTGACCGCCTCAAGAGAACTGTTGCTGATCAACATGCACGTTTAAGTGATGCAAAAAAAATGCTTTCTAAGGTTGAGGAGAAACAACCAGTCTTAGAAGACCGGGTTAAATGTGCCTTGACGCATATACAGTACTTGTGGAGCGACTAAGTTTTAAAAGTTTACCTGGAGCAAACAAGAGACCTCTGTCAAGAGCTGAGCGTTAATTTAAGTCACAATTAAGAAGGACGTAGTTTCAATCAGGCAAAAGTTATTGGAAGAATAGGACTTAACTCTTCTTTGTTCATACATAGCAAGAATATCGTTTTTCTTTTTTTATGTCTGGAGTTTCACTTTCATATGTTTCTTTCCTACATCCCACTTTACTTCTTCAAGAGCTGCACAAATTTCTTTAGTTGTCGAGTCCTTAAGCTTAGCTACATCTTTTTACTTATTTTTTTTTTATAGATGCATGTTATGAAGGCTATGCAGTAAGCTGGTGAGAATGAAAAATGTGCTGGCCTTAATTATTGAGTGCATGCGATTGTCTATCTGCAATTACTTATCCTCGTGTAGATGGTTTTTGACTGTTATTCTTTTATGCTATTGCCTATCATGCATTAATCCTTAAGTCCCATTTATTGCAGATCAATACTACAACAACCCTAGCCCAAAACAAGTACCAAGAAATCATCGTCGTGTACCAGCATTAGAAGACCAGATGTCTCATCTACAATCATCCATCTTGAAGCTCTCTATCATAAACAGTGAGAATACAAAGAAGGTTAAACTTGTTAAGTCTACCCTAAAGAGCCAGGAGACTAGTTCGTCAGCATAATTGTTGTGAATGGCGAGGAAGAAGCGATCAACGACTCAGCTTTAGAAATCTTG
Organism: Aristolochia contorta; assembly: GCA_022405105.1. Taxonomy (NCBI): domain Eukaryota; kingdom Viridiplantae; phylum Streptophyta; class Magnoliopsida; order Piperales; family Aristolochiaceae; genus Aristolochia; species Aristolochia contorta. The sequence goes on along the minus strand of CM039670.1, from coordinate 17,326,034 downwards.
AATTGAGGTGAGAAATGAGCAGAATAGTTGGTTACATGCCAAATTGACTTCGAACTCTCAGTGATCCCCAGATTGTTAAAATCTCTCCAGTGCTGGACCTTTTTGTAGTGTGAAAAAGGTGTGGAGGGCCCAATTTATGGGAAGATTGTAGTCAGCAGTCTCATTACTGGAAATTCTGTGAGACTGCAGTGTAAAATGTATAAAATCGTCTCGTATCAAATGGGAAGTGTGCCAACTATTATGTGTCTTATATGCTTTTGAAGCTTCCAAAGCCAAATTAGGTCAGCCTAAATCCCCATTTATACATAAGTTTAGCTTATAATTTTCATGTTCGTGAGCTAAAAACTTGAAAACTTGAAAATCATCAACTAAGTTTGAATGACCAGAAATTCTGGTAAGCTTCTCTCATGGACCACCAACATTGAGTCATCCCAACAAAACCACCACTTCTAAGCAGAGCAACTCCATTAAAGAAAAATACAGAATTACAGCTGCGTTATGTAGTCACTACAAAGTTGGTGCCGCCATATGAGTGAAGTGTCAGAAGCAAGGAGACTTTAATCAACAACAACATATACTACAGATTCAACATTTCCATAGCTTGGGCATCTGGAAATGGTAAAACTTTGTTAGCTTTTCTCAGGTCCCTGTTTTTGAGCTGTGGATGTGAAAGTCGCAGGGTTTAATGGATGATCCCTCACAGTAAGGTTCAACACCTCAGGCCTTGCATTATGTCCAACTACGTCAAAATCAAATTTTAGCTCGCACAATCTCTCCAAGATCTGCCTGTAATTTGAAAGAGACTCTTAAGATAAGCGGCTCGGCAAATCATTCAACGATGTCGAATGACTTACCTAGATCAGCTGAGATGAGGGCTTCTCCTTCATAATTAGGATCTGCCAAAACGGATGATAATTAAACTACCTCCTGCACGCATGGATTCCATAAATCATACCTCTCTATGTATACAGACCATAAGTTATATTCTTTCTTAGGCAGCAAACCATTACATAGCATCATTTAGACACAAACACATTGCTGATGGTTCAATGTTTCACATTTTCGAAAGTTCTTAAAACTTCATACATTTCATCAACTACTTCTGAAAGAGCCGAGATCCGGTGGAAGGAACATTGCACCTAAATAGGTACAAGCACACCTGGTTGAGGCACCTGCTACTTTTAGTTTAAAAGAATTAGAAGGGAAGGAAAACAGTTGGCTTCCGTATGTTAGTTCTTTTCGTACTTAATCTCCTGTTTACTCCCACGCGGATGCATTGTACTTCTGATATCAGTACTGTCTAGGTAAAAGAAATAGATAATATTTTTATTATAAAAATTCGGGTTTAGGGTTTACCCTTTGAATAAATAGATAATATTTTTATTATAAAAATTTCCTAGCTTATCTCTCTGGACTGCAACGTGGATGCCATGTAAAGTTGTCGAAGTAAAGGTTCTCTTCTTCGGCTCAGGTGTTCCTCTTAGTCAAAGGTACTGTTGTACTCTAATATAATAATAAAAATTGATTTAAATTTAATAACAATAGTTTAATGTATAATAAATCTATAAACATAATTACACAATCCTTCCATAGAGATGCTTAAATCATCTTCTATCTCAAACATTACCCATTGACGGAGAGGGAGATCTTGCAGACAATTTTGAAGTCACCATATGTTATCTAATTTCTGATGCTTGTGTTAAATGCATCATTGCTTCATATATATTGCACACATCCATCGTAAAGTATGTACTGAAGTTATCCAATAGGTGGCATGAGATGCTTGGATACATTACAAGAGAGACAATAAAGAAGTTTCTTTCTTAGTACAGAGCAATTTCAGGCTCTGTCAATGAAACAAAAACTATGAAGAAAGAAAGATCTTGTTAAAACAAAGCTCCTTTTTTTTGCACCTCCTTAAAAACCAAAATAAATCTCAGAAGAAACATAGATGGTATCACAATTATGAAAGTACAGAAGTTATCTATCACAAGTGCATAGATAGGTACCCAGATTAACTTGTCGTGCTTCCTCAATCTGATCATGTGAATCAGCTTCCAGCACAAACAAGTTGTAGCAAGAATTAGCAACCCATCACTGCACAATTGTACACAAAAGCCCCAGCCCGCTCTCTCACTGAAAGAACATCCCAGTCAACTTCTCCAGCAAGACCATCCTCAGGACACCAAAAATGCAGCACAATGACCTCCCCTTCAGCTCCCCTGTGCCCACCCACCACCAACAGCTTGTCCCCGCATGCCTTGAATGCCAGACCCCAGCCATTGTAATTATCAGCCCTAACTGGCAACGTCCTCACGACATTCCATGCGTTATTTACCTTGTCATACTTCTTCACCTGATTGGTGGACTGGTCAGCAGCATACAGCTGATTATTCACCACAGCAACCAGAGGAGGAGACTGGGTGGCTCTATTGCCATGTGGATACATGTTTCTTATCCTCCTCCACGTCCGTGTCTCAATATTATACTCTTCACCACATGTCAGGGAGTCTGTATGGCTGGACATGCCACCTATAACATAAAATTTCCCATCCATAAAAAAACCAGAACACATTTTTCTTGGCAAGTTCATATCCGGCAGAGCTTCCCAGCAACCAAGCTCAGAGTTGTACAATTCAGCTGATTTTAACACATGCCCATTCTTATCACTCCCACCAGCCACAATAGCAATCTCTGCCTGGCTGCTAGAGCCAAACAGACAGCGGGGTAAGTTCATGAGAGGACACCTGGACCAACTACGATTCACCAAGTTATACATCCATATGGCAAATCCAGACAACTCTCGCCCAAAAACAAGTAACTGTGTTCCGACTGCCAAAGACTCTTTGTCGGCACAAGAAAAACATTCATCACAAGGCATTCTAGGAAGCCTCATCCACCTTTGTCTGACAGGATCAAAAGCTTCCCACGGCATCATACTGCATGCCAAGTATACCCAATGCTCAACAATGCCAAGTTGCCTCCTCAATTTGTACAAATATCCACTATTAACCAATGAATTAAACCTTCTATTCAAAGAGGCAAGGGAGGGGTAATCAGATCGATGGGCCCAGGCAAGGCAATCCAGTGCCATATCATCATGAAGACCAGGGAGGAGACAGTCACTTGATGCTTGACCATCATAATCTCCTCCTGCTCGTGTCTTCACCACAGATTTGCTCTTCTTTGACACAATATACTCTAAACTGGAAATACAAATATCTTCGTCAAAAATGTTTTGCCTCATGTCATTTAGCCAGGTCCCATGCTTTGCTAGTAAGAAGCAGACCAATAGGTACCAATTCTGCTGGAAAAATCTACAGCTTCGTAAGGAACTAGGACTTTGTGAGAGCACACACCCTTGAGTAGCAGCCATGAGTTCCAAATCACTATCTGAACTGTCTTTATTTAAATCAAGATTTTCAAATGAAGATCTGAAGACCATTCGGACTTTTTGAAGCTGAAAAAAGCCATAAAAGAAAATTTAGAAATCCGAAATACAATAAATATCATGTAATTTGATTGTGCAAGCATCTGTTTTGCCAATATCAATTTGCACTCCGAGAAAAGATAAAGAATCTATTAAATGAAGGCGAAAAAAAAAAAGACTTTGCCACAAGAACGTCCACTGTGATCACCTTTTGGCTAAAAATAGCTATTATTTATACCTACCAAACCACCACATAAGAAACAATAGTATCCTCCAGAAAAGTTACATAAAATTAAAAAAACGAATACTCTAAGTGCAAGTCCACTTGTGACCACCAAAAAATCAAGAATCAAATGAATTAAGAAAACAGAGGTTCGCTTTAAGATAAAACAAGACAATCAAAACATGTTTCCACCATCTCCGCTGGAGCACCAGAATCTGCCGACCGTATAAAATGGAGTGCTCACGGGCTCAAACTAAGCTTTACGCAGAAAGAACAAAAACAAAAACAAAATTCTCTGAGTTCTTATTCCACTAGAGGAAAGCAAAGCACCTCCAGAAAGAACTCTTTAACAAATCGCATCACTAAAATAAATCTCAAAATTCCGAATCCGACTAAAAGGGAAAGGAACAAAGAAACCAATCAAGAAGGAAAGACAGAACAAAAGCAACCAAATTTATCATACGTAACAACTCACCAATTCAACTCAGAAGAAAAACCTTCCTCATACTTGATCAGAACTCCATTTTTCCAGTTGAAAACATATCATTCTCCGAGATAAACGTTTGCTTCAAAGTCAGGAAAATTTTACTCCGGAAGAATAAGCTATAGATAGTAAAGCCAAATCATCCAATCTATTCGCGTCATTGCGACCAATCCTCCACACCTTTCTGCCAGAGACACTCGTTCACGATGCAGAACATCAGAGAATCAAACTAAATTGCAGACGAAAAGCAGAAAGGAAATAATCGAAGCGCAAGTACAGCGTCAGCACCTCTTCTTATAAGAGAATAGTCCCCATTTGAGGCAAAACCCTCAGCGAACCTCGGAGGAACCTCAAAAGTACCTCTTTTCATCCGATAGAACTCGCAAGTAGACACAAGCGCATACTAAACATCGAATCAGCATGCTCAGGGACAGATCCTCCAAAAAGAATTACTGGAGTTTCGATAAATCGAAGCTCTTTCTAGTACAAAACCGCACCACCAAGCTATCCACCCATCGGAATCCCCCCGCAGACAAACCCGATCCGAACCACCGAAACACCGAAGCCTAACCTCGCTTCAATCCGATCGAACTAACTCATTACCAAGCAAAAATCACATCAGCCAAAGTCCAAACGAGAAGCTCGCGACACAGAAGTTCACCCAAGATCAGATTGCCTACAACCAGCAACTAGAAGCGTTAACCGAGACCACGATTCGCCTCACGAACCTCCCGATCCCTCCGTGCTCATCCCAATCGAAAGATCGCCACGCCAAAACCCAAAAAAAAAAAAAGAAGAAAAAAAATCTAAATCTCCTCCGGCCGACGAACTGGCAAATCACACTCCCCCGGCGGAATTCGGCTTCCAAGCTCGCCCAAATCCGATCGGGAAAACAGATTCTCGCCGCCGGAGAGAAATCCAGTCACTTCAAAAGTCCATCGCAACGAACGGGGTCCTCGCACGGCTCAATAAACAAACGAACAACGCCAAAGACGCCGAGAAATCTTCGATTTCCTCCTCCCGTCGTCGGATTCGCGACAGCTCTCTTATAGCTGTTCGGAGAAGCCGAGTCCTTTTTTCTTTTTCCTTGCCTTTTATTTTTTCTTTTCAATGTTTACGGCGCGGTAAGAACAACAACAACAAAAAAAAAGGTACGGAAGGTAATAATATTATTTAAATAAAAACAAGGAAAAATTCACCTCGCACGTGACTGTAACGCGCCGTTTCTCTTTCTTCCGGTTTTCGAAGTGCCTTGCTGTCAGTCTTTCTGGATAAGGAACCGTAGACCGAGAAATTAAATTACATAGATACCCATCAAAGGTACAACGATTTACTTTTGGGCCTGGTGAGGGACAGGGAAGCGCACGCGCCCAAGACATTTTTACCGACGGCTCGTACGTGTCTGTCTACCCCGGAGCGATCTGGACCGTCTGAATCTTCCACGTGGACGACTGGGGATAAACGACAATGGTCGCACGGTCGGGTCCTGAAAAATCGTACGTCGGCTTTCTCGACAGATTGCTTAAATTAGTCTTTCCTGATTGGGACTCCAGTTGAAGTTACGGTTCTAGCCCTTTTTCCGTTTTTGACTTTTTTTACCGTACCTTTGACTCATTGTGACGTCATTTGACGGAGCTGGTTCCGTCGGTCGCCGTTAAGTCCCCATTCTGGTCTAACTAGTCTAATTTGCATTAATGCAATATCATAAATATAACATGAAAGAAACCCGTTTCAAATCGTTTTTAAGAACGAAGAATGAAATACATGGTCAAAGGAGGATGCTTCGACATATGAATGTTAGGATCCGTTTTTTTTATTTTGCCTAGTTTCATGAACTATATTGATTCAATTTTGACTGTGTTACTCCTCACATTAAATTTCCAATAAGAAGCCCATTTTTTAATTACATCGCGTTATTTACCATTTCTCCTTTCTTCGGCTCCTTCTTCACTTCTCATCTCCCTCGTATGGAAAGGGGCTGAAATGATTTTTTTTTCTTTTCTTTTTTTCTTTTTGTGGCTCTGCCTTGTTTACAGTTTGATTAAGTATCACTATATAGACCATGGAGTATTGCGACTAATTGAAACTATTCCTTTTTAGCCATTTTAGTTTTTTTCCCAATACAAACTCTTTCAGCTTGCACGTATCACGTAAGTGGTCACAGAAACATACATTTTGTATATTAGATCGCTAGTTGTGAAATAAGTATCAAATTGTTTTTTTCTCATTTTTAACCATTTTATCCTGTTACATTTCAAGAAATTGACTTACCATTTTTAAACCATACATACGTACATTCATACACACATACAGACAGACATTTTATAAAAGTAGGGCTCACTATCATTTATAAAAGAAATTGCAAGAAGAGGAAAAGAATTGTGCTAACTTGAATTCATGATCAAGAAAACAGGGGGATAAAGAAGGAAAAAAAGAGTAGAGGAGAAGAATCCTATGTTAGTCTAGTCATTTCCTCCGTCTGCTGCACTCGGTCGACATGAAACTTTAATAGAGTAAATGTGAGAAGTAAATGACTTGTATGGTGAGGCTCCAATCTTAGTGTCCCACATAAAGTAATTACTTTAACAGTTTGGCTTTCCCTTACGTTTATTCACATGATTTATTCGGTCCATAAAATCTTGTCGTTTCTCTCCAACGGCCTCGTCCTTCAATGTAATCTTACTTAAATCTCCAAGTATGAACACACTTTTGCATTTTAAAGAGAGCACATTAAATGTTATTTGTTCATCAGCTCCTCTTTTGGATCGTTTTCGCTCCCCGCCACCCAACTTCCATAAAAGGGAAGTGGTCTCACTCTCGACTGCGGTTTGGTACAGGGCAGCAAAAGCTGATCACTCACTTGTACCTTATCCGAATGTAAATAGGTTAGGTTTGGGCATGTTTATCCCAACTCTTATTTGATCCATAGGTTAAGTTTGGATTTGACACAAAGACCCAATTAGTCCTTGTTTAGTAGCTTAAAAAAAGCATAGGGTAACAAACCTAAGTGATAAGTTCCATTAGTAATTAAAAGGTTTATAGTTTTATAAAGAAAAATACCAATATAATCTAATAAATATTTACGCAAAAATTACATATCTGATCTAACACTAGGTAAAAAATTATTCATGGAAGCGTGATATTCACTATAATTGTCTTGTACGTCCTTGAGAGAAAAAAGTGTAACAATGGAAGCAGGCAACCGGTGATGTGATAATTGGTGAACAGATCAGTGAACCGTTAAGAACTATATACTAATAAACGGTACATGCAAAGGACTGTACAAGAGTGTACTACCTTAGTCAGTAGTTGTGTACCTGAAATACAGAGCTTTGACAATCTATGACAAAACCGCTTGTCAAATCCTTGAAGACTGGTTCACGTTGAGTTTGGGTATTCTCACACTTCTAACTTTTGCATGGAGGTAAGGACACGTCCCAGATTGACTCCACGGCTCAAGGAGCAAGAAAACAGTACTTCAAATAGGTTGCATTGAAGCGAATTCAAAATTCGATACTCAGAGAGGAGTCCAGAATCTCTTTTTATGGTGCTGGTTTTTGTAACGTGTAATTTTCACATGAAGGCGGAGTGAGAAAAATGTACGTCCTATTGGTGTAATAAGCTTAATCTAAAAAAGGGAATTAAAATAAAACTTTGTTACTAGCTAACATTAATGACCCAAAGAAGACCATCTTGATAATACAATGGGACAAAAAAACTTTGAATCATTGATAGCTATGATTAGGAGGGTTCTGATATATTTGTCACTCCATTTATTAGGGTTGGCTTGTTTCTTTATCACAGTGGTGGGTGAATAAGATTTGTCTCATCTTATACTCACGTCTATAGAGTAGACCTTTCAGAATAATATGGACTGCGAGTTATACTTAATGCCAGAAATGGGCTTAAACTGCCAAAAGATAAAAGAGTCGTGTACTTATCTTCATAAGCAATTTATTTTACTAATGAGAAAAAATAAAATAGCATCAAGTTGTAGCTTGACAAGGGATAAACTTGGAGATAAAATATAAGAAATTTTAGTTTTTAAATAAAATATTATTAACTTATTCTAAGGTAAACCCTAAACCCTAAATTTTCACCTACGTAGACCGCCAACTACACAGCGTCAGGATATAAAACCTCAAAGTAAAATTAAGAAGTACTGGTATCATTTTTTCTTAAAACTAACATATCTAAAAGTACCATTACCAAATAGCTTGATCACTTTTTAAGAGGAAAAGCTAGAATGACCTAACAAGTTATCAACAAGTGTTGCAAGATTTTCTCTGTTTTTTTTTTGTTTTCAACATATTATAATAAAATAATACAAATTCAAAATAAATTTGAAACCAAGGTTTTGGTAAGTGTATGTGTGACATTCAAAGAGCAGATCATTCCAAGGCGAAGGTTCTCAATTAACGGATTAAAATTCTAATTAAGCGCATTATAATATAAAATATTTCTAGTACTTCGATGAGGCGTTGTTTATTGGAAATCTTATTGTATAGATCATTAAGACAATAAAATTAGAATATATATAAAAATATGGATGTGGAAATTACCTTTAAGAAGATCCCCAAACGGCCCCTCGCCGCCGTTAACGGCGAAGAGCGCCAACCCTCGACGCCACTTTCTTGACGGAGCGGTCTCGAAGCGTAAATAAACGAAAAGACGGGGCAGAAAGTGTCCTTCTGAGAGCTCTGCTTTCGTTGCCATTTACGGTAAAAAGATATGCGCGGGAGATTCTCTTCCTCCGTATTCGTTGCTTACCACTGACGAGCACCGGTTGTGGCGAATCGATGCGTATTCTCCGGCCGTGGTCCCCACCACTTTTTTTGTCGCTTTCCTATTTATTTCAACACCCCGGCTCCGCTCTTCCCGGTCCGGGTCCGCCAGTCTCCCACTTAACCCGAGCGACACGCAGAGGGGCAGTTTTGTCATTCGCTCTCAAGCCTGGAAGAGAAAAATAAAAAATAAAAAAACGTAAAGGCCCAAATAAAAGAAATTGCATTCGGTAATACAATGCACCATGTGCGGCCATGTGAATGTCTAATCGCACTTAATTATTTAACGTCTTCGGTGGGGCCCCCCTCCGACCCCTCTTCCCACTTCTCTCGGGAAATACGTGTCGACAGCACTATCTGCTCCTGTACACGTGTCGACCCAGACGACGTCCACGGAGGAGTGCACCCTTATTGGACGGCCGAGAACTTAAACCAACGGTTGGATGTGTCCGACGTGACACCGATGGCCCACGGAGTGATGCTCTCAAAGACCATAAAAACTTCGTGGGCCCAGCTGCGAGTCTTTCGCAACCACGACATGATGTTAACCGGAACCGGCGGAACAAAGCAAAACTTGAAAGCGATCTTACCATTGCATAAGTGCGATTGTGTGGTTCTGAATATATTCTACATGGGCAGCCTCGGCTGGGGCATTCTCCCGTGAGAAGCTCATGAGATGACGGTGTGTCGACCAGGACTGTATAGATATACGCTTCTTACTGAAAAAACTTCAACGAGGAACCGCACCAGTTTTGTTCTAGGGGACAAAGTCATTCTTTGCATTGATTGTACTTAGTTATGGTCCAAAAGGGATATATGCCGGGGTAATGGGTTAAAAAGAAAAAATGCCATTCTGTACTTGAGGAGTAATGATCTTTGATATATAAGATACTATAATAAATCAAGGCCTAAGTGCACATCTCTATCAAGACAAAAGATATCTCTACACCAATTAAAATTTTATGCTTAGCGGTAATGAACAATGGTATTGGCATTTCTGAATCCACAGCAATGGAATCAAACAACAGGATGTGACTTTAAGATAATGACAAGATCAATGGCATATTTTTTAGGTTGAGGATGATCCTGTACCTGGGATTGGTGGGAAGAACTGATCTCTGAGAGATTTCATATGCTCCAAAGTTGAGTTTGCATGGGATGATAGATTTTTCTTCAGGTCCGGAAACTCGAGCTTATGGTCCAAAAGATCCGTTTTCAGGTTGGTAAATCTCACAATGGCTTCATTTCTGAAACCTGCTATGCTTGGGCCTATTTGGGTCCAGCCATATTGTCTTGCATTTTTCGTTGAGGAAACAGTAGTGGACTGGGCAAACTCCAAAGTGCAATTCCTTGCTCTTGCCAAAGCTGATATATAATAAAAGCAACTCATGATAAGATAATAGATATGATGGCAATCGAATCATAAGCTACAATTTACCATTGTTAGGCAAGTTGACATGACACGAGATTTTAACTTTCATAAGAAGCTTAAAGGACGATGATCTGGAAAGCCTCATGGAAAATTAAATTTTCAAGGTTGTATGGAGGCCGTTCACTAAAGAGCTTTTTTGTATGATCAATGAGCAATGAACTTGTACGACTATGACGGGACCATTCTAATTGATGTTTACAGATGCACATGACACGCAAAGAGGATGCGTGCAAAGTTTCTTCTGGAAGCAAGAAGCGCATAGGCTTGTACCTACTGCTTATTAACTATATTTTTTTTTTTTTGGAAGAGGTTGATTACTGCTTATAACTATTAAAATGAAGAATGAAATAGTTCAGAGAAGATTTCCACAAAATGAAAGCCTCTCACCATTGTAAGGAATTTGATAGAAGAAGTTTGCAGGAAGTCCAATACCAATCCCAGCCAGAGTGATTCCAACACTAAAACCAACACCACATCCTGCTCCGACATAGCCAATGACCTCAGGTCCAAAACCCGGACCCCACCCAATACCACACCCAATGCCAAATCCCATGCCCCAAAAAGCCCCATAAGTCGGGTGCACAGGGTTCCATCTTTCATACCTTCTAAATAAACCTTTTATGATCATATGTGGCTGCAGTTAGAGATAATAAACAGTCAGTGACCTAATTCTAGGTGAATAGAAGAATCAGAAGAGTACAGCAGACACTGATTTCATGTACAGGTATTAGTGCAGCTTGCTACTCTTTCTCTCTTAGTATGATACTTCCCTTGATGATTTCCTGACTGATGTCCTTTTTGTCAATGATTTAGTAACAAAATTCATCGAACATGATATATGCCAATACATTATTTTTGTTTTTGCTGATGGCATATAGCAATAAAATTTATCAAAAAGGAGATAGGTCAATACATCAGGAAAAATATAACGCTATCTTCAACATACGATGCTTGATAACACTGCTCAAGTTACGCAGGCAAGGTACCAATCTACATGAGACCTTCAGAAAGCACCAACAGTTAAGAGTGCTATGGTGATCACTGAACCACAGAAGGTGGAACATTTTCTTCTCAATACATTACATTAAAAATGCTGAAAAATACATCAGATATACATAATGTTAGATGCTTGCCAGTTCTACTTTTGAGTTCACAAGAAAGATAACTACTATTTTAGACAGGCAGTAATAAGTCCAAGTGTTCACATCCTTTTCTATTTGAGCCTTTAAGACCAGATTCAATGTGGCTAAATATTGTTGTTGTCATGGAAATCCGTGTCTGCTTTATTGGAAGTCATCCAAGTTGATGCTCCGGAAGTGTAGAAGCTCGGAATCTAGAGACAATGAAACTACAAACCAACTATTTTCGTGAAGTAATCCTATTTTAATGATTATTCTCATGAAAAGACTTTGCCTAAACACTTGGGACAATGAAACTACATCTCAAGTCAACTATTATTTTTATCTGCTTCCAGAACATGTCTTCTCAGCAGATAACATTTTGCAGTTTGATTGCCGAAACATGGTTCCAGCTGATAAAACAAGTAATCGATGAAAGGCCAACCATATCTTCTTGATGCTCACAACAATCTAGAACTGCTTCTCCATCAACTTCTACCAGCAATAGCTTGCTTTCATGATGTTTATTAGGTATGATGCCAATGAGCAAAGCATTAATGTCCAACTGAATGGAGTAGTTGGTACCAGCATCCACAACAAATTAGGAGAAACTACCTGCTCCTAAATCCAGACCAGACCCACAAAACCAAAACTAGTAGGGACCTAATTACACTAAAAGCTTCCAAGGAAGTATGAATTTGAGGGGAAAAGCGGTCTATGAGGGAGGAAATTTCCACTTCCAAAGAATAACAACATTTGAATAATCAGTAAAATAATGAATGAGGCTCCTTCAAAAGAGTGATTTGAGTCTATCTTTCCAATACCACCAGCTGCCGATATAGTTCCTTGAGAGCATTCTATGAGGACACCAGATTAGACTATTTATCAAATCACTAATGGTAGCAGCTAAGCCAAATGTTGATACCAAAACAAGCATACCACAGAGAGAGACCCAAGCATGGACGAAAAAGGGGTAGCATAGCTACAAATGTTGAGGGGAAATGGGAACATGAACTACACCTGGCTCATTTAATTGATCACAATCGACCAAAGTCATAAATGGGTCAGTTTCGGTTAGTTATAAGGGACCAAACATATAAAAAGGTTGTAGTATGGTTTGTCAACAGGATCTTGATGGGTCTTTGTTCTGCTGCTCAGTTTGGAATAATCAGATATGACTAGTTCAATGAACAATGGTGCACAAATCCCACCACACCAGATATATTCTTATACTCTTAAATACCTAAGCATATTATCTAAAATTAAATATTTTAAATATTTTCAATTAAATTTTCTTGCAAAATATAGTTTTTTTTATTTATACGGCTTTAACATATCAAAGTGTTTGATGAAGTTTCATCTGGAGTCACACCCAAGCCTGGAGATTCCTGATTCACTACTTAATCAGAAGCAAGTTAGATTTGGGTCAATCAGTTGAAGAATGACCTGAACACAACCTATTGTCACCTCTAGCAAAAAGGCCTTCATCTCTCCATGTTTCACATCTTCCACATGCCACAATTTGCAAGATGCGGTTGGACCTTCTACCATTTTTACCAATTGATCCATAGCTAGAACCCTCTTCTTTAACAATATACTAATTAAAGAAACATTGGGGGACAACGAAGCTTCATAATGAGGAAAGAAGCAGGATAAATATATATAATATAAAATATAAATATATAGAGTTTATATATTTATGCTGCAATGCTTGTACAAGAAGGATCTCAAAAATGGTTTTTACCAAGTATAAAGGTACACATGCATATGCTCATTCTGGGTCAGCAACTCACATATTTGACTTAAACATTTCCACAGTGACAAGTCCATAATTGACAAACTCTATGCTGATGCTATCAAAGGTTGCCACAATGCTGCTTTTCTTTTTTAAATATTAAACCCTGTATACCTTGTTGAGACTCGAAACCAAGGCCTTGGACAAAAAAATCACATCCCAATATGTAATAAATAACTGAAAAGTTAGCAAATAACTCAGGATCTAGCAATAAGAAAGGACACAATGACCAAGTAATAAGTTTTCAAAGCATATAAGCTCAGAAAAAAACAACTTTCAAAAAACAAATAAGCACAGAAAAAAACTGCTGGCATCTATTAGGATCACGAGTCATGACATATTTTTTCTAACAAGATATTGATTGCATTGAATATAAGCTTCTCTGCCTTATGTAAACCGAACAACAAGGTGATATTTCCATAGTCTGCAATTCTAAGGAGATGAAGTCACAGAATCATGACCACAAAACAACAAAGATGCTTGTGTTAGCTACTTGAATATAAAAAATAGAAGCCTCAATGGGACTCTAAAGTGTTCAACACGTTTCGTGATAAGGTCTACTTTTGGGTGGTGACTCAGGTAAATTACATATATGATCGAGATATGTGCCCTGGTCTTCTGGAACTGATTATATATCCTCATCTAATAAAGAAAATGAAACAAATCTTGCACAACTTATGGACTCCTCCGAGTCTACTGTCTACATGGAGACTAACTCATATCTGACACTGACTGAACAGTGCTCCTAGGACCTATCCCATGCATTAAAGTTTATTGCAAAATAAAAGGAGACACAGGCCAAACCTGCAGACACAAGCCCAACAGAAATCTAGGAAACTTCTCATCCTTAGATTCCATTGCTGCACCAAATGCAACAACCTGAATGAAAAAATGGACGAAGTGAGATGAAATTTTCCTTTAAACTACTCCCCCCATCAAACAATACAAAACACAGTACAATAAGGGTTCAGATGGGCAATTGCCTATCGTAAGAATTTGGAAGCCTCAATGTTTTGCTTTATGTGTTCCTGATTTAACACCCACTCCTTCCCCCAAACAACCAACACAACCCCAACACCACCCACGCCCTCCTTCACAAGAATTATGATCCCACTCCCCAAGTTTAAACGTGGATGTTAGGTAAACAACCAATTTCACCAAATGATTGAACCTTTTTTTCGAGGAAGTTGAAAATTGTGATGATATTTGTGAGAAGTGGGATTTGAAACCAAGTGATTGAACCTAGTCACCTAGTTAGTAGATTGGCCTGACCATAGATGTTAATACCAATATAGAAGAGCTGATTAGAACTGGAAAGGATGACAGTAATATATTCATAATAAATTACCTATAAAGAACAAAAATAAATAAAAACAAAAGTAAGATAGTCGAAGAAATCGGATTTATTAGGACTAATTAAGTCTTCGTTTAAGTGAGACTCCAAGGGGAGAACGGATTTAGATAAGTCTCTTATAAATTTAAATTTTCCACGTTCTATAGTATTTAATAATGTAAATAACTAAATTTGGTAGAGCAAGCACACAATTATTATTTGCTACCGGTAAGAAAAGTAAACTCAGGAACAGACAAGAGATAACTGTTCAGCCATATTTTACTGGTCGGAACTTGATATGCTGTACTTCGAAGCTCGAATCTCACTTGGCACATCAACAAACATTAGAGCAGACTGATCGGACAAATATCTGACAACGACAAAAAAAAAGCTATACCGCAGCGTTACAAATGCCAAGAATCTTGATTCCCGTACGAAAATACGAACCTATTGGGCATTTTGATTACTGACTAGTCACCGATCATAAAGAAATGTAATCACTTACCTTCGTCTCCTTTTCTTTTCATTTACCAGGTGAATAATCAACATTTTTGACAAATTAAAGCAAAATAACGGTCAGACGCTTCTAGGAAAGTACACGAGGCGGAAATCGGAGACTACAGTATGCTTCGTTTCATATGGCTGTGAGAAGAGCACCTTAGATGAGACTGACAAGAGAGAGCAGGCAAACAGATTCTGTATAGGAAGTCGAGAGCAGCAAAACAGGCATGAAAATGACAATAATCAGAGACAAAATTAATCGGATGGAGAGGGAGAGCGAGAGGATAAAAGAGAAATCGGAACGCCAGAAACGATATCTTACCAGTCTGAAGTCCGGCGCAAGTGCGAGATGGATCGACGGTCGTTTCGATAGTGAAGTTCGATAGCCTGGGATTTTCCAAAACGCAGGTTTAAGGGAAATCTGGCCGTTAAAAGTATGGCGGGAAAGTGACCTCTTCTTTCAGATAGGGGTTTTCAAGCTCCTTTAATCCTTCTAAAATTATGCAATAATTATATTTATTATTTACGTACCAAATAATTTAGAATAATTATATTAGTTATTTGTGAAAATGCGTTAATAGTATAAATGTATAAAACGTGATACACTGAGAGGCACCCGTGTGGAACTAGCATCCGTGCCGCGAATCACAATGGCTTCCTTCTTCGATAGCCCGCGCGGACTCATCGGGTCGAGGATTCAAGGTTTTGAAAGTCTTTGAATTTGACCCTTCCCATTTCAGACTACACCATTACCTTCCTCGACTGCTCAATCTGCACTCCGCCTCAGTGTTCTAGGAAATGTCTTCTACCTTTCGAAATCTTTATCAGTATGGGAACGCTGGACGACTTCTGTTAGTGCAGTATTGAAGTTGTTGTAGCCGTCTTTATGTTCCCATTCATTTTGCTTCATTTTCTTGGTATGTCTAGTGTTTCGTTCTAGTTTTTTGTGTATCCCTGCAACTTTTTCTTTGGGTCCTCATCCACCTGTCGTTGCTCTACCAATCGAGGAATGGATACTGTGTGTCCTCTAAAAACTCGTCAGTTTCCGGTGAGAACTTCTCATTTTATGCTTCCTCTGCGTGAATTTCCTGCTTCTTTTATGCATCCTCGTACTAAAGGTGCCACGAAATCAAACAAAGTGCGATGCGAATACGAAACTAAAAACAACGGGTCTCTGCACAGCGACTTGGACACCCGTTATCTGGAACGAGTGAGTTTCTTAAGTTCTGCCTCTATATCCCCAGTACTGGGTTTACATGAAACTTTACTAATTCCTTTTAGTGATAAATATTTTAAATTCAAAATTTGTAACTTTTCTTTTTAAGCACGACTAGTTTTTTAATGGAGGCTGTTGTTGCTTTTTCCTCCAGCAAAAAGCATTGGAAGCAGCGATGAATGATATAAATAGCTCTTTTGGGAAGGGTAGCGTTACAAGACTGGGCAGTGCTGGTGGAGCTCTAGTGTATGCTTTTGTTTGTTTTTTTATAATTTTCATTCAGCATAAAGTTCATCAGGTTATTTCCTGTGTTTTTTTTTCTCTCTTTTCAAATTCGGTTACTGTTGTAGGGAGACTTTCCCAAGTGGGTGTTTAACATTAGACCTGGCTTTGAGTGGCGGTCTTCCGAAAGGGAGAATTGTGGAGGTAATTATTTGATCAGTTCCATTTTTTATGCCAACCTTCTGAACAGGTTCTTGAATTTCTAAAGAAGTCTTGTAGCAATTTCTTTGCTACTGATCTATTGCTTGAGGTGTTTTTACTTTTTAGAGGAAGTGAACATTCCAGATAATGTCTCTAAAATGCATTAAAGAGTTCATTAGAATCTTTGTTACTTGGACAAAACAATTTGCTTGGGTATGCAAATAACATGAAAAATAACATGAGAAACTGAAATTCTGCTTGAGATGGTGGATTTTCTTTTCTATTGAGAAGGGTTAAGTTAGATGGGGTGACATGACATCATCCTGTGAAAATTGAATAGAAGAATCAAAAGAGAAGAAGAAAGAGAGAAGAGACAATGGAAAAAGAGAGGGTTGAAGAGTCGTTAACCAGACCTGAGACCATAATCCGTTAATAAAAGAAACTGTTACAAATATTGCAATATTGCCACTATGTGGCCCATTAAACCCAAACAGACTTAAATACACGTGTATAACTTATATAAAAACTGAAAGGAAAAATGTTAAAGATTGAGCACGGTTCCATCCCAAAATGATTAGCCAATTTAGGAGGCCCATTTCCCAACCGTATAACTTGATATCATTGCTTAAACTTTTACAACGTGGGATTTTTTTCTCACTTAATACTCCCCCTCATGTCCGGGCTTACACATAACAGACCTGAGACGTAAACACATACTCTCAGAGGAGCAACCAGTAATTGGGTCTCATTTCATGGAACCCACAAACAAATTGGGTTTCACCTTATGGAGCCTACACATAAACAAGGGGGATAACTGGGCCTGATCCATGCACAACTTGCTCTGATACCATGTTAAAGATTGAACTCAGTTCCATCCAAAAATGACTAGCAAATTTAGGAGACCTATTTCCCAACTTTATAAATTACTTAAACTTTTACAATGATGGACTTTTTCACACTTAACAAAAAAAATTACCCCTCACAAATAGTAATACGACAATACCCATAATAACAAATTATGGAAATACCCTGACTTCTACCGCATCCTTTAAATTTTCCTTACAATTTGAATGAAAGCTTGAGTACAGTCAATCATTTCCATTACATTCTTTTTTTTTTTTTTTTTTTTTTGAAGAGGTTGAGTTCCATTACATTCTCTAGTTTCACCTATTATCTTTAGAAATTTGTATACTTATGGCAAAAACTTGTTAAAAATTTGTAATAAGATTACTCATGGCTAATCCCTTGTCAGATATATGGTCCAGAAAGTAGTGGGAAGACAACTTTAGCGCTCCATGCAATAGCAGAAGTTCAGGTGTTGTATTCATAATACTTTTTTTCCATTTGTCATTTCCATAGGAACAAAATCTTAACATTGAAGCTATTATACTGGGTGTGCAGAAATTAGGTGGAAATGCCATGCTTGTGGATGCAGAGCATGCTTTTGATCCAGCTTATTCGAGAGCACTAGGGGTGGATGTGGAAAACCTCATTGTATGCCAACCTGACAATGGCGAGATGGCTTTGGAAAGTAATGCTACATCATCATTTAGCCTCATTATTTTTCATTCTTCAGTGGTGGAATGTTTATTTGTGTGCTGTTAAAATTTTGTCATTGATACCTTATATGCAATGCACTGGTAATCAACAACTCAGACTTGCATATTCAGATTCCTAGGTATGTTTCTGTTGAGTCCAGTTGGAAAATTTACCCATCTTAAAATTTGGAAATGGAACTTCACCTGGTGCAGGGAAGCATTTATATTACTAATATATGATGTTGATCGAATGAGTAGCTTTACTGTTTTATGTTGTCCATAATGCTAAAGTCGATGTGCATATGTCTACCTACTGCATGGTTCTGTTTTGAACTTTTTAATTCGAAGTAGGAAATTCTGAGCTTCAATGCTACCATTATGATGTTATGCTCATGTTGTTGAAATATATATGATGAGGTTGGAGTGACATCTTTTCTTTGAAAGTTATACCTTGAGCAGTAACTACTTTGTCACAAAGTTAATACCCTCTGCTACTGGTGTCTACTTTGTGTAGATGTACTCAAACTGACCTTTTCTCGGTACTAAATCAAAGGGGTATCTTTTTTGTAATGTGTAGTCATGCATCTAATATTTTTTCTCTTTTACTGTACATTCTCTTCTCTTTGACCATTTTTTTTACTTTGGACTCTCCCCTGATATCATGAGCACGCTCATTTGTTACTAGTGCAATTCTCATGTAAGAGAGCTTTCAAGCTGGTTAGTTTTGGCAGGCCTTGTTCTAATCCTAGTTTTTCTTTGACATGGTTAGGAATATTGACCTCATCATAGCCTGCATATTCATGGAGTTGCTATTCAAGGCTTATTTTTGTCTTATGATAAGCAGATGCCTTCTAATTATTGTATTTCTAATGTCATCTCTGAGTCAATACATGCTTAATTTCTTCATTCATAGTTCAGAAGTCTATTGGAGTTACAATCTCCTTTTGGTTCTGGGATATTAATCCTGTCTTGGCAAAATTGCTCTACTATCCCTTTATAAATGGCACCTTACATTATTTTGCTACTTTAATTTTTCCTTGTTTATGAGCAGTTAAAATGGACTGTTGTACAACTTTTCATGTGTTAACTGACTTACTTCCATTTCAGCTGCCGATCGAATGTGCAGATCTGGAGCAGTGGATCTCATCTGTGTTGATTCTGTTTCAGCTCTGACTCCTCGAGCTGAAATAGAAGTAAGCTCCACAGAGATTTTGTTTAAAAGACTTACTTTGTCTTGCATCGTTCTCCATAACTAGAACAATCAGTGGATGATCATATTTTACTTGTCCTAGCAAACATTGTTTGATTGACACAATCTTTTTACAGGGTGAGATAGGAATGCAACAGATGGGTCTACAAGCTCGTCTAATGAGTCAGGCATTGCGGAAGATGTCAGGAAATGCTTCTAAAGCTGGTTGCACTCTTATTTTCTTGAACCAAATTAGACACAAGGTATTTTTTTCTTACTTTTCATGGTACAATTTGTTCATGGTAAGGGGAGTAACCGTTCCTTATATTTTATATTACTAGATTGGTGTATTTTATGGAAACCCTGAGGTTACCAGTGGAGGTATTGCTCTAAAATTCTTTGCCTCACTTCGGCTAGAGATACGTCCAACTGGGAAGATAAAATCTGTAAGGCTAACTGATGCTTTTGCTTGCTTGCATGGTTCTTTAATAATTCTTTAGCATTCTTTAATTTCGTAGTTCAGAACATAAGATGTTCTTCTACATTTTTAGGCTAAAGGAGATGAAGACATTGGGCTCAAGGTTCGTGTGAGAGTGCAGAAAAGCAAGGTATATGTTGAAGACCAAGAGTAGTTAATAAACATTGTAGAGTTGGTTGTAAGTTACTAATTATGTTAGTCTCATAGGTCTTTGTTCTATTATACAGATGATGTCCCTATCTAAAATTTCATTAGTTTTTGGCCGGTTTATGTACTAATGCATGTAAAGGGTTATTTTAAACTTTTGCATATAAAAGGAGTGAACCATATCTGTTATAGAACCTTTTGGACTTTATCGTATATTTATTTTGAGAAATCACCCTTAGATAAATTTTAAATGGACAGCCCATGGATATGCAAACAAGCAAATCGAATGGCCATCTTTGACGAGATTTCAGATTATACAACAGGGAAAGAAATTGCATGGTTAAAAGTTCCAAGATCAACAAACTCAGAGGCCGACAAGTTAGCATGAGTTGGAGTGTATAAAGTTCACCTGGGCTTAGGGCAATTAGTTGATGTGTTAATAGCTAGTTAGGCTAGCTCCTTGCAGTTTTATTGTGTTATCAAAACAATGTATACTAGTGTAACCTATCGTGTAGTCTTTCATGCCAAAAGAAAAAAAACCTTTTGTTAGAGTTTAGTCCCACATGGATAAACGAGTAAAAAAGATCCTGACTTATTAGTTGGAAAGAGGCTTCCTAACTTCGGCTAGCCATTTTGGGATAAGCCTTGGCCCAAGTTTACATGGTATTAGAGCGGGTACTCGTACGTGGGCCTCCACCCATGTTGTGCACGTGTAGGAGCCAAAGGAAGGCCCACACGTGCGGGGGAGTGTTAGAGTTTAGTCCCACATGGATAAACGAGTAAAAAAGATCCTGACTTATTAGTTGGAAAGAGGTTTCCTAACTTCGGCTAGTCATTTTGGGATAGGCCTTGGCCCAACTTTACACCTTTACTGTTTTCAGAAAAATTTATGGATCCAGACGTTGGTTATGGACTGGCCTGTAATCATTATTTTGTAATGCTGCAATTTTGACTCCAGAATCTAGTGACAACTATTTTGTTTTGCTTATGTAGAAAAAGTCAGAAGTTTTTTCTACATAAATTTTTCTTTTTCCTGATTAGTTTCTCTTCAGGTATCAAGGCCTTACAAACAAGCCGAGTTTGAAATTATATTTGGGGAAGGAGTAAGCAAATTGGTAAGTTCAGTACGTAATTTTTCTCTCTTTGTACAACTACCTTTACATTATTATCGTAAAAAATGTTCAGCTATCACCATATGGTTTGCAGGGCTGCATCTTGGATTGTGCCGAGTTAATGAATGTTGTTGCAAAGAAGGGTTCGTGGTATAGCTATGGAGATCATAGGTTTGTCCCATGTTCTTCCAAATGTCAGTGAAATTAAATAATAAGAAAGTGTAATGCTATGCGTACAACACTGTTTTGTGCACAATGAGTGCAAACCCTCACTGTAGCGGTGGGACCCACAACAGGAATAATTTAATACCCCACTGCTACAGTGAGGGGGTTGTACGCATTGTGCACAAAACTTTGTTGCACCGTAGTATTATTCTATAAGAAAATAGCATATACAAAACGAAATATAATATACCCAAGCTAATGACAACAAAAGAAAAGAAGAAACATGACAATAGATGATAGAACGTAATTGAAATGTAATATAGAAGGAAACCAATAGGAAAACACATGAAACAACTAAAAATTCGTCGAGAAATCCCCTTTTTACCCAAGAGTCTGCTGCTGATTTTGCTGATTGGTGTATGCTTTATCTTGTAACACAATGTAGTCTAATCCAATATGTGGAGTACTGTTCTTCAAAACATCAAAGAAAATCTGCCCCCTTTCCCAAGTGATAGCAACCATGGGATCTCCTTCAATAATCAATGCTTGACCAAAGTTTAACAGATTAAAGAAACCAAGTATAAATTTGTCCCTGATCATTTGTTTACTTATTTATTTATATTGAGGAAAGTGCATTTTTATTTCATAATCATAATTAGAGTACAACAGCAGATGTGGGATCTCTCACAATAAGAGTTTGCAGAGAGACCCCTCTCTTTGGCAAGAACATCAGCCAAACAATTGGCTCACCTCAGTGTACAATTTGACCCTTGACCCAATAGTACATCCCTCAGCTTGTATATGAATTCCCCTCATTGGCTGAAATTTTACTTTATCTTTTCCAACTTTTGTCTTAGAGACAATATCTGTGAATGAGTATCGGTTTAACTTCTCTCAAGAGGATGCCCCGCTAAACATACTAGTACGTGAACCTTGAGACAGTAAGATTTTTAATTTGTAGTTCAGGTCTCTGCAATGGGATTTTCTTGCTACAAATATTACTAAGGTGTCTGTTTGATTGAGTTTGGTTCTTATAAAATGCCGATGTTTTAGCCACTTAATAGACATGGTCGCTTGATAGATGAGGATGTTTTACCGATGCTTTTTAACCTTTTAATTTTCTGGGTAATGCTTATAGGCTGGGACAAGGCAGAGACAAAGCTATGCAGTATTTGAGAGAAAACCCTCCCTTGTGCAGTGAGATAGAGAAGGTAAATCATGTCAGCTTGTGAATAGAACCAAGGAAAATCTAAGCAGTACTGATAGTGATTCACACAAATGAATGAGTGTGCTTGAGAATGTTTTACAAATGAAAGAGTGTCTAAGAGAATGTTATGTTACAGGCGGTCCGATCCGCAATGGCAGGTGAAGCAGGCCAAGCAAACCCAGTAGCTTTTGGGCAATGGCCGGCTCTTCAGGACGAGCAGGTCTATGAGGAGACCTGATGCAGCAACCAAGAGTGCTCTTGATTGCCTCTGTTGTTGTAATTTATTATTTGTATCAAATTCTTTATGGAATTTCTCTGTGAATTCGTTCTTACCAGGTTGCCCCATTTTAGGTATTGTTGCTTTCTTCTGAATTCACTAGAGATCAACAAGATTACTAATGAATATATACTATCAGTAACTAAGGAATACTATTAATAAATAATCAATAAGGAATAATATCAATCCATAATTAAAAGGAATCTATTAATAAATGATCAAATGGGATAGTATTAGTCAATAATTAGTAAGGAATACAATTTTTTGTGTAATTAGTACTTTTCTTTGATTGATACACTAACCCACAAGATTGCCTAAAGATTTAATAATTTTAATGGAAAATTTTCATGAAAAAATTGATCAGAGAAAAAATGTATGTTTATTCCATTATTTAATGTCTCTATAATTTTAAGACACATGGTTCCTTCATAGGGCTCTTTCCTTTGTCCCAGTGAAAGAATACAAATTCTTTTAAATGTGTGTGTGTGTGTGTGAGAGAAATATTCTCCTCCTCTTCATCGGAACAAACTCATTTTAAGAGAAGTGATGCATTCATGTCTAGCAACTCTTCAAGTGCTCCTAATTGGGACTTGGAAGTTTAGAGGTTAATTCATGACTTTAATTCCCTCAGTCATTGTTAAGACTTAAAAAGGAGATAAGTGCTTCTCCAAGTGAAGTAGACACATACTTTTGACCAGTCCATTGTGGTCTTAACTCACTAGAGAAAGTAGTATATGCTTCACCAGCTGTACTTATTTACAAAACTTTGTTAAAGACCTTGACTTTGAAAGTGGATTACTAACCGACAAAATTTGATTCTATACATAGCTTATACTTGGTTGAGCTATTTAGCTGATAAATATGATTCATTGGTCAATCTGAAGACTGGGAATATCATATAAGAAACAAGTTTATTGTATATTTAATTTGAAATATTCTCCTACCCTTTCTTCAAACAACCTCTTCTAAATTAATGTTCAAATTGATTCTTAAAACTTTTTCTTCATAAACCAATCCTTGTTATTGCAGAGCGATTCATGACTATTCTCACTCGTTAAAAGGGGAGATAAGAGCTTCTCCAAGTGTAGTAGCATCATTACTTTTAACTAACCCATTTGGTCCAACTCTCTAGAGAAAGTATATTCTTCACCAACTTTACTTTTTCTTTTTACGCGTTATTAATTCCTAAAGACTGAGTTGGAAGTGAATTCAACGTAGTAGCTAGGAGAAAAATTTGATTATGAACGTAAGTAGTAATGAATTAGGTAGCTATCTGCCACAGGCTCTGATCAATTGATCAATCGATCTGGAGAGATTTGGATCCTTCCCAAAAAGAACATATACTAACCCAAATCTGAACAATGTTGACATGTATGAAGAGAGAGGAAGCTTTTCATGAGAGTGATCAGTGACCCACGACATCAAAGACCTTAATATAACTAAGCAGCAGAAGATGAACAAATCACAACAGGTCTTCGCGTTAAAAAAAGCTACAAAATAGAACAATTCTGAGAGCTGGGTTCTATCTAGCTCCACCGTTTTCTACATCAAAGTCAGCAATCACCACGGGATAACCCTTTAAATTAATCAAACACCAGCATCATGCATTGCCTCATTCCCCGGATTTATATGCACACGGACAAGAGCTAAAGAACTCCCTCTTCATTGAAAATGGGTCTCCGGGATTAACAAATTAGCCACCATAAGCACGTTTTGATCAATATTAAACTTGGTCGATCACTAGAAGCAATATCTGCTCTTTGTAAGCTTTCACCCCACAAATGATCCATTTCTTTTTTTTTTTTTTTTTTTTTTTTTTTTTTCAAGGGGAAAACGATCGAGATGTTGTTTGATCTATGTTTTTATGAAGTTTGGCAGACTGTTACTTTCAAGAATCCCACTCACCCAATTTAAAAGGGGAAATGATATTCTAAAACCTTTTTCAGTTCAACCCTTGAAACCTAACTATTATATCTATCTACGTGTGTGTTGATTTAATATTAGTGATGATGTTACTTCCCCTGCCTAATGGCTTCAATTTTCCCTTTCGGTTGCTTTCATGGGAGAAGATTTAAAAGGGGAGAGTGAGTGTTATATAATCAAGAAATTAAATGGAGAATGGGGTTCCACATGATGAACACAAATCTACCATATCAAATTTGTTAATTCATTTGGGACCCCCACAAATCAATATTTGTCACCTCTTCTTCATCTTTGTTTGGTAGCTTATAATTAATTAGGCCAATAATACACGAGGAGACATTTAGAAGAGGACAAATTTGTCGACATCGATAAGGGAAAATTAGGACTGGCATGAATGAGATTTATATCAAATTAGCTTTACAGTACCGAACTGTTAACAGAGGGGGAAACTAGCTAGCTTATAACAAAATTATATCTATATTGAACCGCGCGCAGGACCAGGGCCTAGTAGGTTGGTTGTAAATGAAAAAATTCAGACAAGCTTGACTATATCTGTATACAGCGCTTTAGCTGACTTTGATTGTAAATGCAGATCATGGATCAGTACTTGTCCTTTGTCTTTTTTTTTTTCCGACTGGCTAGAACTTGAGAATCTTTTAGTTAGATAATCGATATTCTTTTATACTAGTATATATGTATATTAATTATTCAGGTTATATAATAAATCTTTTACTTCCAAGACTCTACATCCTGACGTGGCGTCCTCGTTGCAGTTAATAAGTGATAAACTGAGATAAAATCTGCAAGATTTTACTTTTTTAATAAAATATTATCAACATATTTTATGAGTAAACTCTAAACCCTAGATTTTCTCCTACCTAAACCGCCAACTATGCAGCCACGTCAAGGTGTAAAACCTAAAGTAAAATTAGAAAGTACTGATATCATTTCAGCATATCCAATAATTGTGAGGGTTTTGCGCATAATATTCACTCCTCGATGTATCATTGAGAGGTTTTGAAAAGGACGTCTTTAATTATAAGAAGGCGTATTTATGAACATTCAGTAATTCTCATCCAAATTAAATACCGATCAGAGATCATTAATGACTAGCCATGCAGTTTCTGAATCGATCTTACACAACATTACACGGTTCACATATTACACGTGATACATCAAATACACATCTTTTTATGCTGCAGCCTGCATAGGTACTGGGATTTAAGGAAGAAGATGTTTTCCATGGCGATCAATCACAAAAGCTAATTAGAAAGCATAAATTAATATATGTACATAGAAACACCTTCAGAAAATTGGAAACTAACTAACAAACTCCTAAAAATGGCACCAATGATGGAACAAGTTATTGATCTTTCTTCCATCTGATAATTATCAGCTCAGTACTGATTCCACAACGTTGGAACTGATCCCACTCCCATTCCCAGTAGTCCCATTTCGGACAAGTAATTATGATCTGCACTAGGGTTTGCTCCATGATCAGCCAACAAGCTGCTTGTGGGGAACTCCATCACCTTTTGGCCGCTTTCGAGCTTGTTGAAGTGGTCCAGAACAGCCTTGATAACCTTCTTGTCGCAAGAGAAAGGGTTGTAGTACGCGTCATTAATTAAGTCGGGCTGCATGGAATTACCCAGAAGAGGAAAGGACTTGGTAGTAATGGGTTCCAGCTGCTGATGAGGGAGTACTAGTTGTGGGAGTTGCTGGCTCGGGGCCGTGTTGTTCTGGGTAATATTGGAGAAGCAGGGCACTTGCTCAAACCCTTCTAGGTTTAGAGGAGTTTGGTCAAAAGCGAGGAAGCTGGTATCTGATATTAAAGTGGGAGTGATGAGGAAGAGCCTGTGTCGTCGTAAGAGTTCTCTACGCTTGGTTTGGTACAAATTCCTCTGTTCTTGTAGAAGACTCTACACAGCACCCAGTCCTGCTAGTATATATACCACAACAACAAAAAACAAAAATCAGTTTCATTAATTCTCTCTTTATGAAAAAGAATATTTTGAAAAGCACCCTTTTAAAGTTGGGTCCGATGTCTATCTCAAAATTAATGAAACATGTTTCCTACTAATAAATCAGAATCTATTTTACCACTAATATCTAACACTAGTTCTTAGAGCTGTCACTATAATGCATGCATGGTCTCTAGTATTCAATGAACTTGAGAATTAATTAAATTGATCATGATTTTTTTAACATGAATGTACAAAAAAAAAAAATAATAACCCACTTCATAATAATCACTTTTAATGACGTAATAATAACCTTGTAAGACACCTTGGGAGGTTCATTGGGGCCTTCGAAGCGAAACTCGTGCATGACCCAATCAGTCTTCCTCCCCTTGGGAGCCCTCCCTTGGTAGAACACCAGCGTCTTCCTCATCCCCACCAGCGTCCCTTTCCGGACGTCGACCACATGCCGGTCTTTTCCGGTGGCCTTCCAGTACCCCGATACCGTCGCCCGGTTGGTCCGCAGCCCAGTCGCGTACTTCCGATCACGGAGACTGAAGAAGTACCACTCCTTCCCTCCCACCTTCGCCATTTCTAACCCACCCACACACACAAGAAGAAAAGCTCAATCGACATCGTTAATCACAAAACTAAAACAAACAAACAACTGTTTATGATGAGTATCGTCTAACTAAGCCAGCACTATATAGTAAGTAACGATCAATCAGCAGTAGATAAGTACTACACGAGTGGGGCACGAGTGCTCCTCCACGGTACTGTTATTGTTAATTAGGGTAAGGAATTATAACATTAGAGAGAGATGTTGAAAGGAGACCCGATGGAGAAGGAAAGCATACACACTGAGGCTGCCTGTCCATGTCGAGAAGGCGATATATATATCGTCTTCAACTGTATTAGCGTCAGGGATGATGGCAATACGTTTTCATTGTTATTCTCTCTTTTTTGTTCTTTTCTTCTCTCTCTCTCTACGTGGCTTCAGTCTATACGAGACAAACCCTGGTGAGCTTGATCCCATGATCGATAGTTGGATGTCTGGGCAAGCATTGAGTGAACCGACGTGGAAATTTTCAAACGAGTGTCTTCTAAAGAGCCGTAATAACCATAGGTGTCGTGGTGTAGTTGGTTATCACGTCAGTCTAACACACTGAAGGTCTCCGGTTCGAGTCCGGGCGACGCCAACTCTGTTTTTTGATTTTCGCTTTTCTCAAACTCAAAATAGATCTAAAAATTTTTTTCGACGGAAAAATCTGCCTTTGAAGAACTTTCTTTTTCCTTTTTGGGTTGTCAAAAACTAACAGAATAAGTTAAACTGTGATCATAATTCTGATAGAACCAAAAAGATTCGACTCACATGAGAGAGGAAGGAGCATGAAGAGGTATAACGTTAAAGAGCTGTTCATGAAAAGAAAGGTACATTTTGAATATCTCCAAATCGATTCACGGTTCTTTGGTCGATTAATACTCTTCACTACTACTCTTCACCATCCAAGATTCCAAAACAAAAACACTTAAACGCATTGAATTCGATCGCTAAAGATCGAGCTCCCAGTGATTCGTCGTCGTCGTCGAACAGGAAAAAAAAAACCCGGAGAAAAAAAAAAGGAACAGAGAAAAACATAGAAGAAACATAAACAGAGAAAACAGAGTCTCGGATAAAAAACTCCATACCTGGGAGGTCCCAAGGCTCAATCTTGTTCAAATCGACTTCGACCATCATCGGACAATTGAAGGAACTCCGTCCGCCGGCGCCATTTCCCGCGACTTTCTTCGCCAGATAATCGCAGACAAGCTCTTCGTCTCTCGGATGGAACCTGAAGCCCGGCGGAAGCCGAGCTTCCATCGAGCTCAACAAGCTCATCTTCCCGCTCATATCCCTTTTCCCGCACGCTAACGCAATCACTATATAGAAACGAGACAGACCTCCCCTCAAAAACAAACAAAAAAAAAAAAAAAAAAGGGGGAAAATTCCAGGTCTGCAAAACAATGAAATCCCGACCGGCAGATATCGGTAGATGAACCAAAACCCAACAGAAATACGTACTGTCGATCAATCTACATCACATCCCTTCATGTGTATATAGTTACTGCAAAACGGATCACCACCACGAGGGAAACAGGACGCGAACCACCACCCTTTCTCGAATTAATGAAGAGCAGAGCAGAGCGCAGAACAGAGAGAGAGAGAGAGAGAGAGTAAATGAAGAAGACAGAGGATCGAATTCCACGAAGACGAAACAGAGAGAAAGAGAGATTTTTGTGCGAGACACCGAGCGCAGGAATTTATAAAGCAAGAAAAAAAAAAAAAAAAAAAAGCCGCGGAAGTCAACTGAAATCCGGCAACAAATGGGATGAAGGAAGGGAAGCGAAAGAGTGAAGACTTCACGCCTTTGTCGCGCGCGCGCGCGTCTACTTGGCACCGTCTCCGTGGGTCCACTTCCGTCGGAACTGTGGGGTCCACTCGACTGACGTGGACGCGGCGTCCTCAAGGGAACGCATACGTGCGGGAGCGGAACTGATACCGGCGCCACGGTGTAACTGAGTCAAGGTCGTGATACGGTGGGCCACGTGTCAAAGTACGTGTCGAACTTGATGTCTTTCTCGTGGGGGAGGACTACTGGAACCCGTGGACCTGCACGCCGTTGTTAGATGAGGTGGATTCGTCCGATTTCTAAAACGTGTAATGTTAGCTGCACCTCCCTCGAGTACCCTGTGAGCTTACCGCAACATCTCACATCCACGTAAGAATCCTAATCGGCATCTTTTTTAAAAAATTCTAAAACCCCAAAGTTTGAAGTATTTCTAAGACCCTAAAAACCCTAAAATCCTGAACCCCAAATACGAAAGTCTAATAATGCTGATGTGGATGCCAACTGTGTATCCACGTCGATTGGTACGCCAGAGGGGTACCGCTCGACGAAGGTGCAGCACGCATTATTCTTCAGAAAAGGGGCGCGGTTTGACAGAAGCGAGGGCGGAGGTTTTCCGGATGGGCGAAAGTTAACAACGACGGCGAAAGCTCGGTTTTTGTGTTTAGTCGTCTGTACATTCATCCATCCAAGTTCCCACTGGAGTAAGAATTTTCAATCCATCTTTCCTTTTTAAGCATCGTTCATCTTTCAAACTCGTCACAGTTTCGCCTTTCTTTTAGATTATTTTCCCCCCTCCGAAACTCGGTCTCTATCTGTTACTTTATCTTGATGGGTGGGTTGTCGTCGCTGAGCTCGGGGGGGGGTCTGCGAGAATTCCCTGGGTTATGGCGGGGAGTAAGACAAGTGTCGCTTACTGTTGCGTAACGGGGGGGTCCTATAGAACTTGGCTTACCTGTGCCCATGAAAGTTAGGCCATGACATAGGATTAGGACTAGGTTTGGTGTGTGTCCGTTTTGCATTGGTGGATGATCTGATCCGACTCTTGTCGCCTTCAACCAGTGTCCATCTTCTTCACTTGAGAGACGCGGACGAGTTTGATTCAATCCTCACCAATCATTCCCATTAAGCAACCATAAAAGAGTTATCTTTTTTTTTTTTTTTTTGTACTAAGCTTTGGTACCCAATATTCCCATCCTTAACATTATTCCACAATTATGTTGAAATACTGAAATACTGAAATACTTTTGGCTAAACTCGATGTAGACAGGGGGGGTCATACATACTACCTAACCTTACCAAAGATCCATAAATGCTTCAACTACTTGTCTGGAGCAAGTTCCAGCATGCAGTGTTACTGCAAATTATTGTGTAGGGTCATCAAGTTGGGTAGTTCTCGCACTTGGATTGAGTCCAGAGTATGGTATCAATTATGTCTTTTATTTTGGTTGTGGTGAATTTATTGTGTGAAGATACCTATACTGTATGTTGAGATTTGAGTAATCACTAATTGAGATTGGCTTCTTTGTCATCATCCTTTTTTTTCCCTGAATTGACACTGGTAATGGGTTTGGGGAGGATCCAGGAAACAGGCCGGGTCAACCTTTCAATGTTCAGTCCCATCTAACTTTAACAAAAATATACACGAGGTGGTGCATGTTGATTTTAATATTTATTAGTTTATCATTTTATTTTTTATGATATTGTGTTAAACAACTGCTGAAAATGGCTTCGGAGAGCCTAGCTTTATATGGGAATAAGGTCAAAATAGTTAGGTGGCCACATGAATATAAATTTGTAAACAGAACTATCATCTTCATTCCATCCCAATAAACAAAGACTTGGTGTATATTATTGTGTGAAATACAGTTAAGACCTCTTGCTATCCTTAAAGTATGGAGACGATCCAAATAATAGACCAGTGTTGGTCATTTTGATACTATTGGTCACGGATGAATACTGGGTACTCCAAGAAAAGACAGGATCTTTGATTATGGAAACAATCAACACAAGAAAATTCTCCTTGTTACACGATTTAATAGTTTTTAGTGTGAACAAAAAAAAAAAAAAAAAAAAACAAAGACAACTTGAGTTTGGAATCATTAATAAAATTTAGGCATATTCATTAATATTTCATAAGGTACTTGTCGGAGGGCCATCTAGGCTCTCGTGAAGGAGTCATCACAAGATTTGAACTGAGAAGGTCCCGTGTTGCCATTGAGGAAGGGTTAAGTTTATCTCTGTTTCTTTCTTCATAGAGAAGGCTTGGGAGGTATCCCCACGGATGTGCAGTTGTGAACAGAACCATCATTCTCACACCATCCCAATATACAAATACACAGTGTAATTTTTTTGGTAATATATAGTTAGGACATCTTTCCATCCTGTTGAATAAGGACAGATACCAAATTATGGACCCGTGTTGGTCAATTTGTTATTATGTGTGTTCCCAAGACAAGACAAATGTTATCTATGATTATTGAAACAATCAACGGAAGAAAATTCTCCTGTTGCAGGATTAAATTCGTGAAGAAATTAATCAAAGCCAACTTGAGTTGAGAATCAATAATAAAATTTGGACATATTCATTATGTTTCATAACATGCTTGCCAGAGGGCCAGGCCTGGCTGCTGTTCAGGAGTCGTCACTGGGCAATAGTTGAACTCAGAAGGTCGGGTGTTGTCTATTGAGGAAGGCGTTAGTTTATCTCTGTTTCTTTCTTCATGAAGACTTGCGATGTTGAAATGAGAAGGTCCGATGCTATATTTCGCAGTGGTGATTAAAGAATTCCTAGTTTATAGGACTGAATGGAGTTATTTTTTGTTTTATGTGGAATCATCATACACGGAGGGGCTGTCAGTAACAAATAAGCAGATGCTTAAATCTTGTTTTGGTAGGAATTATCTTTTTTTTTTGCTATTTAAATGCTACCTAATATCCCCTGTTTTTCAAACTGCTGCTACTGCCGCCAGTCACAAACATTAACAAATCAACTTTGACATTCAATTACCAGTGAGATGTCCCATTTCAGCAGCTGCCAGTGCATTGTGTTCATCTTTGAAATAATATTAGGTCTTTATTACTATTCTTTGACAAGTGGATCTTCATTGGGTTTGAATCATAAGCATGTTTTGAGGTCAAATGTAAAAAACCTACTACAAGTGGATCAACAGTGACGCTCATCAATGATGAAAACACAAATTGTTCCATTTCAAAACTTGTTAGTTCGTGTGGTCAATCATTTAGGGGTACACATGTTTTACATTTCTTCATACTATATTCCTGTACAGCCGCTTTTTACCCATGTTTGGAAGAGAGCTATATTAAACACCTGTTTTACTCCAACACAAGCAAAAGTCAACTGCTTTTTTTGATCTTTTATCATCTTAGCCACATCCATTTACTCGAACACTTCTAAAAAAATCAGCCGATTATGAGCAGAGATTGAAAATGAATCATCCTTCCATCTTTATAAATTTGAAACCTCCCAAGAAGTAACCTCCAAGAAACTGCTTGTGACATTATAGGCAGGACATTGTCAACCTATATTTGTTGCAAGTTGCATTCATTTTAAGTACAATAAACCAGCTTCTCCTTTTGTAATATCAAATATAGGAAAAGAATTGATTCTTGTTTAAGTCAAATTCCCCCTGTAGGCGGCCTTATACAAATGGGTTCTTATTGCTCAAGAATATTCCAAGGCACCTTTTAAATTGAGTATCTGTAAAACAAAATTCCATACAGGTGCACGGAGAAGATGAAAGCTAACTTGTGTTACATGGAGAGCCCTCGCTGTCAAACCGAGTTCCACGCAACTTTTGGGCATTGATGCTGCGGATAAAGAGATCATGGATCGAAAGCCTTGTCAAATACTCCTCTGACGCCACCTGTGAAATCAGGGGGGCTTCATGTTTCTTCTTGTTTCTTTCAAACAGATAGAGAAGATCTTCATTGACTGAGTTTATGCCTTTCGTTCCAATTTAAAGACCCTGCTTGTGCCTTTCAAGCAGATAGAGGGGATCTTCTTTCACTGAGATTATCCTCCCTTTTGCCCCGGTTTAAAAGCCTAAAGTGGTTTCCAATACATTGACTGAGACAGGATTATTGATAGAGAAGGTCAATTATGAGGGTTGCACATTTAAGAACTACTTTCTGGTACGTATACCAGAACTGAAAACAATGGAGGGATTAGAGGCCACAAATGGCGTAGTGGGGAGCATAATAGAGTTGAAAGGTTGTTGAAACGGTGATAGCAGCCGTGTGTAGAGAGAGAAAACGACCAGCCCACTTTCCATTGATTAAGCTTCGGCAAATATAACTGCAAAAAAACACGTACGTAAGCAACCTTAAAACCAATTGAGCAAAGCAAGCTGCTCCAAACTATGCGTCACTAACATCTCAAGAAGACTCAATTGAGATGATTCAACTCGGCTGCATTTTTTAGTGTCACATGAGGCATCTCACCTAAAAATCAAAGGGACCAAGATGCAGAACATTGAGGCAAATCTACCTCAACTGTGATGCATTAACTGACATGCAATCCGTCATTTTGTTGTCCCGATGTCATATTCTCATGGAAAAAAAAAAGAAATTTTAAAGTAATAATGTTTCAAATCTAGCGGCATGTTATGACAAACAAATCTTACTGGACAGTATGACTTGATTGACCCAAACTTTAAACATTTTTAGGTTTTTTTTGGTTTTTTGGGTTTTTTGGTTTTTTTTGGATTTTTTTTTTGTCAACCAACTAGTTTAATCCATGGAACCAACAAAGTCATTTGCAAAATTTTACTTTAAGATTCAAATTGGTTAGCCCCAGTTAACCGACTAAAACTGATGTTGGTAGCACCTGTATGTTACAACATGTATCCTTCCCACTAAATCAACAAAAACAAATGTCTGTGAATTGACACTTGTTACACTAACCACCTAGAGACATCAACAAACCACACAAATGCTAAATTCCCCTCAAACATAGACATCTAGCCGAAACTTGGTTCAGAAACACTTAAAATGAGTTTCATCTAGGTTAACTTCTGAACGATTTCTTTGAAGTGGCTAAGCGTTGTTTATAAATATCATGTAGTTTTCAAACCTATCCTTTCAAAATCATGATAAGATCTTAATTGATTTTCAAGTACAGGGTTGAACAACTGGGATGATTAGTACAAGTGAATCAAAATCATTACGAACTCCAGGAAGGACTAAATTGAAGCAGTGCAACTTAATGATAAATTTAGAGAAACATCTCCTAATGGTAGGGAGAGGTTACAGCCCATAACAACAGAGAGTATAATCACGTTTTACGGGCAATGATGGCCACATTCCGCGGTGATAAATTTGGATCAAATAAGGGCAGGATTGCTGCCTCCAACGAGGCTCCTTGTTCCTGAAGGAATAGTAACCTATCAAGAAGAATTAGGGTTTCAACAACAGGTCCCAAAGCAGCTCTTAGAGACCAGTAAAGCCCCACGAGCTCCTGCAAGGATCAATTTTCAATAGTCAGCCATTCAAGGATAACCAGAAGCTTCACCTTCAATGGATCAAGCTATGTCAAAATAAAAAGTCAATAAAGCACCATAGAAATACCAAGAAAATGGGATATGAATCAGATACGCACAGAGAAAGGTCGAGCTTCTATCCATGTTGTAAGAATATCATCTGGAGGTTCAAGGCCAAGGCGAAGTAGTGCAGAGCTGCAAAAGTGCTCAAAAGCACTACTGCTGGATTCTTCCCCTTCTGTGAAAAAAAGTTCATGTTCCATAAAAGCAGACCTACAGGTATGGTCAAACCAAAGACACTATAAATTCAGATACAGTGGCAGAGGAACCTGTTCTAAGCACATTGTCGTCATCGTCCTTGTCCTGGACAAGTTGGACTCTCTCAGGTTTCGTTGCCGGCGAGATCATTCTCATTTTGTCAAGGTCCTTCCCAACCAGAGGGGAAGTGGTCTTTTCAGTAATGTGCAACTTTTCTAGTGAACCTCTCCTTGTCTGTCGACGACGGAAAGCTTTTCCTTGCCTCCCAATTGATGGACTTGTTACTAAGACATCTGGGTAGTATCTATCAAGGACCTTCAGGACAAATAATGAATTGATCAAGATCAATTAATTTTATGCAATCAAAATATTCATTTTCGCAGTCAATCTAGTTAAAACAATGGAATACAATATGAAGAAACTTGCTAGATAAAATACACACCATCTGAAAAGCAGCACGGAAAACATGCACTTCAAAGTTTTGTTGAGCAGCATCATTTGTGAGGCTTCTCCATCTCTCAGCACTCTGATAAAATTACGAAGTATCAAAAATTAATAAATAAGTAGCGAATATTATAATTTATTTCAAAATTTTTGATAAGCTTTTAATATATGACAACCCACATTAGCTTTTCAATGTCTTTACTAATGTAATAGAAAGTTTCAAAAAGGATGCAACTAATTAATTTTGCAAGGACCTTAATCCTTCATGATGTTTAGCATAATATATGATAGCGCTTACTAGTTGTTTAAGAGCAAAATCCTCTTTTCATATATAAAGCAATGACGTGTAAGGCTAATGCCTCGATCCAATCAATGCAGCTATCAGTACATGAAAAGCATCAGTTGCAACTTTCTTTAGCTATCAGCAATTTTAAACCAGCTTGCTTCAAATCTTTCTTCACTAAATCATACACAGTGATAATACTGACAAAAACAAGTAAAGAAGGCTTCACCTGACAAGCAAGATCACGCGCATTTTTTCCAAGTGAAATGCCAGATGATTTGGCACCATTACTCACGGGGAAACACCGCTCATGTTCTTCATTCTCAGAGCATTCTTCAGACAATAAGTTGTAACAGCAGCCAAGGCTAACCAATGCTTTAGCTTCTTTGCAATCCAAAAATGTCCTGACAGATATGTGAAATATAGGCTGAAAAAGTGGATATTAAGAACTTTCAGCATTTAAAACAAAAACATGAAATGCCTACGCAGTTCACTAGGCATTATCATAAAGCATTGGGAACTTAGCATTAACCTAAGCATGGTCACAGAAAGATCTCCACAAGCATGAAGCCCGGCAAGAACCACTGAAGGAACAGAGGTGTTGTCACTATACAAATTTGAGCCACCAAACGAATGCGTCTCCACACCTTTCTCTTCAACCTCCCCTGATGGTTCAGCTTTATCATCATGTAATGAAGGGCCAGTCAGGGCTTTCAGAGTATCACTTGAAAGAACATGGCATGTGACTGCCCGAGGCACATGCAAATGTTTGCTTTCTGTTATATTTAATGTTGATGAAGTTATTGAAGAAAGGTAACCACAAACTAAATTACACATACAACAAAAACACATTGAGGGAAATGTGAGCATACCATTTTGATATTTACGAATTGTAGCTGCATAATGCTTTTTTATTCGCTCAGCACGAGCAGTTGTGACACTTCCATGATGATATGACGCATCTATGGCAATTACAGGGAGCTGGTACTCAAAGCATAGTACTTGAGCAAGATAACCCTATATTAAGTGGGTAGATATTGGTGCAAAAAAAGACCAAAAGTCATCAATAAGTGATTGTTCACATATTACCAGCATGATGAGGAAGCAGTCAAAATCGTATAAAATTAATTAGAAAAAAAAGAGAGAGATGCACCTGACCAGCACCAACATCAATTACTGACTGAGCACCAACAACCTTTGCAAGAGAACTAACAACTGCAGCCAGAATCTCCACCTATCAACAGAAAAATGAAGATAGAAAGGCTTATTCTACTTTTACGCGGAATTCTCCATCAGCTATTGTGAATATCTAATTTTTTGAAGTGAAAATTGAAGTTCAAACATAATAGAAAAAAAACCTACTTCGTGTTGCTTTTTCAAATTCATGCCTTGAGTGATGACAGTACCCAGTGACACCACTCGCAGTTCAGGAAACATCTGCAATAAATATGGTCAAAGGGCATTTAACACGGTTATAACAATATCCTGATTTTTGTTTTGAAATGGCGATTTCATTCATTAAGTAATCTAGAATGCATGAGGATTTGCTATGTATTGTCCCACACAGCAAGGTGTTAAATTGAGACCCCCTCCCTATTAAGAGAATCAGCAAGAGAGTTTGCTGATCTAAGTACACGAATCCATTCCGCACACATGGTTTCAATAATACATGAATCCATCCCATATCTCCTTAAAGACATGAATAACTCTCCAAGGGGGCTCAGAAGTTTTTGATCCTCAAGAAATTAGAACACTTGGGTCACCTTCAACACATAAGTGATCAATGTTCCTCTCTTTTGCAATGCGAAGGCCATAAGGAAGCCTCGCCACTTCAGCTGTAGCAGTCTTCAATTCCAAGAGGGCCAGCATAATTAACTAGGGAATTACCATCATGACCTCTAATCACTCCCCCGAAACCTGCAACGCAGAGTTATTCTTTGAAGAGCCATGAAAATTGAGTTTAAAATATCCAGAAGCTGGGGGGAGCTGGGAAGGTTGGAGACTCTGAGGCCCATTGTCCTTCAGATTAGCAATCCCAACCAGGAAGATCTGAATTGAGTACCACTAATCTCTTTAAATTCATCTGGTGAGCCCAACCAAGCGATGATTCAATTTTCTATCATCATGATATGTAGTTCTTCTTTCCTACTAGAAAAATTTCGAATTTCTATCCTCCCAAAGACACCATATGATAAAACTAAAGGTTACCTTGGCCTTTATCTTCCCTTGAATTCAAAAGACATTGGCAATATAACAAAATCCGTTTTCAATATGACATCAACTGAACGAAGATTTTTTACCCTTTGCAACTGCTTCGGTTCTCGAGGAAGAACAAGAGAACTTATTTTCCGGATGAATTCCTGAAGCGTAGCAGGCCAACAGTCCTAACGCCAAAATTAATCAAAAATCAATACAAAAGTGGGTAAATACTTTGACATGATAACAACAAATCATCACATTAACATTACGTGGTGTAATCGTTCATCAAATTCTCAAAAAAAAAAAAAAAAAACTTTAAACTACCCAATGACGTTCAAATGAACATTAATGCAAAAACTAAAATCAGAGCGAATAAAATTGCCAGGTTTTAGCGTATAGGTTAACTAATTTCTCAAAAACGCAACCAAGTGAACCGCACAAGCGTCGACCCGCTCCAGTCGCCGCTCATCAGAGGAAGAGTGATTCCTACCCGGACAAACCCAGAAGGAATTTTGAGGAGATTTTCGACAGGCTCTTGTCGTAAACAGTCCACCCATTCCTTATCAACAGATTCCCACAACCTATCCTGTACAGTCGCCCATGAAAGAACCAGCTTTATAAGAAGTCTCAGCAAGTTAAGCGAGATGAGGAAAGCAGGCAGCAAACAGTGAAACACCTTAAAGAAATTGACGACGTGAGCATCAAGAAGAGGTTTGTAGAGTCGCAGAAAATCAACGATGTCGTTTATCCAAGCAAGGGTTTCACTCGCAGACTCACACGAACGGCCACTAGGATCCATCGTTCAGCTGCTAGACAGAGTTAGGACGCGCGAGACACGGACAGAGGGCCTATATCTATAAGATTGTTATTACTTAATAATGGTGTAGATGAAAATAAGATCATCTACAACAAGCAACAGATTTCATATAAATGTTCTCGGTTATAATTCCAGCAGTGCAAATATGAAATCTGTGAGTGAAACCATATATAATTGGTTGACAATTTGCAGCCAGCAGTGCAAATTGTCGGAAATTAGTAATTCAAATTTGCTATTCCTATGATTGGTGCCTCTCCCTCTTAATTCTCTCTATCTGTGGCACTCGCAGTTATATATCAACCATATATATTCGACGTTTAAAGTATCCCCTCTTTAATTTCCCTGGCTCTCCCTCTTTCTCTCCTCTTCCTCCGAGTCAAACTATCCTTTAATTCCATCTTTCTTAATATGGCCCCGAGAGTACAGGTTCCGGGAGCAGTACTACGTAGTATAAATACAGATGATACCAATTATATCAGAACACAGAAGAAGAATATTTAAGGGCGGACTGAGATCAGATGATTAAAAGTGAAGTAATATAGAGACATAAAATGGCAGCCTCGTCTGATCATGTGGTCCTCTCGGTCCTTCCTGTCCTCTGCCTCGTCTGCGCGATCTCCCTGGGAACCCCTCAAGTCGCAGACGCCCATGGCATCTCCTACATCAACAAAATCTGCGAAAGAGCCACAAAATTGAACCCGGCCGCGATCAAGCTCGACTTCTGCGTGACCTCCCTACAGAGCGTCCCGGAGAGCTACACCACCGAGATGGGCGGACTTCTGAAGATCACCACCGGTTTGGCTCTTCAGAACGCTTCACGAACATCTCATCTCATCCAGAAGTTGAGTTCCGTGACTTGTGCGGACATGACCAAGAAGGAGCTTCAGCTGTGCCTCAAGGCCTACAACGAAGCCGTCTCTGCTTTGCAGGAGACTGCCCGGGCCTACGCGGCCAACAAGTACGACGTCGAAGCCAAGCTGGGGATCGCGCACGGGACGGCATTGCAGTGCGACACCGCCTTTGAGTATAATGGATCCACTAATC
The DNA here is from genome assembly GCA_022405105.1 of Aristolochia contorta. Taxonomy (NCBI): domain Eukaryota; kingdom Viridiplantae; phylum Streptophyta; class Magnoliopsida; order Piperales; family Aristolochiaceae; genus Aristolochia; species Aristolochia contorta. Next base: position 17,286,368 of record CM039670.1, on the reverse strand, counting down.
TCTTGGCCGAGGAGAACAACAATCTCCGTCAGCTAGTCACCCTCGTCCAGGCCTTGCACCGCTTTGTTACCAAGCACATCAAACATTAATTACTGAGGATTTTTTATGTCTTCTTCTCTACTATTCTCTATGTATATCCATCTAATTTAATTTGCTCGCTTCGTCCATGCGCCAGGCCATAGATGAACCAGATCATATCCTTTTGGTTAAGCTGCAACGTTCATCAGACAATTATGGGAGAAACTAATCAAGAGTTTATTGGTTTATGGTGTTTATTTGTGATAGATGCCTAGAAATCCAATTTGCCCCATCGATATGAAAACTACCAACTCTCTACTAGGGCCAATTTATATAAGAGTAATGCTAGACACACCTAGGGGACGCACTTATCGGACGTATATATTAATCTAAACCCTTAGATTCTGGGTGGGCTAAGTACAACAAGCATTATATTCAGTTGACCTAGAAATACATCAGGCCTCCAGCATTGCTAGATCAGGCCAATGAATGGACCATCATAGAGATATTGGGCCACTAAATACAATTGGGCCTTTAATATAGATCAGTATTCTAATTTGGAGCTAGGTCGAGCTTCGAATTATCATGGATCGGGCCTGATTCGCAATCCAACTTAGAGAGAGCGACCCACAGAAACAATACGGTTTGCACCTACAGAGTCAACCAGAGCAGCAGAATGAAACACTAGTACTTATTGAAGAGGTGATATGACACAATTTATAATCAGATAAGGCTTTCCAAAGAGAAATCTATAAGAGAGGTGCCGCTAACAATTCTTAAACACCAAATATTTTAATATGCACAATGAAACAAGATAGTTAAATCTCTTTAAAACAACAGACTAAGGTAAGGGCACTTTCTACAAAATAAGCAATGTCAATTAAGAGACTAAAGCTACTCGCGTCATAAAATAGAAGCCCGTCAGACCAGTTCAGTGTTAACTAAATACGTCCTACAAGCAGATTACTACGTAAGCATTATCAGTATGGCCAAAACTGTAGAGGCACATTCTCGATGCACAGAATTCTGATTGAAGGAAGACTAAGCGCCAGAACTCTACCCTGTTCAGCGAGGAGCTCATCAACAACCTTTGCAATCTATACTCCAAACAAACAAAATTTAAATTTTGAAGAACCAAAATCTTCAACAAAAATTTTCAACTTGTGAAATACCTCAGTAAACCATTTATAAAACCTGGCTGCATTATCAGTCGGCTCACCGTCTCCATATCTACACAAAGTACCACAGAGAAGTAGTTTAAACATAAGAGAGCTGCTACAGTCAAAGGGAGAAAAGAGCAAAGAGGAAAGATTATAAAGCGAGTTAATTTTGCACGCAGATGGTTATCTTACGTTGCCAAGAAGAAAAACGCCAAATTTTCTTTCTTCAACTTCTCCTCCTACTCCTCGTCATCGGCTGCATAATGAGAGAGTTGTTTACTTGTCAACCAAGGCGTCTGGTCCGATCGACTATCCAAAGCATACTTTTCTTGGCCTTTTGGCTAAGATCAAGTGTAGTATCTGTTCGTATCAGTTTAATATCTGATACGTGGTCCATCGGACCACATGATATTAAATAATTTTTTTTCCCGGGGAGGGTCCTCCACAGGTAGCTTGCCTCGAGCATCGCCCATGCGTTGCACGATTGCAAGGGCCCGCGCTGTAATTTGTGTAATTTTCGTATTGACTTCTTAGGCTTCACATGTACATATAGTTACAAGAACAAGAAAGTCCGAGTCACATTAGGAAACTGACTCGGAAGCTTAATAACTAAGAAAGAAATCTTTACAGAGTTTTACATAGTAAGGGAGACTGCATTTGATCATGAGACAGCTTGACTTTTCTGAATTGAGTCCATAGAAGGTGAGTCTCCTTGTATAAAAGTTTCTGAAGATTGACGTTCTCTAACATTCCCCCGCAAGGTTGGCGTCTTTTGAAAGACACCAAACTTGACTAGAAATCGGCCAAACTGCCCTCTAGATAAACCTTTGGTGAAGATCAGCTACCTGATCATGGGTGGAGACGAACTTGACCTGGAGCTGTCCACTGCACACCCACTCACGAATGAAATGATAGTCCAGTTCAACATGCTTCACACGACCATGAAAAACAGGATTGGCCGCAATGTAAGTAGCTGACAAGTTATCACACCATAATATAGGAGGGTCCTTAAGAAAAATGTGCAGCTCACGAAATAGATGAAGAATCCAGGATACTTCGGCAGCAGCTATGGCCAATGCTCTGTATTCGGCCTCAGCACTGGAGCGTGCTACAGTAGCTTGCTTCTTGGATGATCAAGAGATGAGAGAACCCCCAAGATACATACAGAAACCGGTGACGGATCGTCGGTCATCGGGGCAGCCACCCCAATCAGCATCGCAATAAACATCAATGCCAATGTCCCTTGCTGGTTGAATAATAAACCCATGTGATATAGTTCCTTTTAAATACCACAAAATTCGCTTGACGGCAGACCAGCGAACATCAGTAGGAGCTTGTAGAAACTAACACGCATGATTAACCGCATACTGTATATCCGGTCTGGTGATCGTCAAATACTGAAGTGCACCAACTGTAGAACGATATTCAGACCCATCATGGAGAAGAACCCCTGCAAATTTGGACAATTTGGAGCCAGTAGTAACATGGGTAGATAGCGGTTTGACGGAAGCGAGTCCAAGTCGATGTAGTAAGTCGTTTGCATATTTGGACTGGCAAAGATGAAGACCGGTGGCATTTCGGGTGACTTCGATTCCAAGGAAGTAATGCAAGGGACCAAGATCTTTGACTAAAAATTCTGTCTGAAGGCTGCGAATAACAAAGGACATAACTGATGCAGAGTCCCCTGTAACAATTATGTCATCCACATACACCAGAATATATATAGTAGAGCCAGCACTATATCAATACAACAGAGAAGAATCAGCCTGGGATAACACGAATCCGAGCTCAAGAAGAAATGAAGTCAAGCGATAGTACCATGCACGTGGGCTCAGTTTTAAGCCATATAATGATTTCTGAAGGAAGCAGACTGCATTTGGTTGAGTAGGATCAATAAACCCCGGAGGTTGAGACATATAAACCTCTTCGGCAAGGTCGCCATTCAGAAAAGTATTGCTGACATCTAATTGTTTGATGATCCACCCTTTTCTCACGGCTAGTGCAAGTACTACCCGAATTGTAACTGGTTTGACGACTGGGCTAAACGTCTCAAAGTAATCCTGCCCTTCTCGCTGATTGAAACCTTTCGCCACAAGACGTGCTTTATAGCGGTCAATACTACCAGCCAGTTTTGTTTTAATCCGAAATACCCATTTGCAACCTATAGCACGTCTCCCCTGTGGCAACGAGACAAGTTTCCATGTGTTGTTAGATAATAAAGCATTAAACTCGGCTTGCATTGCCTCTCGCCATTGCGAAGATTTGACTGCCTGAGAGTAACATGTCGGTTCAACTGGGGAGGAGAGTGGAACAGATGGATGACGAGTGGACACAAAGATCTTTGGTTTGAGCGACCCAGTCATAGACCGAGTGGTCATGGGATGGGTTGCAAGAGGAGCACTGGGACGAGCAGTAAGAGATGGTTCAGGAGGAGGTAAAGGAGCTGGAGAAGAGACAAGGATGTCGGGGACAGAAGTGGAGTCATGGTTAGTGTCGGACTGCAAAGAACTGGAGGGGGGATTACGGACTAAGGGAGAGAATGAATCATTTCTGGCCATGGGAGAGGACAGAATGGGAGAATGCCTGATGTGCTTTCGAAGAGGAAGCAATTTTACTGGTTTGGTAGGAGAAGGCGTATCTGATGGTGTGGGGAGCAAAGCTGCTCGGGAGTACGAAAACGACGTCTCATCGAAGTTCACGCTGCGACTGATGTATATGTGACCCGTGGGAACATGAAGACACTTGTAGCCCTTGTAATTAGGGTGATAGCCAAGAAAAACACATGGAACTGACCTGTCATCTAGCTTATGAGACGCATAAGGACGTAAATGAGGATAACAAAGGCATCCGAAAATCCTAAAAGAAGAATAATCAGGTTTGTGACCAAAAAGAAGCTCAAACGGACTTTTGGAAGATAAAACCGGAGTGGGGAGTCTGTTTATGATATAAGTGGCTGTCGAAAAAGCTGAATCCCAATGTTCTTTTGGCATGGAAGCTTGTGCGAGTAAGGTCATGCCCATGGAAACAATGTGACGATGCTTTCGTTCGGTAATCCCATTTTGCTGTGGAGTGTAAGGACACGAAATTCTGTGATGTATTCCACAAGATGAGAAAAGTTCCTTAAACCGAAAATTTACAAATTCAGAGCCACCATCTGATTGAAAATATTTGATCTTAGTAGAAAATAGATTTTCAATGGATGATTTGAATTTCAGAAATGCCGAATAAACTTCAGATTTTGAATGAAGTAAAAACAGCCATGTAAATCGACTAAAATGATCAATAAATGATACATAATACTTGAAACCATTAGTCGAGACAATAGGGCATGGCCCCCATACGTCAGCAGAGACTGTATGCAAAGGAGAAGGAGATGATGAAGATGACAATGAAAATGGCATGGAAATAGATTTTGTCACACAACAACTAGGGCATGATGCCATTTTATTGAAATTAGAGACTTCTACATTCAAACTTCTGAGTACATTGCGTAAAACAGAACTACCCGGATGACCTAAATGGCTATGCCAGAAAGAAAAATGGGACTTGGTTGAAAGCAAACAGGTGGGTGAAACAGCGTGATCAACGACGTAGAGACCTTTTTATTCCGTCCCCGAAGCAGGATGCGTCCCGAATTGGCTTCCTGTACATGAAATCCATTAGATGTGAAAGTAACAGTGCAATTATGGTCCGAAGTAAGACGAGAAACTGATAGGAGATTTTTAAGAAAAGTTGGAACACAAAGAACATTGCGAAGGTGAACTGAACTAGTCAAAGGAAGTGAACCGACAGTGGAAATAGGCAAACCTGATCCGAACCTGTGTAGGGACTATTTTCAGCAAATTGAGAGGCGTCTGAAGTAATGTGATGAGTGGCACCGGAGTCAGTATACCAGGTCGAGTCATGATTCGGGTCAATCTGTGCCGAATATGCTTGAGGTGGAGGATTGGTGGGCTGGTATGAGAGATTAAATCGATTGCGACACTGAAGTGCTACATGCCCAATCTTTTGACAAATCTGACAAGTTGGGCGAGGTGCATTGTCGCGTCTGTCCAGGTGACCGCGACCTTGGGCTCCACCAGATTGCTGCCCTCGTCCACGGTTAGGGCGACCACGTCCCCTGGCCACGGAGCGACCCCGACCTCTTCTGGCAGCAACATTAGCGGACGGAGAACCAGAGATATCAAACTGATTGAACTGCTGCTGCATTTGAATACGATGCTCCTGAGTAAGAAGAAGATTCTGCAGCGAGTCAAAAATTGTGGGGCTCATCTCTACTTGTGACAGATTGTGCAAAAGATTCAAACTCTTGTCCGAGACCTGAAACGACATAGTGGGTGATTGTCTCATAGTCGAGGGGTTGTCCTGAAGCAGAGAGATCATCAATAATTTTCTTTATATTGTCGAAATAAGCAGACATTGAAAGAGACCCTTTGCGAAGAGTCTGTAACTGAAATCGCAGATGATTAAGACGAGACTGTGAGGTAGATGCATAAACTGTCTTCAGCTTGTGCCACATGGCTGAAGCAGTCGTCAGACCGAGAGTATCACCGAGAGCTGCTTCTGAAAGTGTGGCTACGATCCAGCATTGTGTCGTCTGACCAAGGAGGTACCACTGAGAGTACTGCGGGTTCAGAGTTGGCGTGGAAGAACCATCATTAAAGAGGTATTGTGGTGGTGGCGTGACTGAACCATCAACCAGGCCCATGACTTGCTGACTATTCAAGACTGGAAGCATCTGTGGGCGCCAGAGTAAGTAATTCTGGCGATCAAGCTTGATGGACACATAGTGCAATATGTTGGAGAGGGTGATGTTGAACTGGCCATGGACAGAACCGAGATCAAAAGAGAGACCGCGGGGAGGTGGGACCATAGAGGATTCGTTGTTGAAGATGGAAGGAGTAGCAGCGGAAGAGTTGGATTGGTCGGCGGCCATTTGAGAAGCTCGACAAGGAAGAAATTACAAAGGAAGTCGTCTTGAAAAGAGGAAGACGGCGGCCTAGGGTTTGTGCCTAGGGTTGGTCTGATACCATGTAATTTGTGTAATTTTCGTATTGACTTCTTAGGCTTCACATGTACATATAGTTACAAGAACAAGAAAGTCCGAGTCACATTAGGAAACTGACTCGGAAGCTTAATAACTAAGAAAGAAATCTTTACAGAGTTTTACATAGTAAGGGAGACTGCATTTGATCATGAGGCGGCTTGACTTTTCTGAATTGAGTCCATAGAAGGTGAGTCTCCTTGTCTAAAAGTTTATGAAGATTGACGTTCTCTAACACGCGCACCCCTACCCAAATTACGTATAAACGTGTCTCTATTTTCAATCTTTGTTCTCTGATTTCAGCATTTAATCTTAAGAAGGAAGGAAAGAACGCCTTCAATGTCAGGCCGATCATTGGGGTAATGTGCAGTGCAGGATATTGCCAATTTCAGGAGCTTCAAGATGTTTTCTCTCTCAATATCGTTTCTCGCAGATGAGGCTAGACGGGGATCCACCAGTTTCAGTAAAGAATCATTTCCGTCTCCGGTCGCCAGTGCTTTCTGAACATATTCTCTAAGCGTGATGGGTACTCCATTATCTTCCAATCCCCCTGTAGGTCTCTTCCCTGTCAGAAGCTCCATTATTACCACACCGAAGCTGAAGATGTCTGCTTTTGTACTCGACCTTCCCATGTATGCTAACTCTGTAAACATAGAATCTGTTAATTAGTACAAACTTAAGTTTACCTATTTTCAGGCAGCCTGTCTCCAATTAATATTCAATAACAGAATAACGAGAAGAAGTGTTACCGGGAGCGAGGTAGCCGATGGTGCCTTGAAATACGGAAGGAGAAGAGGAGAGGCTGCTTCCGTCTTGCAAGTGAATACCCAGGATTCGAGCCGTGCCAAAATCACTCACATGGGCTTCGAAATCTTCATCCAAAAGAATGTTTGATGGCTTCAGATCACCGTGCAAGATGGGGAAATCGTACTCGGAGTGGAGATAGACCAACCCATTTGCAGCAGATATCAGCAACTTGAGTCTTTCGGAGAGCACCCATCTCGTCCCGTCTCTGCTCGGATCGTGTATGATTGTTTCCAAGCTACCATTTTTCATGAACTTCAACACCAAAGCTTTCAACTTTCCACTCTCCCAAGCGTAACCCTCGATCTTGACCAGGTTCCGGTGTCTCAACCGGGTTAAGATGCTCAGTTCTGCGTTGAAACATCTGTCTGAGACGGCCGAGAACTGATTCAAGCTCAACTTCTTCACGGCTACGACTCGCCCATCTGGTAGCTTTCCTCTGTAGACGGTGCTGATATAGCTTCTCCCTATCACGTTTCCTTCATCGAAAGAATTGGTGGCTATCTCGATTTCCCTCGAAGTGAATCGCTTGAGATCAGGATACCTAGTAATTTTCTCCTCTGTATCCTCTGTTTTACGCTTTTTGATGCATCGGGACACGACTACATAGGCGATGATCAGAAGAAGCAAGAGACAGACGGAGGAGACAATTAAAACAATCAAGAGGGCCTTCTTCGAAGACCTATGAGAATCATTCTTGTGGCTTTCGTCTTTGCATGGAGAGAGAAATTTAAGTCCACAGAGGCGGGGATTTCCTTCCAAGCTAGACGAACTCATCATCAGGAAAAAACCAGAGTTTGGAATAGGCCCCTCAAGCCGGTTGTGCGAAAGATTGAGATGTTTCAAACTTGGGATATCGGCTAAGCTTCTCGGTATGCTGCCATTGAATTCGTTACCAGAAAGATCAAGTGAAGCTAGATAGTCCAGTTTAGCGAAGTTCACAGATAGCCTACCAGAAAGATTGTTCTGAGAGAGATTGAGGGATACCAGATTCGAAATGCGCTCGAGTGTAACAGGGAGACTTCCTATGAGATTATTGCTAGACAAATCGATGGCGCCTAGTTGCACCGGAATGGGATCCGTCAAGAAATTGTTCGATAACTCAAGGTAATAAAGGAATAATTTGCCATCAAACAGAGTCGGAGGAATTGAACCAGTAAGACGATTGTGAGACAAATCCAAAAACCCGAGGAAAGAAAGATCACCCATACTACTCGGAATAGAGCCATTCAGCTCGTTCCTGCTCAAATCTAAGACTAAAAGATAAGGGAGTCTCGAGACGGAGCTGGGGATCGGACCAGTCAATCTGTTACCCGCCAGTCTGACGTCTCTGATTTTCTTCAATCCGCCAAGTTCAGGAGGAATCCTCCCTGTTAACTTGTTCTCGAATAGTTGGAGTGCCTGCAGCCTCGACAGACTACCAATCTCAGATGGTATCGTTCCTGATAACTGGTTTTGGCTCAAATCCAACGTTGTCAGGCGATGCAGCCGACCGATAGAGGTGGGTATAGAACCAAACAAATCATTCGCAGAAGCTTCAAAAGTTCCAAGATTAATCAAGTCACCAATGTGTTGTGGGATCGTACAGGTGAGATTATTCGAATTGAAGTTGATGGCGGATAAAGCAGAGCAGTTGGAGATGCTTTCAGGAATCGTTCCATTCAAATAATTGTTCCCAAGATCCAGAATCTGGAGATTCTTGAGCTTACCGAGCTCCGAGGGTATGGCACCGGAGAGGGAGTTGCCAGTGAGGTGGAGTTCGGATAAAGCAGAGCAGTTGGAGACGCTTTCAGGAATCGTTCCATTCAAAAATACATTTCCCTCAATATCCAGAATCTGGAGATTCTTGAGCTTACCTAGCTCCGAAGGTATGGCACCGGAGAGGGAGTTGCGGGCGAGGTAGAGTTCGGATAAAGCAGAGCAGTTGGAGACGCTTTCAGGAATCGTTCCTTTCAAATAATTGTACCGAAGATCAAGAATCTGGAGATTCTTGAGCTTACCTAGCTCCGAAGGTATGGCACCGGAGAGGGAGTTGCGGGCGAGGTAGAGTTCGGATAAAGCAGAGCAGTTGGAGACGCTTTCAGGAATCGTTCCATTCAAAAATACATTTCCCTCAATATCCAGAATCTGGAGATTCTTGAGCTTACCTAGCTCCGAAGGTATGGCACCGGAGAGGGAGTTGCTGAAGAGGAGGAGTTTGGACAAAGCCGAGCACTTGAAGACGCTTTCAGGAATCCTTCCATTCAAAGAATTGTACTGAAGATCCAGAATCTTGAGATTCTTGAGCTTACCGAGCTCCGAAGGTATGGACCCAGTAAAGAAATTCACGGATAAGTCGAGAATTTGGAGAGAAGAGAAGTTTCCCAAGAAGGGAGAGATCGCTCCTCGAAGTTGCTTCCCGCGGAGAGTAATAAACACAACGTTACCACCTGCAGAATCACAGGAGACACCGGTCCAGTTGCAGTGGTGAATGCTATCAACCCAGTCAGACAAAGCACCAAACGGGTCGTCGGCGCTCTTGAAAGCTTTGAGTGCTACAATTTCGGGATTGGATCCAAGCTCTGCAGATTCAAGAGGCAAGAAGCTGATAAACGCCGAAAGAAGGACCAGTAGTATCAGCAGGAACATGTTTCCAGATACCATTGTCACAAACTCTCCATAAAAGACGTTTGTCTTATAAAGTGCAGTTCCAGACTTGAAAAAGGGGTCTCATCAAGTCAACCATCAAGTCAACCCGACTTCCCCTGAAATTTCTGAGAAACGGCGTCTGGAAATCAAATGTCCACACCGATCCAAAAGATACACGGAAGCAAGTGGTCAAGCAGGTGGCACTTTAACTAAATTGAGCATGTCCGATCATGTCAAAAATACCTATAATGTCCGTCTCCCCTTAGTTTGGTGGCTTATGTGGAGTGAGTCCAAACTACAGAGCTCCGGTCTAAGCTGGAAGTTTCATGGTTGATTCCAAATGGGAAAAGGGACTTTTCTCCGGTCTTGATAAAGCTTTTGTGGAAGAGACGGACTAAAAGACTTGGGATTTTCCAAAGACTTCCGGGGTCTTCATTTCCTTGTAATTTGATTTCGTCTTCTTCATTTCACTCCCCACTGCAGGGGCATATCCCTTTCGTCCTTCTTTCTTCTCGTCCTTCTTCTCGTTGCCCTTATTCTCGCTGATTTTAGCGATGGAGGCTTCCAGACTTTGAAGCTGTTTGCTCAAGCCTCGCTCGATTCGCTGGAGAGAGTACTTGATTTCTACTTTCCTTTCCAGCGATTCAAGACGTTCCTGTTCTGATACGGTTAGAAACGTCTATCAGAGCGATAATGGTTTTCAGTTTTTGCTACTGTTTGAGGAGAGTTTGGATGGCCGCCAAATGGGACGATGCGAATATGGGTGAACAATTATATATTAGATTTGTTAGATTCTTAACCTAATTAACAATACATGTCTGTTCTGGGATTTTTATTACACGACTAGAGATGATCTAATTCACGGAAACGAAGATTACACCGTGAGAATGAGCTCACTCTCTTCAATCCTCATTTCTTCTTTCATTCTTTTGATGTAGTCTTCGAACCTTGCGTCGGAATCATCCGAGCCCTCCTTTTCAGCCTCTCGGAGTTCAAGTGGGCGTCCCATTTTGGTTTTCATACATTAAACTGGTCAAGCAGCACTAATTTGGAAGTCTTTTATAATGGAGGAATGCATGAAAGACTGACGATTTTTATTGATCGAGTTATTATATGACCAAAACTGATTTCCCACAACCGGTCCTGCATAGTCGACCAAAAACAGAACCTTTATTAAAATTCTCAGCAAGTTGAGCGAGACGAGGAAAGTAAGTAGCGCCAGAGGATTGGAATGTTAGAATAATTAGTTCTACATTGAAATGAAGTAAAAAGAATTATGAATATAAAAGAAGAAGCCAACATCTCTATTGTAATAAGGTTTTTTGGGGGTAAAACCCATTAGGAAAATCAAGTGGGCTTATACCCAAAACGGATAAAATCATTACAATGAAAAAATATAAGCCCATCGGGCCCATTCAAAATTCTAACATGAAACACTTTCAAAAAATTGAAAACAGCATCGAACTGAGGTTTGTAGAGTCGCAGAAAATCAACTATGTCGTTGGGGTTTCACTCACACGAACAGCCACTAGGATCCGTCATTCAGCTGCAAAACAGAGTGAGGAAGCGCGAGATAGTTACAGAGCATTAAAGATTGTTAAAATCGAAGCTATACTACATTCTTCAAGCAATAAAATTACTATGATGTTCTCCTTTTTAGTCTCACAATGATAAAGTAATTACACAAACAGCAGAAGCGAATTATATAAACTAGCTTAAGAAAGCATAGTACCTTTCTCGGCCTTTTGATAAAATCAAGTGTAGTATTTGTTCTTATTCAGTTTTAAAACAGATGTTTCACGGCTTTCCATTTAAGAAGATTTCTTAAATTAAATCTCTTAGTATGATAAAAATTTAAGCGAATCCATAATTCATCGGGATCTCGGTTTCCGCCAATTCAAGGAACGCCCGGGATCTCGTGAACGCAGTCGTGGCTACAACTCCCTACTGGAACGAAATTCCGATGAGATCTAGTATCTGAAAAGTTGACTTCCTCGGAAATGGCTGCTCCTCCTTCGCTCCTCCCGGAGATTGGACCGGACGGCCTTGCAAGAGAGGCACCGGTGATCGCTTACACCGAAAAGGTGAGCTTTTGCATACTTACCTGTAGAAAAACCGTCTTTCTTCGGAAATGGGAAACTTTTTCACGTGTAGTATTTGAAATTCTCAGGTAATAGCGGCGGAGGAGCAGCTTCAATTGAAGAGGTACTTCTTCTGCTTATATATAAATATATATATTCTCTACTTCCTCTTCGTCCATTTCCTCTTAGTTCCTGTTAACATTCGTGACACCCTTGCCGAGAGATACTGCAGTTTCGAACAGGATAAGGAATTCCGTCGATCTTCTGGAAAATCGTGGTTTCCGGCTTATAAAGGATTTTGTTCTTTTTCTCTGTTGGAATTTAAATTTTTCTTATTCGATTTTATGAGTCTCCGTTCACTCCACTGCTTTAGTGGTTTTATTTCCCTTATCCTCGTTTTCTTTTCTCCTTTCTACCGAGAGAAGTGTTTTTTAACTATTTGGTGAAGCTTCATTTGGTATTAAATTTTATAAATTTCCTGTTTCTTCTCCCACCCCCAGCAAAAAAACTACTTGATCATCGATTTTTTTGTTAGTTTTTAATTACGTCATCTTAAATCAACTAATGATTTCATTTCTTGATGTTACCATGAAGGAATGCCTGTTTAAGTGTAGTGCGTGTTTAGGTTGCTAAACTGGGTTACATCTATTAATTTGCGGTGGCAATGTTAACATAGGGCAGATATCTCAGAATTTGTTTCTGTGAACAATATAAGAACCTAGTCCTTGGAGCTGAAGGATTCTTTTGAAACCTTCTAATACCTCATTAAATTTCATAAACATTGCAGTAAAGCTTAACAAGTAGATTCTGAAATACAATTGTAGTATTTTTTTTATTTCTTTATTTACACAATGTATGCCACTGCATATCTATATAATCTATTGGCTGCTTCGTTTCTTATTGCATTTTCTAGTTGAAATATTGGGTAGGATCAGCCACGGTTGATTGGTTGGCATTTTCTTTTCTTAGACATAATAATCTATTTAAAAATTTACTAGATATATCGAAGAAAACTATTCTAAAATTATAGATATTGAACGTGAGCTCGCAAATCTTACAATGGAGTTGAAACTTACAGCTGGCCCAAAAAAAGCAGGTTAGTTTACTTTCATCACTTCAAGACTCTATTTATACCTTCTCTCCCTCGGTTAAACTGAATTGATTATTTTTCAAATTAACAAAGATAACCGGATTTGTCCAACTAAGAAAAAAAAAAGACAATAACATTGCGACAAGCAATAAGTTATTAGTTATAACTTATAACTTACAAATTACAATTTACAAACTTACAAATTTACAAACTTACAACTTTATTATGTTATTCTATTACTAATATACTATTATACAATTTAGACTATTTAGTTATTACTTATTATCCTTTGGACCCACAGCCCACTTCCGTTCTTCGCTTTAGGCCTTCTCTCCTTTCTCGTTCTTGCTTACCCTATTATATTATTCTATTACTAATATACTATTATACAATTTAGACTATATAATTATTACTTATTATCCTTTGGACTTGTAAGCAATAATTCATACTAAAAAAGAGTAAAAAAATAAATACAACTTTAACTTTTTGTAGTAAAAGGGGAATGCAATAATGGACAGAGAAAAGGGTCTTTATGGATATTCTAATGCAAACAGAGACTAAAGGTAACTCAGGCTCGGGCATCCACTGGAACTCTCAAGCTAAACTCAAGCGATTCAACCCTCGAACACATGACATTAGAAATTTAGTACTAGACATAGCCACCTTTGGCGCGAACGATCTGGCCATTAACCCACTCACTGGAATCACCAGCCAAGAATCCGACCACAGGAGCGATATCTTCGACCGAGTCGACCAATGGGGCAGATGTCGATCGACATCATAGAACATGTCGGTCTCGATAGCCCCCGGCGCAATGCTGTTGGCTGTGATCCTCGTCCCCTTGAGCTCCTTCGCCATGACCCTAACCATGGTCTCCACCTCCGCCTTCGACGCCGCGGAACCCCGAACCCGGGCTGGGAAGCCCCTACGAGCGACGATGTGATGGCGACGATTCTCCCTCCGCCGTCTTGCACCAGTCAATTCGCCGCCTCCCGGCAGCAGAGAAACGTTCTTATGCAGTACACCCTAAATATTTTTTAATTTTTTTTTTTAAATTATTTATGATTTTTAAATTTTTTTATTATTTACCCATTTATTACACGTTTATTACCCGAGTACCCAGTTATACGGAATTAAACGAATACGGACGGTAACGGATAAAGAGTTAAAAAATATAAACAATAGACAAAAACCTATTACCCGTACCATTTATTATCCGTTTACATCCACTTAACTTCCTGAGCTACGACTTAATTCCATCCCTGCTGTTGCTTGTATGTGAATTGCCGATTCTCCAAGTCATGGAAGCTTCCTCCGTTCTTCCTTTCAACAGTTTTAGCTGCTGATTCAATAATTAAAGACGCCCGAAGAAGTTAGTCATTGGAAATTTTAATTTTCTTATAAAGTAGATTAAGATAAAATCATGTCATATAATTCGAGCGAACCGGTTTTAGATTTTTCAATCAAGGGCACTGGAACTGATCCACTCAATTCATTATTAGATAAGTTCCTGGAAATTAAGATGGATGGTATCAAACAATGTACCCATTTTATAGTTTTATACGATTGACTTCTTAAGGATCAGTTGGATATATCGTGAGACTTACAAGTGTCTGAGATTCGACAATGCTGCTAGAAACTGTGGCACTGCTCCTGAACTCAACACATAAGTGATCAGTGCTCCTCTCTTTTGCTACGAGAAGGCCATAAAGAAGTACCACCATTTCAGTTGTAGCAGTCTTCAATTCCAAGACCAGAGTTATTCTTTGAAGAGCCATTAAAATTGAGTTTAAAATATTAAGCTAAACTGAGCCATATTTTAAGCACTACCATCTTCAACGAAACCTTAAGTTAGTCTATAGGTCTAATCATATTAATAGAAAGACATTTCAAACTATAGTTACGAGCTGGGGTTTAGTTCAACGAAAACCTTAAGTTAGTCTATGAATCTCATTAAAGCGGGCTAGCTCCGCGTTAATGTTTTCTACTAATTTGCCGCAAGTACTATACTCATCAGCTCTATTAACGAAATTCAAACATTAATTAATAGTTAAACTTAAAGTGTCACGACTCATGAGGCCTTCTCGGTCGTCGGCAGACGCCTGCGTCTCTCCTTTTCCTTTTTCCGCGAAGAAACGTCTCAGAAGACTTTTACATCCTCGTTTGAGCCGTCCTTTGAAATCGACACTGTGGGCTGCGCAGGTCGCATGTGAAGTCTGGTTTGCGTTTTAAAGACGTGGCGGGGCTCGGGGACGCCAAATACGAATTTCGATCATATCCTTTTGGTTACATTATATATATTGTCTCATTTATAAATTCAATTAAGCTGCAACATTCATCAGACAATTATGGGAGAAACTAATCAAGAGTTTATTGGTTTATGGTGTTTATTTGTGATAGATGCCTAGAAATCCAATTTGCCCCATCGATATGAAAACTACCAACTCTCTACTAGGGCCAATTTATATAAGAGTAATGCTAGACACACCTAGGGGACGCACTTATCGGACGTATATATTAATCTAAACCCTTAGATTCTGGGTGGGCTAAGTACAACAAGCATTATATTCAGTTGACCTAGAAATACATCAGGCCTCCAGCATTGCTA
The DNA here is from genome assembly GCA_022405105.1 of Aristolochia contorta. Classification (NCBI taxonomy): domain Eukaryota; kingdom Viridiplantae; phylum Streptophyta; class Magnoliopsida; order Piperales; family Aristolochiaceae; genus Aristolochia; species Aristolochia contorta. Next base: position 17,270,935 of record CM039670.1, on the reverse strand, counting down.
GATCAGGCCAATGAATGGACCATCATAGAGATATTGGGCCACTAAATACAATTGGGCCTTTAATATAGATCAGTATTCTAATTTGGAGCTAGGTCGAGCTTCGAATTATCATGGATCGGGCCTGATTCGCAATCCAACTTAGAGAGAGCGACCCACAGAAACAATACGGTTTGCACCTACAGAGTCAACAAGAGCAGCAGAATGAAACACTAGTACTTATTGAAGAGGTGATATGACACAATTTATAATCAGATAAGGCTTTCCAAAGAGAAATCTATAAGAGAGGTGCCGCTAACAATTCTTAAACACCAAATATTTTAATATGCACAATGAAACAAGATAGTTAAATCTCTTTAAAACAACAGACTAAGGTAAGGGCACTTTCTACAAAATAAGCAATGTCAATTAAGAGACTAAAGCTACTCGCGTCATAAAATAGAAGCCCGTCAGACCAGTTCAGTGTTAACTAAATACGTCCTACAAGCAGATTACTACGTAAGCATTATCAGTATGGCCAAAACTGTAGAGGCACATTCTCGATGCACAGAATTCTGATTGAAGGAAGACTAAGCGCCAGAACTCTACCCTGTTCAGCGAGGAGCTCATCAACAACCTTTGCAATCTATACTCCAAACAAACAAAATTTAAATTTTGAAGAACCAAAATCTTCAACAAAAATTTTCAACTTGTGAAATACCTCAGTAAACCATTTATAAAACCTGGCTGCATTATCAGTCGGCTCACCGTCTCCATATCTACACAAAGTACCACAGAGAAGTAGTTTAAACATAAGAGAGCTGCTACAGTCAAAGGGAGAAAAGAGCAAAGAGGAAAGATTATAAAGCGAGTTAATTTTGCACGCAGATGGTTATCTTACGTTGCCAAGAAGAAAAACGCCAAATTTTCTTTCTTCAACTTCTCCTCCTACTCCTCGTCATCGGCTGCATAATGAGAGAGTTGTTTACTTGTCAACCAAGGCGTCTGGTCCGATTGACTATCCCAAGCATACTTTTCTCGGCCTTTTGGCTAAGATCAAGTGTAGTATCTGTTCGTATCAGTTTAATATCTAATACGTGGTCCATCGGACCACATGATATTAAATTAATTTTTTTCCCGGAGAGGGTCCACCACAGGTAGCTTGCCTCGAGCGTCGCCCATGCGTTGCACGATTGCAAGGGCCCGCGCTGTAATTTGTGTAATTTTCGTATTGACTTCTTAGGCTTCACATGTACATATAGTTATAAGAATAAGAAAGTCCGAGTCACATTAGGAAACTGACTCGGAAGCTTAATAATTAAGAAAGAAATCTTTACAGAGTTTTACATAGTAAGGGAGACTGCATTTGATCATTAGACAGCTTGACTTTTCTGAATTGAGTCCATAGAAGGTGAGTCTCCTTGTATAAAAGTTTCTGAAGATTGACGTTCTCTAATATTTTAATATGCACAAACACACCAATCTCGACAAGATAGTTAAATCTCTTTAAAACAACAGATCACTAAGGTAAGGACACTTTCTACAAAATAAGCAATGTCAATTAAGAGACTAAAGCTACTCGAGTCATAAAATAGAAGCCCGTCAGACCAGTTCAGTGTTAACTAAATACGTCAGACCAGTTCAGGGTTTAGTTTGGAAGATTGAGAATGGATTCTCTGAGTGGGAAGTGGAAGTTCCTTGCTAAAATATATTACTGCCTTACTTTCTTACTGTAAAAAGCAATATACTTGCTGCTGTAAACTCCTTCATATTACCTTCCCTTCTATACCGTTGCTGATATTAGAGTCTGTAGTGTTTCCTAAAAAACAAATGTTAGAGTCAGTAGGGTTCTTGAAGCTGTAAAGAGTACTATACCAAACTAAACCCTCCTGTTTTTGTTCAAAAATGAATTTCTTCTGTCATTCAATATACAGAATTTAACGTCTGAAAGTGGCTTACTATGGACTTTAGGAAGTAAGTATAAAAAATATTAAAATGTTGCCTTGAATTTTTATTCTGCTTTTCTGGACAACTTCTCTACCACTGGAGGTTCTTCATCTCTAGGTCATACTCGTGGCGCTCTCATCACTCTTAACCCTGAGAACAGGCTTATCACTAAGACCTTGAACAACAGTGATGTTTGTATCCTCTACTGGTCTCAGTCACTACCAATATCAATCAGGTCATACTCTTGAAGTCGCCATTTCAGCTATGAGCAGCCAGAACACCGGAGAAAGCACTGCTGCAGACACTGCGTCTAAACCAGATCACCATCTTTTATGACCCTTAACCAAGGGTTTCCAGGTGGACAAGAAAGACGATCTGTTCTGTTTGAGCTTGTGAAGGATGAAGGATCCATGCATATGTTTGCTTATCAGTATGGCCAAAACTGTAGAGGCACATTCTCGATGCACAGAATTATAAAGCGAGTTAATTTTGCACGCAGATGGTTATCTTACGTTGCCAAGGAGAAAAACGCCAAATTTTCTTTCTTCAACTTCTCCTCGTACTCCTTGTCAGCGGCTGCATAATGAGATTGTTGTTTACTTGTCAACCAAGGCGTCTGGTCCGATCGACTATTCAAAGCATACTTTTCTCGGCCTTTTGGCTAAGATCAAGTGTAGTATCTGTTCTTATCAGTTTAATATCTGATACGTGGTCCATCGGACCACATGATATTAAATTAATTTTTTTCCGGGAGAGGGTCTACTACAGGGAGCTTGCTGCCTGGGGCCTTCGAGCGTCGCCCATGCGTTGCACGATTGCAAGGGCCCGGCGCACCCCTACCCAAATTACGTATAAACGTTTCTCTATTTTCAATCTTTGTTCTCTGATTTCAGCATTTAATCTTGAGAAGGGAAGAAAGAACGTCTTTCATGTCAGGCCGATCATTGGGGTTATGTGCAGTGCAGGATATTGCCAATTTAAGGAGCTTCAAGATGTTTTCTCTCTCAATATCGTTTCTCACAGATGAGGCAAGACGGGGATCCACCAGTTTCAGTAAAGAATCATTTCCGTCTCCGGTCGCCAGTGCTTTCTGAACATATTCTCTAAGCGTGATGGGTACTCCATTATCTTCCAATCCCCCTGTAGGTCTCTTCCCGGTTAGAAGCTCCATTACTACCACACCGAAGCTGAAGATGTCTGATTTTGTACTTGACCTTCCCATGTATGCTAACTCTGTAAAACATATAATCTGATAATCAGTACAAAATTATGTTTACCTATTTTCAGGCAGCCTGTCTCCAATATTCAATAACACAATAACGAGAAGAAGTGTTACCGGGAGCGAGGTAGCCGATGGTGCCTTGAAATACGGAAGGAGAAGACGAGAGGCTGCTTCCGTCTTGCAAGTGAATACCTAGGATTCGAGCCGTGCCAAAATCACTCACATGGGCTTCGAAATCTTCATCCAAAAGAATGTTTGATGGCTTCAGATCACCGTGCAAGATGGGGAAATCGTACTCAGAGTGGAGATAGACCAACCCATTTGCAGCAGATATCAGCAACTTGAGTCTTTCGGAGAGCACCCATCTCGTCCCGTCTCTGCTCGGATCGTGTATGATTGTTTCCATGCTACCATTTTTCATGAACTTCAACACCAAAGCTTTCAACTTTCTGCTCTCCCAAGCGTAACCCTCGATCTTGACCAGGTTCCGGTGTCTCAACCGGGTTAAGATGTTCAGTTCTGTGTTGAAACATCTGTCTGAGACGGCCGAGAACTGGTACGAGCTCAACTTCTTCACGGCTACTACTCGCCCATCTGGTAGCGTTCCTCTGTAGACGGTGCTGATAGCGCTTCTCCCTATCATGTTTCCTTCATCGAAAGAATTGGTAGCTATCTCGATTTCCCGCGAAGTGAATCGTTTGAGATCAGGATACCCTGTAATTTGCTCTTCTGTATCCTCTGATTTACGCTTTCTGATGCATCTGGATACGACTACAGAGGCGATGATCAGAAGATGCAAGAGACAGATGAAGGAGACAAATAAAACAATCAAGAGGGCCTTCTTTGAAAACTTCTGAGAATTATGGTTTTTGTCTTTGCACGGGGAAAGAAATTTAAGTCCACAGAGACGGGGATTTCCTTCCAAGCTAAACGAACTCATTTTCAGGTAAAAATTGGAGTTTGGAACAGGCCCCTCGAGCCGGTTGTGCGAAAGATTCAGATGTTTCAAACTGGGCATATCGACTAAGGTTTCGGGTATAAAGCCATTGAATTCGTTACCGGAAAGATCAAGTGTAGTTAGATCGTACAGTTTAGCGAAGTTCACTGACAGCTCACCAGAAAGATTGTTCTGAGAGAGATTGAGGGATACCAGATTGCCACAGGTCTCAAGTGTAAAAGGGAGACTTCCTATAAGATTATTGCTAGAAAAATCGTTGGCGTCAGCCTCTTCCATGGCTCTCAGTTCTGCCGGAATGGGACCCGTCAAGAAATTGTTCGATAAGTTGAGGAAATAAACGAATTTCATGCCATGAAACAGAGTCGGAGGAATAGAACCGGTAAGACGATTGTGAGACAAATCCAAAAACCCGAAGAAAGAAAGATCACCCATACTACTCGGAATAGACCCATTCAGCTCGTTCCTGCTCAAATCCAAGACTACTATCTCCAGGCTCGACAGACTACCAATCTCAGATGGTATCGTTCCTGATAACTGGTTTTGGCTCAAATCCAAGACTAGTGTCTGCAGGCTCGACAGACTACCAATCTCAGATAGTATCGTTCCTGATAAATGGTTTTGGCTCAAATCCAACATTGTCAGGCGATGCAGCCGACCGATGGAGGTGGGTATAGAACCAAACAAATCATTCGCAGAAGCTTCAAAAGTTTCAAGATTAATCAAGTTACCAATGTGTTGTGGGATCGTACCAGTGAGATTATTCGAATTGAAGCGGAGTCTGGATAAAGCAGAGCAGTTGGAGAGACTTTCAGGAATCGTTCCATTCAAATAATTATACCTAAGATCCAGAATCTGGAGATTCTTGAGCTTACCGAGCTCCGAAGGTATGGCACCGGAGAGGGAGTTGCTGGCGAGGTAGAGTTCGGATAAAGCAGAGCAGTTGGAGAGGCTTTCAGGAATTTTTCCATTCAAATAATTGTACCGAAGCTCCAGAATCTGGAGATTCTTGAGCTTACCGAGCTCCGAAGGTATGGCACCGGAGAGGGAGTTGCGGACGAGGAGGAGATCGGATAAAGCGGAGCAGTTGGAGAGGCTTTCAGGAATCGTTCCATTCAAATAATTGGACCCAAGATCCAGAATCTGGAGATTCTTGAGCTTACCGAGCTCCGAAGGTATGGCACCAGAGAGGTAGTTGCCGGCGAGGCGGAGTTTGGATAAAGCAGAGCACTTGGAGACGCTTTCAGGAATCCTTCCCTTCAAAGAATTGTACCGAAGATCCAGAATCTTGAGATTCTTGAGCTTACCGAGTTCCGAAGGTATGGCACCGGAGAGGGAGTTGCTGACGAGGAGGAGATCGGATAAAGCAGAGCAGTTGGAGAGGCTTTCAGGAATCTTTTCATCCAAAATATTAGACCCAAGATTCAGAATGTGGAGATTCTTGAGCTTACCGAGCTCCGAAGGTATGGCACCGGAGAGGGAGTTGCGGAGGAGGAGGAGATCGGATAAAGCAGAGCAGTTGGAGAGGCTTTCAGGAATCCTTCCATTCAAATAATTGTACCCAAGATTCAGAATCTGGAGATTCTTGAGCTTACCGAGCTCCGAAGGTATGGCACCGGAGAGGGAGTTGCCGGCGAGGCGGAGTTTGGATAAAGCAGAGCAGTTGGAGAGGCTTTCAGGAATCGTTCCATTCAAAAAATAATTTTTCTCAAGATCCAGAATCTTGAGATTCTTGAGCTTACCGAGCTCCGAAGGTATGGACCCAGTGATGAGATTAAAGGATAAGTCGAGAATTTGGAGAGAAGAGAAGTTTCCCAAGAAGGGAGAAATCGTTCCTCGAAGTTGCTTCCCGCGGAGAGTAATGGACATAACGTTACCACCTGCAGAATCACAGGAGACACCAGTCCAGTTACAGTGGTGGATGCTATCAACCCAGTTTGGCAAAACATCGAACGGGTCGACGGCGCTCTTGAAAGCTTTGAGTGCCACAATTTCGGGATTGGATCCAAGCTCTGCAGATTCAAGAGGCAAGGAGCTGATAAACGCCGAAAGAAAGACCAGTAGTACCAGCAGGAACATGTTTCCAGCCACCATTTTCACAAACTCGAGATAAAAGACGTTTGAGAACTGGACGACGTCTTATAAAGTGCAGTTCTAGACTTGAAAAAGGGATCCCATCAAGTCAACCCGACTTCCCCTGAAATATCTGAGAAACGCTGGAAATCAAATGTCCACACCGAACCAAAAGATACACGGAAGCAAGTGGTCAAGCTGGTGGCACTTTTACTAAATTGAGCATGTCCGATCGTGTCAAAACTACCTATAATGTCCGTCTCCCCTTAGTTTGGTGGCTTCTGTGGAGTGAGTCCAAACGACAGAGCTCCAGTCTGAGCTGGAAGTTTCATGGTTGATTCCAAATGGGAAAAAGGACTTTTCTCCAGTCTTGATAAAGCTTTTGTGGAAGAGACGGGACTAAAAGACTCGGGGCTTTCCAAAGACTTCGGGGGTCTTCATTTCCTTGTAATTTGATTTCGTCTTCTTCATTTCACTCCCCAGTGTAGGGGACCAATGTTGTGTTCTCAGTAATGGCAGCTTACTGTTTATGATCAGTATCAGAAGAGAGAGAAGGGAGGGGAGCAAATGGGAGAGATTCAGTTTAAAAAAAAAAAAATCAAGGGACGAAAGAGGAGAAAAGTGGAGCGCTTCATGCCAATAATATCTATCATGCTATTACTAAATGTATAAGATGTAATATGGAAGAAAAGAAATAAGAGTATAAGTGACGGGGTTTTTTATTATCATGTTGATGCATGGGTTCGTCCGTTAATATATGGCATCCATCGAGCACAACAGTAATTAAGTAGTCCAAGTGCATCTGCATTAAATGACAAAAAAAATAAACATTAAAAGATTAGAAAGAAAAGAGAAAAGAAGTACTGCAATCACCCCAGGTAATTACATTATTAATGGTATATGCATGCATGTAATTAATTTATCCCTTAATAATATCACTGTATAAAAAGGCTTAATCGATTCATGTATTATATTTTTGATTATTTTCTTGATTAAATGAAAATTAAAGTTTCATGTACAGGATTTACTACAAGTGCACCCATAAGTACGATCGACCAGGGATGCGAGGCGACCAAACAAGTCCAGCCTAAGGACGATGGCTCGGGGTTGTGTCTAGTATTCTACTGGGGTCACCACGCTTCTTGTAGGGATCGATCCCCACAGTGCTCTCCTCGTCCTCCGTCAAAATCAGTTGGTTTTTTATTTCTGCCTCATGGACACGTAGGAGCACTAAGATCTCTAAGAAAATTTCAGTTACTGTATACGCGTTGGTAATGCAAATGTGAAAGACAGGTTTGCTTCCGCTTATAAATCTTTTCGTTTTATTTTCGTTCAGGTATATCATCGTGATCTCCTTTGAGCCTCAACTCTGATAGACGTGACAAAATCGGGTTACATCTTATTAATGAGCTAACATATATATACACATGGTTACAATGGTCAAATGACCAAAATACCCTTGATGGGTGAAAATACAAAAGTACCCCTACTTTACATATTCTAACATCCCCCCTCAAACTCAAGATGGATCAAAAGAGCACATCTGGAGTTTGGAACATAAATATCGAAATCGCGAAGAGGTAAGCGATTTCGTAAACAAATCAGCAATCTGATGTTCAGAGGGTATATACACGAGTGTGAGAGTACCAGAAACACAATGATGGCGAATGAAGTGACAATCAACCTCAATATGTTTGGTTCTCTCATGAAACACATCATTGTGAGCAATCTGAAGAGCACTCTTATTGTCACAATGAAATGGAGTAGCAGAATCCAAAGAAACACCCATATCCTGAAGTAACCAACGTAGCCAGACGAGCTCAGAGGTAGTGTCAGCGAGAGCCCGATATTCAGCCTCGGTACTAGAACGAGAAACAGTAGTTTGTTTCTTGCTGCGCCAAGAAATCAAAGAGTCACCTAAGAAAAGTGAATAACCGGTAGTAGAACGACGATCAGTGACATCACCGGCCCAATCAGCATCAGAATAGGGAGACAAAGTAAGGGACGAAGCAGACGAGAACAACAAACCCCTATACAGATTGCCCCGAACATAGCGGAGAATGCGCAACACGGCAGCATAATGAACAGTCCGTGGAGCAGACATGAACTGGCTGACAACATGAACTGCATAACTGATATCAAGGCGAGTAATCGTTAAATAAATCAAGCCACCTACAAGCTGTCGATAGAGTGTAGCATCAGAGAGTAACTCGCCATCTGTGCCTCTCAGCTTAACATTAAGCTCCAGGGGTGTATCATATGTCTTGTTATCTGAAAGACCGGCCCGAATAAGTAAATCAGAAGCATACTTCACCTGAGAGAGGCCATAACCATCACGTAGTGGAAGAATCTCTAAACCAAGAAAATACCGTAACCGTCCCAGATCCTTCATCTCAAAACAAGAGCAGAGATGGTTCTTAAGGGCTGAGATGCCCTGCAGATCATCGCCTGTAATAACCATATCATCAACATATAACAAGAGTAAGACAATACCCTGAGAAGTCTGACGAATGAACAGTGCAGAATCATGAGAACTCTGGCGATAACCGTACTGCACTATTTTCGAACAGAAAGTCGAAAACCAAGCACGAGGCGCCTGTTTCAAACCATACAGCGCACGACGAAGTTTACAAACCTGCCCAGAGTGATGTGGAAATCCTGGTGGGGGCAACATATAAACATCTTCAGACAAATCACCATTCAAAAAAGCGTTTTTCACATCCATCCGAAACAAATCCCAATGGCGAGCGAAGCAATGGCAATTAAGAGACGAACAGAGGTCAGCCGAACAACCGGAGCAAAGGTCTCTTCATAATCAATACCATACTCCTGTGTATAACCCTTCGCCACGAGGCGAGCTTTATAACGATCAACAGAGCCATCTGCTTGGGTTTTAACTTTATAAACCCACTTACAACCAATAGTAGCCTTACCAGGAGGAAGATCAACAAGATCCCAAGTACGAGCCTTGGCCAAAGCCTGTAGTTCCTCACTCATAGCTTACTGCCAAAGAGGGTCAGAAGAAGCCTCTCGATAGGAAGAAGGTTCATGAATAGAAATAAGAGCGGACAAATAATAATGATAGTCATAAAAGCGTCGACGACGGCGAAAATGAGACGGATACCGAGGTGGACTCGCAGGATCCGCAAGGGAGGACTCCACCGTCAAGCTAGGAGGCAAAGCAGAAGACGAAGGCAGATCGACAGATGGCACAGGAGCATCAGTGGGAGAAGGCGCAGGGGACAGAGACGTGTCAGCTGGGGAACCTGGAACAGAATCAGGTAAAGAAGAGACAGAGGACAAGTCATCTGGAAAAAGATCAAAGATAACAGGAGGAGAAGGATCAGACTGTGATGTCTGAGAAGGTAAAGAGTAGAACGGTAAGGTTTCCCAAAAAGTAACATGTCGTGAAATACGCAACTTGTTACTTTGTGGATCATAACACCGAAAACCTTTCTGCTCAATACCGTAGCTCAAAAATACGCACATAGCAAATTTAGCAGATAACTTATCACGTTCACGCGCAGGAAGTAAAACAAAACACGTGCAACCAAAAACACGAAGGGCAAAATAATCAGGAGACAAACCATAGAGGCGATAAAAAGGTGTAGAACCATGCAACGCGACCGAAGGCAACCGATTGATAAGATAAACAGAAGTCAAAACCGCTTCACCCCAGAATTGTTTGGGAACAGAGGAGGACAAAAGAAGAGTGCGAGCAGTTTCCACAATATGTCTATGTTTTCTTTCAACGACACCAATTTGTTGCGGAGTATACGGACAAGAAAGTTGTTGCAAAGAACCATGTGACTTAAGCAACATTCGAAACTTATGAGATATAAATTCCCCCCCAGAATCAGAACGAAAAACTTTAATAGATTTAGAAAACTGGGTGCGAATCATGGTGGAGAATTCAATATAAGTTTCGTAAAACGTTGAACGAGTCCGTAACAAATAAATCCAAACAAAGCGGGAGTAATCATCAACAAACACAACATAGTAGCAAGATCCGCCCATGGAAGGAACCACAGACGGCCCCCAAATATCTGAATGAATAATATCAAAAGGGGCTAAAGAATGCACAAAACTAGTATTAAAAGGTAAAGCAGTATGCTTTCCAAGTTTACAACTAACACAACGTAATAACTCAGAGGAAACATTCCCTAACTGGCCGGTATTAATCAATTTACGAAGAGTAGTTGAAGATACATGGCCCAATCGATTATGCCAAAGTAAAAAATCAGAACGATGACAAGCACTCAAACCACTATGCAAGGAAGAAACAACACCAAATGGAAGATTCAAAACATCCATTTCAAACAACCGTCTAACTTTACGGCCTGTCCCAAGTACCGTCCCCGTTGATGGATCCTGTACCTGACATCCAGAAGAGGAAAATAATACATGAAAGCCAAGATCACACAATTGACCAACAGATAACAAATTCATAGACAGGCGAGGAATAAAGAGAACATCTGAAAAACAAAGACCAGAAGGAGTACGAACAGAACCAGTATATTCAACAAGAAGTTTAGAACCATCAGCAGTGTATATGGGAGAAGAAGAACCAGAAGAGGTAGATACAAAAACAGAGGAATCAAAAGTCATATGATTGGTCGCACCAGAATCAATGATCCAAGAAGTATTACCTGGAGTGACAGACAAGGAAGAAGCTGAGGAAGTACCGTGACCAAGGCCCGCAATGGCTCTGCTAATCATATCCTGGATATCCACAGCAGTCAAGGTAGGAGTCGGAAGCAGAGCTGTGCTGGGGGAACAATCAGAAGAAGCAGAAACAGCTGTAGTGCGACGTGTAGAGTGAGGATGTGGAGGCTTCTTGAGCTTCGGACAACTGAACTTCATATGCCCATACTCCCTGCAGTAATTACAGCGTACCTGAGTCATGTCACGAGAAGTGCGATTCCGGTTATCCATAGTGGAAGAAGGTCGGCGAGATGTAGCTAGAACAGTGTCAAGATCACGGACCGAAGAACCCATAAGACCCCCGTAAGACGACGTGTCTCTTCTGCTATTAATTCGGATACAGCTCCTTCCACGGAAGGCAAGGGACTGCGGTGGAATATAGAGGATCGAATAGACTCAAAATCATCACGAAGTGCCATTAAGAATTGAACCAAATGTACCCTCTCAAGATTAACTGGTTTTGGCTCAAATCCAAGACTAGTCTCTGCAGGCTCGACAGACTACCAATCTCAGATGGTATCGTTCCTGATAACTGGTTTTGGCTCAAATCCAACGTTGTCAGGCGATGCAGCCGGCCGATAGAGGTGGGTATAGAACCAAACAAATCATTCGCAGAAGCTTCAAAAGTTCCCAGATTAATCAAGTCACCAATGTGTTGTGGGATCGTACCGGTGAGATTATTCGAATTGAAGTTGATGGCGGATAAAGGAAGCGATTGGAGATGCTTTTCAGAATCGTTCCATTCAAATAATTGTACCCAAGATCCAGAATCTGGAGATTCTTGAGCTTACCGAGCTCGAGGGTATGGCACGGAGAGGAGTTGCCGGAGGCGGAGTTCGGATAAGCAGAGAGCAGTTGGAGACGCTTTCAGGAATCGTTCCATTCAAAAAATAATTTTCTCCAAGATGCAGAATCTGGAGATTCTTGAGCTTACCTAACTCCGAAGGTATGGCACGGGAGAGGAGTTGCGGGCGAGGCGGAGTTCCGATAAAGAAGAGCAGTTGGAGACGCTTTCAAGAATCGTTCCATTCAAATTATTGGACCCAAGGTCCAGAATCTTGAGATTCTTGAGCTTACCGAGCTCCGAAGGTATGGCACCGGAGAGGGAGTTGCGGGCGAGGCGGAGTTCCGATAAAGAAGAGCAGTTGGAGACGCTTTCAGGAATCGTTCCATTCAAATAATTGGACCCAAGGTTCAGAATCTGGAGATTCTTGAGCTTACCGAGCTCCGAAGGTATGGCACCGGAGGGGGGGTTGCTGAAGAGGCGGAGTTCGGTTAAAGCAGAGCAATTGGAGACGCTTTCGGGAATCGTTCCATTCAAATAATTGGACCCAAGATCCAGAATCTGGAGATTCTTGAGCTTACCGAGTCTCAAGGTATGGCACCGAGAGGAGGTAGTTGCGAGGCGGAGTTTGGATAAAGCGAGCACTTGGAGACGCTTTCAGGAATCCTTCCCTTCAAAGAATTGTACCGAAGATCCAGAATCTTGAGATTCTTGAGCTTACCTAGCTCCAAAGGTATGGACCCAGTGAAGAGATTCACGGATAAGTCGAGAATTTTGAGAGAAGAGAAGTTTCCCAAGAAGGGAGAGATCGCTCCTTCAAGTTGGTTAACAGGGAGAGTGATGGAAACAACGTTACCACTTGCAGAATCGCAGGAGACACCAGTCCAGCGGGATTGGATCCAGCCACCATTTGCAACTCGAGATGGTGGATGCTATCAAGTGCCCTAGTCGAGACAAAACACCGACTTACACGAAAGTTGTCGTGTCACGCCACTAGAGGCGCTCTTGAAAGCTTTGAGTGCTACAACTCTTTTCTTGGTGGATTGGATCCAAGCTCGAATTTGGGAGGAAAGCAGATTCAAGAGGCAAGGAGCTGATAAACGCCGAAAGAAGGACCAGTAGTACCAGCGGGATTGGATCCAGCCACCATTTTCACAACTCGAGATAAAAGACGTTTGAGAACTGGACGACGTCTTATAAAGTGCAGTTCTAGACTTGAAAAAAGGGATCCCATCAAATCAACCCGACTTACCCTGAAATTTCTTAGAAACAGCGTCTGGAAATCAAATGTCCATACCGATCCAAAAGATACACGGAAGCAAGTGGTCAACCAGGTGGCACGTTTACTAAATTCAGCAAGTCCGATCTGTGAGTGGGGTGGCACGTTTTCTTATAAAGTAGATTAAGATAAAATCATGTCATATAATTCGAGCGAACCGGTTTTAGATTTTTCAATCAAGGGCACCGGAACTGATCCACTCAATTCATTATTAGATAAGTTCCTAGAAATTAAGATGGATGGTATCAAACAATGTACCCATTTTATAGTTTTATTTGATTGACTTCTTAGGGATCAGTTGGATATATCGTGAGACTTACAAGTGTCTGAGATTCGACAATGCTGCTAGAAACTGTGGCACTGCTCCTGAACTCAACACATAAGTGATCAATGCTCCTCTCTTTTGCTACGAGAAGGCCATAAAGAAGTACCACCGTTTCAGTTGTGGCAGTCTTCAATTCCAAGACCAGCATAATTAACTTGGGAACTACCATCACGATCATCTCTAATCATTCCCCTAAAACCAGCAACGCCAGAGTTATTCTTTGAAGAGACATTAAAATTGAGTTTAAAATATTAAGCTAAACTGAACCATATTTTAAGCACTACCATCTTCAACGAAACCTGAAGTTTGTCTATAGGTCTTATCATATTAATAGAAAGGCATTTCAAGCTATAGTTACGAGCTGGGGTTTAGTTCAACGAAACCTTAAGTTAGTCTATGAATCTCATTAAAGCGGGCTAGCTCCGCGTTAATGTTTTCTACTAATTTGCCGCAAGTACTATCCTCATCATGCTCTATTTACATACTAGTAAACAAAATTCTAACATTAATTAATAGTTAAACTTAAAGCGTCATGACTCATGAGGCCTTCTCGGTCGTCGGTACGCGCCTGCGTCTCTCCTTTTGCTTTTTCCGCGAAGAAACGTCTCAGAAGACTTTTACATCCTCGTTTGAGCCGTCGGCACTGGTTTGAAATTGAGACTGTGGGCTGCGCAGGCCGCATGTGAAGTCTGGTTTGCGGTTTAAAGACGTGGCGGGGCTCGGGGACGTCAAATACGAATTTCGACATCGTTAAAAAGGGTAGCCAGCCACGATGCGGAGATTCGCCGCGGAAAGAGCGAAGAAGCTTGCGGGTTCTCTGACTCGGTCCTTTTCCTCTCCATCTCCTGTCTCTGTTTCCGATTCTCCCTCTCCCACCGGCGCCTTCTCTTCCGCTGCCATGTCTTCCTCCGCTTCGTCTCCTGTCACTCGCGACACGATAAACCCGAAGGTAAATGGATGTTAACTTGCCAAATTCGTTTCGTTTTTTTAGTGTGCGTGCGGTTTTTATTCTTTAGACGGGTTATGTAATTGATGATTCCATTTCCTGCGGATTCTTTGATGTTTTTATATTGTGCTCTTATGGTGTATGTGATTTATTAATTATTTGTGTCACCCATAGAAATTCGCTGAATCACTTTTGGGACTTAGAAAGTGGCCTTATTACTGTTTCTCGCAAGTACTCGAAGAATGTTTCCTAATTGACTCCGCTGAATCACTGAATAGGTTCAACGTGGAAAATTACTTAGTTTGTGTACTCTCAAATTTTATTCATATCAACCAAAAAATATTTCTATTTGCAATTAATAACATATTCTCTTTAGAAAAGAAGATTTTCTATTCATACCTTTGATTTTAACTAATACTATCTTCCTTTCGGTTCAGCTTCAAATGATCCTTGATTGATATATATCTGATTTCGTAGATTCTTTTCTTTGTCAGGTCTTAAAATGTGAGTATGCAGTACGTGGGGAGATAGTTATCCGTGCCCAGGTATCAGTTGCAATAATTTATAGGCTTGTAGCTTCTTGCATCTCCGCATGTCGTTCCTTTTCTAATATGCCGAACTACCGTCTTGAATAGAAGTCTGAATGAGGATGTTTGTTTTGTTTAGGATAATGGTGCCCCAATTTATTCTTGGCTATATTACTTCCGACTTCTCCATTAATTACTTTAAAGTTGATAGAAAGACTATTGATTGTAATATTGAATCAGCTGAAAGTAACTCTTGTAGCTTAGCATGCAAATTTGGATAGTAGTCGTCTTGTATAAACAACACTGTTATGCAGATTGAACGTCAAGCTTTAATCCAGTGGGTTGTTTGTGTATATAGATAAAAGATGGGTTTTTGAAGTTTTTAAACCAAATTTCATCTGACTGATGGATATTAGAACCTGATCTACTTACCAATTAAAAGGAGTGAAATTAGCTCATTTAGCTGCACTTTAGGAGTATAGACTGAACCCAACTCCCTATCAAGCTGGTTAAAGATGATTTTTTATGGGATCTCAGGGCGAACCTGAGATAACTGGGGTTGGAAGATCATAAAAAACTCTGATGATCAAATAGAGTTGGGCCTTCTCAGCTCGAACCATTTAGGATTGATTCGATTGGAGCAGAAACTTAAGCCACTGGGATGAAGCTATTTTCTTAGAACTTCCCAAACCATTGCTTGTAAAACGAGTTTCATTCCTTGGCTATCAAAGCACGGTCCTCTCCTTGGAGGTTGAAGTAGTCTTTGAGGAAAATAAGATGTTAGCAGTTTTTCCGTGTTCTCTGGCAGCTCATCCATGATGCTGCAAATTGTATTTTAGATGATTCAAGCAAATCCAGGATCTCCCGCTCTACAATAATGATAGGGAATCCCGCCTTCCTGCTTTTTCCTACTTAGAATAAGCACTCTTCTATGGATATCCTTCTTTTGTTAATGCATCTGTCTTGAGTTCAAGCACAATAATAAGAGATAATTACATGCATGAATGCATTTGTAATAGCATTGATGCATTTGCATGTATGCATATTTGCAATTTGCCACCCATCTATTGCTTTCGTAACGGCCTTGAGCCTAATTTCTTGTAATTCTTTCGCCTAATTAGGCACCTTGATAATGAAATACCAACTTTCAAATAAAATTGTTTTTTTGCAATTTGATGATCTGGATAAAGTATTACAAACCATCCATGCTATGGAAGTCATGTAATGACTGTGGTTTTATTTTACAGCGCCTGCAACAAGAATTGCAAGAGAAGCCTGGTTCTCATCCATTTGATGAGGTTCGTTTTCTTCTCTACACAGTAATAATTAATTGTCATTCTGGAAGAGAGAATTATAATCTGCTTGTGTTGTTTTTGTTCCTCTAGATATGAATTTGGCCGATGGCACATTTCTTTTTCCCTTCATATTAATTCACTAAAATCCTTTCTTATGGATATTTCTTTGAAAAGGATTACTTCTTACTAAAGTTGATTCTAGACCCACTGAAGTATGTGGGTAATGGTTTCGTCACTTTTCTGTCCTCTCCTTTATACAGAAAGTTTTGTATACTAATTAAGAGGTATTATTTTTCCTGTAAAAATTTCTTGAGAAATTAGGCCGAATCTCCTCTCTTCTTCAGTTGTTTCTCCCTTTCTTTTGCTGCTTTTCGTGCTCGTTAATGTCAGTGTCCAAACATATTTACTTATTTCATATATTAGTGCATAATGACCATTTTCTGTGTTCTCATTATATGACATGATAATTTGCTATGTTCTCTGAGTGACTTATTTGAAGCTAGCTTTCTTTTTCAGATTCTCTACTGCAATATTGGAAATCCTCAGTCTCTTGGTCAGCAACCTATTAGCTTCTTCCGAGAGGTTAGTATCCTTCTGTCATGGGTCAACATACCTGCCCAGATCTCAGTTATCCTGATTGTCTTATTTTCTTATAGGTTCTTGCATTATGTGATCATCCATCCATCTTGGATAGAGATGAGACCCATGCCTTATTCAGGTAGCTGACACTATTTCAAATTACTATTTTTGTCTATGTCAGTAGCAAGCACCATATTCTATAAACTGGAGGTTTCGTTTTGCTTTCTGTTTGAATACTAAATAGCCTGTAGTCAAGTCTCGTGATATCTTCTCTTGTGCCACTCCTTACCTTTCAAATAGTCTGTTTCACGTTTCTCCGATTAAGTTCTTGGTACTCTTTCTTGGCATTCTTTTTATCACTGTTGTTTGAAAAAAAAAAAAAAAAAAAACCTAGAGCATGCTGCAGTTTTTTTGTTTTTAGTTGTTGTGCTGGTGAAATATTAGTGACTGTCTTCATGAACCAATTTATTGAGCAAGTTTGAGAGCTGCATCTTGGTCATTTTGTTTTTTTATTCAAATGTGCTGTTTTGTAGTGCTGATTCGATATCAAGAGCTTGGCAAATCCTGGACCAAATTCCTGGACGAGCAACTGGTGCTTACAGTCACAGCCAGGTAAGATTCTTTTCTCTTCTGGTGCATTTGTATGATACTTCTTGTAATCATAAGTTTTCCTTACAGACGGTTCCAATCTTTTGTCTCTTAATATCAGGGCATCAAAGGTTTACGTGATACAATTGCAGCTGGAATTGCTGCTCGTGATGGTTTTCCGGCTAATGCTGATGATATTTTCTTGACAGATGGTGCAAGTCCTGCGGTAACAGTTTGTCTTACATGATATTATTCCCAGTCTGTTTAACAGAAGAATGTAACTGTCTCAAACATCTGGTGCTTAGGTTCATATGATGATGCAACTGCTGCTAAGATCTGAGAAAGATGGCATTCTTTGCCCAATTCCTCAGTATCCTTTGTACTCTGCATCAATTGCCCTTCATGGAGGAACCCTGGTATTTCCTTTTTTTTTTCATCTGTAATGAAATTCTTTCAAGCTTGGTAGCTCTTCAATCGATTGTTTTGTTATAGGACGGGTATTAGAAGATTCGTGTCTATGATTTTCAGGTTCCTTATTACCTTAATGAAGCAACAGGTTGGGGATTGGAGCTTTCAGAGTTGAAGAAACAATTGGAAGATGCTCGATCAAGGGGCATATCTGTTAGAGCACTGGTTGTGATAAATCCCGGCAATCCAACTGGTCAGGTTGGTGGCAACGAACTCTTTTGTGTGTTATGTTTTCAAGATTAGAAAATACTAGTTATCTCTTGAAAGACTATCCAGCAATACAAAAGCCTACGTAGTGTGCCATGAATAGAATTTATTAGGATTTCTTTTTCTGTTTGTCTCTCCAGAGCTTACTTCTTTAGGATGCCCATAAATTGATAAAATTGTTTATTACACTGTAAAGTGTTTTGCAGGTGTCTTATTAGTTAGTCTCATATGTGTAGGTTCTTGCGGAGGATAACCAGCGGGAAGTTGTGGAATTTTGTAAGAATGAAGGCCTTGTTCTCCTTGCTGATGAGGTAAGCTTGTCTAGACATAGTATTGGTTTCAACATAAATTGTGTTTGATCATATTCTTGTTTTCGCGTATCTCCAAATTCTAAACTGGATGTCAAAACACGGCCTTTTGGCAAAACAGAGTTCAACTTCTGATTCAATTGGTTTATGTAAAAAAGGCAGCCAAAGTGTTCTGGTTTTATGTCATATGGCATGAGAGTTTCAGCCAAACTGAATTTGAACTCATCTGCCCCAGTTGGGTTTCTGAAGATTCTTTCAGCTGAACATGAAAATCTTCATAAGTAACTCCGAAGACTCCAAGCTGCACTGCATCTCATCAAACTAAGAGGAGAATTTGGCACTGTTAACTTTTCTTAGCCTGATAAAAAAGGAATAAAATTTTCATGGATCTTTACAGGTTTACCAAGAAAACATATATGTTGATGACAAGAAATTCAACTCATTCAAGAAAATCTCAAGATCCATGGGATACGGCGAAAAAGATATTGCTTTGGTATCATTTCAGTCAGTTTCTAAAGGTATGTGGAGCCACACCTTTTGGATTACCTACTTAGGCTATCTCAATACTGATGACCAGGATCCATTCTGTCCTGACAAACAGGATATTATGGAGAATGTGGAAAAAGAGGAGGCTACATGGAAGTTACTGGCTTTGGTGCCGATGTTAGAGAACAAATCTATAAAGTAGCATCAGTGAATCTCTGTTCAAATATCTCAGGTCAAATTCTAGCTAGTCTGGTCATGAGTCCACCCAAGGTAATAATCTCTCTTTTGTTAGAAACTCTTACAAGCATGAAGAGTGAAGATAATTTCCTGCTAGTTGTTAGATTTAGTTTACCTTCATTCATTTCCTGATAATCCTGATAATCCTGACGAGCGATCCAAACTGCAAGCAGGAAGGGGATGAATCTTTTGATTCCTTTTGTGCTGAGCGAAATGGAATTTTGTTATCTCTTGCAAGGCGTGCAAAGGTCAGTTGGAAAAAAGTTATGTTTTATTTGTTGTTTAGTTAGAATACAATGTTTTGGGCGAGCCTTACAGTACCATTCGAAGCCAATGGGTTTGAATTTTGAAAAATATAAGAACGTTCGATTGCCCGCTTTCGTTTTGATTAACAGACTCTTGAAGATGCATTGAACAACCTGGAAGGTGTTACGTGCAACAAAGCTGAGGGAGCCATGTACCTCTTTCCACGCATTCACTTGCCCAAGAAGGCAATTGAAGCTGCCCGTGGAGCGAAGGTCGCCCCAGATGCATTTTATGCGCAGCGCCTCCTTGATGCTACAGGAATTGTAGTGGTTCCTGGTTCTGGTTTTGGACAGGTAGGGCTATTCTTTCTCTTTCTCTTAATGTTTTAGTTTGCAGGATGAATTGATTTTTAACCTCCTCTTTGAAACTTCACTTCAACCTTTGGATGGTACAGGTACCTGGGACTTGGCACTTTAGGTGCACAATCTTGCCGCAAGAGGATAAGATTCCCGCCATTGTCAACCGCCTGACGGATTTCCATGAAGCTTTCATGGCCGAGTACCGTGATTGAGTTCACGGTCCCTATTTTCAGGACATAATCCGATTCTATTTATCGTGTAACCAGACTTCATTCTTTGAAGTTTTTGCAAGGCCGTGTAGGATATGCATAGATATAAATCAAAACTACAGAAAAAAGTACAGAAACGTGTAAAAATAAATTAGTCACAACAGTCGAAAGTTTTTTAAAGTTATGATGAATGATTGTGTGCCTTTGTAAGAGGTCTTAAACTTTGAATAGAGGAGAAACGGCCATTTGGAGGTTGAATTCTGATGCAACTTTGTAGGACTGAATAACACATCGAGTTGACCCACTTTCAAAAGGGGGCTAGTGCCTGCAGTCTTTTAATGGTATTATCTGAGTACCTATATGCTTTTTGCCTCCAGTTGGCTCTCCGGTGGGGTTGTCAGTGGTTTTGGATACCTAAGTTTTCATAACTGACAGTTGGTATGGATTCATCCAGGTTGATCTGACTCGCCTTGATCTGCTCTTATAGTAGTCGTGACCGTTTCATGGATCCTTTTGTATCGGCAAATATAATTCTGAATGTCTTATGGTATGCACAATACTAGCTATAGGAAAGGATGTGTGCATCAGATGCACTTCAATGTCACCTGCCTCCCTAAACCCTGGTACACCCACCTCCCCTGAACCCTGGTACGCCCTCAACCTCTATCCCTAGTACGCCCATCTCCATCAAACACCAGTACCCCCACCGCCCTTGAACCCTAAGTACGCCTTACTTCCCTACCTCACCGATACTGTAAGACGTCCACCTGTGTCCTCTCTCTCCCCTAAACTGTAGGACAGATACCTCCCTTAAACTGTAGGTCAGGTAACTTTAGGTTACAGTACAGGTTCCTCCCCTAAACTGTTGGTCGTGTAACTGTAGGATAGGTTCCTCCCCTAAACTGTAGGACACCCACCTCCCCTACACCCTATATAAAGGCTAAAGTCGAGCCTCGTTACCGTGTACACCTGGACTTTTCCAAGGCCAAATACTAGCGTCAGTTTCAACACCAGTTCTAATGCCAGTGAAGTAGATAGCGACCCATTACAGGGCCTGCTTAGTACTAACAAATATTGTTTTTCAAAACCGTAGCGTCTTGGTTTAAAGAATATGCCAATTGCCATCTTAGTAAAGCCTTGCAGACAAGACAAATGAGACTTTACCAAGTATTTTGTTCGAGCTAAAGATATTGAGTAATATTAGGCATATATTACTGTTTGTATACATTTTGGATACAACCCCTCACTGAAGTAGGATTAAAAGGAATATTTTGCTATATGCACTTTGTACACTTCCCCCTCACTGTAGCAACAAACTACATATAGTATTTTTTATATTTTAATACCCTACTTCTACAGTGAAGAGTGTAGCCAAAATGTACACAAACAAAATTGTACAAAAAATTATTCAAAGATATTTGCAAGATATGCCAGAAACCAAACAAATCCTACTGTCCTGTGAAAGCTGATGCTAAAAATAACTAAACATCCGGGAAGTTGAGTATAGCTCAATGGTAAACACAGAGGGTTGTATGGTGGTCTCGAATTCGACTCCCTAGGAGCGAAGTATATTATAACAGTATGTATTAATCCCACAGAAAATGGAATCAATCTTTTAAAAAAGAAGTGCACAAAGTTAAACGACCCAAAACGAAAAGGTCAGCCAAAGGCAACTTGCAGACAGATAATCTTCTACTGCAAAAGGGGTAGCCTTGCTATTCATCAACCATATTAATATAACTCATCATCAGCATGCCAGCATTCATCAAAAAGTTCTTCGGTTCGATGTTATATGTTGCCAATCAGCTGTTGATACTGTTCCCCGAAAATATTCGATGAAAATCATTCACAGCACAAGTCTGCAAAAGTCTTCCCAACAATAAATTCTATGGACTTAAATCTTTACAACAGAAAGAGGAAAATATCTCTGCCCTAATTACTTTACAATCATAGCCGAGTAATGACAGCCTCTACTTCGGCAGGAGAATAGAGATGGTAAGATGGAGCCACCTTCGCAATGTCAACATTATTTGGTGTCACCTGGTCATATTGATGAAACACACATCATGAGATAAAATGGGATGCATCAAAAGATAACTGTTATGCATGAAATTGTTTGGAAACGTAACAAATGATACATTTCCCTGAGTTTGTGTTAAGGCCATGAGAAATATGATTTGTCCCATACTCCAAGTTGTTCTGCTATGTAAATTCAAAACGTATATTGAATTTTCTAGGAGCGAATAACTCTTTTACCTTTTCCTCCATGACTTGCTTCAGGATCGACAGGGCTATAGTTTCAGCTTCTTGGAGAGTAAGGTCCTGAAAAACAGGGGTTTATTCCATGAGAAGTAATCATACTCAAATTTGTCCCACCTGTGATTTCTTTAATCAGTATGAAAATAACCAATGTGGTTCCTGATCTTCAAAGAAGAAATCAATAGAAATATTCAACATCTACTGCAATAACAATCATGATTTCTTGTTCTGATCTTGAAAGAATCAACAAATAGTCACCTTGTTGTATTGCTCCTGCAAAGAGGTATCAGCGCCTTCTGAACCTGAGCCTATCGCCTTTGCATTGCACTGCCAGAATGTCCCAGATGGATCTGTGTAGTATCTGACAGAAACACAAGTTTTTTTAAAAAAAAAAAAATAAGACTCTCTAGGAATAATGCATTTCATGTACTTTCTGATAAATGAGTATCTAAACACTTTTCCTTATCATAGTCTCTGATAAGCAAGTCATGCTTATTAATAATATCACTGAATAATATTAAAATTAAAAGCAATGAGAATCAGGAAAACTTACAAGCTAGGGCCATTTTCATCATGGCCGGCAATTAGAAGAGACACCCCAAAAGGTCGAGACTGATATCAAGAAGTACAATCCATCAAAAACTTGAAATAATATTTTACTTCTGCTTTAAAAGATAAAACAAAGATTAGTAGAATAATTGGTTCTCACTAACTAATGTCAATGAAATGTTTTCCAAAAGGTCCCAAAGAGAAAATTACACAGGAACATGGTTGGAAGGTAGCACACAGACAACTTGAGCCTTCACTTGATGCATCAAACTATCACTGGTACTCACACAGAGAAAAAAAATATTGTCTTGGCACTATGAGCTCTGGCATTTATTACTCTTAACCCAGGTATAGTCCCAATTTTCAATGACAGTCATTTTACAGACAGGAAAATATGGAATGAGCAATGTTCTAGTAATAATGGTTCTCCAATATTTCAATTTTTGTATACCCACTAGGTGATGCAGTGGAGAATGGAAAGGCGATTGCATAAATAGTTTCAGAACCAACTTCTCAGCCCCACAAGCTAGTTAATGTTTTCCAATTAATGCTATTCATAAACAGGATTCACGGTTCTTAAAAAGCACTGCTGTGGATATCATGAATTTTCATAAACGACCTTTACACAAAAACATGGGTTTTTATCATCTATACTTACTACCATGTCAGATCAAGCACTTAAGATAGGAAAATATTAAATTTTAACATGGAGAAAATGAGTTACAAAACAAAAAGAAACACAAGCAATAAATGAGTTAGTCAATAGGCAGTGTGAATTTTATTAACAGGAAACAAAAACAACCATTGATTCTTCATCGCCTTCACCAAAACGAAGGGCAAGATCACATAACGCCTGTGTAGTAGACTCAACAGTCATCGGCTCACCGTACGAAAACCTGTGATTCTGAAAAAAAAGGACAAAAGATAAGGAGAAGAGATAAGATACTAACTGATAGATAAAAAGAATATCCACTGCAATACATTCCAACTAACACGTTAAAAAATTCATGAAAGATACCTGAGTTTCAACACGTGCATGCTCAACCAAGGTCCGAGCATCAGCAATAAGACCACTCATAGCACACCCAATATGATCATCTATCTCCATAATTTTTTCAACACTGCTAGGTTCCTGAAGAAAGAAAAGAAAAACAAAAGGAAACAAAAGAAATGAAACAAATGCAAAAGTGACAAAAAAGACCCATACATCAGGACTGCAGAAAGTTTTTCAAAAACCAAGAAAAGGAATAACATTCAATCACTAATAACCAATTCAGATTCTTAAGGCCAACGAGCACTCCACACATTCAAATAAAAGAAAACTGAAAAATTATATCGTGAAGTAGGATGTGCATCTGATAATCTTTAAGTTATATAATTTTTCTGCTTCTTTATTCTTTTTCATCAATTTTTCTAAATATTCCATTGCTATTCAAGACATTATATTTTAACCTAAAAAGGAAGGTAATGCTATGGAAAAAAAAGGGCCTCTGACATGTCAAATGACCTTGCTAATATGATATGACACCATCGCACCAAAATAATCATGATACAGATGTGCATGAAGAAAAGGAGCATACAATACATCTGTAACCATGACAGTAAATGTAATGCTGAATTTTTTTGAAACCGAATGATGTTGTGATGTCAACAACAACAAACAATTTTAAGTGTATGTGTTTTAAAAAAGTCAAAAGATATGTGCAGGTTTTCAATTGAGACCTTTAGTTGGCAAATAATCAATTGTTACATGGAATTACAATGAAAACAAGTGTAACAAAGTCCAATGTTAGAAGATAAAATTATTGAAACTAAATTTTATACCATCTTAAAGTTGGTTCCAGGTCCATCCACAATGGCGTTTGTTAATAGTAATCTACACGTGATTACACATTCCCCAACCCCCAACGCACATACATTCAAGCTCACTCAAATGGGCAAAAGACCTTAGATGTGAATAACATTATTTAAACGGGAACAAATTGGGCACAACAAGGCCAACATCTAGCTGTTATACAATGATAAATTTTGGTCCAAGTCCTCTCCAAATTGACAGATGAAAGCTAGGAGATGAGATCAAAACTAATAACTGCATGGCTTTATAAAAGAACGCCACTGCAAGCATACCATAACACGTGTTCACAGGATATAGCCTCAATAAAGCTATATAGAACCTCCTATACGGCATGGCCAGAGTTGAATAAAATTTACTAGTCCACATCAGAGAGATATACTATCCATTAAAAATAAGTAGAGTCTCTATTCTCTTGACATATTAAAAGCCCATTATAGCAGCCACCCTCTCTAACTACATCAACTTTTAGAAAATAATATGTGAAACAATACATTTTTTTCTGATATAAGTTCAATCTCCGCAGTCCACACGGAAAGCAAATGATGTGTGCCTCTGAAAAAGCAGGAACAACCTAGTATCAACTTTTGACATAAATTTCTATCAATCACCTATCCAACAGGGAAAATTGCATATGCAGTTACAACAGACACAATCGTAACATCAATGTAATGGGACAAGTCTCAAAGGTGATATGTGTCCCTCGTGGTTCATAAAATATACTTTTATGGGAAGAAGACTGTAACAGAGAAACATAAGTTGACAAGTATCTCTTCATTGCTGATGTCAATAATGACGCCATGTGGAGTGCAGAAAGCTCAACTAGTCAACAGAGAAGACAAAGGGTCAAAAACCTCAGAAGCACACACAAAGACTAAGCTGAAACAACAGTAAAGAAAAATGGGACATTCCTTCCCATATAATGCCTCTAAAACTCTCCTGCGTGCAGGATTACAACTTTTTAATTGACTATGGAATTCCTTGAGGTATGCATCAACAGCCCATGACTTCAAACCCTATTTGATTTTCTTTTGCCTTTTCTTAAAAGGCCAAATTGGTTACCTCGGATTATTTTGTTCAATTCAAAAGATAAACAAAATCATTCTAAAAACTCATAAATACATTATCAAGCCTAGACGCCAATGGGAACACAAGAAGCAAACAAATATAAAAGTTGATTTTAAGAACCTGCTTATATTGAATGAAAAGGGCAAATATGAAGAACATATTTTGACTAATTACCAGATGTCATGGCACAATCATTCATCGGTTTAGTTGGTAACAAAGATGCACGTTCATATCACTTGCTTATGCATCACTAAAAGTGATTTCACATTACCAGCTCAAAGTCATACTTGAAACTAAAAGTTTCAATGTCCTTAATCTTAATTGTACTGTAAATTTTCCTTGATATAACCAGCAACCATTGGTGGTATATCTTGGTGGGAGCTAAATCTACATAATTTGTGGACAATGAAAACGTACTCCCTACTTATGATCAACTTCCATGACAAACCTTAACTCAAAATCAAAATCCCAGTAATCGATAAGTCTTAACATGTAATTCAGGAAACAAAAAAACAAACTTGAATACTGAGCATCCGGTGAAGTGACGTAAGCAAGCCTCCATTCAACCATAAAGAAATAAAGAAAATACGGACCAGCAGCGGTGAAGTGATACGTTTTTCAACAGCCAGAACAACTCCTTCCTTCGTCTTTAAACCGATTGCAGTCGAACCCAACTGCAAAATATTAAATTACCACATTAGTAGAAGTACCAAATGCACAAGAGAACAGCTCTAAGCGAAAGTAGTGAACGATAAGAATAATCAACCTTGATCGCCTCTATAGCATACTCGACTTGAAAAAGTCGACCTTCAGGAGAAAAAGTATTAACACCTCTATCATATTCGGTCCTTCAGCACAGATAAGAGACGGACTGTTAAAAAAGAATGCACACAGAAGTACTCAACAAATGAACCCTAGACTGAACACGAAATGCACTCACCTGGTAAGAAACATCGTGAACTCGTTTGAAACCTTAAATCCTGATTACTTAATAGATACCACAATCAGCTGAAATTAGAGAAAATAAAAAACTCAGTCAGCCCTACTCCGAGGAGGGCAATTTTCAAAAAAGATAAACAATATATACAGATCTGACGAAGAAAATAGGCACGAAGAAGCAAAAGTTACATTAAAATTTATGCAGTCTCCTCATACCTGGATTGCGGACGAAGCAACTGCAACCCTCCTCTGTGAACAACGAAACTGGTCTTCCCAAGCGCAGACTGTCGCAATGTGGGTTTTAAACGCGAGAATTTGTTTTGATTGGGCCGACCTTGTTGAAAGCCTTAATCACTCGTATCGCCATGATGCATATGGGCTTTTATTAAATAAGGACCTTACATACTCAATGCGCTCATTAGCCAATCTTAGAGATTGATGGGCCACATATCCATTACACGTTAGGTCTCAGAACATGTAACGCCTATTTACTTTTTTACACCCCTCGAGAAGATTAGAACATGTAATGCCTATTAGCATTACAATTTACAACAATGATCATTTAGTACTGTTATGGATTCTAACAATTTTTTTTTTAGATTATTCCTGGTCGCACCCTCCTATTTCTCTCTTTGAAGAAGTTGCTTTCAAGTTAAAGTCATGCTTCCACATATTTACAACGATTCGAGTATGGTGAAGTTCAAAAAAGCATATGATCGGAGTTAAAATAAGAGTAATGCTATGCGTACATTACTGTTTGAGTACATTTGAGTACAATCCCCAGCATTTGATTGATTGATTGATTTGTTATATGACCAAAACGGATTCCCACAACCTGTCTTGCATAGTCAACCAAGAAAAAACCTTTATTAGAAATCTTAGAGATTTTAGCGAGATGTGGAAAGCAGGCAACAGTGACTGTGTTGCCCGAGGATAATTGAAACGACTTAAAGAAATGAGTAATAGAGCACTTAGTGAGGAAGCGCGAAACAGTTTAGGGTTTAGGGTTTAGGGTTTAGATGAAAAGAAGCTCTACTACAAGCAAGTGAATTTACCATATTGTTCTCCTTTTGTCCCACAATGATAGAAGCAATTACACGAACAAAAAAACTCATTATATAAGCAAATCTAATTCTCTATCAAAAGCATACCTTTCTCGGCCTTGTGGCTAAGATCAAGTGTAGTATCTGTTTTTATCAGTTTAATATCTGATACATCGGACCACATGATATTAAATTAATTTTTTTCTAGAGGAGGGTCCACAACTGGTAGCTTGCTGCCTGGGGCCCTTGAGCGTCGCCCATGCGTTGCACTATTGCAATGGCCTGGCGCACCCTACCCAAATCATGTATCTAAACGTTTTTTCTTTTAGTCCTGAATTAACCTTGAGATTTAGAACATGTAACCAGGCCTCCTTAATCATCATCAAAACATTATTCAGCTTAACTTCGAGCTTGAGTCCCATACCGTAATGCTCAAAGGGTGGATTATATATCGGGATGGAACATGCATTGACATAAAGTTTTGTACTTAACCATGAAGATTATGTCTGGTGTTGTGCATCATAAAGTATTAATCTCCACTACAGCTTTACTTGGAAGTGGAATTGAAAAGATGGCATGTTAAATGCCGTTCAGACTTTCCTCCTATGTTTTACAGAACCTTTACTACTCCAAGAAGGTGGTAGAGGCATAACAGTGGCATAACAATGGCTTCTTGAGTTTGGGACAACTGTACTTCAAATGCCCATACTCCCTGCAGTAATAACAACGCACCTGAGTCATGTCGCGAGAGGTGTTATTCTTGTTATCCATAAAAGAAGAAGGTCGTCGAGATGTAGCAATAACAATGTCAAGATCTCGAACCGAATAACCCATAGGACCCCCAGTAAGACGACGTGTCTCCTCTGCTATTAATTCTAACACAACACCTTCGACTGAAGGCAAAGGACATCTGTGGAACATAGATGATCGAATGGACTCAAATTCATCACAAAGAGCTATTAAGAACTGAACCAAATGTACCCTCTCAACACGTTTATGAAAGACTTCTGTATCGGCAGTGCAAATAAATTTCGGATCCATAGCAGCTAACTGATCCCATAACAAGGACATCTAAATAACCATCTCAAGTTTATACTGTTCAACAAAATTGTTCCATTTATGTCGAGTTTCTAAAAATAACCAAGCATCCCTAGCATTCTCAAACTTACCGACCACCAAGCTAAGGGAAGAGGATGAAACAACACTGGCCAACCATGTAATAGTCTGAGAATTATTGATGTCCCATTCTTCTATGGTTTTAGAAGTAGATTCAGCGGTCAATTTACAATCACCAGTAACATACTTCCATAAATTCCAACCTTTCAAAAAATTGTGCATAAGGGAAGCCCAATGAACATAGTTAGTCCTATCTAATTTGACTGGAACATGCGAAACATGATCACTAGACGAAGACATGGTGAACAAATAACAAATCCTCAATCACAAAGCAATCATAGTCTCAATTTGCAAGGCAAGAAACCAAAAAACCTGATCTGGAATGAGCCTGGACTTGTTCGGTCTGAGCTGGCCCAGTTCGGTCTGAGCTGATCCGGCCAGCTCCGGTTCGGTTGGGCGAAACCGGTTCGGTCTGGGAGAACTCGGCTCGGTCTAGGTGAACCGGCTTGGTATGGGCGAACTCGACTCGGTCTGGGCAAACCCTGCTCGGGCTGGCCTGGTTTAGAGGAACCCTAGCCAGGGTTTTATGCAGAGACGACGGAGGTGCCAAAAGAGCACGGATGATGGCAGCGCCAGAGGCGGAGCAGCAGTGGCAACGCGGCGGCGACCGAACGGTGTCCGAACTGTGAGACGGCGGTGAGACGGCGGTGCCGCGACAACGACAAGACGGGGGAGGCAAGAAAACAGCAAAAACCTTTCTTCAGAAAACCTGAAAACACCACCAATCTTCTTCAAACTGCCTTTGCGGAATCAAATACCAAAGATCCGACGACGATTAGCAACGAATCTAGTCGGAACAAAGCACCAAAGCAAAATACCAAAGGAAGACAAAGCCCTCTACGCTCGCATCAATGCGGACTTCCAAAGAGCGAAATCGTGGTTTCAATCTAAAATCAGAGGCAAGAACGAAGATTTCAATAGATTTTCGAGCCAAACCGGCACTGAATCGACAAAAATCGGCTCGGAAGAATAAAAAAAACTAGAGGGTTTCGATTTGGGGAAGACGACGAGTCGGGTGAGTCGACTCGGTCTGCTTGTCCGAGTTGAACCCTTTTCTAACTAATCCATGCCGAGTTAAGTCCAAGTTGACACGGTTCTGATACCAGGTTAGACTTATCAGAAAACGGGTTGTGTTATTAATGAGCTAACATACTTGTACACATGTTTACAATAGTCAAATGACCAAAATACCCTTGAAGGGTGAAAAGACAAAAATACCCCTACTTTACATATTCTAACAAGAAGCACAAATCTCTTCAACGTACCTCTAATCCCAGTGTAAAATCTCCTGAACTTGAGAAGCAAAAAGAGAGAGAAAAGCAAAAAGGGGAATAGAAGCAAAGAGGGAACGAGAGAAGCGAAGAGAGAAATAGATTAGCAAAGAGAGAGAAGCGAAGAGAGAAATAGATTGGCAAAGAGAGAGAAACGATGAGAAAAAGAGAGAAGGGGAGAAGCAGAGAGAAACAATGAGGAAAAGTGAAGCAGAGAAGCAGAGAAGCAGAGAAGCATAGAGAGAAAGAAACGATGAGGAAAAGAGAGAAGCTGAAAAGCATAGAGAGAAGCTGAGAAGCAGAGAGAGCAAAAACGTGAGAGAAAAAGAGAAAGAGAGAGAGAGAGAGAGAGAGAGAGAGAGAGAGAAGAGTTAAGAGAAAAAGAGAGAAGCAAAGATAAAAACGAAGAAGCAAAGAGAGAGATGATGTGATAAAAGAAGAACGGAAGAAAGACAGATAGGAGTGACAAGCTGCCGTAATGTGTTGATCTATTCTTGAGAGGAGCGACGAGAGAAGGATGAGCTGCCGTAATGCGTTGAACTATTTCTGTCCGCAGGGAGGGAGAATTCGAGGGAGTTCAGAATTCACCCTCGAGAGAGAGACATGAATCCTCAACGGGTCGA
Source organism: Aristolochia contorta (assembly GCA_022405105.1). Taxonomy (NCBI): domain Eukaryota; kingdom Viridiplantae; phylum Streptophyta; class Magnoliopsida; order Piperales; family Aristolochiaceae; genus Aristolochia; species Aristolochia contorta. The sequence continues at coordinate 17,240,435 of CM039670.1, read as the reverse complement.
TGAATTTACATTGGGGACGGGATTTGATGTCTTCCTGATTTTTGGGGAAAAATTTGAGTCTCGGGCGCTTGTGGAAAGATTAACAGGAGAAAGCCCTAATGTCTAGGACATTAGTGTCCCTAAAAGTGAAGTCTTCCTGGAAATTAAGATGGATGGTATCAAACAGTGTACCCATTTTATAGTTTTACAAGTGTCTGAGATTCGACAATGCTGCTAGAAACTGTGGCTCTGCTCTTGTACTCAACACATAAGTGATCAATGCTCCTCTCTTTTGCTACGAGAAGGTCATAAAGAAGTACCACCATTTCAGTTGTAGCAGTCTTCAATTCCAAGACCAGCATAATTAACTTGAGAACTACCATCCTGAACACCTCTAATCACTCCCCTAAAACCAGCAACGCCAGAGTTAAAAGCCATTAAAATTGAGTTTAAAATATCCTGCAGCTGGGGGAGCTAAGTAGGTTGGAGATTCTGAGGCCCATTGTTCTTCATTTTAGCAACCTTTAACCATGATGATGTGAATTGAGTACCACTAATCCCCTTGAATTCAGAGTGAGCCCTGCCAAGCGATGATTCTATTTTTCATCATTATGATAAGTTCTTTTTTCCTGCTTGAAAACTAATAAATTAATGCAATAACTAAAAGAATAATGCTAGTTGCACTTAGCTCACGCACCTATCCCACACACTTATTAATCTAAACCATTGATGTCTAAAGTTTCTCCTCAAGAAAATAGGATTTTATTAAAAAAATATATTTTTAAGAATTTAGATTAACATGTACATCAGATAGGTGCATTGGCTAGGGCATCTAGCATAATCAGACCGAATAAAATATCCACGTTAAGTTAACTAATTTCTCAAAAACGCAACCACGCAAACTGCACAAGCGTCGACTGGCTCCGGTCGCCGCTCATCAGAGGAAGAGTAATTCCTACCCGAACAAACCCACAAGGAATTTGGGGGAGATTTTGGACAGGCTCTTCCCTAAACAGTCCACCCATTCCTTATACCAACAGATTCCCACAACCTATCCTGCACAGTCGCCCGTGAAAGAACGAGCTTTATAAGAAGTCTCAATAAGTTAAATGAGATGAGGAAAGCAGGCAGCAAAGATTGAAACACCTTAAAATCATCGATGTCGTTGATCCAGGCAAGGGTTTCACTCGCAAACTCACACGAACGGCCACCAGGATCCATCGTTCAGCTGCTGGAAAGTGAGGACGCGCGAGACATGAACAGAGGGCCTATATCTATAAGATCATCTACAACAAACAACAGATTTCATATAAATGTTCTCGTTTATAATCCCACATTGATAGAACTAATAACATAAACAGAAGAAGCGCAATATATAAACATTCTTAATCTACTATCCAAATCATACCTTTCTCGGCCTTTTGGCTAAGATCAAGTGTAGTATCTGTTCTTATCAGTTTAATATCTGATACGTGGTCCATCGGACCACATGATATTAAATTAATTTTTTTCCGGGGGAGGGTCCACCACAGGTAGCTTGCTGCCTGGGACCCTTGAGCGTCGCCCATGCGTTGCACTATTGCAAGGGCCTGGCGTACCCCAACCCAAATTACGTATAAACGTTTCTCTATTTTCAATCTTGTTCTCTGATTTCAGCATTTAATCTTAAAAAGGAAGGAAAGAACGCCTTCAATGTCATGCCGATCATTGGCAGTGCAGGTTATTGCCAATTTCAGGAGCTTCAAGATGTTTTCTCTCTCAATATCGTTTCTCAAAGATGAGAGGCTAGACGGGGATCCACAAGTTTCAGTAAGGAATCATATCCGTCTCCGGTCGCCGGTGCTTTCTGAAATATTCTCTAAGCGTGATGGGTACTCCATTATCTTCCAATCCCCCTGTAGGTCTCTTCCCGGTTAGAAGCTCCATTATTACCACACCGAAGCTGAAGATGTCTGCTTTTGTACTCGACCTTCCCATGTATGCTAACTCACAAGGAATTTTGAGGAGATTTACGACAGGCTCTTGCCGTAACAGTGCACCCATTCCTTATCGACAGATTCCCACAACCTATCCTGCACAGTCGTCCGTGAAAGAACCAGCTTTATAAGAAGTCTCATCAAGTTAAGCGAGATGAGGAAAGCAGGCAGCAAACAGTGAAACACTTGAAAGAAATTGACGACGTGAGCATCAAGCAGAGGTTTGTAGAGTCGCAGAAAATCAACGATGTCGTTGATCCAAGCAAGGGTTTCACTCGCAGACTTACACGAACGGCCACTAGGATTCATCGTTCAGCTGCAAGACAGAGTGAGGATGCGCGTGACACGAACAGAGGGCCTTATCTATAAGATTGTTATTACTTAATAATGGTGTAGATGAAAATAAGATTATCTACAACAAGCAACAGATTTCATATAAATGTTCTCGTTTATAATCCCACATTGATAGAACTAATTACATAAACAGAAGAAGCGTTTCTCTATTTTCAATCTTTGTTCTCTGATTTCAGCATTTAATCTTAAGAAGGAAGGAAAGAACGCCATCAATGTCAGGCCGATCATTGGGGTAATGTGCAGTGCAGGATATTGCCAATTTCAGGAGCTTCGAGATGTTTTCTCTCTCAATATCGTTTCTCACAGATGAGGCTAGACGGGGATCCACCAGTTTCAGTAAAGAATCATTTCCGTCTCCGGTCGCCAGTGCTTTCTGAACATATTCTCTAAGCGTGATGGGTACTCCATTTTCTTCCAATCCCCCTGTAGGTCTCTTCCCAGTTAGAAGCTCCATTATTACCATACCGAAGCTGAAGATGTCTGCTTTTGTACTCGACCTTCCCATGTATGCTAACTCTGTAAACATATAATCTGTTAATTAGTACAAAATTAAGTTTACCTATTTTCAGGCAGCCTGTCTCCAATATTCAATAACACAATAACGAGAAGAAGTGTTACCGGGAGCGAGGTAGCCGATGGTGCCTTGAAATACAGAAGGAGAAGACGAGAGGCTGCTTCCGTCTTGCAAGTGAATACCCAGGATTCGAGCCGTGCCAAAATCACTCACATGGGCTTCGAAATCTTCATCCAAAAGAATGTTTGACGGCTTCAGATCACAGTGCAAAATGGGGAAATCGTACTCAGAGTGGAGATAGACCAACCCGTTTGCAGCAGATATCAGCAACTTGAGTCTTTCGGAGAGCACCCATCTCGTCCCGTCTCTGCTCGGATCGTGTATGATTGTTTCCAAGCTACCATTTTTCATGAATGTCAACACCAAAGCTTTCAATTTTCCGCACTCCCAAGCGTAACCCTCGATCTTGACCAGGTTCCGGTGTCTCAAGCGGGTTAAGATGTTCAGTTCTGCGTTGAAACATCTGTCTGAGATGGCCGAGAACTGGTTCAAGCTTAACTTCTTCACAGCTACGACTCGCCCATCTGGTAGCGTTCCTCTGTAGACGGTGCTGATAGCGCTTCTCCCTATCATGTTTCCTTCATTGAAAGAATCGGTAGCTATCTCGATTTCCCTCGAAGTGAATCGCTTGAGATCAGGATACCCTGTAATTTTCTCTTCTGTATCCTCTGCTTTACGCTTTCTGATGCGTCTGGATACGACTACAGAGGCGATGTTCCGAAGAAGCAAGAGACAGACGAAGGAGACAAATAAAACAATCAAGAGGGCCTTCTTCAAAAACTTATGAGAATTATGGTTTTTGTCTTTGCACGGGGAAAGAAATTTATGTCCACAAAGACGGGGATTTCCTTCCAAGTTAAGCAAACTCATAGTTTCGGAAAGATCGAAGTTTGGAACAGGCCCCTCGAGCCGGTTGTGCGAAAGATTCAGATGTTTCAAACTGGGCATATTGGCTAAGCTTTCGGGTATAGTGCCATTGAATTCGTTACCGGAAAGATCAAGTGTAGTTAGATCATGCAGTTTAGCGAAGTTCACACACAGCTCACCAGAAAGATTGTTTTGAGAGAGAGAGAGGGATACCAGATTGCGACAGGTCTCGAGTGTAAAAGGGAGACTTCCTGTAAGATTATTGCTAGACAAATCGATGGTGTCAGCCATTTTCGTGGTGGGCAGTTCCGCTGGATTGGGACCGTCAAGAAATTGTTCGATATGTTGTAATTTGGCATGAAACAGAGTCGGAGGAATTGAACCAGTAAGACGATTGTAAGACAAATCCAAATGTCTTAGTCCAGAAAGATCGCCCATACTACTCGGAATTGACCCATTCAGCTCGTTCTTGCTCAAATCCAAGACTGAAAGATAAGGGAGTCTCGAGATGGAGCTGGGGATCGGACCAGTAAATCTGTTACCCGCCAGTCTGACGCCATAGAGTTGCTTCAATCCGCCAAGTTCAGGAGGAATCCTCCCTGTTAACTTGTTGTTGAACAGTTGGAGTGTCTGCAGGCTCGACAGACTACCAATCTCAGATGGTATCGTTCCTGATAACTGGTTTTGGCTCAAATCCAACGTTGTCAGGCGATGCAGTCGACCGATAGAGGTGGGTATAGAACCAAACAAATCATTCGCAGAAGCTTCCAAAGTTTCAAGATTAATCAAGATACCAATGTGTTGTGGGATCGTACCGGTGAGATTATTCGAATTGAAGTTGATGGCAGATAAAGCAGAGCAGTTGGAGATTCTTTCAGGAATCGTTCCATTCAAATAATTGGACCCAAGATCCAGAATCTGGAGATTCTTGAGCTTACCGAGCTCCGAAGGTATGGCACCGGAGAGGGAGTTGTTGGCGAGGCGGAGCTCAGATAATGCAGAGCAGTTGGAGACGCTTTCGGGAATCGTTCCATTCAAATAATTGAACCCAAGATTGAGAATCTGGAGATTGTTGAGCTTACCGAGCTCCGAAGGAATGGCACCGGAGAGGGAGTTCACGGCGAGGTGGAGTTCGGATAAAGTAGAGCACTTGGAGACGCTTTGAGGAATCGTTCCATTCAAAGAATTGGACCTAAGATCCAGAATCTTGAGATTCTTGAGCTTACCGAGCTCCGAGGGTATGGCACCGGAGAGGGTGTTGCGGAAGAGGAGGAGTTCGGATAAAGCAGAGCAGTTGGAGAGGCTTTCAGGAATCGTTCCATCCAAAATATTAGACTCAAGATCCAAAATCTGCAGATTCTTGAGCTTACCGAGCTCCGAAGGTATGGCACCAGAGAGGTAGTTGTAAGAGAGGTAGAGTTCGGATAAAGCAGAGCAGTTGGAGAGGCTTTCAAGTATCTTTTTATTCAAAAAATAATTTTCCCTAAGATCTAGAATCTGCAGATTCTTGAGCTTACAGAGCTCCGAAGGTATGGCATCGGAGAGGGAGCTGTTGGCGAGGCGGAGTTCGGATAAAGCAGAGCAGTTGGAGACGCTTTCAGGAATCGTTCCATTCAAATAATTGGACCCAAGGTCCAGAATCTGGAGATTCTTGAGCTTACCGAGCTCCGAAGGTATGGCACCGGAGAGGGAGTTGTTGGCGAGGCGGAGTTCGGTTAAAGCAGAGCAATTGGAGACGCTTTCAGGAATCGTTCCATTCAAATAATTGGACCCAAGGTCCAGAATCTGGAGATTCTTGAGCTTATCGAGCTCCGAAGGTATTGCACCGGAGAGGTAGTTGCGGAAGAGGAGCAGTTTGGATAAAGCAGAGCACTTGGAGACGCTTTCAGGAATCGTTCCATTCAAATAATAATTTTCCCCAAGATCCAGAATCTTGAGATTCTTGAGCTTACCGAGCTCCGAAGGTATGGACCCAGTCAAGAAATTCACGGATAAGTCGAGAATTTGGAGAGAAGAGAAGTTTCCCAAGAATGGAGAGATCGCTCCTTGCAGTTGCTTCTGGGGGAGAGTGATGGAAACAACATTAGTACCACCTGCAGAATCACAGGAGACACCAGTCCAGTCGCAGTGGTGGATGCTATCAACCCAGTCAGAGAAAACACGGAACGGGTCGTCCGTGACGGCGCTCTTGAAAGCTTTGAGTGCTACAATTTCGGGATTGGTTCCAAGCTCTGCAGATTCAAGAGGCAAGGAGCTGATAAACGCCGAAAGAAAGACCAGTAGCATCTGCAGGAACATGTTTCCAGCCACAAGTTTCACAAACTCGAGATGATGGACGTTTGAGAACTGGACGACGTCTTATAAAGTGCAGTTCTAGACTTGAAAAAGGGATCCCATCAAGACAACTCGCCTTCCCCTGAAATTTCTTCTAAACGGCCCCTTTGGAAATCAAATGTGGACTTCAACGGACTTTCCCCGTCTTCCCCTAGAAGACCCAAAACATTGAATGTGAACTCAAAGAGCACACCGATCAAAAAGATACATGGAAGCAAGTGGGCGTTTTCTTAAATCTTTTCTCCTCCCTTAAAGGGGATGATTTGTTGAATGGATTTGAAAGTGGGCGAATTGGACTGTCGGAGTTTATTGATTTTCTATCATACGTGAAACTGGTCAAGCTGCATTATCTTGGAAGTCTTCTTATTATAATGGAGGAATGCATGCCCTGAACGTCGATTTTGATTGATTGATTGATTATATTTTATTAGATACCACAGTATTATTATTGGAAAATAATTATACTTGGATTTTTGGAAGTAAGGATCGTATTATCGGAGATAAGAAAAATATCCCGACCTTAAGGATAAAAATACTTTTCGTGGATACTATCGTGGATACAAATAGATACGCTAGAAAATGCATGTAATGGCTATGGATACTTTAGGAAAACTTATTAAAAATATGGAAAAATAAAAATATTTATTAATACTATTTATATTAAAAACATAATATTCTTACTAACTCAAGTATATAAAAAAAACTACATCACTACCACTACCTAGTCTCTCTTACTATAAATAAATACTATTTTCTTTTATCGAAAGCTTCAATTTCCAAAGTAATAGCATGACAAAACCCAAAAAAAGTCCTTACCCTTGTTCCCACTTAGAGATTCCATCCATTATTTAAAATATGAAGATTTTCTTATTTAAATTCTTACAAACCCGCACAATTTGTGAGACTTTAGAATTTGCTAAAGCCAAGTTTATGTCGTATAGTTAAACTTCAGTCTTCGTGTACATAACTAACAATCTTTTACTAGCCTCAAAATAGTTATAAAACTACTCGCTAGTAGACTGGTATAATAATAGAAAGAGATATAATGAAGAAAAAAAATACGCGAGAGATGATAGTTTATTGAATAGGCACTTTGTTAGTTTGACTTAGACCTAAATATTAAAGTTAAAGAGATTTTGTTAAAAGAGGATCTCTTCGAGAATATTAAATTTACTAGAATCTAACTTTACTTATTTTAATTCTAACAATAACTTATTAAAAAGTAAGAGATAGTTTGTGGGAGGCACTAGAACCTAACTTCTTCTTATAATAAAATATAAAAAGCAAGAGAGAAAATTGTAAAAGAGAGATCATTGAATGTATTATTTAACTTTTAAGTTCTTATAATAAAATATTTAAAAGTAAAAGAGAGATTTGTAGAAGAGAGAGGAGTGTACGTACTTGCATTAAATTTAAATCGATTGCTTTCTTTTTTCTGTTTTTTTATCTTTGTTGTTTTGGTGTTAAGAGTAAACACGAACGAGTTTGCTTTCTAGTTGAGAGGATGATTCTACTATAAAAAACACAGAGAAAAGAAAAGATAAGTTCACTTAAATTCCAGCAGCTTCGTTTAGGGTTTTGATTTTTAATTTCCATAGCTGAAGATTCTGATTTTAGCAGTTTTTCATCTGTCTTTTGCCTAGCAGCTCTTCCTCCTCTTTCCTTCTTTCGAGGTTGTAGGTGTTCCTCTTCCTAAATTTTTGTTTTAGTTTCCGTATTCAATTTTATGATCACCCTTCCCATGTGATTCACAAAATCACATATGTTAAAAATCTTGCCGTTGGGGGGAACGTATCTAAAGGTTTCCCGATGAGTTAGAAAAACCTTCCGGCCGATAAATGGGTGAGTTTCCTGTAAAAAGAAACTCTCTCCATATTTTGTTTTCTTGTTAAGGGAAACGGTTAACCGGTACATATCGATTTTGCATACCTTACTTGGAAGCAAGTGGGCGTTAAGTTAGATCTTTTGTCCTCCTTTTTAAGGGACCCATCACAGATTTAATTATGTGAAAAATAAGCTATGTAATTATATGGATCTAAACATATGATAAGAGACCTACTGGTCCCATCCCATTTTGATAAACATTAACTCCGTTCATTCTCTTGGCTTGATTAAATTCCAATTTTTTTATGTTCGTGTTAACGTTCTTAGTCCCACATTGATAGAATAAAAAACATTGTGGAAAAAAATACTATAAAAACAAGTCTAATGGTCCATCGGACTACATGATATTAAATTAATTTTTTTTTGGGGGAGGGTCCTCCACGGACTGCCTGCTGCCTGGGGCCCTCGAGCGTCTGGCACTCCCCTACTAATTCATGTTTAAAGCAGTCTATCTTCCTTGTCTCGTATCTGTGTGTCGTGAGGAAAATCTAAATAACTAATGGAAAATTATGCAGTATTAAAAATTAAGTAATACAAAATTTTAGTTGCTTATTAAAAATATTATTAGCAAATTAAAAATGGTAAAACCATTAAGAAACCGATATATTATTAGCAAAATGAATGTTATATTAAAAATATTATTAGCAAATTAAAAAGCATTAAGAAACCGAAATATATTAATTTTAGTATATGTAACTTTGATAAATATATTTTCCTATAATATGACTTCACAATGCACATATTATAACATATTACACTTTACGTTGTGATTTTAACTTTAAAAAATGTTAAAATCAGTCTAGTTAATCGATTAGAGCTTGGACCAACCAAAAACTCTCACTGTAAAATGTTAATGAAAAATACTAGTTGGGCAGGTCCCACAGCCAATCTGAAACACAGATTTAAGATTTTACAAAATAAAAAATATTTTTTATTTATTTAAGTGTTTCAGATTGGCTTGTACGTTGGGTAGAGCTAGCATCACTTAATGCTAAAATGGCTTGTTCTCCTCAAGAGTTGAGGAGTGAGTCTCCTAAACTCAGCAATTCAACTCTGCCGACTCGACCCCAATAACGAATCTAGGAACAATTTGATCAGATGCGTTAAGCTGTCTTGTTGTTGCCCTATAGAGAAATCTATGCCCGCATTGAAAGAGCATGGGAAAAAGGTTTTAGTTGTTTTGGCACCTGCAAATGAGACCGCCAAGCTGATCTCCCATGTCTTCTAGGGTTCGTGCGGAAGGGGATCTGGGGTTTGTTGGTGTAAAGAACAGATAGTAGGAAGAGTGTTGCCTCTTTTAGGGAGATACCCACCATTGGTCCCTTAAAATATATTGCCTCCTGAATGCATAGCTTATGTTTCTTGCAAAGTTGGAATGATACTTCATGTGCTTAAAATCAAGTGTAAACTGGAAATTGCTTCAATACATAATAAAAAACGTAAACAAATAGAACTTTGAATTTTGGATTCAAATAATGTAAAAATTTCTATACTAAATACAGGCTTTTTATTGTACAGAGCATCTAGAATATTGATCTCATTCCCAAGAGATGAACTACGGCAATCTTCAATTAAGGAACTCCATATAAGACCATGGATTAGTTGTGGAGAAAATGTAGTGGTAGGACATCGCATGTTCTTCTAGGGAGTTCAGAAAGAATGGACCCGTCATACAACCAAAAATGAGATATACTTTACCTATAAATGAAAGAATGTTTTCATCTGGCAGTGGCTACGCTATCTTGCTCCGAATTCCCTAGGTTCCTTACTTTTTATTTACATTTTTGTCGATCTTGCTCCGAATTCGAGGGAGTTGAGAATTCACCCCCGAGAGCGAGACATGAATCCTCAACAGGTCGATGAATTTACATTGGGGACGGGATTTGATGTCTTCCTGATTTTTGGGGAAAAATTTGAGTCTCGGGTGCTTGTGGAAAGATTAACAGGAGAAAGCCCTAATTTCTGGGACATTAGTGTCCCTACAAGTGACGTCTCTTTCGATTAAGCCGCTCTTAGATAAGTTCCTGGAAATTAAGATGGATGGTATCAAACAATGTACCCATTTTATAGTTTTATACGATTGACTTCTTAGGGATCAGTTGGATATATGGTGTGACTTACAAGTGTCTGAGATTCGACAATGCTGTGTGGCACTGCTCTTGTACTCAACACATAAGTGATCAATGCTCCTCTCTTTTGCTACGAGAAGGTCATAAAGAAGTACCACCATTTCAGTTGCAGCAGTCTTCAATTCCAAGACCAGCATAATTAACTCTGGAACTACCATCATGATCACCTCTAATCACTCCCCTAAAACCAGCAACGCCAGAGTTATTCTTTGAAGAGCCAGCATAATGGAGTTTAAAATATCCAGCAGCTGGGGGAGCTAGGTTGGAGATTCTGAGGCCCATTGTTCTTCAAATAGGCAACCTCCAACCATGATGGTGTGAATTGAGTACCACTAATCTCCTTGAATTCACCTAGTGAGCCCTGCCAAGCGATGATTCTATTTTCCATCATTATGATAAGTTGTTTCATACAAATTAAAAATCTTATGGCGCCTATTTACAATACACAACTCATTATGGGCTCAAATCATGAGGGATAAATATGGGAAATCACCTCATGAAATCCCAAACAAGAAAAAATATGGAGAATCTCTATTATGGAGACAAATCCGTCCGATCATTGTTCCCAAACTTAAATCTCCCGCTAGCAAACTGTCAAAGATTTCAAATAGGGCCGGTTCACCACTTAGAAAAAATCAGTTCCTTAATAGTAAAAGGAGAAGAGAACATTGAATCCTTCGCACATGGGCTTTGGCCCATGAACATTGCAATGAAAATTCTAGAGGCTTTGGCTTCTAGAACAAGAACTGACTACCCTATATGGGAGTTGTCATCCAATGGGCAATTCGAAATTAAAAACACATATCATCAATTACAGTGGGAGACGAAACAAGAAGACACCTGTAGCCCTTGTAATTAGGGTGATAGCCAAGAAAAACACATGGAACTGACCTATCATCCAGTTTGTGAGACGCATAAGGACGTAAATGAGGATAACAAAGACATCCAAAAATCCTAAAGGAAGAATAATCGGGTTTGTGAACAAAAAGAAGCTCAAACGGACTTTTGGAAGATAAAACCGGAGTGGAGAGTCTGTTTATGATATAAGTGGCTGTAGAAAAAGCTGAATCCCAATGTTCTTTTGGCATGGACGCTTGTGCGAGTAAGGTCATGCCCATGGAAACAATGTGACGATGCTTTCGTTCGGCAATCCCGTTTTGATGTGGAGTGTAAGGATACGAAAATCTGTGATGTATTCCACAAGATGAGAAAAGTTCCTTAAACCGAAAATTTACAAATTCAGAGCCACCATTTGATTGAAAATATTTGATCTTAGTAGAAAATAGATTTTCAACAGATGATTTGAATTTCATAAATGCCGAATAAACTTCAGATTTTGAATGAAGTAAAAACAGCCACGTAAATCGACTAAAATGATCAATAAATGACACATAATACTTGAAACCATTAGTCGAGACAATAGGGCATGGCCCCCATACGTCGGGAGAGACTGTATGCAAAGGAGAAGGAGACGATGAAGACGACAATGAAAATGGCATGGAAATAGATTTTGTCACACAACAACTGGGGCATGATGCCATTTTATTGAAATTAGAAACTTCTACATTCAAACTCCTAAGTACATTACGTAAAACAGAACTACGCGGATGACCTAAACGGTTATGCCAGAAAGAAAAAGGGGACTTAGCTGAAAGTAAACAGGTGGGTGAAGCAGCGTGATCAACGACATAGAGATCGTTTTTATTCCATCCCTGAAGTAGGATGCGTCCCGAATTGGCTTCCTGTACATGAAATCCATTAGATGTGAAAGTAACAGTGCAATTATGGTCTGAAGTAAGACGAGAAACTGATAGGAGATTTTTAAGAGAAGTTCGAACACAAAGAACATTGCGAAGGTGAACTGAACTAGTCAAAGGAAGTGAACCGACAGTGGAAATAGGCAAACCTGATCCGTTTCCCCAAATTACTTGGTCTGAACCTGTGTAGGGACTATTTTCAGCAAATTGAGAGGCGTCTGAAGTAATGTGATGAGTGGCACCGGAGTCAGTATACCAGGTCGAGTCATGATTCGGGTCAGTTTGTGCCGAATATGCTTGAGGTGGAGGACTGGCGGGCTGGTATGAGAGATTAAATCAATTGCGACACTGAAGTGCTACATTCCCAATCTTTTGACAAATCTGACAAGTTGGGCCAGGTGCATTGTTACGTCTGTCCTGTTGACCACGACCTTGGGCTCCACCAGATTGCTGCCCTCGTCCACGGTTAGGGCGACCACGTCCCCTAGGGGAGGAGCGACCCTGACCTCCTCTGGCAGCAACATTAGCGGACGAAGAACCAGAGATATCAAACTGATTGAACTGCTGCTGCATTTGAATACGATGCTCCTAAGTAAGAAGAATATTCTGCAGCGAGTCAAAATTGTGGGGCTCATCTCTGCTTGTAACAAATTGTTCAAAAGATTCGAACTCTTGTCCGAGACCTGAAACGATATAGTGGGTGATTGTCTGATCGTCAAGGGGTTGTCCTGAAGCAGAGAGATCATCAATAATTTTCTTAATATTGTCGAGATAAGCAGACATTGAAAGAGACCCTTTGCGAAGAGTCTGTAACTGAAATCGCAGATGATTAAGACGAGACTGTGAAGTAGATGCATAAACTGTCTTCAGCTTGTGCCACATGGCTGAAGCAGTCGTCAGGCCGAGAGTGTGACCGAGAGCTGCTTCTGAAAGTGTGGCTACGATCCAGCATTGTATCGTCTGATCAAAGAGGTACCACTGAGAGTACTGCGTGTTCAGAGTTGGCGTGGAAGAACCATCATTAAAGAGGTATTGTGGTGGTGGCGTGACTGAGCCATCAACCAGGCCCATGACTTGCTGACTATTCAAGACCGGAAGCATCTGCTGGCGCCAGAGCAAGTAATTCTAGCGATCAAGCTTGATGAACACATAGTGCGATATGTTGGAGAGGGTGCTGTTGAACTGGCCATGGACAGAGCCGAGATCAAATGAGAGACCGCGGGGTGGTGGGACCATAGAGGATTCGTTGTTGAAGATGGAAGGAGTAGTAGAGGAAGAGTTGGATTGGTTAGCGGCCATTGGAGAAGCTCGGCAAGGAAGAAATTACGAAGGAAGTCGTCCTGAAAACAAGAAGATGACGGCCTAGGGTTTGTGCTTAGGGTTGGCCTGATACCATGTAATTTGTGTAATTTCGTATTTTCTTCTTAGGCTTCACATGTACATGTAGTTACAAGAACAAGAGAGTCCGAGTCACATTAGGAGACTGACTCAGAAGCTTAATAACTAAGAAACAAATCTTTACAGAGTTTTACATAGTAAGGGAGACTGCATTTGATCATGAGACAGCTTGACTTTTCTGAATTGAGTCCATAGAAGGTGAGTCTCCTTGTATAAAAGTTTCTGAAGATTGACGTTCTCTAACACCTCAATAGTAAAAGGAGAAGAGAACATTGAATCCTTCGTACATGGACTTTGGCCCATGAACGTAGCAATGAAAATTCTAGAGGCTTTGGCTTCTAGAACAAAAACTGACTACCCTATATGGGAGTTGTCATCAAATGGGCAATTCGAAATTAAAAACACATATCATCAATTACAGTGGGAGACGAAACACGAGACAAATACTTGTAAAAATGGGCCTATAGATCACTTATTGAAGCAAATTTGGTATACATCTCTTCTACCCAAATATAGGCTATTTTTATGGAAAATCTTACATGAACGTCATCCCACGGCTGATATGTTGTCCAAGCTAGGAATTCAAGTAAACAAGGATTTCTACCTATGTCATCAATCGGCCGAATCAATTACACATCTATTCTTAAGTTGTAAATTCTCAATAGATGTGTATAACAAGTTACATATGTCGATTCCCGGTCGCTTCTTCTCTATTAGACAACTGATGCACACCGGTCGCTTCTCTATTAGACAACTGATGCACATGTCTTTCAATAGCTCTGAATGGAAATACAAGCCAAAATGCACTCTTCGGCTAGTGGTTACATTATGGGAAATTTGGTGTGAGAAAAATCATAGGAGATTTTGGAGCAGATAGCAAGAAAAATATCTTTCATAGTCCATGACATTGCTATAAACAGAAACATTCCGGAACATATTCACCCAAAAACGGCCCGAAAAACACTGCACTGGAACCCACCATTACAGTCTGTCATTAAAGCAAATTTTGACGACTCAAGTTTTGTAGATAAAAACACAGCAGGTGGGGGAGTTATAATTAGATATGACCAAGGAAACCCGTTGATAATAGCCTCATGGGCCTTACCAAACAAAACAAACAATGAGTCTGAACTACTTGCTTTATTCCTTACACTTTCATTGCTTCATCACTTTCACCATGATGCACAAGTTATCATAGAGGGGGACTCAATGTTAGTTATTCAAGCTACCAATCAGGACATGACACCTCACTGGCGATTATCCCCACTGATAGAGTCGTTGTCAGGACATCCTCATCAAGCATCCATCCTATACCCTGCTGCACTCATTCCGGGAAACCGACATGGTAGCGGACAGGTTGGCTAAAGAGGATTCCGTAGTGGCTGAATCCGGTCAATCACCTATACGCATATGGAGGAACATGGCCCCACCTTTTTTTAAGAAGGTTTTAATACAAGACTGCAAATTAAGTGGACTCTGTCCACATTTAAGTTTTTCGGATTACTGTACTACTATTAACTCTGTAAACGAACGTTTTTAAATTATAAATGAATATGCAGGAAGTTATATAAAAAAAAAGTTCTTTCTTTCCTGCTTGAAAACTAATAAATTAATGCAATAACTAAAATGAGACCGAATAAAATTGCCAGGTTTTAGCGTATAGGTTAACTAATTTCTTAAAAACGCAACCAAAGTGAACCGCACAAGCATCGACCCGCTCCGGTCATCAGAGGAAGAGTAACTCCTACCCGGACAAACCCACAAGGAATTTTGAGGAGATTTTCAACAGGCTCTTGTCGTAAACCGTCCACCCATTCCTTATCAGCAGATTCCCACAACCTATCCTGCACAGTCGCCCATGAAAGAACCAGCTTTATAAAAAGTCTCAGCGAGTTAAGCGAGATGAGGAAAGCAGGCAGCAAACAGTGAAACACCTTAAAGAAAATGACGACGTGAGCATCAAGCAAAGATTGAAACACCTTAAAATCAACGATGTCGTTGATCCAGGCAAGGGTTTCACTCGCAAACTCACACGAACGGCCACCAGGATCCATCGTTCAGCTGCTAGACAGAGTGAGGACGCGCGAGACCCAAACAAAGGCTAAATCTATAAGATTGTTATTACTTAATAATGGTGTAAATGAAAATCAGATCATCAACAACAAGCAACAGATTTCAAATAATGTTCTCATAGTCCTACATTGATAGAACTAAGTACATAAATAGAAGAAGCGCAATATATAAACAAGCTTAATGTACCATCCCTACCCATACGTTGCACTATTGCAAGGGCCGGCGCATCCCTACCCAAATCACGTATAAACATTTCTCTATTTTCAATCTTTGTTTCTCTGATTTCAGCATTTAATCTTAAGAAGGGAAGAAAGAACCCCTTCAATGTCAGGCCGATCATTGGGGTAATGTGCAGTGCACGATAATGCCAATTTCAGGAGCTTTAGAATGATTATTCTCTCAATATCGTTTCTCACAGATGAGGCTAGCCGGGGATCCACCAGTTTCAGTAAAGCATCATTTCCGTCTCCGGTCGCCAGTGCTTTCTGAACATATTCTCTAAGCGTGATGGGTACTCCATTTTCTTCCAATCCCCCTGTAGGTCTCTTCCCGGTTAGAAGCTCCATTATTACCACACCGAAGCTGAAGACGTCTGATTTTGTACTCGACCTTCCCATGTATGCAAACTCTGTAAAACAAATAATCTGATATGAGTACAAACTTATGTTTACCTATTTTCAGGCAGCCGAGTCTCCAATATGCAATAACAGAATAAGGAGAAGAAGTCTTACCGGGAGCAAGGTAGCCGACGGTGCCTTGAAATAAGGAAGGAGATGACGAGAGGTTGCTTCCGTCGTGCAAGTGAATACCCAGGATTCGAGCCGTGCCAAAATCACTCACATGGGCTTCGAAATCTTCATCCAAAAGAATGTTTGACGGCTTCAGATCACAGTGCACGATGGGGAAATCGTACTCGGAGTGGAGGTAGACCAACCCATTGGCAGCAGATACCAGCAACTTCAGTCTTTCGGAGAGCACCCATCTTGTCCCTTCTCTGTTCGGATCGTGTATGATTGTTTCCAAGCTACCATTTTTCATGAACTCCAACACCAAAGCTTTCAACTTTCCACTCTCCCAAGCGTAACCCTCGATCTTGACCAGGTTCCGGTGTCTCAAGCGGGTTAAGATGTTCAGTTCTGTGTTGAAACATCTGTCTGAGACGGTCGAGAACTGGTTCAAGCTCAACTTCTTCACAGCTACCACTCGCCCATCCAGTAGCGTTCCTCTGTAGACGATGCTGATAGCGCTTCTCCCGATCACATTTCCTTCATCGAAAGAATCGGTGGCTATCTCGATTTCCCTCGAAGTGAATCGCTTGAGATCTGGAACGATAGGATACCCAGTAATTTTCTCTTCTGTATCCTCTGTTTTACGCTCTCTGATGCATCTGGATACGACTACAATGGCGATGATCAGAAGAAGCAAGAGAGACGGAGGAGACAAATAAAACAATCAACAGAGCTTTCTTCGAAAACTTATGAGAATTATGGTTTTTGTCTTTACACGGGGAAAGAAATTTAAGTCCACAGAGACGGGAATTTCCTTCCAAGTTAAACGAACTCATCTTCAGGAAGTAACCAGAGTTTGGAACAGGCCCCTCGAGCCGGTTGTGCGAAAGATTCAGATGTTTCAAACTGCGACATCTTTCGAGTGTAACGGGGAGACTTCCTGCAAGATAATTGTTAGACAAATCGATGGCATCAACCATTTCCATGGCGCCCACTTCTGCCGGAATGGGACCCGTCAAGAAATTGTTCGATAAGTTGAGATAATGAACGATTTTGAGGCCATTAAATAGAGTCGGAGGGATTGAACCAGTAAGACGATTGTGAGACAAATCCAAAAACTTGAGGGAAGAAAGATCACCCATACTACTCGGAATGGACCCGTCAAGCTCATTCCTGCTCAAATCCAAGACTGAAAGATAAGGGAGTCTCGAGATAGAGCTGGGGATCGGACCAGTCAATCGGTTACCCACCATTTTGACTTCTCTGAGTTGCTCCAATCCTTGAAAAAAATCCGGAATCACTCCTTCCAACTTGTTCTCATCCAGAACGAGCCCTTGAAGTTGCGTAAGCTTTAATATCTCCACAGGAATCGGACCTGTGAAATCATTTCTACCCAGTTCTAAACTCAGCAATTGATACAGGTTACAAATCTCCCTCGGAATTGTCCCTGAGAAGGAGTTTGTATGAAACCTCAAAGTCGCCAAATTGGTGAGATTGCCAATCCCTGGCTTCAAAGAACCACTGAAATTGTTCTCTGCCATATCCAGGGTGAGCAGTTGTGTGCTATGGAAAAACTCATCTGGGATCTCTCCTTCCATCCGATTATCCCCAACAGATAAGTAGTTCAAAATTTTTAACTCCCCCAGAGCCGAAGGCAAGGTTCCGGTTATAGCATTGTGAGTCAAAGTGACACTTTGAAGTCTCGAACAGTTGTAGATTGTAGAAGGGATTGTGCCTACCAGTCCACTGCTTTGAAGAATAAGCACCTCTAAGTTATATAGCGATCCTAGGTTTTTTGGGATTCGCCCTCCCAGTGGATTATCAGAGAGAGCTAGATATCTCAGGCTTGTCAAGTTCATCAACGAAGAAGGGATCCCCCCGCTGAGATTGTTCTGGTGCAGGGTTAGTCTCTCCAGCAACTCCATTGATCCAAGCTCGAGTGGTATCTTCCCCGTTAAGTTGTTATTCCACAACCCCAGTTCGACCAGCGACATGCAGAGTGAAAGGGAGGATGGGATGGCAGAAGAGAGGTGATTATTGTAAAGATTCAGAACTTGCAAGTTTATCAATTCTCCAAACTCAGAGGGGATACTACCCGTTAACTCATTACTGGACAGGTTCATGAATGTGAGGTTTGTACATCCACCAAGTTCAGGAGGAATCCTCCCTGTTAATTTGTTCTCGAACAGTTGGAGTGTGTTGAGGCTCGACAGACTACCAATCTCAGATGGTATCGTTCCTGATAACTGGTTTAGGCTCAAATCCAACGTTGTCAGGCGATGCAGCCGACCGATAGAGGTGGGTATAGAACTAAACAAATCATTCGAGGAAGCTACAAAAGTTTCAAGAATAATTAAGTTTCCAATATGTTGTGGGATCGTACCAGTGAGATCATTCGAGTTGAAGTTGATGGTGGATAAAGCAGAGCAGTTGGAGACGCTTTCAGGAATCGTTCCATTGAAAAAATTATACCCAAGATGCAGAATCTGGAGATTCTTGAGCTTACCGAGCTCCGAAGGTATGACACCGGAGAGGGAGTTGCCGGCGAGGCGGAGTTCGGCGAGCTCGGAGCAGAGCCCCAGCTGAGCGGGGATGGACCCAGTGAAGAGATTCACGGATAAGTCTAGAATTCGGAGAGAAGAGAGGTTTCCCAAGAAGGGAGATATCGCTCCTCGAAGTTGGCTCTGGGGGAGTGTGATGGAAACAACGTTTGTACCACCTGCAGAATCACAGGAGACACCAGCCCAATTGCAGTGGTGGATGCTATCAACCCAGCCAGACAAATCACCGAACGGGTCGTTGGTGACGGCGCTCTTGAAAGCTTTGAGTGCTACAATTTCGGGATGGGATCCAAGCTCAGCAGATTCAAGAGGCAAGGAGCTGATAAACGCCCAAAGAAAGACCAGTAATATCAGCAGGAACATGTTTCCAGCCACCATTTTCACAAACTCTCCATAAAAGACGTTTGAGAACTGGACGACGTCTTATAATGTGAAGTTCTAGACTTGAAAAAGGGATCCCATCAAGTCAATCATCAAGTCAACCCACCTCCCCCAGAAATTTCTTAGAGACGGCCTCTCTGGAAATCAAATGTCGACTTCAACGGACTTTCCCCGCCTTCCTTTAGAAGGCCCAAATCATTGAATGTGAACTGAAAGAGCACAACGATCCAAAAGATACATGGAAGCAAGTGGGCGTTAACTTAGATCTTTTCTCCTCCCTTGAAGGATATGATTTGTTGAATGGATCTGAAAGTGGGGCGAATTGGACTCTCGGAGTTTATTGATTTTCTATCATACGTGAAACTGGTCAAGCTGCATTAATTTGGAAGTCTTCTTATTATAATGGAGGAATGCATGCCATGAATGCCGATTTTGATTGATTGATTGATTATATTTTATTACATACCACAGTATTATTATAGGAAAATAATTATACTTGGAAGCAAGTTGTTGTTATCTTAGATCTTTTCTCCACCTTTTAGGGGACCCACCACAGATTTAATTATGTGAAAAATAAGCTTTGTAATTATATGGATCTAAACATATGATAAGAGACCCATTCGTCCCATCACATATTGATAAACATTAACTCGGTTCATGCTCTTGGCTTGATTTAATTCCAATTTTCTTATGTTCCTATTAACGTTCTTAGTCCCACATTGATAGAATAAAAAACATTGTGGAAGAAAGATACTATAAAAACAAGTCTAATGTTTTGATTGAAGCATACCTTTCTCGGCCTTTTGGCTAAGATCAAGTGTAGTATCTGTTGTTATCAGTTTAATATCTGATACGTGGTCCATCGGGCCACACGATATTAAATTAATTTTTTCGGGGAGGGTCTACTACTGGTAGCTTGCTGCCTGGGGCCCTCGAGCGTCGCCCATGCGTTGCACTATAGCAAGGGCCTGGCGCACCCCTACCAAGTCATGTTTAAAGCATTTTATCTTCCTTGTCTCATATCCGTGTCGGGAGGAAAATCTAAATAGCTATTGGAAAATTATGCAGTATTAAAAATTAAGTAATACAAAATTTTAGTTGCTTATTAAGAATTTTATTAGTAAATTGAAAATGTTAAAATCATTAAGAAACTGATTTATTATTAGCAAAATGAATTTTATATTAAAAATATTATTAGAAAATTAAAAAGCATAAAGAAACCTAAATGTATTTATTTTAGTATATGTAACATTTGATAAATAAATTATCATATAATATGACTTCACAGTGCACATATTTTAACATATTACACTTTACGTTGTGATTTTAACTTTAAAAAATGTCAAAATCAGTCTAGTTAATCGATTAGACCTTGGACCAACCAAAAAGCCTCTACTGTAAAATGCTAATGAAAAATTTCCCATCGTACCAGCCAATCTGAAACACAGATTTAAGATTTTATAAAATAAAAAAAATACTTTTTTTATTCATTTAAGTGTTTCAGATTGGATAGTACGTTATTCAATGCTAAAATGGCTTGATCTCCTTAAGAGTTAAAGAGTGAGTCTCCTAACTCGGCAATTCAACTCTGCCGGCTCGACCCAGATAACAAATCTAGGAACAAATTGATCAGATGCGTTAAGCGTCTTGCTGTTACCCTATAGAGAAATCTATGCCCGCATTGAAAGAGTATGAGAAAAAGGTTTTAGTTGTCTTGGCACCTGCAAATGAGACCGCCAAGCTGATCTCCCATGTATTATAGGGTACGTGGGGAAGGGGATATGGGGTTTGTTGGTGTAAAGAACAGGTAGTAGGAAGAGTGTTGCCTCTTTTAGGGAGATACCCACCAGTGCTCCCTTAAAATATACTGCCTCCTGAATGCATACAACTTATGTTTCTTGCAAAGTTGGAATGATACTTCATGTGCTTAAAATCAAGTGTAAACTGGAAATTGCTTCAATACATAATCAAAACGTAAACAAATAGAACTTTGAATTTTGGATTCAAATAATGTAAAAATTTCTATACTAAATACAGGCTTTTTATTGTACAGAGCATCTAGAATATTGATCTCATTCCCAAGAGATGAACTATGGCAATCTTCAATTAAGGAACTCCATATAAGACCATGGATTGGTTGTGGAGAAAATGTAGTGGTAGGACATCGCATGTTCTTCTAGGGAGTTCAGAAAGAATGGACCCGTCATACAACCAACAATGAGATATACTTTACCTATAAATGAAAGAATGTTTTCATCTGGTAGTGGCTACGCGATCTTGCTCCGAATTCCCTAGGTTCCTTACTTTTTATTTACATTTTTGTTGATCTCTTCCAGCAAGGCAGACAACACCGATCTCCAATTAGAACTCCACGACCCACTACAGAGCACTCGATGCATCACCGTTAATTCATCTGCGGTTGCCTTCTTAAATAGTCTCCCTAATATGGATTGTACTTCCTCTACTGACACTGAGGTTTCTACACTTAAGTTACCAGGATCTTGCTCCATGAGATCAACACCAAAAACTTTCTGCACCCCCCTGGAAGAAGAGTTACTGGGTGGGAGAAGGCATGGCTTGGTTATACTGGTAGAACCAATGGACAAGGTGTCCAACGCCTGATCAGTATTCAATCTTCTACTCTCCTCGAATCTCTGCTGCTGATCTAACTTAGATAGCCAATACTCTGAACACTTGTGATTAGGGTCGAGTGCTTCAATTGCCTGTACTCATAAGAAGAATACTTTCAGAATGCAAATATAGCAGCAGTTAAACAAAGTAAACTCATTTAGAAAGTTGACCTCAGGCCAAAAGACTTCTTACTTCAGACCCCTTTGATCTGGTGAAGCAGATTAAGTTTCGCATTTTACATAGGGATCTCAACCTTTTATTTGAACAGAGAAAGGGCTTAAATTGTTCCACTATAATTCACTGAGTTTACCTGAATAGTTAGTGGAGACAAGAAGCCAAACATTTCGAGGCCATCAACGCTTTGTGGAGGCTGCAACGGGGGCCACCTTTGCTTCCCTAGAGCAGTTTGCCTTGTGATCTCCTGGTTGAGTCTCTCCAGCACCATTTCCCAGCATCTGGTGGGAGAATCATTGACAAAAACCTCATTTGGGTTCTCTTCCATGCTAACCTGAAATTGCAATCTTAGATTTGACCTTCAGACGAAAAAATCTGTCTCAAGCAAAAAAAAGGTGAGGCAATAATACCTTAAATAGGGGTCCAAGGAGTCCAGCATCGAGGACTTCCGAAATATAGCTACAGGGTCGTGTTGGGTCAAGCACACTAATAAATTTAACACGGCTACAATATCCTGCATAATTGAAATAATTATTAGGCCAAAAATGTTCTTTAAAAAGGCTCAGAAAAGCTTTCCATATTTGATCATTGTTTATGACCAAATAATGTTTGCCATGGCCTAGACAGAAAAAGAAATAGTACCTCTCGGAAAAATGGTTTTGCTGGTGCACCATTTTCTTCCTGGCACTACTGTTCCTGGGTTCAAAAGCTGAACACTGAAACTATAAATAGACTTGTCCATTTTATGACAGTTATAAACGGGTTGAAAGCTATCAATCTCAACACCAAAAAGCTTTCCACTATTAGAAGTAGAAGGAAGTCCAGAATCTGTTGAGCATGACGCTCCATCAGAATCTCTAATATTTGGAGACATGAACCCTGAACAACGATCAAGAGGAGCTGATGAGTCAACATCCAAATTTGATGTAGTACAAATATCACTTCTAATAGAGGGCTCGCACTCCATTCCTGTTTTGGTCAACTGTGAGCTAATTACTTCCCTCGAGAGAACTAAAACATCAACCACCTCTTGCTTGACTGATTGAGTAGATTCACGTCTATGATCAGTGGAGCATTTATGCAGATCCAGATTTAAATCAAAAGAGCCATGTTTTTCTACTAAAACAGAACCACTGGTTGCTGATGACAAGTCCTTACAGCTCATTTCTGTCTTTACAGATATAAGTCCTACCTCAGAGGAGGTCTCCTGTCCTTTTCTTTTCTCTGTTGATGTAATACTGGGTTAAAAGAATTCGACTTTGACATAATAACTTCATCGGCATCTTGATGAAAAGATTTTGTTGGTTCATTGATGCTAGGAATATCTTCCGTCATTCCTCTGATTACAGTCTGACTACCAGTTTCCACAATTTGATGATCTTCATATTTCTCCTTCTCGTGATTTAGCCCAGTGTTTATATCAATTGGTGGCCTAGTTAATGTCAAGCAGCAATCAGACTCCGCCTTTGATGTGGTCCGATCATCAGATTTTGCATTCTCAGATTCTATAATAAATCCAACCCTACCAGCAGCCCACCTCTGGACAGCACTTAATTCACATTCTAGAGCTTTCACAAGGATGTTCAACTCTTCCATATCATATCGCAAGAGGAAAAACCTATGATGCGGTTCACAAGAACAGAGTGACTTTGAGTGCTTTAAACATGCAAATCGGTCTGGGGAGCAATCACAACCTGCAGCAGACAAGTGCAAATCGTAGAAGCATAGAAAACATTCTCTCTCACAAGAAGAATCAAAAGCAGTGTCCATCTTTCTTGTCCGTGAAGAAGCAGGAATAGACTGTCTTCTATTATCCTCCATTTGAACCCGTGTCTGCAGATGCAAACCACAACCAACTAAAGATCAGAAAGGAATTTTCATTAGAGGGGTGAGTGTGCGTGTGTGCGTGTGTGTGTGTGTGTGTGTGTGCCAGTGTGTGTGCGTGTGCGCGTGCGCGTGCGTGCGTGTGCGTGCGTGTGTGCATGTGCCAGTGTGTGTGTGTGTGTGCGTGCGCGTGCGTGCGCGTGCATGGCGTGCGTGCGTGCGCGTGCGTGTGCGTGCGTGTGGGAGTGTGTGAGTGTGAGTGAGTGCGTGTGCACGTGAGCGTGCGTGTGTGTGTGTGTAGAGGAGGGACGGAGGAAGGGGAGACCTTAATTGCTTCCGTGAGCAGCCCATTCTTTCCAGAAACATTCTTCCATCTCAAAGTGTCAGAATTGCTTTTCCCACATATCAGATGATCAGAAAGAGAACGAACAGCTTCTTCAGCTGCACCTAGTAGCAACTTGTCATGGGAAATGGAAGTCTTACGGCATTGTTCACTATAGAGCTCCACGGCAGACTGTCCATGAGGCAGCCAGTCAATGGGAGCCACATTGACTGCCTCTGCACAATTGAAGCCACAGTTAAAACCTGAGTGGTAGGCTCTTGGAAAAGTGAGAACAAACTCCCCAGATTGCTGAACAGCACGATAAACAGGGACCCCCTCGGATTTTAAAACTGATGGAGACAGTTGAGTTACCTGCAAAAGTTGGTTTTGACATTAGATTTCTTCCATCAACACCACTAAAATAAGGTGGTTAATAAAGTAAATACAGAATAATATGAAAAGAAAAAATGATATAGCAGCATTTAAAATAAATGAATAGCAAAATTTTAAACGAAAGATGAGGAGAGAGATGAATGAGAATATTAAATGATCAAACAGTGGACTATGTAGCTTTCACCAATTCATGTAGTAAGTCTGGTTGCTCTTCGAACAAGTGGGGTAGATGCTTTCTCATTGCTTTCTCCAACAAGCAAGCCCCAGTTCCGGGGACTCCATACCATAGTTTTGGCTCACCAAAGTGATGATAGTTAAGCGAGTACAGATGATGATCCTCAACATGCTGTAGCAGTTCCAAAGCAATGTCAGAAAATTGATTCAAATGGTCAGCAATCAATTTTAATTTCCATGTACTAATCAGATAAGATGAGGTGAGTAGAGTAATAGGTTTAGCCAAGATCATCAACTTCTTAATGACTTACCCAACAAAATGAAGAAAAACACATCCCTATATAGAGCCATGGCACCAAAACTCCTGAGATATCTTCTCTTTCAAAACAAAGCACAGAACCTGGAAGGCGAGGAAAATTGTTCAAGTTCCAACCTGATCTGACATATAGGTCTGCATTTCCATCTGTTAACTTGGTGGATTTAGGAAACCCACTTCCAAAAACTCCTGTTTCCAGATCAGCACCATATAGTACCTGTGCATTTGGGGAAACTCAATTAGAAAAGGCCCATTAGAATTACAGCCATAAAAACAACACACAGACTCGTGGGTGTACCTCAATCTCTTCCACTGGTTTCTCAACAATCCTCCAATATTCACCCTCAATCTCCTCCACTGAAGGCTTCCAGCTCATAATAGGTTGCCCGTCACTTAATTTTTCAAAGGCCTCTTTAATTCCAAAATATTGCTCTTTAAAATCGTCTGCATATTTTTGGAAAGCTTCCAGGGTGAATTCTGAACCAGAATGAAACCCAAATTTTTCATCGGTGTCAGAGGTGACACTTTCACTTGCTTCAGAAATATTGGAAGAATTACGGCGACGAACCATTCCAAAATGAGTCCGCCTTCTCCTTTTCCTTTTCCTCTGGTTCCGACTTGATTTTTTGCGCATTGGCCCTCTATTTTGGAGCATATCAACCTGTTGAACCCGTGTAGCAAATTTGGCTTGCTCCCATATTTTTCTCTCTTTCAGAAGGCATTGTGGCTTCCATGAAGGAGGTGGCACAATTCGGCATATACCATATTGTTCAGCTTTTGGACGAATACTTTGAATGTAGGAAAGGGTATCTTTAAACTCCTGTTGTGATGGTGTTAAAAGATTAGATTAAGAAAAGAAATCTAGCAGTCCAGCAATTAACCAAGTCTCAATTTTACAAAATATTAAAGCTTCAGTTTTAAATATTAAGACAACGGTAACTAGATTGCGAATGAAATCCAACCATTTATAAGCCCTCACATAAATTTTAAATGAAGAAAGCAGATAGCTGGTTGATTACCATCGGACATGAAAGAAACAGAAACAGTATTCAACACCTGTTTCACATTATAAAGTGGAAGGCATTTATAGGTAGGAGGCAATAAGATTTATCTCACCGAACTGGTAGAGGAAAGAGAGGAACCTTAAAACTAAAGCTTCTCCACACACATC
Organism: Aristolochia contorta; assembly: GCA_022405105.1. NCBI lineage: Eukaryota > Viridiplantae > Streptophyta > Magnoliopsida > Piperales > Aristolochiaceae > Aristolochia > Aristolochia contorta. The sequence goes on along the minus strand of CM039670.1, from coordinate 17,214,435 downwards.
TATGGTTCTCACCCAGATTTTACGGGAAAAAAAAATTCTGAAACATTCTAAACAAGTCTGGTCAACTAAAGGATGACTCTAGCTTACCTCCTCATTTGGATAGAAAACAGGAGCTTCCTCAATTGTAGGTCTACAAGCCTCCTCAGGATTCCATCTAGTTGTTACCTGTTTCATATCATTTCAGTATGAATAAGCCTTGTAGATAGATATGCTTAATATAGAGATATATAGTTTCAAAACAGGAATACTTGCCTTTGGATATTGACTTTGTTTGCACGAGCGTTCCTACAAAAATAATAAGTATTAGTATACAATGTAGCAAGAAATGTGTAATTCAAAACATGCTGAGCAATTTATACATTTTTACCTTGGTGAACTGTTCATGATCTGATTCTCCATCAGAGTCAACGCCAAACAAACCATAATTTACACAATTCCGGCGTCGTAGACACCTTTTAACTTTTCTCTCTTGAGTATGACTTGAGCTAGTGTTTACTGAAGATTGGTGCTTGCTTGAGGCTTCTTCCATGGCATTTTTAGGAGTAACTTCCATGTAATCAATGGACTTCTCTTGTTTTGCACTTGAGTCTGAGTGTATGTTACTACAACTAACAGAACTTAACATTTCTTTTCCGATAGCATTCGTACTGATCTGAGTTTCCATTAAAAGCCCCTGCATAAAGCAAGATACAACTGTCTTAATTACAAATATCATATTGCAGAAGCTAGAAGAAATCATGTCAAACTCTCATGGCTGAATAAGTGCTTATAATCACTCTGTTGGGGGTATATTATCTCTTGGCTATAATATATAGCTAAAATTAAACAAAGATAATCAACTCAGATTTAGGAGGCATAGAAGTCTATAAATTGTTTTTTTTTTTTGGGACAATTTTGTATTACTGTGCAAAAAATTTACAATTGTTTCCATCAATGGAGACTAGCCTCCCTGATCACCAATATCTACAAAGAACATTTTCTGTCACCAAAATCCATGCTAACCATGCAAACCAATTCGTATTTGCCATGGATCTGAAGTACCGAACTAAATATCACAGCAAATGTCTGCTAATCGATATCCCTCTCCAGCAACAATTTTATTTATCGACCACATATAATAACATCCTGTTGAGAAAAAGCCCCAAAATTCTAAACCAACAACAAGAAAAAAAAAAAGCCCTAATTCATAAATTTTTCAGGGCAACCCAGATTTACCTTACTGACGTGAACTTCTTCAAATCCTCCACCAAAAAACTCAAAAAAAAAAATCTATCCCAACATGCACTCTATGACAAATCACAGGAAGGCACCGAAGCCCCAATTATCCCCAGATAGAGGGGCATACAGAACTCAAAGAAACCCTCCTGTTTCGTGGATGACCCGGATGAAAAAATTACTACGACAAAGTTATCAGAGAACCCCAATTCACTGATGATCCAAAACTCATAACCCCGTCAAAGAAACGTGTCAGGGAAAGAAACAAATAACGACGTTAATAAATTAAAAAGAAAATGCAGCGAAATATTCCAGTGATCCACAAATTATATCGAAGGCGACAATTCACCAGAACCCGACTGGGAACCGCGAAATACCCATCAAACATACGAACAGAAAAAACTCAAAAAGGGAAAAATTCAACCCCACAACGAGAGAAACTTCAAACCACCCAATTCCTACTTCCCACACAACAAAACCAAAAGTAAAATAAAAATAAATATATAAAATAAACAAAAATCTAACGTACAAGGGATGAAAATAAAAGCAACCCGGTACCTCACTTTCTTGGTTCGAGTGCCTCAGGGAGCGATGAAATTACAAAACAACCGTGTAGAGAGAGATACCTTAATAACAGCAAAACAGCACAACAGCTCCAATCCTATAGATAGATTGCCTGCTGTACTTTTTTGTCCCGCAGTGCATATATACCTAGAGGATAAATTGACACCATGACTCTTCAAATCCGAGTCTGGGTTTTCACGAATGAATCATCACACGACAAGGAATTAGAAATTAGGAATTAGGAATTAGGAATTAGGAATTCTTTTTTGGCCCCCTTTTTTCTCTGAATTATCTAACGTAATTTTCTTCGTATTTTTAAAGGGTCAACCGACCAACCATGCTCGCCCCCACGCGACGATTAACTGAAATCAGTGAGATAACTGACGAGGAGAGAGAAGCGGATTTCTCTTCCCGGTTACGCGCTTCTCCTTACAATTGACCTCGTTCTTTCCATTATTTACAATTGTTTGCCCCTTGGCACTGCCCTTTTTTCCTCGGTCATCGAAGAAGGCTACTCGCGGGCGGGTGAAACACATGATTCCACTCGTTACGCGTTTGGCCATCAAAACTCTCCCTCGGTCTCATCGACGGCAGAGAAATCAATGACCGGGCCCACTCAAGTCAAGTTTCACAAAGATTCAACTAGAAAAACCCTAAGAGCTTTGACGCTTGACTTGCCCCATGAGGGCCGTATATAATAAAATTTTGTCTTATATCAATAGTGTGATAAAATGGGTAATGCTAAGGGTTTATGGCACGACGGGGACTCTACGTTGCAATTAGATATATTCGAAGATATAATGGGCAAAATTTTGTTTGAGCTGTGATATAAGTACTGCAGGTTTTTTACTTTCGAGACTTTACATTCTGACGTGGCGTCTATGTTGTAGCTTAGTAAGAGATAAACTTGGAGATAAAATCTGTCAGATATTAGTTTTTTAATAAAATATTATCAACATATTCTATCGTTAAATCTTAAAGCCTAGATTTTCTCCTACCTAATCCGCCAACTATGCAGCCACGTTAGCATGCAAAAATTTGAAGTAAAATCATAAAATACTGATATTATTTTTCATTTTGTTTTCTTAATGAAATATTATCTTTCGTATAAACGTAAACCCTAAATTTTTCTACCTGTGCCGCCAACTATGTTGCCGTATCACGATGTAAAACCTCAAAGTAAATTAACCGGTACTGATATCATTTTTTATATTTTATATATAAAAAATCTCATATATTTATTATGTATTATCGTATTGGTGGGCTAACTTGATATTATATGATATAGAATTTATTAAATAAAACTATGATAGTTGTATTATGACCACTTTTGTGGGATTAGGGGGATTCGATTTTATTTGTGTGGTTGAAAGTAGCAATACAACAAACTTTTTAAGTACAACATTTATTAAGGTGAGGCGGAAGGCTTGCATAAGACATTAGGGACCCATAAACGGTACACGTCAAAACCGTAATGTACACCCTAATGTGGTAATCGCTAAACCAAATTTGGTATTTCTCAATTAATTCATCTATTTAAGATTGGGTTACTGTCATGGTTATGCCACTTGAACTTGAGAACCAATTGAAGTATCTAAAAATTTGGTCAAATGTAACTGTCCCCTTACCTCCACCAAATCTTAATAACCTTAGCCACAACTCCAGACTTTGTTACAATATATATACCAAGAAGAAAAGACACTATATATCTTTGTATTAACGTATCTAAAGAAAAGTTACATAATTAAGGGTTGCAAGAAAGAGAGTTCAATCTCCCTTCTTTCACATAGTTGGTAGTTTTGTAGTCAAATAAGGATTAGAGGCTAAACATAATTAAGGGTTGCGAGAAAGAGAGTTCAGTCTCCCTTCTTTCACATAGTTGGTAGTTTTGTAGTCAAATAAGGATTAGAGGCTAACTTATTTTCCTTGTATAACTAGTACCGAGTTAAGTTTAGAGATCTAGTAAGTGCCCTATTCTAAGCATCTTGCTCTATATAATTGAGCATGAACATCCAAGAAGGCAATGATCATACCCAAAAAAAAATGTTTTTAAGTTTTAATTTCTTTTCCGTATGTCAATCTCCTTCACACTTTTTCTTCTAGTTCAAGCTTAAACTCAATAATTTTGAACTATATGGTTTTTGGTTCCAAACAAGAGAGACGAGAGGGAACTTTTCTCCTGACTTTATTTTGCAATGCAATGCTCTTTCACCCCATTCTATGAATGGAGGCCCATTGACAAGCACTTACTCTTGATGTTAAGTTAGCTCTGAAGTAAATCTATCTCAAAATGACTAGCCGAACTCAAGCAACCTCTTTCCTATTAATAAACTAAGAACTTTTCTGCTCTTAAATCAATGTAAGACTAATATCTAACACTACTAAATTCGAAAAACAATAACAAGCTGACCAATATAAATTAATGGGAATAATGAGCTTATTAATTGGCTAGTAGTCATTTGGAAACCCACTATTGCAAGTGCGCCCTAATTTCTAAACAAAAATAGTCTCAAATAATTAAAAATATAATTTAGTAATGTTAAAAAGTAAAACCTAACTTTATTTACCACTACAAAGAGGATTGCATTACAAATTCTATGAAAATCACTCTAAAAATTAATCAGCATTGCACTACCAAATTAAAGTTGCAATGAGTGATCACCTTCTGATATTGCTCCCACTTCCATAAAATTAATCTATTTATATAGACCCCCTCCATTCTGCACTTGCATACCATCATCATCAAAGCTGTACGTAGGAGTTAAACTATGAGCAGTACTCAACTAGGAGCTTCCGCCTTGTTCCTCTTCATTCTAACATGGGGGGTGAGCTCAATGTCTGCAAGAGATATTACACGAGCACCGCTGCGTCCGCTGCAGACCACCAAGGATTTTTTCTTCTTCCATGGACAGTGTTGGCGCCATCTCATTGGCTTACACATGAACTGCAAGCGACACCTCTTTTGGTTTTACAGGACGGGCAAGCCCCAATACAGTGGTTTTTGCTGTAAAGTGATCCACAACATTGCAGCCAAGTGCTTCCCGAGAAGATGGGTTGCAGCCAAGTGCTTCAAAAGAATATGGGTTGCAGGCAAGTGCTTCACAAGAAGACGGCCGGTTGCAACCAAGTGCTTCAAAAGCAGATGGGTTGAAGTGAAGTGCTTCACAAGAAGATGGGGTATCCACCCATGGGTAGCCTGGGGGATTAGGGCTTTCTGTGAGAGACCAACGCCCAAGCCTCGGCCAGTACTTGCAACACCACCGCCAAAGAGGACACCACCTCCACCGCTTAAAGAAACAATGGCGCCTCCAGCCCCACCTGGCATAGGTACAGAGACACCAGCGACTCCACCAACTGCTGAGTCACCGGAGACACCAGCAAGTCCACCGACTACTGAGACACCAACGAGTCCACCGACTACTGAGACACCGGCATCCCCGCCAGGCATAGTTACAGAGACACCAGCGAGTCCACCGACTACTGAGACACCAGCAGCCCCGCCGGGCATAGTTACAGAGACACCAGCGAGTCCACCGACTACTCAGCCACCGGCATCCCCTCCGGGCATAGTTACAGAGACACCAGCGAATCCACCGACTTCTGAGACACCGGCAGGCCCGCCAGGCATAGTTACAGAGACACCAGGCAGTCCACCGACTTCTGAGACACCGGCAGCTCCGCCGGGCATAGTTACAGAGACACCAGCGAGTCCCCCGTCTACTGAGACACCGGCATCCCCGCCAGGCATAGTTACAGAGACACCAGCGCGTCCCCCGACTACTGAGACACCAACAACTCCACCAACTACTGAGTCACCGGCAACCCCGCCGGGCATAGTTACAGAGACACCAGCGGGTCCACCGACTACTGAGACACCGGCGACATCGACACCTGCACATGCACCAATGTCTCTAGCCTCATTTGGTTGAGGAACTCTTCCTCACATAATTTCTACTCATTGTAATGACAAATGGTTTCAAAATGTCTCTTTAGAATAAAGTAAACCTTTTTCTATAAAGGGTTTTAAGAGATATTCAATGAGCAAAAGTGTGAGCCTTTTCAAGAGTAACTATATAACTCTTGCTTCTTGGAGCAAGCTGTTTATATATTCCATGGTTTATATATGAGAAGGTTAAGAATTTTTTGCTTTACATTTACTAATGAGATTACAAAGAAGACTCATATTCTTCGCAAATTTCCATGATATATCTTAAATCTGTTTTTTTCTTTGTTAACACGATAAAATAAATTAAAAATACCCATAATGACTACATAGAATAAAAAAATAAATTAAAGATTATTTTATAAGTTACTATAATAGAAGGAAAAAAATTATAAGATTATTAGTTAGGAAAGCCACATTTGACTTGTCATTTTGGAACTTAAGAAAGATGAAGGGATTAAAAAGAACAAAGTAAGTTGTAAAGGTACCTAGTAAGTTGTTTCTTAGCTAACAAAGATGAAGGAATTAAAAGGAACCTAAGAATAGTAAATGCCAACAAAAAAAACAAAACAAAAAAGATCATAGATAGAGAACAAGGAGAACTATACGTCAGAGTAACCGACGTACTACTAGTCTACAAGAGAGAAGTAAACATCAACCCTCAAAAGTGTGACAATACAAAAGTATACGACTAGGGGTACAAAAGAAGAGATTTTTATTCTTCTTAGTTTTCAGTGTCAAAACTGATCACCAAACTCTATGCAATTGCTTGAGAAAATTAATCTCGGAAAAAAGTATATAAAACTTTCACTCCATATTATATTTTGAGACCCACAACTTGAAATTGAGAATTTGCAGCATATCAATAAGATAAAGGGATTTTAAGGACCAAGAAAATACATGAACAAAAAGTAAGATCTTATACAATTTGAAGTTTAAAAAAGGAAGGGGCACTTTACCCTCCACCATTTTTTCCCCAAGAAAGAGGAAATAACTTCTCTCTCATTCATACTAGTTCAGTAGGAAATTATTTTTAAATTTTTAATTAAACATTTTACTATATATACCAGAAAAAGAGTTATAAACTTACCCCTAAATCTGTGAGAATTAATGAACTGGTATCACTTCATATTGCAAAGAGTAATGCTATGCGTACAACACTGTTTAGTGCACAACAACTACAATCCCTCACTATAGCGGTGGGACTCACAACGGGCATATTTTAATACCCCACCGCTATAGTGAGGGGGTTGTACGCGTTGTGCGCAAAACAATATTGTACACATATCATTATTCTATTGGAAAAGATCGTGAGGTTGTCAATTGGTAAAGCCTCATTTGACCAGTCAATTTGAAAGAGAAGAATCATTTAACTTCAAAATAAAAATAGTTAAATAGAAACTCACACTTCACAGAATTATGCTCTCTATGTTTTTCACATATCATTCATTAGAGAGTAAAATTACGGAAATGATACAAGTTGCACATTTCTCTCTCTTTCTACATAATTGGTCATTCTTTCAAGTAATGTTGCTCACTTTACCGATTTTAAAGGGTTATATGCATGCATGAAATTAGGAGTGGGGAAGTGAACTACTTAAGTGATCCCATTTAAATGGGTCGACCAGTAAAGGGGAACTTAAATGAAAATTAATGGTTAGTTTACTTTTATGTCTTATGCTGATTTTGTTGTTTGCATGGAATTTGGTCTATTCACAAACCTTGCATATTTGGAAATAAGACAAAAAAATTAAAAGGCTGGCCACTTGAAAATTACCAGAATTAATAGATTTCATTGATGCAACTTAACCATTACTGCACTTCCAAAAGTTTCAAGAAATAACCACCTTTTAATGCTCCATTTAGTCTATGAAACTCTATATAAACATCTACATGCTGCTCTTCCATAAGCAAAAGAAAAGAAAAACACACTCGTCTAAACCATGAGCCAAGCAGCAACCACTTCTATCCTCTTAATTTTATCTTATGAGTTGTTCTCCATATCAGCAATAGTCACACCAAAAACCACCTCCTCCTCCCACTATATGTGCAGAAACACCACCGCCGCCACCGCCGCCTCCCATTATATGTGCAGAAACACCACCACCAACGCCACCACCGCCTCCCATTATATGTGCCGCCGCCGCCGCCCACTATATGTGCAGAAACACCACCGGCAACTTCAGAGACACTAGTGGCTCCACCAACTACTGAGACACCGGTGGCCCCACCGGGGATTACGGAAACACCAGTGGCTCTACCTACTATTGAGACACCGGCAGCCCCGTCGAGGATTACGGAGACGCTGATGACACCACCAACCATGGTTATTAGTGAGACGCCAGCACCACTACCGGGCATAGTTACAGAGACACCAGCAACATCGCCACTTACACATGCACCAATGTCTCCAGCCTCATTTGGTTGAGGAACTTGTCCTCACACAACTTCTCATTGCAATCACAATGACAAATAGGTTTCAAAATATCTCTTTTGAATAATGTAAACCTTTTCTATAAAGGGTTTGAAGAGATATATAATCACAAAGAGTGGGAGCCTTTTCAAGAGTATAAATATTACTCTTGCTTCTGGGAGCTATTTATATATTGAAGGTTTATATATGAGAAGGTTAAATCATTTTTGCTTTCCATTTACAAATGAGACTAAAAAGAGGACTCATATTCTTCAAAATTTCCCAGATATATATAAATGTTATTTTCTTTGTTGACATGATAAAATGAATTGAAAAGACCCAGAATGATTACATAAACAATAAAAATAAATTAGAGATCATTTTATAAGTCACTATAATAGAAGGAAAATTATAAGATTATTAGTAAGTAACTACATAAACAAAGCCTAATTTGACTTGTCATTTTGGAACCTAAAAAAGATTAAGGAATTAAAAAGAACTTAGTAAGTTGTTTCTTTACTAACAAAGTTGAAAAAATTAAAAGAAACCTAAAAATAGTAAATGTCAAAAAAAAAAAAAATCACAGCAAGAGAACAAGGAGATCCACCACTAGAATTACGCCGGTGGAAGGGTCTCTGCCGGCGGAAGTGTATTACTCATCTGCGGAATATCGAAGCATCCAACCCAACCGTCGGCGGAAGGAAATCCTGTAGTTGGGCCAGATTTGGATCAGGTTCATATGGGCCCTATTGGCCCATATGTAATATTAGGTACTAATCAAAACTAAATACATTGTCAAAATATCTTTCTTTGTGTCTTTCAGGCCATGGTACTGAGTTGAAAAGGAGTCATAGATGTGCTACTGAATGAAATGAATTCTGGGGTACATAGGATAGTTCAACGGACATGGTGACAGGTGTACATGTGCTCCCTCTCTCTCTCTCTCTCTCTCTCTCTCTCTCTCTCTCTCTCTCTCTCTCTCTCTCTCTCTCTCTCTCTCTTCTCTCTCTCTCTCTCTCTCTCTCTCTCTCTCTCTCTCTCTCTCTCTCTCTCACTTTTCTCTCTCTCTTGCTCTCTCCTGCTTCTCTCTCTCTCGCTCTCTCTCTCTCTCTCTCTCTCTCTACTCTCTCTCTCTCTCTCTCTCTCTCTCTCTCTCTCTCTGCTCTCTCTCTCTGTCCTCACTCTCTACTCTCTGCTCTTTCTTTGTCCTTTTTTGCAAACTCTTCTCTCTCTCTCTCTCTCTCTCTCTCTCTCTCTCTTCCATAATCTAATTTTTTTTATTTTTACAAACATTCCGCCGGGGGTTGGTTGCACTAGGGGAAGAGGTTCCGCCAATGAGGCCTAGTCGGCGGCGGAACCTCCTTCCGTCGACGAATGCTCAGTCTGCCGACGAATGCTCGGCCTCGCCGATGCGGCGCTCGGTCGTTCCGTCGACGAAATCTGGACTCAATCGCCAGCGGAATCAGAAATCTCCGTCGGCGTTTGATTTCATCGGCGGAATGGTTCCGCCGACGCCTCCACCGCCGTGATGTCTCACTCGCTGGCAGAGCTTCTGTCGGCGGGTTTTGGCTTCTCCGCCGGTGAATTCTACTGCCGGCAGAGAGTGTTTTTCTAGTTGTGAGAACTATACGTTGGAGTAACCTACGTGCTACAAATCTACAAGTGAGAAGGAAACATCAATCCTCAAAAGTGTGATAGTACAAAAGTAGACTAGGGGTACAAGAGAAGAAATTTTTTTTTTTCTTGGCTTTTTAATGTCAAAACTGATCACCAAACTCTCTGCGGTTGCTAGAGAAAATTGACCTCGGAAAAAAGTAGGTGAAAATTTTCACTCCTTTCATGTTTTGAGACCCCACAACTTGAACTTGAGAATCTGCTGCATATCAATAAGATAAAGGGATTATAAGGACCCAGGAAAATACTGAAAAAAAGTTAGATCCGATACAATTTCTAGTTTAAAAATGGAAGGGGCACCTTTCCCTCCACCATGCTTTCCTCAAGAAAGAGGAAATTATTTCCTTCTCACTCTTACTAAATCAGTGGGAAATCCTTTTTTTTTAAAAATATTACTATACCAGAAAAAGAATAGCCCTAAATCTTAGTGGAAATTAATAAACTGGAATCACTTTTTTTTGAAAATAAATGTGCCTTATTTATTTCATTATCAACTAATACGTTACAATAGAAGCATAACTATCCATTGGGTGGTCTTATTTAATTGTTAATAGTCCTGAGCTATTGCATGGTGCCTTCATAGAATAAAATAGTATCATTTGTGAATTGTACCAATGGTTCTTGTAAATGGTCTCTCTAAATCACTAAATCCAGCCAGCCCTCACATATAACCACATGAAGAGGATCCCCTATAGCCCCTGGATGGTTTAATAAAACCGTGTGTACCCTCATTAATGAGGATTGAATATCTAGCAAAAGAAAAGCAACGTCTCATCATCCACCTCTTCCACCTTCTACCAAAACCCCAACTAGTCCATTGTCCATCCCAAGTAACTCCAAGAGATTCTATCAAAGGCTTTCTCAAATAAATTGATATCACTTCATATTTGAAAAAATCATGAGGCTGTCAGTTGGTAAAACTTCATTTGATTAGTCATTTTGAAAGAGATGAGAATATTAATTTCAAAACAAAAATAGTTGAATAAAACTCACACTTCGCAAAATTATGCTCTTTATGTTTTTCATATGTCACTCAGTAAAGAGTAAAATTACGTGATTTTATTTAGAAATTATACAAGTTGTACACTTCTCACTCTTTTGCATAATTGATCATTCTTTCAAGTATTGTTTCTTGGTTTACCGGGTTTTAAAAGGTTATATGCAAGCATGAAAGGAGTGGGAAAGTACCCATTTCCTAATATATATTTAAATGGGTAGACCAGTGAAGGGGAACTTCAATGAAAATTAATGGTTAGTTTACTCTTATGTCTTATGCTGATTATTGTCTCTTGAAAATTACCAGCTAAAATTTATAGATTTTATTAATGCAACTTAATTAACCATCGCTTCACATTCAAAAGTTTCACAAAATAACCACCTTTTAATGCTTCCTTTAGTCCATGAAACTCTATATAAACGTGTACATGCTGCTCTTCCAAAGCATAAGAATTTAAAAAAAAACACTCAGACTAAACATTGAGGCAAATAACAACTACTTTTGTTCTCTTTATTCTATCTTATGAGTTGTTCACCATATCTACAATAGTCACACCAAAACCACTAGAGCCACTACCACGTACCTCCCATTATATGTATAGAAACACCGCTGCTGCTGCCGCCACCACCTCCCACTATATGCGCATAAATGTATAGGAACACGCCTGCCACCACCACCGACAGTATGCCACCACCACCAACAGTATGCCACCACCACCAACAGTATGCCACCACCACTGTAGGATATAGTTACACAAACACCACCACCATCGATAGGCAAGCTGGATCTCTGATTCAAGAAAGATGGCTTGGACCCAGCTCTAGAGTGCTACAAAAGTCACTTTTAGTATGGGATAATACAAAAACCGCCTGTAAAAAGGACATATAGCGGTGGTTTTGGGAAAACCCGTTGCAAAATTGAAACACAGTCAACAACCGCCTGCATAGTTTTTCCAATTGTTTATGGAAACCACCACTATAAGTTGGATATACCGGTGGTTTTTGAAAACCACCACTATAAGTTATACCAGTGGTATTCTTTCTTCGAAGATGGATATGTTGAAGATTTCCAGTTCTCAGGTAATATATCTTTATGGTTAGCGAATCAACTAATTTAAAGATAATTGTTGATATTTTTCTTTTTAATTTGGAAAGTTTTTGTATAAGAAAACTAATCAAAGTGAAGATAATATCCCCATTATTTTGTTTATGTTTGTTCTTTCTTTGTTTAAATATTACATTATAATCATGTACATTGTTTATATTTGTTCTTTCTTTGTTTAAATATTGTTAAATACATTGCAGGAACACAACAATGGAATGACCATTTATCTCAATGAGGAGTGAACGAGGAGTTATATTGGATTGGCCTTTTTTTTATGCAACAACTTTAGGTTTTGAAGTGTCTATATATGCACAATTGTAGTTGTACTATCTTATTGGTGTACAATTTTTGTATGTACCACTTTAGTGACAATTATATACTATGACAGTTGTACTACTTTTTTTAAATGAAATGATATACTTTTTTGGATGTATGTGTGTGTATAGAATACAAGTTGACATAGTTTGAATGTAAAATTATTTTTTTAATAGATATTATTCAATTTTACATAAAAAGTTTTACCGGTAGTTTAAAACCACCTATAAAAAGAGAGAATTTATAGTGATGGTTTAAAAACCTCCTGGGTAGGCAAAACCGCCACTACAAAAAATACTTTTTGCAAGTGGTTGGAAGAATGGCCACTAAAACAATTCGTTTTACAGGTGGTTGGCAAACCTGCCACTAAAAAACCCGATGACATTTTTACAAGCTGTTCTAAAACCACCTCTATAAAATAAAATTTATAGCTGTGGTTGTTTATAGTGGTAGTTTTTTGGATTACCCTATGTTTTTTTCCACCTCTATAACTACAGAATTACATGCGGTTTAAACCGCCACTAAAAATGGATCATTAGCGTTGGTCGGTTTATACCGCCTGTATATACTTTTACCTACCTCTTCTAAGGCGCTAGTAAAACTAGCGCTATTAGTTTTAGAGGCAGTTTTGGGCCTTATAGCAGTCGATGTCACGCCCATAAGCGGCTGCAAGTACGATCTCACCATGGCTTTTAAGACAGGCAAGCCTAAATACCAAAACGATTGTTGTAAGGTGATCGATAAGATTGCACGCCAGTGCGCGCCTACGCCAGAAAAAATGGGTCTCCATCCATTGGTGGCACCCGTAATCAAAGTTTTTTTGTCTATAGCATTCGGAGCCTGGACCGGCTCCAACATCTCTAGCTTCATTTCGTTGAGGAATTCTTCCTCGCGTAGCTTTGTTTATTTTAATGTTAGGCTGTTAGCCCAAGTTTCAATATATCATTTTTAATTTGAATAATGTAACCTTTTTAAAGGGTTTTAAGAGAGTAATTTGTGAAAGTGTGAGCTCTCATTTGGCTTGACATTTTGGAACCCATGAGCCCAAACTTGGAAGCATAGTTGTAAGTTGCAATTCACATGATACAAAAAAAAAAAAAATTATAAACACATATTAGCTTGAAAAATATTACTTTATAAAGAACGAAAACAGCAATATTGTTTGTTCATCCCTGTTGACCCGGGCCAATCGCTGGTGCAGCCAATCGGCTGCCCAGCACCAGCCAATCTCATCCCATCTTTCTCCGTTCTACCTTTCACATATTAAAGTGTTGTCTTCGTTAAAGAAAGATGAGCAAAGACAATGAACAAATTGAAGATAAACTCTCTTCCTGCTACACCCGAATAAATTGTTGTAATTAAGAAGGAAGTCCTTAGCATGCACATATATTATTGCTTTGTGGCCCTTCTTCAGATTCTATATATTTGGTCTTCACTCTCTTCAAACTACACTCTTTTGGTTTGCTTTCAAGCAACAGAAACTGAATAACTATAAATTAATAGGACGATAACAGAAACAGAATGAATTCCAAATTTCCAATAATCGAAACAATAATCAGAATAACATATTCTGTAATTATGTACTATTTACTCCCTTAATATCTTGCTCCAATTGTTCCAACAACTCTTCCTCAACTTACTTCTTTTTTCTCATAATTCCATGTCAAACATGTGCCTAGATGTCTCTTCTAATTAGTAAATGTAAACCTTTTAAATTATATGGGTTGTTAGAGATATTTGGAAAGTAAAATTATAAACCTTTTTTTTTTCAATCAGCTTCCATTGTGGAAGCCTCTTATAGTCCTATGCCTTTTTCCCCATATAGAGTACTAAAAATCAGATACATGTCACTCTTATAGTGGCAAGTATTAGGTAATTCCAGGCCTATATGAGGACGGTAGGTGCTTTACAGGAATATGAAAGATCAGGTAGTGCCTTCTTAATTAATACCAAACTAGATCAGGTAGTGCCTTCTTATTTAGTGCCAAACTAGATCAAGTAGTGCTTTCTTTATTAGTACCATACTAGATCAGGTAGTGCCATCTCATGACAGGGACTAACTCGTGGACCAGACCTATTGAATCGGTTCGACCCCACCCAACCATTTTTTGTGGATGGTTGATATGGGTCTTGTCTTGTAACAGGGTTCATTCAAATAATTAGTTTGTACTCGGTGTTAGGTACATCAAGAAGCATAATTTCATTTTAATGTGCCAAAAAGTGAGGTTTGTCAAGAAACACAACCTTCCTTCAATGTGCAAAGTGACCATACGAAAGTCAAAAGAGTGGATTAGATATTCGCTTTTAGCTTTTGGAAGTAGTTGTAGTCGTGTAGACATCAAAACCCCTTTTCTTGATTTCAGGTAAAGCAACCAAACCCTCCTCCTGCCTTTCAGACCGACTTGGTCTAATGATGCCACACACAAAAGCAGACCCAAACAACACCTTCCTGGTCAACAAAACCTTGAGGGTCATCATGGTAACAAAACCCATGTTCACCGCGTCCAAGACAAATCAAATATATAAATGTAACAAAAAAGTGCCTCCAATCCTTGATTGGTTTATGAATGTAAATAATTCTTAACCAAAGTACAAGAAATCTAATCCTATCAATTTAGTGGGGGCATACAGTAGTAGTCTCTAAGACAAACAAAAAAAAAAAAAGCAGAGAAAGGTTGTGTGATTCAGTGTTGTTTAAGTCTCAAACTAGCAAACCCTAAAGTAAATCCTTGTTTAGGGAGACAAAATCATTTAGTCGGGCAACTCGCGTTTATTACCGTGAGACATAATCATATTTGTTTGTTTGAATAAAAAATATGGGCTTTATATGTTAAAGGCAACATCTTATTTATACTTTGACTAAAACCTTTTTTTATTAATGCTAAATGCACTTAGCTGATGCACTTATCCGATTTACATATTAATCTAAACTATTAAAAATATATAAATATATATATTTTTTATAAAATTTTATTTTCTAAAGGATAAACCCTAGTCATCAACGGTTGAGATTAATAAGTGCGTGAGATAGGTGTATGGGTAAGCGCAACTAGCTTTATTCTTTTTATTAAAACTATTGTCCATGAGGGATCAGTTAATCAGAAACTAAAAAACCTTGAACCCGGTCCGGTTGAGCCGGTTCATCTCAAGAGATCCAGGAAGCTGGAAACTCCACCCGGCCCTACCTGGACTATGACGGATAGACAGGGCCCTCTCTTCAGTTGGTCGTGCTGCGGACACGTGTCTGTGGTTAACTCGTCGGGTGGCAAATATCTAATCTGGGAATCTTATCGAGCCACGTAGGTCTGGTCAAAGTCGACATCGTACGGCTGGCAGTTATCCACTTGGAAGTTAAGACGAGATCCTCCTCTCTTTCCTTCACTTCAATGATTTCTCTCACCAACTGCCCTCTCCCTCGCCGTCGGATCAAAAGGGTAATTCCGTAATTTAAACAAAGGAAAGTTGAGGTGACCGAATCTAACTTTTGCCCCTTTTATGTGCCCCCATCATTACTGTCTCATTTCGACGCGAGAAGCTTTCAGGACCGTCGATCATGCGAAAACACAAAATAAACTCCTCGGAGCCGCCTCTTCGGTTTATCGAAAGCGACTCCGTCATTGCGTGCACGAAAAAGAAAAAAAACGTGAAACATTTTTGAAGCGGGTCCCGCTGTCGTCGAATCGGAACCGTCGATCTCGTCCGACGTGGGACAGAACGGGTAAAACCGTAATCGGTACGTTTTTACGGGATTCTTTACTTTTTTAACTTTTTGAGGTTAAAATTATCGAGAAGTATTTTATTTTCCACGCAACCTCCCTCCCAGTCCCGGCCGCCTCCTCGATCCCCGGACCGTACGGCCGGCCGTTTTTGGCCCCGGGGAAGCCGGCGGCGGAGCCCGACACTTGGAAGATCCTGGTTGAGAGGAAAGCGATATGCTCGACAGCTGGCGGGCATGTGAACTCCGACGAGTGGGGGGTGTGATGTGATAGGTGAGAAGGTGATCTGCGGATCGATAGCCGTTGGATCAGGATACTCCGATGAACTCTATCGGACGGTGAGGAAAGAGGAGAGAGAAGAGGAGGTGAGCGATTACTGTCACGTGCCGGAGGCGGGGGTATCGAGGATGCGTCAACGTCAGAGCTGTCAAATTCTCAGGTCGAATGCGTCAAATTATCTGCTCCTCTGCCACGGGAAAAGTAAACAAGAAACCAAAGTGCGATATATTTTTCCCTGAAAACCGGTCCCGCCCGTGAACCGGATTTTCTCGTGGCCCCCGGACCGGAACCGGGCCTTAAAGGGTAACAAATTAAAGTCTCTGATTACCCGATAAAAATTTTATAAAACAAAACAGAAATAGAGCATTAATTTTCAATTACCATTTATCAATTTATAATTAAATAAATATAACAGAAATGGAAATAAATAATTCTCTGATTTCCCTAATACCTTAAAAGAGTGGTAATATATCTAAGGCCATAATTTCGCTTGATGCGTCCTAGTTGGCAGTCCAGTAAGCGATAACATAGAAATGATCTCTGGTTCTATAGATAACCCTAAAATTTATTTAGACGGCCAACTAGGGTGCCACATCACAATGAAAGCCTCACAGTAAAACTCACAGTAAAATAAGGCACTACTGACTTCATTTTTCTACTTTAAAAATGTTAATAAAACAATTTTATTTGATTTATTTTTTAAAATACTTCTCCTGATTTTTAGATTTTTAAAAAACTTTGATAATTTTTTACTAATAGTTCCATTGTAGTTTTTTGTATAAAGTCGCCATGAGTAATGGCGCCTGGTTACTCTCTAATGGTGTCTTTAAAGTTTAAACACGCAAAGAGAAGAGAAAAGTCATATCTAATAAAGCTTCTTTAAAGAGTTCACCTAATTCATCTCCCTAATTTTTTGCTGAAAGTACCAATCCTTTATTAGTTAGTTAGCTTATCAATTCACTTCGTTATTGTCATAAATTTTGATAAACTTAATAACATTGCATGGACTTGGAGATAATAGACATTATAAATAAATTCTTAAAATTACCAGAAATAAAAAAAAATGTTTAAAGAATTGGATGCGACCCCTTTTAGGGTGGCAGCACTAGGATCTGCAGAGGCAAGTAAATGTGGTCAAAGTGGCCTTGGCTTTGTCCTCTCTCTCATTACTCCTGGCCACGACCGGTTCTAATGCCCAACAGTTGATGAACAGAGTACCTTTCAGAACGATTCATTCAACACACCGTATTGAATTGGGTTCTGAATTTTCTGATCATAATGCACTCGCGTACCCTTCAATGGAGCGTATATGGGGGGTGTGGATTCAAACACTGGGTCAGTGGAAATAGAGAGTAGTAAAAGGATGTATTTGGTTGTGTTATACTTTTAGAATATTTTTTCTTAACACTAATTTTTCTTATTTGGATGTTTCATTTATTTGAAAAGAGCTTCAAACAAACACTTTTTTTATCTGAAATAAGCACTCTTTTATATATAAAAAAAGGTAATGTTATATCCACTATACTGTAGAACACTTTGTGCACTTTTCCCTCACACGGTAGACATTAATATATGAGCAATGATATGCACAGTGTGGCCTTTTATTGTGAGTTTTTATAATATGACATGGCATCCTTGTTAGTAGTCTAAATAAGACAAAATAGGAACTATTTTCCTATTCTATATGGAAGGCTAAATCCTAGACCTTATATGGAATGCCAACTAGGCTGCGAGGAGGACTGCAACATCAAGATGTAAAACCTCACAGTAAAATGTTAAAGTATTGATATTTTTTTTTAATATATTCATGGTGTGGGTCCCACTGCTACAGTGAGAGGGAGAAGTGCACAAAGTGCCCCACAATAAAGTGGATATAACATTTTCCATAAAAAAAAAAAATCTTTCAAGGCTTCAAAAGAGTGGTATGCAATTCAAGTACCCCTCTCAAGTGGATCCAGAGCTGTTACCTCGATTTCTAGACTAGAAGTCAATAATAAAGTGAGAGTTATGCATCCACGTAAGGGGGGTAGTGTACCTTCGTGGGTATACATAGCATTACTCAAAATATAAAGAATGGATAAAAATTATGAGGGACAAAAAATATGTATGTGTTTGTTGCCTTAGTATGATGGACGTGGAGCAGATGTGTGGTGTGACTCGGAAGTAAAATGAGAACTAGTAAGTATTTTGGTGTGACTTGGAAGCAAACCAAGTGTATGATTAACGACATTGGTTGGTCAATTGCATGTCATGATGCACAATCGCTTCTAACTATCTAGCTTGGACCACATCCATTTACTTTCATTAGTCCATCACATTAACTACGATATTTGCGACACTGAAAAATGTCAATGTCGAGTCTTTAGTCGAACTGACCTCTTGTATCTGGTATGAGTGCTCTTAAAGCCAGACTCACCTAGTTTATATGCTTGAGTCCAATTTGGTATTCGTCGTTCAAACTCATGTTTAAGTGATCATATGTGCCCCAGCCATACGAGTCTTACACTTGCAAACTTAGAAATGGATGTATAATGGGATTATCCTTTTATCTGATTAGATGATTAGTATCTAAGATTTATTAAGGATTAAATGAAGAGTAATTATTTTTGATAAATTGAGTGACTATGGGTTGCATTAATGTAATTAAGAAAAAAGCAGCTTATTTGCACACAGGACAAGGGGACACACTTCAGGGCATCCGTAGTTGATCATGAAATGCATATATATCATGTCATTTCATGAAGGCCCACTTAAGAATTGTCGTGGTACAATGTACATGCGAAACATTTCTAAACTAATAATAATGCTTGTCACTATTATTATCCGGCCCTTGTCGTAATCCGGTCTCCTGTCGCCGGCCCCATAGTGGGGACCGGAAGACCGGACCGGGCCCGACCGCGTCGGGACTCGGGGGGCTCGGTCAGATCAAACTCCGTAGCTTGAGACTCGAATGGGATATACGTTCAAATGCCCGGGGTAAAATAGTACGTTTATAAAAAGTCCGTTGCGGGGAAACTACGTGGCGAGTACATCCAAGCGCGCGCGTCATCGTATAAATGGCGAGACCCGGAAGCGCTTAAATATCGAGCGGGCGTATAGTGAGAGCTCTGCAGTCCGCCTCTTTCTTCTCCAAATAAGAAAGAAGAACGAAGGGAAAAAACCCTAATCTCCACGACGGTCCTTTCTCGTCTCTGTTTCTGTCCATGGCTGCTGCTGGAGTTCTGTGACGCATATTCGGATTCGGGAGCCGTTTTCATTGACGTCGAGTATCGGCGACGGCCGGCGGGAAGAGGAGGGGAGTGTTTGTCTGTCAATGATCGCTGATGGCGTCGGCGTGCGTGAACAACATCGGTCTGGCGACGGAGAGCTTTCTGGACTGTCCGGCCTTCCCTTCGTATGGATGGCTGAGTCCGAGAATCTCTTTCAGCCGGGATATCGTGGATGATGGCGGGAAGGCCGGTGGCGGAGAGAAAGCTCCGGTGGCGGCGGAGAAGGCGCTAATGGCTGTAGCGAAGGCAGATCTGGAGGCGTCCGGCAAGGATTTGATCGACTTCGAGTTTCGACTCGATGATCCGGTCACGATGCTTCCGGCCGACGAGCTCTTTTCGGACGGGAAGCTGGTGCCGTTGCAACTGGCTGCGGTCCGTCCGAGTACGGCAACTGATTCGACGACCTCGTCGAGCGTGGTTCAATCGCCCGAGGCGGTCAAGTCGCGCAGGAGACTCGATGTTACCGGTTCTGACCCGTACCTGTTTTCTCCCAAGGCGCCGAGGTGTTCGAGCAGATGGAGAGAGCTTTTGGGGCTGAAGAAGATGCAGAATCCGAAGCCTGATCTTCAGAAAGCTTCTTCGGTGCCTTCCAAGAATCCGACACCGAAATCGCTGAAGCATTTTCTCCACCGGAGCAGTAAATCCTCTTCTTCCGTAGATTCATCCCTGAGTCTTCCCCTACTCCGTGACTCGGACTGCGAGTCTGTCTCGATCTCTTCGCGTCTCTCTTTATCATCGTCCTCGTCATCTGGCCCCGATCACGAAGATCTACCACGCCTCTCTCTCGATTCCGACAAGCCGAACCCCCATTCCGTTGTGCTGAATCGAAATCCTCCTCGCCTTAGAGTTTCTAAACCCCGGAATGGAGGCGAGCACTCCAGGGCGCCGTTGGATCATCCGGTCGGAAGGAACGGCCGCAGCCCGATGCGCCGAGCGCCGGACTCGACTACCATTCCCGTGCGCGGCGTGTCAGTGGACAGTCCACGCATGAATTCATCGGGGAAGATCGTATTCCAGAGCTTAGAGCGAAGCTCCAGCAGTCCGAGCAGCTTCAACGGCGGATCGAGGAATACGAGGCATCGGGGCATGGAGAGATCTTACTCTGCGAACGTGAGAGTCACGCCGGTACTCAACGTTCCGATGTGCTCGCTGCGGGGATCTTCAAAGACCGGCTCGGTTTTCGGATTCGGCCAGCTGTTCTCGCCGCAAAAGAAGGACGGCGCCGCCGCGATGAGGGCTCAATCACGTAATCGAGGTGGTGATCGGACTTGACTCCGGAGTAGTCGGTAAAAATTCCCATTAACTATTTTCCTTTTTGTTCTTACATTGTGGGGTTGATCACTCTTACATCTGTAGATGTACATACACGACCTTCCCTTTTTTTTTTTTTTTTTGGGGGCTATTAATGTAGTAGGCCTTTTGCTCCGTGGTTGTGCTATCAGCAAACTAGAGTTCTGTTTTGTATGTTTTCTTTTTTCTGGTGTCTGTTTCTTTGGATCAAATTTCTGATATCTCAATGGTGATAGAAATGGGCCAGTTTTTTTTTTTCTCCTTTCGTAATTGTTCTTTTCCTTCTGTCTTTCAAATATTGTTTCGATCGACTCCCCCTGTTTTTAAAAAGTTCCAATGCATGAACTCGACCGGGCGTGTCCTTTTGTGATCTCTCTAAGCTCAGAAAAGCCGGAAAGAGAGGGTGAGGACTGTATTTGAATTGCGCATCGTAGTAGGCGAAAAAGGGTCGTTTGCTAAAATGTGCCCAAGGTTGTCAGAGTCCGTTTTTGGTTCTGGGAAGTGATGAGAGACTTCGAACACTATCTCAGAGGCACATGGTCTTTGTGCTGTGCTGAATAGTTTTTGCACGTCAGTCTGATCCCAGAAACTTTTGTTTTTATCCGTCGGTTGTCGTGTCTCCCCGCCCACGTTAGATCGCGTCAAAGATCCAGGTGCTAAAACGCGCCGCTGGAAGTGTCCGTTCTGTGCTAATATTCCAAAAACGAGTATAGTAGTAAGTGTTCAACTGTTTGGAGTGACAGAGACGATGAGGTTCACGGATCACCGGCGCAGGTTTATATATAATTTTCAGATTGTATCGAGTCTCTGTCGAACACGCGCGTCGGGGTGGTGGTTGCTACAAGGCGCGAGGAAGAGTGCGCGATTCGAAAGACTAGTCTGTTGAGCGTGGCAGACGATGTTCACGGATCACCGGCGCAAGTTAGATTCCGGTCCCTTTGTTTTTGTTGTTTTCTGTTAAAGTTGTTGCTTTTCAGGTGGCAGGATTCTTACCGCGCGAATATTTTTATCGGTCAAATGGGTGTTCATTCAAAACTCTGTTTCCTCTGTGTTCGTGTTTTTTCTTTTCTTTTTTTATTTTTTCTTTGAGAACGGTGAGAAATATCCGTTCCCGAGTTTTTTAAAAAGGCCGTACCCCTCTCATTGAATGAGGAGAGAACTTTGACGGGGGCATTTCGAGTTTTGCAAGCTAACATCGGTTTCATTCAATCTTCATGCACAAAAATACAAAATCCACCGTAGCCTGATTGGACATTTTAGCTGCATTCGCCTCCCTCGCATCCGTCTTATCGCTATCCCCCTTCGTAATGATTTTATTTTCTACGAAGCAGCATGGGCCCCCGGGTCGTCATGGGGGTCCCAGTTGAGTGTGGAGTTCCTTTACAGATATGGTTTTGCCCCCCAGCCCGAGAGAGGTTCATGCATTATTCTTTCCGGTTCTGTAGTTCAATGCAAAATTATTTTTGCACCAGAAAGAGATGTGACCTTTTTGAGAGGTGGCACGACCACGTCGATGTGGTCTTTCACATGGGCTTTGTTCTTGCTAAAGTGGAAAAGATCTCTTATGAAACCCTCGGACTGATTGCCCTGTTAAAGCAACGGTTCCACCACCCATTCGGATGGACAGCTTTATCAGAGTGTCTTAAAGGGTATGGTGGGTGGGAGCAAAGTTGCAGTAGTGGTGGGTGTGTTAGAACTTAGAGCCTAGAGGGCGTAGGGATTGGATTCATACTCGGGTAAAGAAGGGAATCAAATAAAGGTCCTCCGGATCAAAAAAAAAAAAAAAAAAAAACTATAGAGGCCTGCCACCACTGTAACGGCTTTTACTGTGTTAAATTAGCTGAAAACTTTAGAGAGGGCGCACCGGTGGCATGGTCAGAGTCACCTTTTCGAAGTTCAGAGGACTTTATAGATTAGGCAATAGAGTAAGTGGATGCTGAATGACCCGGGGGACCTATGAGCAGAGGAATGTATGCCCCTAAATAAATGAATTATAATCGCCTTGCTCAACCAAAACCCGTTCATGCACCTAAGCAAACTGATGAGTCCACAGTGATAGGACTAAACGATTGAAGGGGGCGGCATATTGAGCAATTAGTTGCAGAAATAAACCACCGAAAGCCTCGAATGAGCACTAAGATTGAGTGATGCTAGCTGGACCTTGCCCAAATCAGAATCTTAGTTGTTTTCGAAAATAAAAAAAAAAGTTATTCCTTAAAGAGTGGTGATATGTTATCGTGAGGTCGTTGACAGTCCAGGTAAAACCTTAAAATTCTATAGGTAGTCTTAAACCCTAAGATTTATCTCCTATTCTGCTAGAAAGTTAAAACCTTAAAAATCTAAAATCCTAAACTCTAGCCCTACTATGACAGAAACTTTCGAGTCAGCAACTAATCAGAGAGTATGGATCCAGCGACTTTACATTTATCGCGTCTGTCTTCTCTAAAAGATTTTGCTTTTTTGGCAATTGATTTGGTTGGTTGCGAGGGACCATCTCTATCTACCCTTGTGGGTCACGTCCCTTTTGTTGACTCGGGATAAGCTTAACTGCTGGTTTGGATCCAAACCCGTGCTGAACTCGTCCGGTCCATCTTTATCGTCGACAAACAATTGTGAGATTTGGAATGGAAATATAATATCTTATTGGATCAGAGATTGCGGACAAATTATTGGGACTTTTTATACATGGCTCCATAATTGGTCTCGTCTTGTGCTTGAGATGAGCTTCATTTTATGGTCAAAAGTCTGAGACAGGATAAAATATTCATAGATTAATTCGTGTACTGTTGGCTCTATTCAGTTGTGGGTTTGTATTCCCTAAGAGTGAGAGGGAGAGCTAGATACTGTGGTTTTACATAAACTGGGAAAGAGGCACAAGGGTTCATACAGTCAAGACGTTCTACCCTTAAGCATAGGAGCATACAAAGGAGAGTAGGTTATTCTTTATACTGTCCTATTTATTCCATAAAGCCATTATCCATATCTTAATGAGACAATATTGGTAATACATGGAATAATAAGAAAAAAAACTTATAATCTTTTAAAAAATGTATAAATAATTACATTACTAATCTGTGTTTTAAAAACTGAACCGACCCGGCCAGTTCGACCGGTTCTAACTAGAATTGGGGCTATGAACGGTTTGGTTTGTTCAAAAACCAAGAAATGGTAAAAAACCGACTGGCCAGTTTTAACGGTTCAACTGGTGGATTGTGAATCTTGAATCGGACCGGATCGGTTGAACCGATCTAGTTACTTTTTTTTGTATTTTAATAGTTTTTGTATTTTTAAACTTGTATTTTATAAATAAAAATCTTATTATGAATTTTTTTAATGAGAAACAACTCATTTCGGTTGAACAAGCTCTACCGGTTCGGTTTTTAAAACATTGTTACTAATACAAATAAACTTTTTAAGAATAATTACAATTAAACATTAAAAAAATGATTCTCTAAAGGAGAAAATTAAAGTTGAAGCATAATTTGTCTATGATAGCTAGATTATAAGATTTTATGAACTACTTAGACACCATTATTAATAAGATGGTTAGAATGGGTCTATTTAATATCAATTCCATGTAATATGGGCAATTAGATTATTATGTAAAGAGTTGTGATATGAGTATTGTGAAGTATTACTGTGAGGGTTTATATCCTGATGTGGCGTCCATGTTGTAATCCAGGTAAGAGATAAATTAGCAAATAAAATCTGCATGATTTTATTTTTTAAATAAAATATTATCTATCTATACTATGGGTAAACAATAAATTTCTCTAACCTGGACCACCAACTACGTTGCCATATCACGATGTAAAACCCCAAAGTAAAATCAAAACCCCAAAATAAAATCAAAACCCCAAAGTAAAATCAAAACCCCAAAGTAAAATCAGGCAGTACTGATAGCATTTTTCTTATCTAATTATTAGTCGCAATGAATATTTTATTACGCAATAAATGTTATGAGCGGTGAACCTTTAAAGCATTATTGCAAGGGTTTATATCTTGACATGGCGTCCATGTTGCAATCCAGGTAAGAGAAAAATTTGGAGATAAAATTGATTTGGTTTTTTTCTAATAAAATATCATCTTCTATGGGTAAACCTAAACAGTATAAGTATGGGTAAACATAAACCGTATAGTATGGGTAAATCTAAACTATAAATCTCCCCTATCTGCACCGCCCAAGGTTTGTAATATCAAAGATACGCAAAGTATTACTTATTAAGGAAACAGATACGTATTGTGGATATGCTAAGATACACATGTAATGAGTATTGATACTTTAAGAAAACCTTTTAGAAAATGGAAAAATATAAAATTGATTAATATTATTAATATTAAATTATAATATTCTTATTAATTCAAGTATTTTTAAAAACTAAATAATATTATTATCTAAATACTTCTACTTAGTCTGAATTAAACCAAACACATTAATAAACTATATTATATTAATTGAAGATTTGGATAAATTAAAAACAATTTTAAAAATATGGCATAAAATAGTACATATCTTATTCTACCTATGGTCCAAATTTGATCCAAAACAGACTTTAGTAAGTCCTTACATCGGGTCTTAATATGAAATATTTTTTAGTGAACCAACGCCAAACTGTCTAAACTAGTCATCCCTAACCTTTCGTTGCTAGTTGTGCACTGGCACTCCGGCCACCAAGCATTGCCACGAAACGGTAGCCGGTTTCCCATTGGCAACCCTTCCACCTGTAATCTTTGTTGTCAGACGGTGACAGATTCAGCCACAAAAACAAACCAAAGGGGGGCGTTGCCCCTAGCTTCCCCAGTCATAAACAACTCATGGGTGACGGATTCAACCATTACGAAATTTTGGATCGTATCGACAGGTTTACACGATACCTTAGGACACTAGCCAGGTCAATATGGGGGTTAGTTTCCCCGTGTTTTGTTTCCTTACATATATGCATTGGCCAGTATTGGGTGATACATATTGATCATGCAAACTATGAACCCACAGAAATTCCTATAGGTTACAACAAATTATTTTTCCTCTCTATTACACCAGGCCCTTGACCACCCCATTTGTAAAGAGCCGAGTGCAATATGGTAAAAAATTACCATTTCTTTTACCATTTTACCTCTACCCCATTACAATTTGGGCAGTCTCACCATTGGGATTATATGTCTCACAGAGAAAGTACCAACTTGTTCTCCAATAAAAGTAAAGGTGGAAAATCTAGGCATTTGTGCACACATAGGTATACCAATTCACGCACAAAATTCATTAGTCCACAACATAACAATAAATTTTTAATTAAAAAAACTAGCCAATTAAGGGTGCAATAATTCTGATGCTAAGCGTATAGTGGTGCTATAAAGGGCATTTGTAGGCAACCTACAAGAAATTTATCTGTATGTGTTTTTCTAAGGAAAGAAAAAAATGTAGATTTACCCATTCTTTATCACTTAGTTACACAATTACCGTTACACAGATCTCAAGATCAGAATCCAATGGTTAAAAGATCCTTGCCTACTGGAAATACCCTTTATGTTAAATCAAGTTCTTTTTGCTCTCTCTCTCTCACACACACACACACACAACTTTTCATTCTACTGCAGCAACTCCTCGTGCACTAACAAACTACATTAAAAACCTAGGGAGCAACAACAAGGGAGGGCTTTGTTAAATTAGTTACCCTTTCCAGATTATCAACCATGAAAACTTTATTGCAGCCACTTTTTTGGAATTATTTATTACAAGATCCGAATCCACTAGTTAAAAATTACCTAATATAATTTTGTATTGGTTACAAGTTCTTTTTCTCATACTTAGTTCCTTTTATTGTGGGACAGGTACTTCGACTCCAGCCAATTCCGGGAAAGTGAGAATATTGAACTCCTTTACACTGTTAATTCCGCTTAGATTTTTATATATTCGAAGTGATTACAATAAATACTTGCCATTATTACCTAGTGCAATTTTAACAGTCATAATTCTTTTATAAAAATCAATAAAACATAATAAAAATGGAAATGGTTATCATCTCTAGTATGAATGACACTGATAATAGTAATGGTGATTATCATCATCAATTTCATATTGATCAATTGGAACTGGGACTTTGAACGGTTCGGTTTGCTCAAAGACCTAGAAATGGTAAAAAACCGGTTGATAGGCCGGTTTTGAGCGGTTCAACCGTTGAATCGGAAATCGAACCGGACCGGTTAAACTGGTTTACTTACCCTTTTAGTATTTTAATAATTTTTTGTATTTTTAATCTTATTTTTTGTAAATAAAAATATTTTTATGTATTTTTTAATGAAAAAAACTCATACCGGTTGAACCACCGATTGAACCCGGTTGATCTGGTTGAACCAGAATCGGAAGCTCCACCATCGGAAGCTCCACCAGTTCAATCACCGGTTCGGTTTTTAAAACATTGGTTAATACTATCTTTCAAAGTCATTATATCTAGGGGATTGCACATTCCATTCTCTACAAATTAGCCACGGAAATTAAAATGAAAATGAAAAATAGAGAGGAACAGGTTGTTAGGGTGGGTCGTGCATCTCTTTGTAAAGAAAACAACTTTTCTCTCTCTTTTAATAGCCTCATGCAACTCCACGTGTACATAAAAAGCACATTTAAAACCTTGGAATAAAGAACATGGGAAGGCTTACTTATATTAGTTATCCTTTTTAAATTACTAAGGAAGAAAATATTTTTGTAGCCCCTTTTTCTGAAATTAATTATTAGATAACCGTCATACAAAGTATTCTTGTTTGGAAAACTAGTAATCAACACCTAAAAACCCAACTACCAATATAAACAAAAAATTCTTTTATAAAAAATTTACCTTTTTAAAAATAATTTTTTTAATTTAATATAGATAAAAACTTGATCATTAATCAATGACAATAATAGTGCATATTAATGAAATAAGCCCAACAAAAATTAGACTTGAAACACTGGATCTAAATTAGTTCTATATGTGAAGTGGAAAATATAATCAATACATGAAACATCATTTTTATGAATAACGGCCTATAAATTCACTTCAATAACTTTCTAACAAACGAAGACTTTATCATGGTGAATGGATTCATAATTTTTCCTCTATATTATTATGGAAAATTCTTACGATAACTTTGATTGTGTCTACACGAGTGAGAGAATTTACCCTTCACCCTTGCATATTCGGCTCAGATTTTCACATATTCGAGTCAATTATAGGGTCTGAGTTATATATCCATAATTATAACACAAAATAGTTATTTAAAAAAAAACAAAAACAATAATGGCTATCCTCTCTACCATTAATGATGGTAACAATAGTATACGGAATTATACTACTGAATACACCAACCAAACAACATAACTCACTACTTTTAGGAATTTTTCACTGTGGAATACAGAGAAGAAACCTTGATCGAATTGATTATCTATAAATCTTTCAAGGCTCCTTAGCTATATCTTGTTATTGTTAAACATTGTTTAAGACATAGAAATCAATATCTCCTTGGATATATATCCATACAATCATAACCTTGGCGTGCACCCTAAGACCCAATGTTTTTTTCTATAAGCAGCATGAATTAAATAACTTAAAAGTGGTTTATTTTTTTTCCAATTCGTTTACGAAAATATTTTTTCTTTTAATTTTTTTTACTATTTGTAATATTTTTATTAGTAAACTGAATTGAAAAAATATTTCAAGTTAGATATAATGAGTGAACTTTCAATAAATTGAACATTCAATAACAAAAATAGTTAGATATAATGAGTCAACAAGTATATGAAATTTGTTAAAATATATTTTTATATTCCAATGCATTTTTAGCAAGGAAATTCGGACTTGAAAATAAAAATAAAATAACGAAACTTAATAATGGATGCATGGTTGTAATTGGACTATGAGAGATATAACTGTCTATTTTGCAGAAACAGGGAAGAGTTTCCAGATGCTTAGGGAATCACAACTTTGATTCAGTTAAATTTTACATTACTAGACTCGAAAAACTTTCGCTATTTGAGGAGACCGCTATGGATTCTTCGAACTTTTTCTTCAATTATCAATTAGATGTTAATGTGAATGAACCATAACTATGTAGTCCGGTTTCAGTTTCACCAACCATGACAGAAAGATGCAGCAGCACAACGCCAGTCGAAAACGATGTTAGAGTGCTGTATCTAACCAAGCCATCCGTCTAAGATAACGCCCACTTGCTTCAAAGTATAATTATTTTCCTATAATAATACTGTGGTATCTAATAAAATATAATCAATCAATCAATCAAAATACTCATTCATGGCATGCGTTCCTCCATTATAATAAGAAGACTTCCAAATTAATGCTGCTTGACCAGTTTCATGTAGTGAAAGCCAAAATGCCCTGCCCACTTGAACTCCATGAGTCCAATTCGACCCACTTTCACATCCATTCAACAAACCATTCCCTTAAAAGGAGGAAAAAGATTTAAGATAATGCCCACTTGCTTCCATGTATCTTTTGGATCGGTGTGCTCTTTCAGTTCACATTCAATACTCTCAAATCCATTTCAAGGTTCCCCGTTTGGCATTTCTCTGCAACTCGTCCTCTCCTTGCATGTGAATGCATTTGTCAAATGCCTTCCCTTCGCAAGAAGACAACTAGTGGCAGTCAGAAAAGTCCAAGGTCGCGCGTCCATCCTGCTTCCCTATTCGACTCTCCGGAAGAAGAACAGTACAGAATTCTAGGGGATTGTAGTCCACTGCTTTGCTATTCGCATGTCGACGAGATCCGAATCTTTGAGCTGAATAACTTCGATTTTTTTGATTTGGGTCTTTTAGGGGAAGGCCGGAAAGGTCCGTTGAAGTCAACATTTAGATATCCAGAGAAGTCGTAATCTCGAAGAAATCCTACTGTCCAGAACTCTGCAAGTCAATGCATTTCAATGTCGATCGGGGGTACTTTTGGTTTCGATCTTTTAGATCGAGTTCGATTTCGTTTGTTGAATTCTTGGTCTCCCTTTTTGCTATATAAGACAGACTCGTTCGGTAGTACTCTTCAACATCTTTTATTGAGATTTGTGAAAAATGGTGGCTAGAAGCAAGTTCTTGCTGATACTACTAGTCTTTCTTTCGGCGTTTATCATCAGCTGTTTCTCTCTTGAAGCAGCTGAGATTGAATCCAATTCCGAAATTGTAGCTCTGAAAGCTTTCAAGAGCGCCGTCACCGACGACCCATTTGGTGTTTTGTCTGACTGGGTTGATAGCATCCATTACTGCAACTGGACTGGTGTCTCCTGTGATTCTGCAAGTGGTACTTACGTTGTTTCCATCACTCTCTTCGAGAAGCAACTCCGTGGAGCGATCTCTCCCTTCTTGGGAAACCTCTCTTCTCTCCAAATTCTCGACTTATCCTCGAATCTCTTCAATGGGTCCATCCCTGCCCAGCTGGGTCTCTGCTCGGAACTCGCCGGACTGGGCCTCGGCAACAACTCCCTCTCTGGTGCCATACCTTCGGAGCTTGGTAAGCTCAAGAATCTCCAGATTTTGGATCTTGGGTCCAATTTTTTGAATGGAAGGATTCCTAAAAGCATCTCCAACTGCTCTGCTTTATCCACCATCGGCTTCAATTCGAATAATCTCACTGGTACGATACCAGAAGACATTGGTAACTTGTCTAATCTTGAAACTTTTGTAGCTTACACGAATGATTTGTCTGGTTCTATACCCACCTCTATCGGTCGTCTGCGTCGCTTGTCAACGTTGGATTTGAGCCAAAACCAATTATCAGGAACGATACCATCTGAGATTGGTAATCTGTCGAGCCTGCAGACACTACAACTGTTCGAGAACAGGTTATCAGGGAGGATTCCTCCTGAACTTGGTGGATGTACAAACCTCACATTCATGAGCCTGTACAGTAATGCGTTAACAGGTAGTATCCCCTCTCAGTTTGGAGAATTGATAAACTTACAGGTTCTGAATCTTTACAACAATCAACTCTCTTCGGCCATCCCTTCCTCCCTTTCACGCTGTAAGTCGTTGGTCAATCTGGGGTTGTCGAATAACAACTTAACCGGGAAGATACCACTCGAGCTTGGATCTCTGGAGTCGCTAGAGAGGCTGGCCCTGCACGAGAACAATCTCAGTGGAGGGATCCCTTCTTCGTTGATGAACTTGACAAACTTGAGATATCTAGCTCTCTCGGATAATCCACTGGGAGGGCAAATCCCAGAAAACCTGGGATCGCTGTATAACTTGGAGATGCTTGTTCTTCATAGCAGTGGATTAACTGGTACAATCCCTTTTACAATCTCCAACTGTTCGAGTCTTCAAAATGTTACTTTAACTCTCAATGCTATAACCGGACCCTTGCCTTCGGCTCTGGGGGAGTTGAAAATGTTGAACTACTTTTCTGTTGGGAATAATACGATGGAAGGGGAGATCCCAGATGAGTTTTTCCACTGCACACAACTGCTCACCCTGGATTTAGCAAATAACAATTTCAGTGGTTCTCTCAAGCCAGGGATTGGGAATCTCACCAATTTGGCGACTTTGAGGTTTCATACAAACTCTTTCTCAGGGACAATTCCGAGGGAGATTGGTAACCTGCATCGATTGCTGAGTTTAGAACTGGGTAGAAATGATCTTACAGGTCGGATTCCTGTGGAGATATCAAAGCTTGAGCAACTTCAAGGGTTGGCTCTGGAGGAGAACAAGTTGGAAGGAGTGATTCCGGATTTTTTTCTTGGATTGAAGCAACTCAGTGAAGTCAGACTGGTGGGTAACAGATTGACTGGTCCTATCCCCAGCTCCATCTCGAGACTCCCTTATCTTTCAGTCTTGGATTTGAGCAGGAACGAGCTGAATGGGTCCATTCCGAGTAGTATGGGCGATCTTTCTGGCCTCATGTTTTTGGATTTGTCTCACAATCGTCTTACTGGTTCAATCCCTCCAACTCTGTTTCATGGCCGAATCACGCAAACGTATCTGAGCTTATCGAACAATTTCTTGACGGGTCCCATTCCGGCGGAACTGGGCGCCATGGATATGGCTGATACCATCGATTTCTCTAACAATAATCTTACAGGAAGTCTCCCTGTTACACTCGAGAGCTGTAGCAGTCTGGTATCCCTCAACGTCTCTCAGAACAATCTTTCTGGTGGGCTGTCTGTAAACTTCACTAAACTGGGCTATCTAGCTTCACTTGATCTTTCCGGTAACGAATTCAATGGCAACATACCGAGAAGCTTAGCCGATGTCCCCAGTTTGAAATATCTCAATCTTTCGCACAACCGGCTCGAGGGGCCTATTCCAAACTCTGGTTTTTTCCTGAAGATGAATTCGTCTAGCTTGGAAGGAAATTCCCGCCTTTGTGGACTTAAATTTCTCTCTCCGTGCAAAGACGAAAGCCACAAGAATGATTCTCATAAGTTTTCGAAGAAGGCCCTCTTGATTGTTCTAATTGTCTCCTCCATCTGTCTCTTGCTTCTTCTGATCATCGCCTATGTAGTCGTATCCAGATGCATCAGAAAGCGTAAAACAGAGGATACAGAAGGGAAAATTACAGGGTACCCGGTCGTCCGTGATCTCAAGCGATTCACTTCGAGGGTAGTCGAGATTGCCACCGATTCTTTCGATGAAGGAAACGTGATCGGGAGAAGTGCTATCAGCATCGTCTACAGAGCAACGCTACCAGATGGGCGAGTGGTAGCTGTGAAGAAGTTGAGCTTGAACCAGTTCTCGGCCGTCTCTGACAAATGCTTCAACACAGAACTGAACATCTTAACCCGGTTGAGACACCGGAACTTGGTCAAGATCGAGGGCTACGCTTGGGAGAGTGGAAAGCTGAAAGCTTTGGTGTTGGAGTTCATGAAAAATGGTAGCTTGGAAACAATCATACACGATCCGAGCAGAGACGGGACGAGATGGGTGCTCTCCGAGAGACTGAAGTTGCTGGTATCTACAGCAAATGGGTTGGTCTACCTCCATTCCGAATACGATTTCCCCATCGTGCACTGCGATCTGAAGCCGTCAAACATTCTTTTGGACGAAGATTTCGAAGCCCATGTGAGTGATTTTGGCACGGCTCGAATCCTGGGTATTCACTTGCAAGACGGAAACAGCCTCTCAGCTTCTTCTTCCGGATTTCAAGGCACCGTCGGCTACCTCGCTCCAGGTAAGACTTCTTCTCGTTGTTCTGTTATTGAATATTAGGGACACGGCTGCCTGAATATAGGTAAACTTGATATTTTGTACTCATGATCAGATTATATGTTTTACAGAGTTTGCATACATGGGAAAGTCAAGTACAAAATCTGACGTCTTCAGCTTCGGTGTGGTAATAATGGAGCTTCTAACCGGGAAGAGACCTACAGGCAGCTTGGAAGATAATGGAGCACCCATCACGCTTAGAGAATATGTACAGACTGCTCTGGCTAACGGTGACGGAGCTTATGACGATGCTTTACTGAAACTAGTTGATCCCCATCTTGCTTCATCTGTCAAAAACGATATCGAGTGTGAAAACATCTTGAAGCTCCTGGAATTGGGCGTATACTGCACTGCACATTCTGCCGATGATCGGCCTGACATGAAAGACGTCCTTTCTTCCCTTCTCAAGATTAAAAGCTGATGTTTTGTACGTGATTTTGTTGGGGTGCGCCGGGCCCTTGCAATAGTGCAACGCATGGGCGACGCTCGAGGGCCCCAGGCAGCAAGCTACCTGTGGTGGACCCTCCCCCGGAAAAAAATTAATTTAATATCATGTGGTCCGATGGACCACGTATCAGATATTAAACTGATAAGAACAGATACTACACTTGATCTTAGCCAAAAGGCCGAGAAAGGTATGATTTGGATAGTACATTAGTCTTGTTTATAAAGCATCAGTCTTCCCCTATGTCCTTATATTCTACCAATGTGGGACTTTGAAATCGATTTAGACTCAATAAGAACCGAAAAAGTCTTTGCTTCCCGTAAAATTAGTGAGTAGACCGACCGGAATTGGGCTTATATAGTGCAATTTGGAGATGCAGTTAGAATTTTTTCCCGGTTTTTGTAATGTGCTCTGTTTTACCGTGAAGAATTTGGTTCAAATTTCTAGTTTTTCCTCAAATTCATGGTGTCTACATGAAGGATGGCGAGATTGTTAAAAGGATTTATCTACTGTCCTTTATTTTCAACATTTTAATTATAAAAAAACCTAATTATCTTTTATTTTCCCATATCAATTATCTTACTCTAATCATAAACAAAATAAAGTTAAAAAATAAAAAGTCAAAAACCAAAAATTTAAATTGAGAAAATAAACGATAATTACTTAATTATTATCAAAGTTATTACCTTCTAATTTAATTTTTCGTTATTTTTTAAATATGATTTAATTAAGTAATTCATAATTTCTTATGTACGTAGTAGCATCCTTTTAAGCGGGGTTATTTGTTTGGCATAATTAATTTCAACTTTCTCATTTGAATATATTATTTATTAATAGAAGTATTATAAAGCAACTTGTCATGGGCCAGCCTTCAGGTTGGGATTTTTTGGACATACACTCTTTCCTTACATAAAGAGTAATGATTCGCCTACCAGTTGGATGTGCACACCCAACCTCTCTTGTGAGAGAACCAGTGCACACCCAACCTGTACACGAGTCATTATTGTTACATAAAATGTGCTCACAAGAGGTGTACTCGTGTGGTAGGATCAAGTTGTATTCTCACAAACACATTGATCTACGCTGCTCCTTTATCTGTCATGGTAATGATCATATTATATCATTCTATTCGTGATCACTTTTAATTAATCTAAATTTTTTTCTTCCAACTAAACTGATCGCTAACATTTCCCTTACAGAAAAGGGTTATCCAGACGAAGAGCGTGGAGTATGTCTTTTTATCTCTCACTCGCCTCGTTAGCCAATGCTGTT
Source organism: Aristolochia contorta (assembly GCA_022405105.1). NCBI lineage: Eukaryota > Viridiplantae > Streptophyta > Magnoliopsida > Piperales > Aristolochiaceae > Aristolochia > Aristolochia contorta. Next base: position 17,179,761 of record CM039670.1, on the reverse strand, counting down.
TGCTGGACCATTTACGCTTTAATCCGGTTGGACCTCTCCATTGTTGTAAGTAATAATTCTTTTCTCTTAGTAGTTAATTCATTCCCTAATTAATTAATTAATTAATTAATGACCACGAGTTTGCCTTTTTCAGATTCCGAGCGGCTTGGGATTCTGCTCGCCGTTGTCCAGTTGGTTTTGTACGCCGCGTTCTACAAATCAACAAAGAGGCAAAGAGGAGCAGCGGCTTAGAGAGCATGGGACAGACAGATATATACTTTGCAGGATGCATTTAAACTGATCATTAGTTTCTTGGAAACCCTGAGCTGTCGTGCTCGCTGAAATATTTAATGCTGATTTTCTGTGTGTTAGTTACTCTTTGAATTTCTGATCAGTACTGTGTCTTCATCATGTATTGTCGTGTGTTTCTGATTTCTTTGTCGTGTAGGTATGTCTCAAATAGTGGGAGAGCCAATTTTTTGGTGGCTTTCACATCCTCATGTGTGGGTATTATCTATCCCACATAAATGTTCATGTTTCAAGTGGGTTGGGCCCAAAGCGGACAGTGTCATTACAATATGGAGATGTGGGCCCAATACAAAATCAGAGAAGTTGCACACTTGCTCTAGGGGTTTCTTCATGTGATGGAGAAAATGTTATAGCTAGGTTTGGTTTTAGCCTCTGCTCGATTGGGGCAGCTAATCACCATATCAATCTCTCCTAAAAGATTATGCAGGTCTTAGAGTTTCTATGACCTGTACATGATCGACTACCCGATTAACACATCTCATTTCATACAAAAATCTAGTTTTTTGTGTTAAGGATTGAACCAGATTATGAGGTTTTTTGCTCAATTTTATATGTTACTAATTAACATCCTATTTGGATGAAGTATTGATAACTGATAAGTAGGACTGATCACGGCAAAGGTAGCTAGAGCCAATTTTCTCCTATCTAATGCAATTAGAGATCAGATAATATAATAAGCCATAGTCATAAATATTGTATTATTCAATGTCATAATCAATTATTTAATCAACCTCCCTCGAGTTCTCCTGGCAAGAGAGATAATAATAGTCATAGTTTTTTAATTTTCTTTGTTACAAGAAATATTTAAAAATAATAATAATATCAGTACTACCATATTATATATAGTTAGTTGTCATTGAAATACTCCAATTATACCATTGACATTCATCATATATATAGTTAGTCTGTAATACTCCAATTAAACCATTGACATTCATCATAATGTCATTGGAAGGATCAGTGGGTGTCTCTCATCGCATGTTCAGACCCAATTTACCTAAGCCTTTATTTCTCATAATTATATAATGTGATTGGTTCTACATAAACACTAAATTAAACTATCGAAGAAATGCTTATATAGATGATTTGATAAGGGTGCGCCAGGCCCTTGCAGTAGTGCAACGCATAGGCGACGCTCGAGGGTCCCAGGCAGCAAGCTACCTATGGTGGACCCTCCCCCAGAAAAAAATTAATTTAATATCATGTAGTCCGATGGACCACGTATCAGATATTAAACTGATAAGAACAGATACTACACTTGATCTTAGCCAAAAGGCCGAGAAAGGTATGAATTTAATAGCGAATTAGATTTACTTATATAATGAACTTCTTCTGTTCGTGTAATTGTTTATATCAATGTGGGACTAAAAACCATAATCGAAATTAAAAAGACTTAATAGAAGAAATTAATACGGATCGAAGATTGAACGTCTCAAACCCGATCCCGACGGATTTCAGGCTTCAGAAGCTAATCCAGTAAACATACGTGAGGCCGTGAATGAATTCTCTGTTGGATCTCGCTCTCGGCTCTCTGTATTAATTCTTCTCCACAAATCTACAGCTCTTCGTTTCATCATCGTCTTCACCGCATTGTGTTTTTCTTCTTCGTTTTCTTCGTTTTCTGCTTTCCTTTTTCTGATTCTATTATTTGCTTCTCCTTCGTTTCGGTTTTGCGGTGATACAAATTACGGAGCAATGACGGATCAAGCGAAAGCACAGAAGCCTACCGAGGCACAAGAGAAATTCCTCAATTCAGCACCGGATCCGTCCAAGGTACTCCCGCGCGGCCTTTTGTTTTTCTTTTCTTTTTTCCCAGCCTCTGCTGCGATTTCTGGATTCATGTATCCCATCCTTGATTCGTTACAGCTTCGTTTGCTTAGGTTTAAACAACGAATCGCTAAATCGGCACTGAACTTATCTTTTCGAAGTCCTCGGAACAGATTGAACAATTATTTTTTGTTTGATTTGTAAGTTCATTTTTCAAATTCGTTCTTTCAATCGGATAAATTTGGAGCCTCTTTTCAACTTATCCATCTTTAGGAACCCATTCTGAGTTTGACATCTGAGTCAAATGATATGATTTATGATGTGCCCTTTATTTGAGTAGGTGCACGGCCTGAAACTTGGGCTTCATGATAATGAAAGCGAGCTTGCCATAAAAACAAGAGATATGGCTATATTTTCTTTAAGAATATACTTTAAGTGTATATTTGTAAAGAGAAAATATGATTATGATTTATACACACCTCAGGAAGTCCCAATAATAAAAGTTTTAATCGTTCTGAATTTTTACTTCTTAAATTGGTTAAGCATTTAAATCGATAATATAATATCAGAGTTTGTTGCCTTCAGTCTACCCAATTTGTTCACGGATGGAAAAAAAAAATTAAAGATAGCAAGATTAATTTTTTTTTATCATAATCTAAGTTTCTAAACTGAATATTAGTTTTGATTATGGATAATAATGTTTGAGAATTATTAAAAAGAGAAAGCTGAGAGTTTTCAACTTTTTCCGTCACAAAAAAAAATCTAATATCCACCAATAATAATGGAAAAATATTAACATAACTAATAGAATGTATAAGTTTATACTTTATATAGAGTGCTTTGAAAAGAGCAAATGAGTCTTCATTAAATTAATGAACTAAATAAAAGAAAATCTGTTGGGGTCTAAGTCGGGAGAGAATATTGTATCATAAAATAAATCGATTATCCTAATAACAAGATAAAACCCTAAACCCTAGATTTCTTGATACCTTGACCGCCAACTATGTAGCCACATGTGAAACAGTAAACTGATATCATATTTCTATCAAAAATTGGCAGTTAAGGTCGGCTCTTCCTGATTCAATTTGAACTGTCACTGGCTACTTGCGTCTTCATTCCTCTCTTCCTCTGTCAGTGGAACGAGGGAGGAGTTATTTTCTGAATCTGAACGTCGTTTCGGTCACTGAACTGATCCAGAACTAGAACTTCACCGACGAAGGAAACCCATTTAATGCAGGACGGTGCTCAGATTCATACTATGTTCCACCCTCACAACTCCTTTCTAACACCTCCGTCGCGATTACTCTCAATTTTTACTACTGCATTGATTGGTTTTAATGTCTGTTTCCTTCCTCTTTCAGCTGGTTGGGGTGGTCAGTCATGACGAGCTCTGTGACACCATAACCGAGCAGATTCAGTTCATCGACGAGGATGATCTGTTCTCCATTTCTGGAACAGGGTCCGATACCCCCCCGAAGCAGACGCCCAAGTGACAAGTCAGTGCTCCTTATTCAAGTTTTTGGCCCGACTTCTGCTTTTGGTTATCCTGTAAAAATGCTAGAAGAATACATTTCGGTGTTCTTCCCTGTAGACCCAGTTTTCTTCTTAGTTTCACTCTCCTTTGTTTCTCTTTCTCTCTCTTAATTTGTACAACTGATGGCCTCTAATTAATCAATGGATTCCCATTTCTTTCAGGCTCGTGCCAGTTTAAAAGTGTTTTAAAAGCTTTGTCCAATGATTATCAACTCTTTTGGAGATTCAAGTGACTCCAACATTCTAATTAAATTAAACATGGATGGAGGGGAAGCGACAGGTGTTCTCGTGAAAACTTTTCTGCTTTCAAAGATCTTTGCTTATTAAGAATCTGGGTTACAACATTTCTCCGCATCTCATCTAATCTGTCTCTTTACTTAGGAATAGAATATTCATATCAGACAATCAGTTGCATGGTTTACGAAGGGCATAAACTCCAGATTTTTGGCCCTCGACTCGCCGCAAGTGAATGATTGCTTATGATTAATTTGTGGAAATCAGAGAAAGAGACACCATTAATCCAGTTATCAAGGGCCCATTTGTTTATTTCCAACTTGGGATGGGAATTCAGTAAAGAAGGTGATATTTGAATTTTGACCAGTAAAGCTGATACTGGACATGAAAGGAACAGGATAACCATGATCGAGATCCCAATATAGAATTCAAGATGGGGACGGAAAAAAACTTAGAAAAGTCTAACAGTAAGCAGCAGCAATGTTGACAAGGTCCCTCCTCTGACATCATAAGCTTCTACCCTCCAACACTGAAAAGAAAGGAGGAAGAGAGGAGCTGTGTACAACAAGAAACATGGATGTTTTCTTCTATTAACAATGTTATCTTCTGCTCGACTAAATTTCCCAGTGGAGCCAACGGATATTCTCGTTCCCGCTCTCTGCTGCCCAACATCCGTCTTTTCCTTCTGGCACTGTTGCCCATGGAGCATTCTCACCTGCCCAGAACCAATAATATGGAATCATAAGAAAACCTGTCTCTCCCAAAAATTCCGCGTCAGAGTAAATGATAAACTACTCAGAGAGTCATTTTCATTCCTTTCATGGAAGGTTGCAGGGAATCTTGGGTGGAGAGATGAACAAGTCTATTCTTGAATTTTGCCAGAAATGGTAAAAAGATGATTCCTTCCACGCCTACCGCTTTGCACAACTGGGTATGCTACTTCTTTCTTCTTTTTCTTCTTCTATCTGACAGATACCACCAAGTGACACTGCTAACCACTTGAGGAAAATATTCAAAGTTATACAACTAGCATTCAAGATCTTGGTGCTTCTGAAGAAAATTTCGGTAGCTTTAGCCAATTTATAAAAATATATCAACTTCTGTTATCTTGATTGACTTTTCCTTGTCGGTTCATGAACAAATCTCTCACATACTTGTGGAGGATAGGGAAAGGGCAGATCAGTTGTTTATGACCCTTTAATAAGCATTTAAATAAATTCAAGTTGGCTATGTTCATGAGCTGAGGGATGGGCAAGGTCGGTGCAATCTAGTAGAAAATCAAGAGATGAATGCCTACCATGAGCCATGTCTCTTCCAGGGTCCCACAGGGCAAGTTGAGAGCTTTATTAGGTTGGAACTCCGAAGCTTTTAAAATGATGCCAGAGGAGTAGAGTCCTCAAGCAAAATGTTAAAACTTGAAATATTCCCTTGTCTTGGCTGCAAGCCTCGGCATGACTACCAAGTCCACACTGCAAAGAGCATATGGGTAACAACAGTAGGCAAACAGTTTAACTTTCCATTTTTAAAGGTCTTTTCTTCTCATCTTTGCCAAACACTGCAACAACCACCCATCAGCAAACGAAATATCGGATCCCAGAAGATTCATTTGTAAACAAAAAGGAGAGTGCTCGTATCTTTGTGGGGGCACAAAATATTTTACATTGGACAACTCGGAGGAACCTAGAGTCAAAACAGGCTCAAATGTGATGCCTGGTCTCTGAAAGAAAATATAAAGATTTTTAGAGTTACAGCTCAATCAGAATTCAAAATGAATCAGGACTTCGCATTTTCCTGATATGTACATCTCTGTCTGGTCTTTGGGGGGCGTGAATGGGGTGGCGAGTGAGCTGTTTCATAAATTTCTGTAGGCATGGAAGTGGGACTCGCTTCTTTAAGCATTATTTCCAGTGGGATCACTTGATACGGCATAGGAGCCCTACTCGAGCTTTATAGCTGTACCCTGGAGCTAACCTGTGAACATCAAGAAAGGAGATGTCAGAAAGAGTTGATATTAAAGCTTTTGACAGAGACTTGATGGTTGAACTACATGCGCCTCTCAAATAAACAAATCTGACCAAAATTAAAAGAACTGTACTAAGCATGAATGGAACAGTTAGAGATTCCCAGATGAATTTTCACTTGGTATAAACAGCAAGAGAAGTAAACAACATGATACATAACTTTCAGAGAATTCTGTTTCCTTGTCTGCAAAGAATTCGTCAAGGTTTTATTTTTCGAGAATTTAGATTATTTTACTGGTGGAAAGCAGAGTAAAATGTTCTCAGTAGTAGCAGAAGAGATGCATGAATCTATAATTTGAAGTACTCACAAAGGTGACAGGCAAAAGCAGACAAACAACTAATTGTTGTATTTGAAATGAACCATGTCAACTTGTTCTCAAACTGCCATTTTGTACATTTTCTAATGGAACATCCCCACCAAATGGCCCGCTACTGCTAGTTGGCGGTGCAATCCTTTGATTAGGCTGCAATGTCCCGTAAGGAAATAAATTCATTGGCTGCGAAACAGAGAAAAAAATATCAGGAAACAATTCTTAAAGGGAGAATGACACTTTAAAATTAAGAGATGAGAGCTCAAACCTGACCCATTTGTACGGGAAAGCGAAGATACGGAGAAAAGGATTCTGGTAAATTCGGATTTTGGATCTGGTTTTGAAAATGAACTGGATTTAATACAGGGGATGGACATTGAACTGGTTGGGTCGTGGTAGGTGCTGAAGCCATAGATTGATCGAAAATCGGGACTCTTGGTAACTGCACATGACTATGGACTGAGGGCACAGGAGAGGAACCCATGGCCATTCCCATCTGTGACATGTAATGTTGAAGACCTGGATACATCATGGGCGCCATGCCACTGCTCATCCACATTATCTGTGACCAGTTGTATAGCTACGTGAATGTTAGTCTAGTATGTTGTGAGTTGAAGGCGACAAGCAAATACAACTTTGTTTAACGGAGTTCTGTATCATTTAGACCTGGACTTGTAACTGAAGTGATTTCAAGTACTCAATTGCCTCATCTAGCATTGATGCTTTGTCCGACTGCACATATTAGAACTCAATCAGTAGAGGTATGTATTTTTATTTCAACAACGAGCTAAAATTTTAGAAGAAATGTCAAAATTTGGGTGAAGAGAAGAGAAACAGAAAAAAACACCTTGTTACAGTGTGGAATAAGTTCTTGTAGTGCCTTCATCTTTTCATTGATTCGGTCCCTCCGTCTCTACAGAAGCAAAAGCAAAAGCAGATTAGTGAACAGATCATCAAGAGATTCCTTGTCAGCTATTAGTTCTGGCTTACCCTCTCAGAGAGATTGTGAACTTCGGCAGCGCGGCTTCTTCTTGCTGTTGTAGATCTTGCAGGCGGTTTGCTTGCAGCCACTGACTCATATCCTGCGTCCTGATAAATTTATGACAAAATTTTAGTGTCAATTGAGAAAGAACTAAACCATTCTTCCAGTTTTCTGTCTTGTTTCAGATACATAACAAGTAATCAGCTAATAGAGGAAAGACTGGTCTGCTAACCTCACTTTGGCATTCTGATTCATCAGCATCTCTACCCTTCCTTTTGCGGCTTTGATTTTGATTGGTCAATTTGCTTGTTCTTGCCAAGCTACCCCCAGAACCACCTGAAGACGATGTAACTGTTGGCTCCAGAGCATCAGTTTCCCCTCTCTCACTTTGGGAAGGAAGTTTCTGAACATCAGGCTTCACTGATCCTGGATGTTTATCTGAAAATTGGCTCAAATCAGCTTCATTTTGGACTTGGTTGCTTCCACAGTAGCTCAACCCAACAGTCATCATTGATGCCTCACCCTTCTCTCCTAGAACCATGTTTTCTTTCACTCCACCATCAGTCTTGTACATTCTAGAAAAGTGTGAGAAGTTTACAGCTTTGCTACTGCCAATATTCGGCCCTCTAGCAACCTGTCCTGTAACTTGAGACTTGGGTGGCAGCATCACGTTTTCTGCTGCAGTATGATTCTCATACTGCTTGAACAAAGTTTGTGATCTTGTTCTGCTTTCCTGGTTGGGGTGATCTCTGGTCGATTCGACATTTGGAATGTCACAGAAAAAATTGGCACAGAATTCTCTCTCAAACGAGTCTTCCACTGGGTAATGCAGCCAATTGGCAGTCTCTTCTTCATGAGTCAAGCTGCTTGTATTCACATGGGAGACAGAAAACTTTGATGGCTGTTCAGGTTTGTGAATCGGTTTTGTTTCATTACAGGAGGGTATAGATCTTCGATGAGTTTGGCTATTCATAACCACCTGCCCGTTTTGCCATAAGAGCTCCATGAGTTCAGGGTCTGGCCTGTAAAACCGAAATTGAAGATTTTGGTGAACAAGCAGTCTAATGACTGGAATAACAGATGCCACAACTACAACAAGTTTTGAAATTTTTTAGGATGGCAAAGTGCAGGTCTGGTTATATACCCCAACGGTTTCTTTGGATTCTGGATTGGACAAAAATCTGGAAATGGTTTAGATTTGTCTGCCATGTTCCAATCAGGAACGAGGTGATTCATCTTTCAGTGAACCAAAGAACTTTCTGCTTCCAGAGGAAAAAAAGCTTCAGAATCTAAACCAACTGCACAGCTTCAGAACTGTTTTACAGAAGATCAGAAACTGGAAGTTGTGAGTAAAATTTAGAATCAAAATAAAAGCTCAGAGCAGACAAGATCCCAGCATAGCAGCCCAAAGGGTCCGACAAGTAGAGGACTTAAATTAGAGACAGAGACAGACAGAGAGAGAGAGAGAGAGAGTCTCAGAATTACAGAGAATGTTCGGCAAAATGCAACCGGAAATAAATCGGAAATTTTCCGTACATCCATTTCAGAAGGATGAATGTAAAATCAGAAATATGAACATGAAGGAAAGATGAGCTTGGAAATTAAGTCAGACATTTTTCGCTTTGACGACACTCGTTTCAAGACGACGACGAGGAAGAGAAGACCGAAGGAAAGAGAAGATCAACCAATCAAGCAGTAAAAAATTCAAAAACCAGAACGGGAAGAGAAAATCTGCATGGTATGAGTATGAATTATGAAGCAATCCGAAAATCCTGCGGCAAACAGTCGAAGAGAAGAAGATTATTAATTAAATAGGAGTAACAGAAACCTCCAAGAAAAAGAAACGGCGAATAAAACATAGATTTCTAACGAGGCAACCGAAATTCAATGGTCAAATTCCGTACCATGAAAAGAATGAACGCGCCTCCAAAAAACGCAAACACAGTAGGAAAAATTAAAAGGTTACAGACAGCCAAGGACTTTCAATTTTCCAAGCAGCCCACCTTGAAGAAGAAGAAGAAGAAGGTGGCCTCTACATGCACAGAAGAAAATACCCATAACGATGCCGCTATCAGAAGCAAAATAAAAGCAAAAAAAAAACCCAAAACCCAGAAAGGAAAGGATAAAAAGACCCACCTGGCTCAGAGCTTCTGTTCAGCAAAAACAAAACAGGTTGTTCAAGCTTCAAGAAAGTATACTCTCTTTGCACTTTGCACAAGTCGTCCCCCTTCTCTCTCTCACACACACGCACACCAGAGTTGCAGTCTTCTCAGTCTCTCAAAAATTCTGAAGGGTGTTCGAGGTGTGTGCTTCTGACTGGCAAAAATTTAACCATGAAGGACGTGATATCATCTTCTATCATTGCATTATATAAGCAACACCACCACATACACAGACAAGTCTCTCTCTTCTGTCTCTGACTCTGTAAGGGTGATAATATAAATATCGATAACATAAATAAGAGAGAGACTGCAGAGCCTGCCCTCCCCCTCTCTCTTCACCTCTGTCTCTCTCCCTTCTCGTCGTGTGGTGGGTTCAGAAAGAGGTGAGGCATTGAATTTTCCGTGGGCGGTACAGATACAGAGTATCCAAAATCTACTTTCTTCTACCTCTTACCATTTTCGCATTCATCAGTTTATCTCCTCTGTAAAACTTTAAATTTCCGCCGCTAGCTCCAACCCTGCAAGGTGGTCCATCCAGTCCAGCCACACGCAATTTCTGTACATCAACAGCAATGTTTGCTCCTAGTGGGTCAATTGACTTCAAATGTACTGCTCGGAGAAAATTGTTGCACTGAATAAATGCAGATGGCGATTCGATCTCTGATTCTTTTCGTTTCCTCTCGAATACACCAAAACTCGGTGTAAGTTACTCCTTTCCTTATTTTTGACAATTGACTAGAAACTGCAACTAGATCATAAAGACAAGACAACCCAAATATGTGATGACTGAAGTCTCTATTATGGTAAGCTTTATATAGCTAACCACTTTTTATGAATGATTGTGAATGAGACTCATTGACATTGATCAGTGTGGATGCATTAATGGGACCAACCCTATGATTGAAACCCAACAGTCCACTTACAATCCCAAGCCAACATGTCTCATTTCATCATGGTTTAGACCACACGTTAATAATTTGGATTTGTTAACCTATTTTTACATTTGAATGATTCATTTTTATGCTATTGGCTCCCTTTGGATTTTCCAGTTGGAGACTCTGTACCAAAATGTAGCTTAGAACATGCCAAAATAAGGTTTTTTTACCTACATTATTTCACTATTTTCTCATTTAAAATTCCATTTATCTAATTATATAGGAAGTCAAATATGAGACAAAATATCAGTTTTTTTTATTCATTTAGTACTTTAAATTTATTATTTAAGTTATAATCTTGTAACCAATTTGTCTTTGAGAAAATTTTATGCATTTATCTAAACTATTAAAATGGAGCAATATGGTGAAGGACTCTCAGTCTCTCCCTCTTGTATCCCTTATCAACATTTAAAATTCAGACAAAAGACATATACACCGAAGCTATGTCTATATTATGCAGGCTGGAATTGAAAAATAATGTGAATAATTTCAAGTGTGCAAGTCACAATCAGTTGGATAGATGCGAGTTGAGGTGATAATGATTTTTTCCGCATTTTTTAGACATATTGAATTTGGGGACCCACCCCACATCAGCCTCTCAACCCCAAAATACCCAAAAAACTTTCAATATTTATTTTTTACTATACTTTGTTTGTAGATGATTTTATACTAAATATAACTATGATGAAATTATGGCTACAATCTACATAATGTGTATCTTGTATATAAGAGTAATGTTAGTTGCACCTATGATGCAATATCTATCCAATGTACCAGCCAATCAGAAACCCTTAAACAGATAAAAACATATTTTATAAAATCTTAGATTCTAAAGAATAAACCGTAGGCAAATTTGTTTATGATTGGCTGGTACGTCCGATATGTACTACGCATAAATGCAACTAATATTTTCCTTTATATAAATCACTTTCATTTTTTTTTTCTATTGAGAGGGATATGGATTCAACTTAAATTAAGAGTAATATGGATACCATATTGATGTATTGACACCTCTAGCAAATGGGTAACGTAATCAATAAAATTATTGAAACATATATTTATATGTACACACACATGTTTAGCTGTGGGCGATTATATTTACATTTGAGTTTTGTTGATAATTTGTTTTGTGATAAACAATATTATCTTGTCCATCATATATCTTCTTAATTTTACATATGAGATTAGTAACTGAATAAAAATTCTAAATTTTCGTAATAACTAAGATAAAAGAATTTTCACCAATCATGTTATCATAAATGGAAATATATTATTCTGTATTTGTTTAAAGAGAAAAAAAACGTCTTCTCAACTCTCCCTTCTCCAGAAAAGCTTAAGAGTTTGACATTTTGGAAAGGCATATTATATGGAAAGAGGACAACGTGACATGGTTGTTAGGAGGATTTTGAATTTGAGAAGATTTGAAGGCCCTAGTGAGAACGTGAGGCTCTAATGAGATAGGACCAATGAAGGGTCAATTTTCAATGGAATTTTGAGGGTTTTATGGTTGAGGCATGACCATGAAAGGTGACCCTTAAGTTTTTTGAGAAGGGAAAATTCAATATATCTTACTTTTAATTGTTTGATTTTTTTTTCTAAAAATAATTTTAGTGATGGTGAAGACCCCTTCAACTCTCACAAACATATTTTACAATTACGATTTATTCTATGTAATTTTAGTTGTTATTAGGTAACTTATACATAAAAAAAATTAAAGCTTGTAAAATACGGAAAGTTAAGCCCTTAAACCTTTGAATAAGTAAACACTTAAGCATCAATAAACACATAAATTCATAATCATGTATAATCAAAGTTTGAAGAAAAGGCCAAAATCAAGGTAATGGGTTTAAAAATGGCTTCACCAGTAATGCCATAAATCCTTTGATCAAATGAGGCATGTTTGGTCATAAGCTAGTCACAGACAAAGCTTCCCAGAATTGCATGGCTATGGTCGTTTTTTGGGTAACGCCTTTTTATAGCACTTGTCCTCTTGTCTCCGTTTCTTTCGCGCACGAAAACATACTCTGAAAGCTGCAGCAGAGGGAGCAATTCACTAAGGTAAAAACTGGGTTCTTCTTCTCTCCTTGCGTTCTTCACTGTGAAAATCTCCACTAAACTTTCCAGATTTTCATCATTCGACAGGCAAACCCTCGAGAGAGAAAAAAAAAAAAACATGGATGTCTAGATCTGAGTGCTTCTTTCAGCACAAACAAAACGGATATTGCAGACGATGCTAGGTAAAATTCACCGAATCTTTGGCTGCGAGGAGTGGGATGAGATCCATGTTGCTTTCTGAGGTCGGATGGGGATTGAAGCTGTACCCGTAATCTGTATCTGTATGTAGTCCGCGACACAGTCGTTAGTGCTTTCATTGGTCCAGTCTGATCACAAGGTGCTTCGGCTGAGGGGGGGCCTCTGCTACGTGTTTGATTGATGGTCCCTGAGAATTCTAAAAGATAATAACTTCGCTTGACCGTTTGCAATCTTGGAGATTTTATTATCTATCTATTGGGTGAGAGAGATATCACAGTAAAGAAGAAGCAAAGACTGTTAGGATTCTCTGTTTAATTTTCAGAGATAAAATGTGGAAATGAACGAACACGAGGATAGGATAGGATGATGATATGTGATGCCTGACTAGGTTGCACATTAATACATTAAGACAACTACCCTATACTTAGGTGAGATGTGCTTACAATTGTTACATTCAACCGAATAACTTCAATAAAAGAATAAAGGCAGCCTTTTTGGATGAGATTTTTTGAGATAACTCTATGAAGTAGTCATATTTGAAAAAGCTGCATTTTAGAGCTCTTTCAAAAACACTGAAATCTCCCTTTCAAATAGAGGTTTATTTAAAGAAAGAGTGGTGATATAAGTAGTGTGGCTTTTTACTTCCAGAAATTTACATCCTAACGTGTCATCGATAAACTTGGAGATAAGATTTGTAAGATTTTATTTTTTAAATAAAATATTATCTACTTATTCTATGGGTAAACCTTAAACCCTAAATTTTCTCATATCTAAACCGCCAACTATGTAGCTATGTCACAATGTAAAACCTCAAAATAAAATCAGAAATAACTGATATCATTGTTCTTGTGCATCCAAATATTTTTGTTTTTTAGGAGCATCTCTTTAAGCCCCCAAATAGCTTAGCCAAATTGCCCAAAATGTTCTAGTCCCATTCCACTAACCAAGCCTTTAGCTTAGGGTTTAATGTCTGGCTAAATGATAAAGGGGTTGAAGGTAAAATAGTCAAAGCAGTAGACCATTTTACCCTTTTCCATTTTGCTGCCACCTTGGTTAGTTGACCAGACTCATTTTTTTTCTGCTTTCTTTCTTCATCAAATTTTAGTATCATACATCAAATTCAACTTCTCTATAAATCATCAAAATTTGGCTCCTCTGCAAAGGCTGTAGCTGACACCTTATATATGCAATGCATTTCCCTGTTAGTCTGGCCAAAAGCACAGAGGATGCAGGTGAATATTATCGAGGATGGTGAGGTTTTTACTCAAGGAACGTGAGGAAGCGAAGGCAAAGATTATATTTAAAAATAATAATGTGTCATTTAGTAATAACTTGGAAAATGTTTCCTATTATAGCCTATAAAAATTTTATCTAAAGGTTAAGCATTTTAACCATTGGATTATAATATTGAGATCTATATAATGGTTGTTAGGTAATGAGTTGTGAAAAAGGTTTCATGTAAATTACATGTAGGTTGCCCATGGAGTACCGGTTCCTAGCTTCTATCCCTTCCATGTCTTCTATGGCTGTTTATTGAAAATCTATCAAAATCTTCCACTAATTCCTCCCTTCATAGCCCTCTACTTCTTCTACTTCTCTTCTATGTCCCTGATTCCTTCTATGAATATTAGACGTAAATTACGGTTGTCCCTGTTGTGTTCTCTCTTCAACTCTATCCAACCTCTCATGAATATTTCCTATCTCCTCTCTCAACATACGTCTCACCTCTCCCATTATTGCTTGAATATGCAAATTTGGAATAGAGGATTGATGACCCTCTTCGTTTGTGTTCTTCCCTGAACTGTTAGACATGTCTTACTCCTGCCAAAGATGATTAGAAATAGACAATACAATATGTAAAGTCTCCTCTCAATCTCTCGTAATCTCACTTAATTTTCTCTCTCTCTCTCTCTCTCTCTCTCTCTCTCTCTCTCTCTCTCTCTCTCTCTCTCTCTCTCTCTCTCTCTCTCTCTCTATGTTGCAACTCGTGTCCTTCTTTGAGTGTTTTTGAAACGAATTGAACACCAATCAAAGGTCCAAGTAGCAATTCTATGACCCAAGCAAACAGAACCAAGGAAATGAGTAGAATTGAGCAAAACCAACTCAGAAACTAGTGAATTGGCTAACAAGACCAGAAACAAGTGAATTTGACTTGATAAGACCAGAAATAACGAAAAACAACGTCAATTGAGCAAACTAAGACTAGAAACAAGCGAATTTGGGGTTGATATAACAAGAAAGAAGATAATAGATCTTGGGTTACAATATGAGACTATAGAGAAGGCTTCCCTGATTTTTATAACCTCTTTGCTCTCACTTTTGTTCTAAAACGTGGAACACAAGATTAGGGCGCCAGAGGTTTCCTTATCCCTTTCGGACTCTTGGTTCTTCTTCTTTTTTTTTTTTCTTTTTTTTTACTCTCGTTTTTTTTTCTTTTTTTTTCTTTTTTTCACTTTTTTCACTTTTTTTCGCTTTTTTTTTTCTTTTTTTTATTGAGAAGAAAAATTCACGTGGTAGAGTCCTAGTTGGTCTCAAACTCTAGTATCCACGAATTAGGAAAGTGTTGGAATACTAATTTATCTCCAATTCCAAAATCAATGAATTAGGAAAGAGAAGACTCCTAGTTCATCTCAAACTGAAAAATCCACTAATTAGGAAAGTCATAGAGGCCTAATTGAAATTTAACTTTGAAACTCACGAATTTGGCAAGTGAAGTCCAAATTGGTCTTAAACCCCAAAATACAAGAGTTAGAGGAGTGCAAGAGTTCTAATTGATATGAAACTCCAAAATCCACGAATTTGTCAAGTGTATTAGAAAACTCAAAGAGAAAAACGAACTGACAAAGAAAGATACAATTTTTTTTTTGATTTTTTATGACTCTATTGAAATAAGATTAGAAAGAAAACTAAATAACAACTAGAACTCGAATTCAAAACTCAACAACGAAAGCGGAGAACAAGAACCGAGATAAGAACAACTATAAAACTACAGCAAAGCTAAGGACTAGAGCACACGATAACTGGCTCGATACCAAGCTCCCGTCTGAACCACGCCAACAATGTGGACGTAACTCGAATCAAAGATGGACGAAGAACTCGAGAGAAGCAAGAATGCATGAAACCGACCCGTTGTTTAGCAAGCAGAGAACTTGGTATAGTGAACACGCCACAAAGCAGAGATGGAGGAATCCGTTTGATAAATCATGTTGAGCGCCATGCTAGAACCCTTGATAAGTTCAAATTCGTATCTTCAAGAACCCTAGAGAACTCGGAGCCGAACACTTGATTTAGGTTAAAATTTTACGTCCTTACAACTTTTCCATGCGGGCCTTATATGAGCACGGATATAAAGGCGTGTTAGGCCCATGGAGAAATGTTCTTATAATAGCTATCCTAGTTTAATTATACAAAACTGTAACTAAATCCTTATATAATATTTAAAGACTACATTTCTCACTAATCATTTGTAAAAAATCTATAAATTTGAGCACACTTCTCGTTGAATTGGACATTGTGATCCTATTTAAAGTTAACTCTGCCTCTTTATCATTCGTTTATACTTATCTTATCAGATTTTAACTTTATTATGTAGAAACAAAACGGGTAAAGTTCCGGAGGTCCGATGAAACACAACCACTTTCTGGTGCCAGTTCGCCCGACCGATAATGAGTAACGCGTACTCAACCTGCGATCTCTGAGATCGGAGCTTCTGAATTCTGGGTTAACGCGGATACGGAGAAGAGAGTTCGACAAAAGATGGCAACGTCCAATCCGGAAAAGTTAATGAGCAAGGCCGATAAACTGTAAGAGCCTCTTTTCATACATTTTATGTGCTCAATATTCTAACAGAGATCGTCTGAACAGATATTTTTGATTGGTAATGAAATTTAGATATGTGGGTATTTTACAGTTTGCGTTAATGAGTTTTTAGAATCGATTTGATGGGTAATAGTAGGAGAAATATAAGCCCTAAATTAAATTTACTGATTTTAATGGAAGGTCATAGATAGTTTGAGCAGAAGACGGGCGTCTTCTGATGATGCTAAATGCAAAATGGAACTTCTTTAACATGTAACTGGGAATAATAGATCGTAAGTAGTTTTACTATATGATTCCAAATTATTTTTTTGAGTGGCAATGAGTAGTTCTCATTCCTGGCTGCAAATGTAACTGACATTTGAGTTTGACCATTTTTGTCTTTTTTTGGGTGACTAACGGATTGGGTTTGAGGTAGACCGAGTCACTCAGACGTGTGAAGTGACCATTGAACTGAACTGATTTGATTGAGACATATTCCCCAAGTCTTAGTTCATGGAAATGATTTGTGGAAAGGCGTTCTAGAACCTACCTCTTAAGTCCATGCGTGTGTGTAATTTTTGTTTGTTTATTTAGTTTCTGGATTAGGAACAGAGAAGGAACAGGTAAGAGCACTAAGCATGTTGCATGAACACATTCACATTTTTAGAAAAAGAGTTTCTTCTTTTAAGATGGAACGGAACCTTCTTTTTGTTTTCTTATTTACATTCTATTGAAGGCTGTTATGAAGTTACCTTTTTCTTCTTCTTTCCAACAGAACAAAGCTCAGTTTTACTAGGTGGAGTGCTGATTGGAGGAATGCCACTGTTTTGTATGAGCAAGCTGGTTAGTAGTTCTATGTATTTAATACATACATGTAAAGTAGGTTCATCAGGTATTTCCTGCTTGTTTAAATTTGTTATGGCTTACAGTTTGTTTTTTCTTCTGGTAGCGGTTGCATTTAGACTTGCCAAAGACTATGAGAAAGCGAAAGTGGCATTTGAGAAGGCCTCCCAGGGGCAAGAAATGCAATCATCGTATCCTTTCTCCTTCTCATAATGTGTTTCTTATTGCTAACCTTTCAATGTCTATACTAACTATAGTTTGTATTTTTTAAGCTTGTCGCGTGGTGATTAGAGTCTTCAGTACATGTTAATAGCTGTATTTTACTTGTATGTGCCATGTGAAAGACAAGACTACTGAGAAGTTTGCTCCATTTGATGGCTTATTGCCGTCATTTTGAGTCATTGGGTAGATTTGAGGGTTCCTTCTCATCATATATATGGGTTGGCCTATTTCATGGCTAGTCCTTGGAATGTTATATATGTTGGATCGATCCATCCTTCTCCTGTGTGTAGGCTTTATGGTGAGAGTAACCTTATGCATTGCTATTTCGCTATTCATTTATCTGTAAGAGCCTTTACTAGCTTCATAGACCCTGGGATGCTGCTAAGCATATGGAGTCTGCAGCAGCACTTGCAAAGGAACTCAGGCAATGGAAAGAAGTTTCTGACCTTTACAGAAAATCGTCAGAGTTGTATTTAGAGTGTGGAAGGTCACAGCCTGCATCTGATGCTCTTGCAAAGGCTGCAGGGTGAGTGGATGTGTTTTAATTAAATTTTTGTTTTACATTCAAAAAAAAATTATTTTTTGTCTAACAATTGACAGATATATGAGGCAGAATGGCTGTCTCTATGATTACTTAGTCCTAAGTGTTGCTTGAGGAGCTGACTATCACTTTTTAATGAACTTCTCTATCAATTTTCTTTTTATTCTAGTGCACTTGAAGATGCCTGCCCTGATGATGCGGTTAAGCTTTATGTTGATGCTTGTGTACTTCTGGAGGAAGATGGGAAGGATCAAATGGCCTTTGATTTGTATCGAGCTGCAACAAGTGTTTATGTTAAACTTGAGAGGTTATTGTCTTGTTTGTTTTTATTTATTTCACCTGCCCAGTCACTAATGATTACTTGCAAATCTATGGCCTTTGAATTCTTAACTTTTTTTTTTATCCTTTAAGCGAATCTACCCTCTTGTAAAAATTCTGCAACCATGTGACTTTGTGATTGTAATTCCTTTTAAAAGTTGTATGTCAAAAAGTCAAAAAGTACAGTTTATCATCTGCTGTTTAGACCAGGATAAGTTCAAGGTTTTAAGGTTATATGGCCTTTGTGTTTTCCGACTCAGGTTTAATGATGCTGCAACTTTTCTTTTGAGATGGGGCTTAGCTGCTGATCACTGTAATGCTGTCCACAGTCAGTGCAAGGTGCGTCACTCAAAGTATCTTGATCTTCTCTTGCGGTGCTGGATATTCCAATTAAGAGTACTTTTAAAGGGCATCAGAGAAGTGTTACGATCCCATATCACTCTTTAGAGACTAATTGTTGGCTGTTGCTGCCAACTGCCAGAAACAGCTCTTTGAGTGTGTGATAGCTCTGAAAGTTCTCTAGTTTCTTTCTTTCTGAAGATGATGAACGATTTAAAGTAAAGAGAGAAAATTAACATGAACTGGCTGCAAGTGGTGTACGTACAGAAAATTAAATGGAGACAGAAGAGGTGAAGCTGAGCGGTAACACCAGAGAGTTGTGTTGCGGAAGGTCTCAAGTTTGAGTCTCCTGGAGTACGAAGAATTAGGCTATTGCAGCCACTGTAATGTAATGCAGTCTAAATGAAATGAATATTAATCTCTGAAAAAAAATGGAGACAAAAGAGAAAAAAGAAACAGGAAAAAACACATTGACGATAGTCTTAAGATTTAACTACATGAAGAGAATGGGGAATATAAATTGTCTGCAGAAAGTCTTTGATTTGATGTTGAGCTAAAGTCCTGCTGCAGTGTATGGTTGACTGAGCCGGATCACCATAAATGCATCTAGTTAATGCGATTATCACACAAATTTAAACGAAGTCTCTGGTTCCAGAGAATTCTTTTTTTTCAAAATAAATAGTGTTTGTGGGAGTTTGTAGAATTTTGTAGGGAAATTGATCTCTTGTAGATCTGGAACTAATAGAACCTGTTTTTTTTGTCTGTGTACTTTGTTCTTACTTCTGTCATATGGGTGCAGGCATATCTCAGTGCAATTATTGTTTACCTTTATGCACATGATTTCAGTCAAGCCCAAAAGTGTTATGATGATTGCTGTCAGTAAGTATCACCTGTACAGAGAAATTCTCTAAGCGATTTCATTCTACATATGGTCATCAAGTGGCTGAATGTTATTACTGGCACCTACTCCAAGTGACACCAATGTTAGCAAATTTTTTTTGTTAGGATTGGAGTATTCCTAAATAGTGACCAGGAACGCTGTGCTAGCAAACTGCTCTCGGCTTACTCAGAAGGGGACATTGAAGAAATCAAGCGGGTTGCCAACTCAAGCACAATTTCAAATCTCGATCATGTGGTAAGTGGGCACTTTTTGTCCTTTCATTTCTACTGTTCATGAAAATGGCTCTCTTTAAACGAGTCAAAGAAAACCAAACCTTTGTTTGCTGTTTACTCAACTAAAGTTTGGATACAGATAATTAGGCTTGCAAGGAAACTACCCACCGGGGATTTGACTTCCGTGAAGATAGAAAGGAGCAAAGATGAAGACGAAGAATCTTTAGATGAAAATGACCTCACTTAAGCATCTTCTCAACATTAGCTTCTAATCCGCGTTGGAGTGATTCCTTTATACTTATGCTTTTGATGTAGAAGTGTGTAAAATAATCCTTCGTAGAAGCATAACTACACATTGTAGAATGGAACTGAAGGCTGGCGAATATGATGTAAATGATACACACGATTGAAATGGTTGCAAAATGTTTTATGTTTGCCTGCTTTTAAGATTTTTGAATCACAGTCTTTGTTACATAAGATAGTAATATAACTTGGCATTCGCCTTGTTTGCCCTCCTCCTTCCCACTCCAAAAAAATATAAAATAAATAAATAAAACAATAAATAATAGATAAATAAATAAATAATTAATTAATTAATCAATATTGTCACAGACTCACAGTGCTTTAGTGATGGATAATTACCTTCTTCGGATTTTATTACTTATTAGTGATTGAGTCTGAAATTTAATGGAAGCGAATACGTTGTTTGACACGGTTTATCCTCTAGAAAATTGATTGGGTCTGATTATATTCGGTTTAATTGGCCTTAACTATTTGAATCAATGTTGATGTTTTAATGATGTTAGCTTTTTGTTTAGAAGGGGCTTCGGTTTTCATGTTGTTTCCAAGTTTCAAGACCCGAAAGCCTCTGTTGTCCATTTAGGATTTTATGAAGGGTAATGCTAATGGTACATTACTGTAGCGTGCATACCGTCTAACGTGGAAGAAGGCTTATGTGCATCCACGTCAGACTCTTCCGTGGCAACGAGAAACCGGAGCATTGAGTTTCCAGAGGGAGGCCGGAGCGGGAGGGAGAGGGAGGGAAGCGCGGGAGGGAGGCCGGAGAGGGAGGAGGTCGGAGCGGGAGGGAGGCCGGAGAGGGAAGGAGGCCGGAGCGAGAGGGAGAGGGAGGAGGCTGCAGCGGGAGTGAGAGGAGGGAGGCCGCAGCGGGAGGGAGAGGGAGGAGGCGCGAGCGGGAGGAGAGGAGGAGGCCAGAGTGGGAGGGTGAGGGAGGGAGGCGGGCGGAGGGAGGCCAAGGGAGGGAGAGGAGGAGGCGGGGCTGGAGGAGAGGGAGGGAGGCTGGAGCGGGAGGGAGAGGGAGGGAGGCTGCAGCGGGAGGGAGAGGGAGGAGGAGCCAGGGCGGGAGGGAGAGGGAGGGAGCCGGGGCGGAGAGGAGAGGGAGGAGCCGGGCGGGAGGAATAGGGAGGGTCGGGAGGGAGGAATAGGGAGGTGAGGGAGGGAGGAATAGGAGGTGCGGAGGGAGGAAGAGGGAGGTGAGGGGGAGGAGGAAGAGTGCAGGAGGGAGGAAGAGGGAGGTGCGGAGGAGGAAGAGTGCAGGAGGGAGGAAGAGGAGGGTGCAGGAGGGAGGGTGGGAGGGAGGAAGAGGAGGGTGCGGGAGGGAGGGTGAGGGAGGGAGGAAGAGGAGGGAGGCAGCGGGAGGGAGGCTGGAGGGGAGCCTCCTCCCGCCAAGGGGCGGGCCGCAGGAGCGGGAGCCTCCCCCTCCCGGCCGGGCGGGCGGGGCATGGGCGGAGCCTCCCCTCCGCTCGGGCGGGGCGGGCCGCAGCGCAGCGGGAGCCCCTCCCGCCGGGCGGGTGGGGCCGTGGCAGCGGGAGCCTCTCTTAAATGGAGACAGAAGAGGTGAAGCTGAGCAGTAACACCAGAGGGTTGTGTTGCGGGAGGTCTCGAGTTTGAGTCTCCTGAGAATGAAGAATTAGGCTATTGCAGCTAGTGTAATGTAATGCGGTCTAAGCGAAATGAATATCAATCTCTGAAAAAAAATGGAGACAAAAGAGAAAAAAGAAACAGGAAAAAACACATTGACGATAGTCTTAAGATTTAACTACACGAAGAGGGAATATAAATTGTCTGCAGAAAGTCTTTAATTTCATGTTGAGCTAAAGTCCTACTGCAGTGTATGGTTGACTGAGCCGGATCATCTTAAATGCATCTAGTTAAAGCGATTATCGCACAAATTTAAAAGAAGTCTCTGGTTCCAGAGAATTCTTTTTTTTCAAAATAAATAGTGTTTGTGGGAGTTTGTAGAATTTTGTAGGGAAATTGATCTCTTGTAGATCTGAAACTAATAGAACCTGTTTTTTTTTTTTGTCTGTGTACTCTGTTCTTACTTCTGTCATATGGGTGCAGGCATATCTAAGTGCAATTATTGTTTACCTCTATGCACATGATTTCAGTCAAGCCCAAAAGTGTTATGATGATTGCTGTCAGTAAGTATCACCTGTACAGAGAAATTCTCTAAGCGATTTCATTCTACATATGGTCATCAAGTGGCTGAGTGT